>CM066328.1:81703650-82903650 GCA_033807585.1 Hydrophis major | reverse complement strand
AAACAGTAGTGATTCTGTCATGTTGAAGAGTATCCAAAACACACTTAAAAACAAAGCAAGACAATCTGACAACTTAGATTCTAGATTTCTTACGCCTGATGGTTACCACAGCTCCCCAAGAAAAGCTCTTCGTAGAATAAGACAGCGTAGTAATAGTGACATCACTCTAAGTGAGCTTGATGTAGATAGTTATGATGAATGTATCTCACCCAGTTACAAATCGGGACCATCACTGCACAGAGAATATGGCAGCACCTCCTCAATAGATAAGCAAGGGACCTCAGGGGAAAGTTTTTTTGACTTGTTAAAAGATTATAAAGATGATAAGTCTGATCAGAGACGTCCAGCCTCGAGCAAATTTAGTGAACTCCTTATAGCTAGTGGAAGTAAAGGTTCGGGATTTTCTTTGGATGTGATAGATGGACCCATTTCTCAAAGGGAGAACCTTCGATTATTTAAAGAAAGGGAGAAACCACTGAAGAGGCGTTCAAAATCAGAGACCGGAGATTCTTCTATTTTTCGCAAGCTGCGTAATGCCAAAGGTGAAGGAGATCTCGGAAAGACTTCAGATCTAGAAGACAGCAGATCAGAGGATAGTGTCAAGCCTTGGACTTGCCCCAAATGTTTTGCTCATTATGATGTTCAGAGTATATTATTTGATTTAAACGAAGTGGCAGTTAACCGGAATAATGTTATAAAAAGAAGGAACACAACCACTGGAGCTTCTGCTGCTGCGGTTGCATCGTTAGCTTCTGGACCGTTGTCCCATTCTGCAAGTTTTAATTCCCCTATGGGTAGTACAGAAGAACTGAATTCTAAAGGAACTTTAAATGTGGACCAGGGAGATGATAAAAGCAATGATCTTGTATTGAGTTGTCCATATTTTCGTAATGAGATCGGTGGAGAAGGAGAAAGAAATATCAGCCTCACCAAATCTAACTCTGGATCCTTTAGTGGCTGTGAAAGTGCCTCTTTTGAGTCTACTCTTAGCTCTCATTGCACAAATGCAGGAGTGGCTGTACTTGAAGTACCCAAAGAAAACCTGGTGTTACACCTGGACAGAGCCAAGAGGTACATTGTTGAACATGTGGATCTCGGTGCATATTACTATCGGAAATTCTTCTATCAGAAAGGTGAGTTATTAACTACTTTGGAAATGTTGCTGTATACTCAACATTTACCTAAGGAACTGCTTTGATGCACAGGGTTCATTTATCTACTAGGACCTGTACAAATCTTCTGTGGCATGTTGTGCTTTGGCAAAGACTTGACAGAAACTTTAAAAAAGAAAGAAAGAAAGAAAAGCAGCTGAACTGCTTTACTTCACAAGCCTCACTAGCATTTTCAAGTCTCTCCAGACTTTTTGAAAATGTTCATTGAAGCACATTGAGGCTTATTAAGTCAAATCATGACATCTCTTTCCAGTATGAAGTTCTTTATCAAAATAAATCTTCACATGGATCTATTATATGCTATTTGTAATTTATGACACCTATGACAAATTAGGCATTTCATAGTTTAATGCTGAGGAGGAACTGTACTACATGTTTCCCTTATAGGTTTGCATTCTTTCTCAGATTTCTCTTTTCCAGAAGCTTTCACTATGAAAGCTTTCTGCTGTGAAGTTACTATGTGGCTTGAACTTTAACTATGGTTAATTCAATTTGAGGCTAGCCTCAAGAACAACTGTTTAAAAATGATGTCTTTTAAAGTGGTTTGTTAATAATGACCACAACTCTTGATCTTGATTTAAATGGAAGCAGAAACCTTTTAGTTCCTGAACCACTTGGAAAGGAAAAGAAAGATTTTATTTATTTACTTATTCATCAGATTCATATGGCTGCCCATCTCAAAAACAAATGACTCTGGGTAGTGTACAAGCTAAAAAAAATTCAAAACAACTGTTAATATTATAATAGTTAAACATTACAAACATTACAAAGTTTGAATCACAATAGCACTCGAGATGGAAATTTCTGTCAGTAAACAATTCATTATGTGATGCAACTTCCTGTTAGCTTCCCACAACCAAAGTCAATAAGGAAGCTAGTTGGAAGTTGCAAGCCCCAGGCACAAACAGGCAGGTCAGTGGCTTCTGCCAGGTGGGGGGTGGGGAAGGAGAGAGAGGGTGTGAGTGTGGGGGAAGGTTGGTAAGGATACATGAGAAATGCCATGCAGATTGCCAAGGGTGTGTGAGATGTACCACATAGGTGGAGAGAATGTGTGATGGTATGTAAGGGGATCTTCACAGATCAGGGAGGATGCATGGGGTTCCACGAGTGGCTGACCCAGTATGAACACAGAGGGGCAGTGAGAGATTGTGCAGGTAGGGAAGACTTACCCCACTGACTTGCTCTTTGCCTTTCTGAGAACAGAAGCATGGAAAGTTGCAAAAGGCAATTGTGTGATCACAACACTCTTGGCAACTCATCATAGTTGTGAACAGCCAATCATCCAGATCATGATCATACAACTACAGAAGTGCTCGGGTAGCCAGAACTCTGAGAAGCAGTTGTATAATCTCCATTGATTCAGTGCTGTTGTAAATTCAGACAGTCGCTGAATAAATGGTCTTAAGTCAATGACGTATAAAAAGCATGTACAACTTTAAGAAGAGCGTATGTCATTCAGAGTGATAATCAAATGTAGATTTTTAAGAAGGACTGCAAATGCCTATAGATTTCAACCTATGAAGGGCATTTCTATTTTTTTATTTTAAAAAAGGAGTTGTACATAAATTGTTCTTGTTCTAGAAACAGAGTATCATCAACATAATTATCTTAATGTAAAATATTACATTAAGACACACCCACTGCTTTCTTAGCAAAAATATTGCTGCTATCTACTTGTGAGATTATGTTTTCAGTGTTCCATTCTGATCAATAGCCTGGTATTTCTTATATAGTATCCATAAAACTATTAACCAAGTCCGACCAGTATAGAATAGAATAGAATAGAATAGAATAGAATAGAATAGAATAGAATAGAATAGAATAGAATAGAATAGAATTCTTTATTGGCCAAGGAATTTGTCTTGGTGCATATGCTCTCAGTGTACATAAAAAGGATACATTCGTCAAGAATCATAAAGTATGACACTTAATAATAGTCATAGGGTATAATAAGCTATCAAATCATACAATTTTTACAGTTTATAAAAATTGTAAGGATACAAGCAACAAAGGTACAGTCATACAGTCATATACAGTCTATACAGTCATAAATGGGAGGAGATGGATGAAAGGAAGGATGGGAAAATTATTAGTAATAGTAATGCAGACTTAGTAAATAGTATGACAGTGTTTGTTAAACAATTATTTGTTTAGCAGAGTAATGGCATTTGAGAAAATCTGTTCTTGTGTCTAGTTGTTTTGTAGCGTCCTTTTGAGGGTAGGAGTTGAAACAGTTTATGTCCAAGATGTGAGAGGTTTTTCAAATCAATATAGAGTTGGACCTGAATGGAATTCCATCTGAAAACATTTTCATTTTGACAGTTGTCAAATAATGACAGTTCATTGCCTTTAGTTTGTATGTTTTACTATATGTTTTATTTTAAGTGTTTTATATTTTGTTATACTTTATGTATATCTAAGAATGTTTGGCATGGTAGATAAAAATGAAGAATAACGGAAATATGATTTTAGATTAGAGTGTTTTTGAATGACCGTATTTGAAAAATCAATATATGATTGCATACCATGGAATTTTACAATGGAACATGCTGCCAGTTGATTATAATTATAGATATTTTGGGGTTTGATACAGTTGAAATAAAAAAACTCTAGATGGTGCTCAGGTTCAATTCTGATTGCCTGATCCATATGCTACATGTTATGTTTTTGTGCCTACACTTGGTTAGAACTTGTGTTTGAAGCAAAATTGTTCTGTCTGAACTAGTCTTAAAACCTGGAAATATTATGATAACATTAATATGTATCCTTTTTGATGAAATATAATTATTCTTTCATTTTTCCACCTCTATCCCCCAAATATGTGTTTAATTTTAATTGCACAAGAACACTGGAACTACTTTGGGGCAGATGAAAACCTTGGTCCCGTAGCTGTCAGCATCAGAAGAGAAAAACCTGAGGAAATAAAAGAAAATGGTTCCCAGTACAATTACCGCATTATTTTCAGAACTAGTGAGGTAAGTGGGCAGTAAAGAAATAAGAAATTTGATTTCCATGTTGAACTTGTTACAAAAATCATATGCCTAACATTGGAAGGATAATAGCTGTCAGTAATTTAATATTATGCAACAAACTGTTGTGTATTTTATAAACCTCAGGGATTAAAGAGTGGTGTTCCTGTACAAAGAATTTTCTAAATTTATACAGCATTGAAATTAAAAATCCCAAAACTCTTGCCATTCAACATGCTCTTATGCATGTTTATTTTATGTTTTGAGAAGAAAGATTCAGAAACAACCTAATTAAAAACCCAGTGAATTGTTTTTCTAACAATACTTAGCAGAAATCTCACACGGGTGATCTGCAACTTAAGATTCAGTGGCAGCCTTTGATATGCTTCTTAGAGTTAGGGGGAATAATAATAAGTTATATTAACCTATGATGATAGCTGTAGATACTTACACTGGAAACATAAGGCAAGTTTTTATATAGCAATAGCACTTAGACTTATATACAATTTCATAGTGCTTTACAGCTCTCTAAGTGGTTCCTCATTTTATCAACCTCAGAAGGATGGAAGACTGACTGAATTCTGAGCCACACAGATTCGAACTCCTGGAGTGAGCAATGAGTTAGCCTGCAGTACTGCATTCAAACCACTGGGTCACCACAGCTCTTATGCAAGGTTTTATTTATGCTTGTATGGAAAGGTTAATTATTTAAATTTTATCCCCTCTAAACATACATTTCCTTAAACTATGTCAGGAATTGCCATTACATGGTACAAAATGAGCAAATATTTGCTTAGGACTAGGAAATTTTTCTTAACACTTTAGGACACAAAACTATGATAATGTTATTTTGTTATTAATTTCTGTCTTTCCTTTATACAAATATAAAATGGTACACCATTATTACAGTTTTATATGTGTTCTGTGTTAAAGACAATGCTGTTTGATGGCAAGAATGCTAAGTCCTGATTATAAAGAACAGTATTAGCTTTTGTTAGATGAAAGTAGAAAAGTTTGTTAGATAGAACTAGCAGAGATTGTAAGGACACAGACCCTCACTTCAAAACATCACTTATCTGATTGAAAAAGGGTACTTTAAAAAAGGCAACAAAATTGTTAGTCTAAGTGATAGTGAGTTTAAAAAGGTAATAATTTATGCAAATATTAGATAAAATTTGTTTTGCTTTAATAATTTTGCTAGCTTCTACAATTTTTAACAAAGTCATTTCAATAAATGAAATAATATTGAATGATTTTGCACTATCACTTATTTCATAAACATTATCTGTTTAATACAGGTTTCATATTATTTTGCACTTAAGCAATCCTAAATATTGATAAGAAAATACTTTGTTTGCTTTCTTATTATTAATGTAATTATAGCCTTAACTAAAAATTATTTTATACATTATTGAAAAAATATTGAACGTATCCTGTTTTTTTGGATAGCATTGGAAAGAAAATATTCCAGAAAAAAGACACACAAAATTTAGGCTCTTGGCAATCCACTCACTCTTATGACTGACTGCAGGGATGCTGCAGTTTTCTCCACCTGCCAATTTTCCCTTCCCATCTCACCCCATTGGATCTTTTAGGCCTATCTTTCACCCATCTGGGTCCCCACAGCCTCCCTGTAGGTCTCAAACTCTAGGGCAGAGCTGTCAAACTCCCAACCCATGGACCGGGTGCGCCATGCCCATGCCCGGTTTGGTAAAGGGGGAAAAAGTCCCAATACGTCATGTGACACCACTGTGACAAAGTGAGTTTGACATCCTGCTCTAGGGCCTCCTCTCTTCGCTTATTGGACCTTTTCTGAAATTCAGCTTTGGAAGGAAAATTGGCGATTTGCCATGCAGCCTTACAAAGAGCCTGTGTGGTGCTGTCCCAGTAAAGGTGAGTGAACTGAGGCATGATGGAGTGAGGAGGCCCAAGAATGTGGAAGCGAGCAAGATGGGAAACACAGCCCAGTGTGCATCAATGGTAGACAAGGCCGTGGGGATTCTAGTGCTGGCTCTGTATGAACTGAGGAGATACTGCAGGGCACTCCTAGGCCTGCATCAGGCTTCCCAGGGTCCTCCCCCAAGGTATGCTCTCTTTAACACCCTGTGTAGTTTATTAATGACTGCAACAAAGAAAACAGGGATTGTGGTCATTAAGCAAGACAATCATATGGGTTCCTTGCTTAACAACTACTGCAATGTTTTATCATAATTCTGGGCTCAACTGTGATCATAAGTCAAAGGCTACCTGTATTATCACTAAATAGAACAAGCAAATGTGCATCTTAATTAGTAGTACATTTTCAATTGTCCTATTTAAAGTGTTATTTTGTGGGGGAATTAGAAAATATTATTATTGCATATATTCTATATATTCCTAACACATTTTCTTCACAACTTTTTTTTTTTTTATTTCTAGCTTACAACACTAAGGGGGACTGTCTTGGAAGATTCAATACCTTCAACAGCAAAGCATTGCACAGCCAGGGGGTTGCCCTTGAAAGAAGTCCTGGAACATGTGGTTCCTGAATTAAATATACATTGCCTCAGGTTGGCTTTCAATACCCCTAAAGTCACAGAGCAGCTTATGAAACTCGATGAACAAGGGGTAAGATTTACATTGCACATTTTTGGTTTTTAGATGGTTAGTCTTATCTGTTGGGGGTTTTTTTGTTTTTCTTAAAAATGTTATATAAAGCTACATATTGATATTAAAGAGTAAGACATTTCAAGAGTTAGCTTGCTCTCAAATAATTTAATCAGACACATGGAGGAGCTAAATATTGCCAGTTAGAAATAAAGATCCATGACATTTTAAGCAAAAACTATTTTAATTATATTATCAATTACAAATTATTTTCTTTATACACTGCTGCAAAACATTGCATAAGAAGCTGATTTCAAAATTATGCTTTTCTACCTATGATATTTGAGCTAACCTGACAATACATTTTAACAATGAACTTCATTAGGTTCTTAGTACTGCTTGTAAAACATTAATTTAAAGTTGTAATTCTATCATATTAATCAAAGCTTTGCAGTTAATGGTATTCAATTCAGGTATTTTGGGATAAAGGTAATGACATAGTTGTATTCTACACTTGTTCTCTGCCTTTGTGCTATATTGAACTACCCTTTTCAGGAGATGAGTGAGAAAAATGTTGTCATTTTGATTAGCTTGTTGTTCTCAACAGGTTTGTTTTAATCAATTTTAGAATCTTTCTAAGCTGTCAGAAACATAAGAGCTGCATATTTATTCCAGTATCTCTTTCTAAAAAGTTTTCCTCAGAAAACTATTTTGGCTTATGGAATATTACAGGATACATTTTGATTATTATGCTAACTTTAGAAATACAGGTGAAACTCGAAAAATTAGAATATCGTGCAAAAGTTCATTTATTTCAGTAATGCAACTTAAAAGGTGAAACTAATATATGAGATATACTTATTACGTGCAAAGCAAGATAGTTCAAGCCACGATTTGTCATAATTGAGATGATTATGGCTTACAGTTCATGAAAACCCCAAATCTGCAATCTCAGAAAATTAGAATCTTTTGAAAAGGTTCAATATTCTAGGCTCAAAGTGTCCCACTCTAATCAGCTAATGAAGCCATAACACCTGCAAAGGGTTCCTGAGCCTTTAAATGGTCTCTCAGTTTGGTTCAGTAGGAATCACAATCATGGGAAAGACTGCTGACCTGACAGTTGTGCAGAAAACCATCATTGACAACCCTCCATAAGCAGGGAAAGCCTCAAAAGGTAATTGCAAAAGAAGTTGGATGTTCCCAAAGTGCTGTATCAAAGCACATTAATAGAAAGTATGTGGAAGGGAAAAGTGTGGAAGAAAAAGGTGCACAAGCAGCAGGGATGACTGCAGCCTGGAGAGGAGTGTCAGGTAAAGGCCATTCAAAAGTGTTGGGGACTTTCACAAGGAGTGGACTGAGGCTGGAGTCAGTGAAACAACGTCAGAAGCATCTTACCTGGGCTAAAGAAAAACAGACCTGATCTGTTGCTCAGTGGTCCAAAGTCCTCTTTTCTGATGAGAGCAATTTTTGCATCTCATTTGGAAATCAAGGACCCAGAGTATGGAGGAAGAATGGAGAGGCACACACTGCAAGATGCTTGAAGTCCAGTGTGAAGTTTCCATAGTCTGTGTTGATTTGGGAAGCCATGTCATCTGCTGGTGTTGGTCCACTGTGCTTCATTAAGTCCAGGGTCAATGCAGCCATCTACCAGGAGATTTTGGAGCACTTCATGCTTCCTTCCACAGATGAGCTTTATGGGGATGCTGACTTCATTTTCCAGCAGGACTTGGTACCTGCCCACACTGCCCAAAGCACCAAAACCTGGTTCAATGACCATGGGATTACTGTGCCAGCAAACTCGCCTGACCTGAACCCCATAGAGAATCTGTGGGGCATTGCCAAGAGAAAGATGAGAGACATGAGACCGAACAATGCAGAAGAGCTGAAGGCCGCTATTGAAGCATCCTGGTCTTCCATAACACCTCAGCAGTGCCACAGGTTGATAGCTTCCATGCCACGCCACATTGAGGCAGTAATTGCTGCAAAAGGGGCTCAAATGAAGTACTGAGTACATATGCGTGGTTATACTTTTCAGAGGTCCAATATGTACAATTCTTGTTTTATTGATTGCATGTAATATTCCAATTTTCTGAGATTGTGGATTTGAGGTTTTCATGAGCTGTAAGCCATAATCATCGCAATTATGACAAATCACGGCTTGAAATATATTGCTTTGCATGTAATGAGTCTATCTCATATATTAGTTTCACCTTTTAAGTTGCATTACTGAAATAAATGAACTTTTGCACGATATTCTAGTTTTTTGAGTTTCACCTGTCGGAGGGACCATCAAGATTTTTGGACTTAAGAATCACTAACAGGGTAAATACTCAAATCATTCTCAATATGGGATTATCCGTTCAGGAGCAGATGAAAATGAGCAAGTTGAAGCTTAGCCAAGATACGATGCAGGTGCTATTATTGAGAACCTAAGGCAATTTGGGAGATGTTAATATAGTCTTAGAAGTGTTCCTTGAGAAAATGAGTTGTACTGAAAACGTTTCTTTCTCTAGCATAGGTATATATGTAAAAAAAATGGAGAATTTTTCCTCTGAAAACAGATTTTAAAATTGCTTAATTACTTTCCTTTTTTATAAACAATATTTGACATCTTTAACTCTTTGGCTCTTTGAGCATTTTGCATATGGCCAAAAGGCCAAAAAAAAACCTTCAAGCCTTGCAAAATCAGTAGAAGCATCCTGTTATAGTCAGTAGATTTTAGGCCTCTTACAATTGTACAGATAACATTATGAAATGGAAGACGGAGCAGATTTTATTACAATATACTGTATCTGGGTCCCTGGCAAGTTGTCGACTAGGCTCTGAAGAATACACAGAATGATAAACAACATTTGGCTCTGTCAGAACATTAGAAACCTATTTTAAGAGGAATTCACTGTATTTCTCTGGATATACTCTTAGACCACAATCACACATACTATCTACTGTGATTTTTCTAAATGTTTTTGAATATCTGAATATATATCTATGTATGTATGTACTGTATGTACAGTATGTATGTATGCATGCATGTATGCGTCTTCAGAAGAAGCTTCTAGGATGAGAAGCGAAATGTCTTCCAAGAAAAACCAGAAAGTCCAGTTGCTTCTTCAAAAAGCACCTTTGGGATCTGGATCATCTCTACGATCTGGATGACTGAGAATCTGCATAGACTTTTTCTTTCTAGTTCAGTCCATATAGCAGGCATAGTCAATGTTAAGTGCTAATGGCATAAGAATAAGTGGATATAATGAAGTTATCATAAGAACCCAAGTGCTTTTGTGATAATTCAATGTTTAGTGAGAAGTAAGTAGCTTGACTAATTTATTTTCCATATTACAGTTTTTGGTAATTTTCTAATGATGAAAACATTACCTGATGAAAACATTTCTTTACACCATCATTGGTTACTCACTTCAATTGTAAGCATTATTTTTGTAAATTTAATGTAGTAATATAGTTGGATGAGGAAAACTTGATTATTTAATTACCTAAATTGCATATTTTAACATATAAGCTGTTCGCAAATTGACATTTCAAGAATTCTTGCCATTGATTTAACTGGATCAGGCTAATGTTCATCTTCTTTTATTTATTTAAATTCCAATTATCTTAAAACACCAAAATTATTGTAAATTCAGAAAAAAATAAGGCAGTATTTTCAAACCTAGGATTTAAAATACTGAGGCTTTTTTCTTTTGTATTTTTCAATTTTGGGGTATGTGATATTTGGAATTAAGCCAATAGTTCTGAATTATTTTGTGGAGCAATTTGAAGTACAGAATAGTAAATATATAGAACCTTGTCATTTTCATTTTTTTCACTCAGCTTTCTTTTTACAGAAAACAGAGTTGAATTTTGAAAGGAATAGCATTGTGCCTCTTGATGCAACACAGATAACACAAGAATGCAAACTTGAGTTTTTATTTATATTTACAGTTAAGCTATCAGCTGAAAGTGGGAATCATGTACTGCAAGTCTGGGCAAAGCACAGAAGAGGAAATGTACAATAATGAATCAGCAGGCTCAGCCTTTGAAGAATTTCTTCAGTTGCTGGGAGAACGGGTTCGACTTAAAGGATTTGAAAAGTATCGTGCCCAGCTAGACACAAAGAGTAAGACTGCCTTTTTTATTCAGAATAATGAAATTATTGTGTACAAAAATAATGAGACCAAAGCTGTAGTCCTTGGAAAGCACCAGTCACCCCAACAGCATAGCACAAAGCTGGAGCCAACTCAGGAAACATCGTACACCCCAGCCTAGTCCCAGCCACCATCACTACCCTGTACTCCAGAGCTGTCTAGCACTCTGCCCCTCAGCTGATCCTCATGATGTTCTTATCCTGGTGCTAACATGGATGCCCACCTATAAGCCCTTCACAAGACAGCTGCTGGCCAAGAGAGCCATCCTTCCCAAGCCTTGCAAGGAAACCGTCATGTGGAACCCTAGGAAGAAAGCTTTGCGTGTTCTGCAGCTGCCTCACTGAGGGCTAAGCCAGACTGGTCAGTAGTGTGAGCAAGATGATGAAGGTCAACTATGGCAGCAGGCGCCATAGAGTGCAGGGTGCCAAAAGGGTTCAAAAGCAGGGGAGATAGGTGGGTGGGAGAAGTAAAGTGCCCTGTGGTTGTAAGTGTGGACCAATTGCCAAGTGCCTGAATTTTGATCATGTGATCATGGGGGTGCTGCAGTGGCTATAACTTTGGGAACTGGTTGTATATATCCCCTCATTCAGCATCTCCATAACTTTAAACAATAATTGAATAAATGAATGTAAGTTAAGGACTACCTGTATCTCATTTTCCAAGCAAGGTCTTTGATTTTACATTTTCATGTATTAGCTAATTCTCAAGAGATAATTTCTTAAAATGACTTCATAAATCTTACCAACTATATCACTCAAGATATACTTTCTTACTAAATTTAAACATTAACCCATGCTTAAAAATGAAAAAAACCCATATCTAATAAAATGTGAATATATAGCTATAAATGATAACATATTAATTACCCCAAATAAAACTACATCTGTAGTTTACATTTATTTCCAGTTATCAATATTTTGTTTCATAATAAATACAATAAATTTTAGCTTCCTTTCTCTCTGTCATGGAAAGTATGGTTCGCTTCTGAGGGTAATCAAAGTTTTTAAAGTCTGCATACCAGACAATATTAACATAGATGCATTGAAAAGAAGTATCAAATTCTCATTACTAGCTTTTATTGCAAAGAGCACACTAACTTATAAACCTGCTAATGGGTTGGATATGTGAATTTATCTATGATGTTTATGGCATACAGATATGATAATTTATCTGTAACACTAATGATAGAATGAAGTAAATCTAAATAAATCATCTCAATTTAAAAAGTAGTTTATTGTACTGAACAAGAGGCTAATATTGAAATGACACATGCAAGGGCATAACACTAATTTAGTTTCTATTTTATAATTATAATTGATAAGCATACAATATTCTAAGAAAAGTATTGCAAAATTTCCACATAAAAAATTATGTTATATGGTTTCTAGCATATTCACTTTTAAATATCTTTGGTTTTTCTGGCAACCCTCAGAATGTAAAATGTGTTTAAAATACAACATATTAATATATATATATATAATATTAAAAATAAATAATATTTCTATTTTTTATTTTGCTTTAGAATAAATATTACATTGATTTGGTGCTTGTTTAAATGTATATTTTGCAATCTTGTGGATTGTGTTATTTATAATAATAATAAATTAGACTTTATATTATTTATTTACAGCTGATTCAACTGGTACGCACTCTCTTTATACAACGTATAAAGAGTATGAAATCATGTTTCATGTTTCTACAATGTTACCATATACACCCAACAACAAACAACAGGTAGGAACTACTTGAATAATCAGAATATGTAATGTTTATTTCAAATATATTAAATTACATTTTTGGCTATCTTGACAAGCTGAAACAAGTATTGGGCTCTCTTGTATCTTATAATTTATATTGTGATGAAAGGAGATGGGGAATATTTTTTCCTGTTTTCAATACATTGAGTTTTTATCACTGATTAGACTGGTTTCATTTGTACTACTGTATCTCTTTTAAGATATCTAAATTAAGAAGCAAATTTGAACAGACAACAAAAATGGCACCATATGACAAAACTAATCTGGGGATTAAACAAAACAGTGTGTGTAGAACTTTTTATTCCAGTGCAGATATTTTGGAGATTTTCGTTTCCTTTACAGAAATTGTTCTACTTTAATCACCTAAGGAGAAGTTGCTTTATGTCATTCTGGAAAACCATATTTACAGAAATATTGGGATGTTCATACTATTTAGAATTTGATTTTGATTTGTAAGTTCATAACAATCCAGTGTATTTACTACTAACATTGAGCTGGAAGAATAAAAGCTGGCCAACATTCCCTTCGGAGTAACAATGGAATAGCACTGACAGAATAGCAACCTTCTCCATGCAGATATCTGCACTAGTAATTGAATATTTTTGTGGGACCTATTGTTCTTTGCAAGGCAAAGTATTATCAAGCTAGACCTTGGGATAATCAGCATATGGTAGACCTACCATATATACTCGAGTATAAGTCAACCCGAATATAAGCCGAGGCACCTAATTTAACCACAAAAAACTGGGAAAACTTATTGACTCGAGTATAAGCCGAGGGTGGGAAATGCAGCAGCTACTGGTAAATTTCAAAAATAAAAATAGATACCAATAAAAACTTTCACTAGGACAGTTGAGAATAAGTTTGATGTTCACAATTTCCTCTTTGAAAGAGACCAGTAAATAGGGAACAAGAAGATGAAGAAAAAGAAGTGTGTTTTTTCACACTTTTCACACTGCAGTGAACAAAAATGGCATCATAGGAACAGGCTTATTCTCAGCCCAAAGGTTTGTTTCTGATTTCTTCCCTGATTTAAGGGAAATTTGGGAAACGATCTCACTATCATGAAAGGTTTAATTGATTCACTAACCCAAAAGATGATGATGATGACAGTGGTAGGCAGGAGTCACTCTCTCCCTTGCAAGAAAAAACCAAGAGCTGTTCTTATGATATCTCTCTCTTTCTCCCCCCCCCCGAATAAAGTCAAGCCCTTTCCAGCATGCGTGCGCAATCCGCCACCGCCCCTTTGCACCTTGCAAATGCAAAACCCCAGGGTTTTTGCATTTGCAAGGTGCAAAGCGGCGGGGGCGGATCGCACACGCGTGCTGGAAAGGGCGTGACTGTATTACGGGGAGAAAGAGAGAGGGAGAGATCATAAGAACGGCTCTTGCTTTTTTCTTGCAAGGGAGAGAGTGACTCCTGCCTCCCACTGTCATCAACATCTTCTTCTTTTGGGTTAGTGAATCAATTAATTTGGGAAATGATCTCACTATCAGAAAACAACGCGAGCTGCCACCACCACCTCCTCCTCCCCCTCCTCCCGAGTGGACTGAAAGCAGCTGGAGCTGAGGAAATGAAGCTGAGTGGAGTGACCTCGGCTCGCGTTGTTTTCTCAGCCTAGAGCTCAGAAAACAATGCGAGCTGCCACCACCACCTCCTCTCCCTCCTTCCGAGTGGACTGAAAGCAGCTGGAGCTGAGGAAATGAAGCTGAGTGGAGTGACCTCGGCTCGCGTTGTTTTCTCAGCCTAGAGCTCAGAAAACAACGCGAGCTGCCACCACCACCTCCTCCCCCTCCTCCCGAGTGGACTGAAAGCAGCTGGAGCTGAGGAAATGAAGCTGAGTGGAGCGACCTTGGCTCGCGTTGTTTTCTCAGCCTAGAGAAAGGGGAAGGGGGCTCATCTGGACCAAGGGTGAGTCTCCCCCTCAGTTTCCCCTGAAGGATCTTCTGTCGCTTTTGCCTTCTCCCTACATCTTCCCTCTGTTAAAATCCCCCCCACACACACACACTTATTTTCAGTTGGATAGATTTCGTGTCTGAGCATTCTCACATGGCGGTGGGTCTTCCCCCCCCTAAAAACAGTTAAAAAAAGAAAAAACAATATATCCTCAAGCAAGAACTTTTCTGCTTCCGATTACCCCCATGCTTAAAAGTTGCAAAGGAAACACGGAAGCAGGGAAGCGGCTGCCCAGCTTCGGAGCTCCACACCATTTTTTTTTTCAGAGGAGAATCTGATTTGAGTATAAGCCGAGGGGTTTTTTTTCAGCACAAAAAATGTGCTGAAAAACTCAGCTTATACTCGAGTATATATGGTAATTTGTCTGCAGACTGTTAATCTGATGGAGCCAGGGTGTGGTTCATATTGCTGTTCCACCATGCTGTGTTACCATAAAAAAAAACTATGAATGAATATGCTGATTCTCCATGACAGTATTTTTGAAATCTCTGACAGGATATGCTCCAAATTCCATATGTTTCTACTTTCTGCAATATCCTGTCATATATTCTGTGGCTTCAATCCAAAGTATTTTTAGCAGAGGGAACAAGATGGAGACAGGGACAAAGAGGCTGTTTTGTGAAATGTTATACAATTGAAAGCAAAAGCCAGAAAATTTATAATTCTTGAAACACAATTTATAAAGCATAGTTTTACAGTAATGCAAATATATTTGACAAAATGTGGATTATGATTTGTAGTAAGCCATAAAAATGCTTTAAGGAGCTTGCACCAAGTTTAATGGAAGATTTTATGTAAAAGATAACTTTTCTATGTGTGAAGTATTATTTTGTCAACAGTTCTGAATCTGATGGGTAGAAAGACTTGCTAACTGCAGAAAAGTAGTTAATCAGAGAAGTCATCCTTGTCCACTCACGCTTGCCGTCTTGACAAAATTAACCCTCCTCCACTGTCCCTTTAGACATTTTTGAAATGCTTAAAATTTTGCTAATTATTATTTGGACTGAATTGGGAAAAATGCGTATTTTGCAGATACCGTATATACTCAAGTATAAGTCGACCCGAATATAAGCCGAGGCACGTAATTTAACCACAAAAAACTGGGAAAACTTATTGACTCGAGTATAAGTTGAGGGTGGGAAATGCAGCAGCTACTGGTAAATTTCAAAAATAAAAATAGATGCCAATAAAACTTTCACTAGGACAGTTGAGAATAAGTTTGATGTTCACAATTTCCTCTTTGAAAGAGACCAGTAAATAGGGAACAAGAAGATGAAGAAAAAGAAGTGTGTTTTTTCACACTTTTCACACTAAAGTGAACAAAAATGGCATCATAGGAACAAGCTTATTCTCAGCCCAAAGGTTTGTTTCTGATTTCTTCCCTGATTTAAGGGAAATTTGGGAAACGATCTCACTATCATGAAAGGTTTGATTGATTCACTAACCCAAAAGATGATGATGATGACAGTGGTAGGCAGGAGTCACTCTCTCCCTTGCAAGAAAAAACCAAGAGCCGTTCTTATGATATCTCTCTCTCTCTCTCTCCCCCTCCTCCCAAGTGGACTGAAAGCAGCTGGAGCTGAGGAAATGAAACTGAGTGGAGCGACCTCGGCTCGCGTTGCTTTTTCAGCCTAGAGCTCAGAAAAGCCTCCCCCTCCCATGCTTAAAAGTTGCAAAGGAAACACGGAAGCAGGGAAGTGGCTGCCCAGCTTCGGAGCTCCATACCATTTTTTTTTCAGAGGGGAATCTGACTTGAGTATAAGCCGAGGGGGTTTTTTTCAGCACAAAAAATGTGCTGAAAAACTCGGCTTATACTCGAATATATACGGTAATATCTGAATGTTGAAAAAGTTTTGTGGTGGATTAAACTGTTCATATCTAACAGCTTGTATTTCATGTTAATTCTACTAAACGTACATTATTTTTTTGCAAATATAACAAACTTGAGAGTTTTTTTCTCCTAAGAAATATTTTTTAAAAATATAGCCTGAATTGAAAAGCAAGAAAAAAATAATTAATTTGATAAGTCAGCCAAAATTAAATCATAATTTTAATATATTGAAAATATTGCCTAAATTAAAAACTTTGGCATTTTGTAAAGATTTAGACTATTAGATAGACACACAATATAATAACAAAAATTTTATGACTGGAAATTTAATTTTAGAAATAAAATCTCATGGAATGATGTTTCTTTGCATTAGGGTAGATCTCTAATTGTTGTTATGGAAACTGCAAGCTTTAATTTATTTTAACATATTTTTTATATTGATAAATTCTTCAATAACTAACTTGTTTTAGAAACAATTTTAAAAAACCATCAGGCATTTTTACATTTTAAAACATGAACTAATGGGAACAATAATCATATTCTATAACAATATTAATGCTTTTAATTCTCATGGGTTCTTGTCTTCATGTTCAAAGCTGTTAAGAAAACGACACATTGGGAATGATATCGTGACAATAGTTTTCCAAGAACCTGGAGCCGAATCATTTAGCCCAAAGAATATTCGTTCTCACTTTCAACACGTCTTTGTCATTGTCCGAGTGCACAATCCTTGTACTGACAATGTTTGTTACAGGTAACTATTACACTGTTTATGATGGTTTTGCATGACAGAAAATAACTTTTTATCTCTAAACCACCCAGAGTCATGTAGGCAGTGAGATGGGTGGTGCCTAAATTTTTTGTAAATTAGATAACTACAGGTAGTCCTTGATGACATTTGAGCCCAAAATTTCCACTCCTAAAAAAGGCAGTTGCTAAGTGAGTTGTGTTATCATTTTATGACCTTTTTTGCAACAGTTACTAAATGTATCACTACAGTTGTTGGGTAAATCATGCAGTCATTAAGCAAATCTGGCTTCCCCCTTTGACTTTGCTAGGCAGCAGACTGGGAAGTTGACAAGCACCCAAATTTTGATCATGTGACTGTGGGTATGCTGCAACAGTCGTACATATGAAAAACGATCATGTCACTTTTTTCAGCACTGTTGTAACTTCAAAAAGTCACTAAATGAATGGCTGTAAGTTGAGAACTACTTGCATGAAGTTGCAATATTCAGTCAGAGCATTTTCTAATTTATTCTATTATTATTTAGCAGTAAAATATTTTAGATGCAATTAGAAGTAAATGAAAATCTGAGAACTGTTTATTATTTCTATTTTTCCTATCAAAAATGATTATATATGAATTAAATAGTTTGAAACTAGAGATACTGGCTTTGCACAGCAGAATGAAAACCAAATGTAACTTATACACTAGATTTGTAGTTGTTCCACAATGTTTATATGCAGGGAAATTTCTTTCGAATGTACATTTAGTAAGCAGAATGTGTATTTTTGAAAGATGACTATATATTTCTTTTTCTGGAAAATATTCAAGACATAAATGAAACGTTTCAACATTCGAGATTGAAAAAGAAAATACTGGCGATATATTTCTTTTTAATGTATTAGAAATACAAATATAGGTTATTTGTTTGATGTGTCCTTCTTAAATGACCACATGTGTTTCTATATAAAGTAATAGTAACACAAAAAAGGATATTTCAGAAATATTTATTATTAACTGTTGCTTAAATGGGTAAGACTCTTGAAACAGAAAAAAGGCATTACAATTATATTTTCTGTTTAGGTAACAGGGTTTAAATAATAAAAGTTATGTCATTCTGATCTCATTGTACATAATCTCCATAAATATAATTAGCATTCTTTCTTGATAGACACATTTCATAGTCTTACTTTACTGCCTTCCTATTCTTCCCTTCCCCTTTTGGTCCTGTCTTAATAAAATCAGAACCCACATCATTTTCAACACTCTTTAAAGTGTCTCCCTTATATGATAATAAAAAATGGAGATAATGTCATTTTTTTTTAGTAGCATTGTTTGGAATAAGTAGGACCCCAGTGGCATCCATCAATATGCATTTTGGACTGGTGGGGAGCAGGGAGTTGAGAGGAAAGCAACAGATCTACGGTGGGAGGAGTGATGTAATTACCAGCTGAAAGTTGTTGTCAGACTCTCAAAATACAAGGGAGAAGTGAGCATGGCATGAGCTAAAACAAAATTTGAGCTGTAGAAATCTGTTGTCACTCAAGCCAGTAGGATTTTCATAAATTCCAATGGAAAAAGGCTGGCAAGAAAAATGAATTGGATCCTGCTGATGAATCACAAGTACAATGATTCACATGCATTATTGTTCTATTGAGGTTCTGTAGCTTTACATTTTTAAAAAAAGATTGTTTGTATTATTGCACTTTCCATGTAATTCTTGCTTTTACCAGTGTATTCATCTATTACTCCTCTGCTTCTTTTCTCTTTGGTTAAGGAGCAATAGAAGTAACATTCGCAGTCAGCATTTAAAAATAATCTCTTCACTAAATAGCAAGTGCTTATTTCTTTGTAAGTCTGGGAGGGAATAGTTAGAAATTTGAGCAATTCAAGGTATTTCTTTTATGTTTTCAGGACATGTGGAGGTGGTTGTTAACATATATTGTAGAGAGTAGAATAAAAGAAATGAATAATGTTTGAATACTTTATTGCCAAGTAACTTCACTTGAAAAATGTAGTTCATAGTTTGTAGGTTTGAAGAAGAATAAAGATACTAAAATACTATTGACTTAATGTAAATGTACTGCATGCAAGCAAAAAACAATAATAGTAATTGATAAAGTGTACTCAAATAGATATATAATATATTGAAGAAAATTTAAGAAATGGTCTAAGCCAGGGGTGTCCAACCTTGGTAACGTTAAGCCTGGAGGACTTCAGCTCCCAGAATACCCCAGCCAGCAAAGCTCCAGGCTTAACGTTACCAAGGTTGGACACCTCTGGTCTAAACTGTAAATAATCAGCATATCAAAGAATTTTTTTTATGTCATGAGGCATCTAACAGTTGTAACAGATTATCCTTTCTGTAGAACTGGACTGTCTATAAAAACAACAAAATATATAGCGCATTGAAAGTTATAATGTTTTTGCATATTGTTTTAAATCACATTTGTATGTATTTTTGCAGTGTTGCTGTGACAAGATCAAGAGATGTGCCCTCATTTGGACCTCCAATTCCTAAAGGCATCACCTTTCCTAAATCAAATGTATTCAGGGACTTCTTACTGGCCAAAGTGATCAATGCTGAGAATGCAGCTCATAAATCAGAAAAATTCCGTGCTATGGCTACTAGAACCCGTCAGGAATACTTGAAAGATTTGGCAGAAAAGAATGTGACAAATACACCCATTGATCCTTCTGGCAAATTCCCTTTTATCTCACTTGCTTCTAAGAAGAAGGAGAAATCCAAACCCCATCCAGGAATAGAATTGCATAGTTCTGGCGCTGTTGTGTGGATTCTCCATGCTAAAGATTATAGCAAGGGTTTAGATATAGATTGTCTTTTGGGCATTTCTAATGAATTTGTTGTTGTAATTGAACAAGATACAAAAAGTGTTGTATTCAATTGTTCCTGCCGCGATGTAATAGGGTGGACTTCAACAGATACAAGTGTCAAAATTTTCTATGAAAGAGGAGAATGCATTTCTGTGGAAAGTTTCAAAAACCCTGAAGATATCAAAGAGATTGTCAAAAGACTAGAGGTTAGAATTCCTTATTTTCCCCTTACCTTCCTTCCTCAAGCATAAATATATATAGAAATACTTTAATTTCCTTCTTGGATCTGAACAACAAACTGGCAAAATAAAATGGATGTAGGAGATGACCGGGGTCAAACATATTCATTTGGAATCTCTTATGTGCCTATAAGAAACTTAAATCCCCCCCCCCCACCTTGAAATCTCTTGACTCTTATCTGGCACCAATTCATCTTGACTATTAGCAGATCAGACTTTTGTGCAGGTAGCATGAAATAAACTTGTAGTACTTTTGGACTCTACTCTGGTTCCTGATTTCTTGTATCTGTCAATGTTCTACCCACTTACTAGGTTACTTTTCAAATCCTTGTCCTACTCAGAGCAATAAAACATCTTGTAGCTTATTCATCTACTTTTTAACGTCTGGATAGTATATTTATTATATGAATATTTACACTTTAGCTGCATAAATGTTATTTGTGAAATCAAAACAGTACTTTCCATGCTGTGAGAAAAGACTTACCAGTAATATTTCCAGCATTCAAAAATATTATCTTTTAGGAACAGGACTTAACATAGTAAAGCAAAGAGTTCCATATCCAAGAGTTTACTGAATTATAAAAAGTGTCAAGTCAATAAAAGATTTAATAATTAAATGACTTTTGTCAATTTGTAAATGAATACTAGTCTACACATACTCTATTACTGTAGGTATTGTTTCATACATTTAACATTTTTGTAGTATTCATAATTTTCAGCAAGGACTGGAATATAGCTAGTCATTTTTACAAGATCAAGCTAAGCTAACGATTATTCCTCAGTAGTAATCCAGCTATCTTCTTCAGAGGTATATACTATAATTGCTGTATGAATAAGGAATGTCAATATCTACCTTGCTTCATGCTCTGTTTTAAAGATCAAGCCTATTTATTTGTATCTCCTACTGAATTACGTGTTCATTGTACTAAATTGTTCTCATTACACCTCCACATCTCTGTCTTCCAATTCTCAGCTCGTGACCAAGGGATGTGAGTCAGTGGAGATGACTTTACGACGGAATGGATTGGGTCAGCTTGGCTTCCATGTGAATTATGAAGGAATCGTGGCAGATGTTGAACCATATGGCTATGCTTGGCAAGCAGGATTACGACAAGGCAGCAGATTAGTGGAAATTTGCACTGTGGCTGTCGCTACCCTAAGCCATGAGCAAATGATTGATCTCCTGAGAACTTCAGTTACTGTGAAGGTTGTCATTATCCCACCTCATGAAGATTGTACTCCACGAAGGTATTTGGCAACCAATGAATTAATCTATCACTGATTAAAAGAGAAGCAGCTTGAAATAGTAGTTAAAGAATCAGGCTAGAAACCAGATGACTGTAAACCCTAGACCCAGGTGACCTTCAGCTAATCACTCTCAGCTCTAGGAAACAGGCATGTGTCTGTTATCTATTATTATATTATTATCTATTATGTGTCTATTATCTATATGTCTGTTTTCTTGGTCTGTGTATCCTATCTAGAGGTATGACCTTTTGAAGTTATGACAGGTGCTATAAAGCCCATATGAAGCACTTCCAGTCTTCATAAAAGTCTCCCCCCCATAAGTTACATGATCAAAGTTGGGCAGTTGGCAACCTGTTCATACTTACAATTGGTTGCCACGCACCCAATGACCATGGGATCACAATTTGTAATTTCTGTTGATTTCTCCAGAAAATCAATGGGTAAACTGGCTGGGAATATTACTAGCTGCTGCCACCTGCCCATAGTACTCCCTCATGTTGCTGGCTTAAAGAGCTGCCCGCCAAGGAAGACCAAACTCCTTTGACAGGGTAGAGACCCAAGGTTGGAGGCACATTACTGTATCCCATTGAAGGCAGTCCCTTCTGCCCATGAAAGGGGGCTGAACCTCTTGGGCAGAGTGGATCTGAGGAGCCGTGCTTTGTTCCTGCACTCTGCCAAAGGCATTCCTTTCCATTGATATCCTTCGTCAGGCAGCTCTTTCAATCCCTAGAGCTGAGAACGAGCCGAAATCCAAGCATATGCGAGGGGAAGGCCCAGATCAGGCTGAAGCAAGTGTCTTTTTGCTCAGGGAATGAAAATCCTGCTTGGATTTTGGCAGAAAGGATATTCAGTTCTTGAATGGAGAGGCAGTACAGTAAGTTAAGAGGCATGGCGTCTGTCCGTGTGTGTGTGTGCCCTGTGTGTGTGAAGGCCCTGGGAGACCTGGCACAGACCATGCGCAAGTGTCTCTCCCTTGGAGGTTGAAAATCCTACTTGGATTTTGGCAGCTTTGCAGCTCCTAAGCCTCCAAAAGTCTCCTCACCCCTATAGAAGTGCCCCACCCTTCTTATCTGGACTCTGTCCATTTAACAATATCGCCCAATCAGTAATTGCTCAAATAAGGGCAACCAGAAATGCCAGGATTGCGATCACTGAATAAAGTAGTCACATGGGCAGTCATGTGACAATTTGCTTAACAACCATTTCACCCAGCGACTGAGATTCTGGTCCAGTTGTGATTGCATTATCTCCATGTGTCTATGTATCAGCTCTTGATCTCTATGTCTATATATAAGCAGGCAGATAGACATACACATTTACACACCTTTCAAAAGAGACGATAAAAAGCACAAAAGAAAATTTAAAAAGACCAGAACACATCTCCTCCCAGCAGCCAATGCCCAGATAAACGGCTTAACATGAGACAATCAAGCAGAAAACAATACCTTTATCAAGGAACTACCCAAACGAAAATCAAACCCCCACCAAGACTTGTAGGTCAAGTACTGTGTATAAAAGGGAACTAAGCTCCATAATCACCAGCACTGATGATATTATTTAGACCAGGTAATGAAACAACTGCAAATAAGCTCAGAGAACCCCAAGGACTTCACAAATCAAATCTGAGCTACATATATTCTCTTCTGTTGGAGACATTAATATATTTTATTATAGAATTCAGTGTTACAAGGTTAAAGTTTCAGTTTTTTCACTGAATTTTGAATGCTTGGTGTTAATTCTTTATCCAGTTTCTTGAAACTTACTTTTGAATAAAGATTAAAAAAATTTCTCTTCTTCAATAAGCAGAGAAGATATTTCACTTCCTAGAAAACCACTTGATTAAACTGAGAAATTGGAATTGATAGTAGTTTTTAATAACACCATCTTCCTGTGTGCATGTTCACAAGAGTGGGGCAAGAGGAGGAATGTTAAAATATATATTGTGACTCAAACTGTGTCCCTTTTGCACATGCACTATGATATTGTGTGCAAGGGATAAGGCTTGCATTGTGATGACCAACATATATTTTGTCATTTTGAAAAAAAAATGGTTTGCTGCAGACATACCAAAAATACAAGCTACAAGTATTATACTCAAAGCTAACTTGCAGCAGTCGATGAGTTTCATACAGTAAATGTTCTTAGTGAAACAATGCATTGCACATGTTTCTCCCGTATTTCACACTTTGGTTAACTTACTTTTCAATCTTCCAGAAGTTTTTCAGAAATTCATCGCATGCCAGTAATGGAATACAAAATGAATGATGGCGGAGTTCCATACGAGTTCAAATTCCCATTCAGAAATAATAACAAGTGGCAGAGAAATGCTAACAAGGGGCAAGCATCTCACGTTCAGCAAATGCCATCACAGACGCAAAGTCCAATTCCCACTAGAGTTGCCTCAGGGAAAGGTGAAGGAAAAATGCCTCCTCCAGATCGGGCCGCCAACATTCCACGTAGTATTTCTAGTGATGGCCGTCCACTGGAGAGTAGAAGGTATGATTCTAACTTGGGACTGTTCTTTTGCAGTGCAAGTAACAGAATTTTTAAATCCAAAATACAGGTAGTCCTCAACTTACAACCACAATTGGGACCAGAATTTCCATTGCTATGGTTGTTAAGTTAGTTGCACCCAATTTTACAACTTTTTTTTGACATGTTTATTAAATGGATCACTGGAATTCTCAACTTAATTATGCTGTCATTAAGCAATGGCTTTCCCCCATTGACTTTGTGTGTTGGAAGCTGGCTGGGAAGGGGCTCACATAAGACAATGAAGCCTTCATAAATGTATGCTGTTTGCCAAGTGCCTGAATTTTGATAATTGATCATGATAATTCTGCAATGGTACAAAGTACAAGGATTGATTTTGGCTTTTTTTTAACGTCAGTCACTGAATAAATGGTTTTAAATCAAGGACTAGTTGTATAAAGGGAGTGTTAAATACTGTAGATAATTCTTAAAAGAAAACAGTCACAAAAGCTATATCTTCATTTTTAATCAGACCATTTTTAAAATATATATATTTGGAATCTTTTAAAAAGGCATTAAATTAACTATGAATAATTATATTTGTATTATTCAAATAATTCTTGTTCTGATTCTGACTTATTCTCAATTACTTTTTGTAGAAAATGTAATTATTAACTTACTGTTTGCCTCTGATATTCCTAAGGCTCCCTCCCACAATCTTCCCTACCCAGGCCCACTATATCTTTAACTTCACACATGGCGTGTTCATTTGCCCAATCTCTGACAATAAGACTGGGTTGTCTACTTGAGCACCCATTTTGGATCTTACTAGAGTTCACTTTTTCAAGAAGAAAGTTTATAAAATCTGGACTGTGTTCTTTCATTTCTTCTGTTCACTATTAGTTTCAACATGTAAAAAAAAGTGAACATGTTTATTCATTCCATATATTTCTAAAATTGCCATAACAATGTAAGTATAATTTGAAACTTGTTAGTATTTCTTAAGTCCTCCAAATGTAAAAATAAATAAGGGGGAAAGGTCAAGCCAGTACAATGAGTTAGTTTTTATATTTGTTTATGATCATTTAGTATTTGGTGTTCATTTTTCATATGTATTATGAACTGAACCTTTAGAAAGGTTGTCTAAACTTATGAGTATTAAGTCCAATTCTTTTGATACTGAGGAACACAGTCTATATGATTGGCTGTCATATGTTCTGTCAAAATTCCGCAAAATTGGGCTCATCATTCTGATGTGACAGATTGCCTCTCTAACTACTATTCTTACTTTTTAAAAGAATAGACCTTAGAGTTGAAAATAATCATTTTAAAAAAAAAATGGTGTCAAATGATATCACAGCAAATACATTTCATGGTAATTTCTAGTAGATTATAGTTCACTTATTCCTCCATTCTCTGTTTACTTGTTTTTCATGTGTACTAGAAATGTTGGCAGTTTATAGTTAGTTGTAATTTGTTGGTTTTCTGATGTAACTTATGATAACAAAGTGATTAAGTGGGAATGATGTCTAACAGTTTTAGCTTTGTGCTAGTGGAAAATACTTAGATTTGCCAAGGTAGGCATTTGTTTTTGTCAGTGCAGTACACTACAAATCTTGGGGAAATAGAGGCTAGTGAGGCATAGAATATGTATTTACAGAATATGTAAGGAGCTGAAAATAAAAACACTGCATATATAGGAAAGTTGAAGAATGTGGAATCACCAAGAAAGTACCAACAGATGACCAGACTGTAGAGATACAGATGTTATGTAAATAACAAAGCTCAGAGAGCATCAAGGGCTCCAAAGTAAAAGCTGAAATAAGCTTAGGTTAGGTTATTAAAGGAAAACCCAAATAAAATAATAATTATATCTGCTTTTCATTGAAGATAGTAAAATATTAGCAGGGGAAAAGACATGCCAACTCAACTCAGAATTTCAGAGTAGAATAGAGCTGGAAGGGACCTTGGAGTTTTTCTAGTCCAACTCTAGACCATTTCAGGCAGGTTAAAAGCCTCCAGTGATGAAGCACCTACAACTTCTGAAGGCAAGTTCTACTAGTTAATTGTCCTCACTGTTTCTCCTTAATTCCTAACCCCCCCACCCCGGCCTCATGATTAGTTTCCATTCATTTTTGCTTGTTTTGGCTCAATAAAAAGCAAATATTCTACCAAAAATCTAAAAAAAATAGGACAAAGGGGAAATCAGAACGTTAAATAAATGGTCAGTGGGGCTAAAAATCAGCAAATTAAGAGCTCAT
This sequence comes from Hydrophis major, assembly GCA_033807585.1. Classification (NCBI taxonomy): domain Eukaryota; kingdom Metazoa; phylum Chordata; class Lepidosauria; order Squamata; family Elapidae; genus Hydrophis; species Hydrophis major. Next base: position 82,877,455 of record CM066328.1, on the reverse strand, counting down.
TGGCTCAAGGTCCTTAGCTTCAGTTGTAGACTGCATACCCATCTTCCTATCCTTTGAACCCATATTCCTCCCTTTCTCTACCTTTACTTAATATATAACAACATCCTTTGCTCCAATTGAAGCATAAGGAATCGTAGAAAAAGAAAGGCTCCAAGAAGATTAAGTAGCAGACCAACACACCGGTTACGTGAAGTACACTGAGTCAGAAGTCTCAAGTTTTACCCTATTCACCCAATAAGATTTCTAGATTTATTCTTGACTGAAATGAGGAACAACCAAAATGCTCAGTTCTTGCCAAATTATAGTTCATCCTGAAGTGTTTGGAAGAACTTCTGAGCTGTAATTTGGTAGTACTTAAAAGTTTAAGAACTGTTTTGAAGTTTCAATATTTCTTTATAAACATAATCTAAAACATTTGTTTTCCAGATATGAATCATTTTTCTCAATAATTAAATAAACAAGAATGGTGTTTTTGATTCATTGGTTCATCTTTATCTAGTTTCAGGATCTATGTGGAGAACAGATCGTGCTTTAAATCATATTTATGCAGAAATAATAATTCAAAAGGGTTCACAAAGTGGGAAAGCACTTTTAAGCATCACTATGTGTTTAGTTTTGAAACAAAACAACATTTTTGCAATAGGGACATCCATTGCACAGTATTCCATCTGATATCAATACCAGGGAACATTCTACAGGATCAAGAAACTGATCTGTAGAATCTTGAAAGTAATGAAGCAAATACCAATAGGCAGTAGAAATTTGTCAAGAATGAATGTTGCTGAGATTAATCTTATTTCATTTTCTGATCAGGTAACTTCATTAAGAAATCATAGTTTACTGAATGAATGAACAGGAAAAGCAAACAGAAGTTTGGCAGGGGAATAAGCTGAATAGAGGAAAGAGGCAGAAAAGAGAACAAGAATCAAGAAGATGGGAAAACTAATAAATAATTGCCATTGCTAATAACTGCTGCTATTGTGTTGTGTAAAAACATAACTTTGCGGATTTGGAAGGATTGTTTAATTCAATTTTCTACCATATTCAGGAAAGGCAGTTACATAAAGCTTGAGAAATGGTGGTCTGGCCTCTTAAAAATTTCAAAGATGGAGAATTTACAACTTCTATAGGTTGACTATTCTGCTGGTATATAGATCTTACTATTTAAAATTGAAGTGTGTGATTGGAGCGTTGATTGTTGGTGATGTAGTTGAGGTAGCTTCGGGGACACATAAGACATAGAGACAGGGATGGGCTGCTGGGGTTTGCAGGGGTTCGGAAGTACCTCTAGCTAAGATTCTGTGCAGTTTGGAGAACCCCCAAATCCCACTCCTGGCTGGCACCTCCCACCCCCAGAGTTCCCACATGGGTTCCCAACCTCCCAGAGTTCCCACACAGCCCTTTTTGGATGAAGGTAAGTGCAGGGTACATACGGAGTCTTGGGGAGGGTGAAAAATGGGCCTCCCGGAAGTTCAGGAAGGCCTGAAATGGACCTGTTTCTGGCTTCCATAGAGGCTCCAGAGCTCAGAGAGGCTGTTTTCGCCATCCCGGAAGCTCAAGGAAAGCCTCTGCAGCCTGGGTAGGGCAAAATGCCGCCCCTCGCTGTAGTGTAGGGGGGCAACTAGGCCGTGTCCATCATGGCCACGCCCACCCAGCAACCAGGCATTTTTGAAGCCACCCCACGTAGAGAGTTCACTGAATACACAAACAGGAGTTTGATAGCAAAGTCCAAGGATCAGTGAGTTCTTTTTCTTTTTTTGTTTATCAGAGGAACATAATAGAAAAAAGCTGTTCTTGAGAACTATAAGAGACATGCCATGTTTTTCTTTCTTTCCGATGATGACATAAGCTATTTGTGCAACAGTCAAGCTGCCATCCTGGAAAGGAAGGTAATGGATATAAAGGCAAAAATGCCCATCAAGCTTATCAAGAAAGATGAGAGTTACTTGAATTAGAAACAGGAAGTGTTTTTGGATGTAAAGTGGGATCAAAGAACCTCCAGAAGATAAGAAAAGTTCATGTGGAGGAATGTGTGAGAAAGGTCCAAGTTTGTGAAGAAGAGCTTTTATAATGGTTGTGATCTTTGCTAAATCATGAAACTGGATCAAGTGTCAGAGGATCGGAGAAAAGGCAAAGTTATTCTTATATTCAGAAAGGGGTGATAAAGAGGACCCAAAGAACTGCAGACCAATTAGCTTACTGTCAATAACAAGCCAAATTTTAGAATGCTTTATTAAGCAGTTTGTGAGTTTTTCCAAAACAATGCATTGCTTTGCAGGAGCAGCATGAGTCTAATCGAGAATAATTCCTGCCAAATCAACATGAAATATTTCTTTAATAGAATGATAGTTTAGTTGACCAGAGAAATGTGGTAGATAAAGGGCACCTTGATTTTAAAATATTAGTTAGCATTCCCCCCTACATCACTGCAAGATTTTAGCAGAGAAGATGGCAAAATGTGGACTAAATTATGCTACCATTAGATGGATAGAGGCGGTTAAACAATAATATGTAATCCATACACATCTGTGGCTCCATGTAAAAATAGGAGAAAGTATTAGTGTCAACATTTTTTTTAATATTTGTAGATTACACAGAAATGGAGGATATTATCAAATTTCAGGATGATGTTAAGCTGTAACAGTAAGTGTAAATCAGCAAGATGAATTTCAACAAGGACAGATGCAGAGCCCCACACTCAAAACAGAAAAAAAAATCAAAACTATGAATATAGACAATAGGGATGGTGGGGAACTGTAATGGCAGCAATATGCAGAAAAGGGATCAGGATGTTTGGTAGATCACAAACTCCAAATTTGCAAGAAAAAGGTCAAAAGGGCCCAGCAGAGATTGTACTATCTGAGGCTTCTCAGAAAACAACAACGGAATGAGAAATTGCTAGTGACCTTCTACCACTGCACCATAGAGAGCATTTTACATACTGTACCTCTGTATGGTTTGCCAATTGCAGTGGCAGATAGGAAAGCACTCCAGAGGGTTAATGTCATTGCCCCGAAGATCATAGATTGCCCTCTCCCCTCTTTGGAAGAGCTTTATAGCTTCCCGCTGCCATAAGAAAGTTCAAAACACTCTGAAAGATCCATCTCATCCTGGTAACCCTTTTTTTGAACCATTACCATCTGGCAGACAGTACAGAATAATAAAAACATGGACAAATAGGCTAAAAAACAGCTTCTATTCCAAGGCAGTAGCTCTTTTGAATTCTGCTCTTTAGTGCAGTGTTGGTGTGGTGTTGGGGGTTTCTGGTTCAATGTGTGAAGGGTGAAGAATATGTGTTTGTGTTTATTTTCATGGTCATGGTCATGATGTGCACTGAAGATGGTGTTTGATTTCGTTGTACGAGATGCAATGACAATTTAGTAAACTAACTAACTAAAAACAAATAATCTGCATTAGGAGATGGTGAATTCTTTTGTTGTAAATGTTTAAATGAGCGGGATGGCCAACTTTTGAGGATGCTATGATAGCAATTTCCTGCAGCTACATGGATTCCAACCTCTTACATTCTGTAATTATTTATGTTTTGTTATCCTATACAAGTAAAACATGACCCTTTAACTTCCAGCTAAACATGCCATAAAAGCACTACATTCATAGTCTACCCCTTTGGAAATATTGCTTGATACGTCGTTAACTCACTTCTGTTCATAATGTTATCCAGCTAATTTTGTAATTTAATTCAAGAACCATGGAGATTGTGGGGAAATCAGCAATATAATACTGTGAAGGCAAAGGCAGAGAACAAAAGCATTCTGCCAACCCAGAAGCAACAACGGATGTAAACATTTTAAGAAATCCAAGCAGAGGATTTGCAATAAATATATAAAACCTCAACATGAATTTCAGAATATTTTTAATATAAGTATATTTGTCCTACTTTTAAAAACTTTTTTAAAAAAGCAAAAGCCCAGAGCCTGGTTTCACTTAATATATAGAACCCAAGCTAGAAAAAATGATCTAAACTTCCAATTATTGAATCTCACAACTGCTGAAATTGTAACCTTGCCTTAACACATAGTCAAAATTTATTCTTTCACAGATAATATTGCAAGGAAAATATTTGGGACTTAATCTCCAGTGACTTATCCATGGTTTAAGTACCAATTTGAACAAAATTACCTGGTACCTAACTTCAGGAGATGCCAGTTTGTATGCACTCTTTTTATTTATTTGTTGTGCTTAAGGTAGCATTTAAACATTTTTTTAATTAAGTTATCCTATCTGTATTAGCTAATTTAATAGGGGCTATTTGCTTACTGGAATCATCCAGTATTATTGTGTCAGGGTTAACTTCCATATTAGTATTGCCACAAAATCTTTTAAGAGAATTTGCCAAAAGAAAATAAAATGAACCATTTTAAATAACTTTAATTTTAACAGGGTTTTGTTGCTTTGATTATCTTTACAATTTTTTGAATTCTGATACATTATACCATTTTGGTCATAAGGATTACATACCAAAGGCAATTCTAACCCTATTTTAGCCAAACAGTATCTGCCATAAAACCTTTATATCACTATCTGCCATTATATACGCTTATATCACTAATGCTATTTTTGATTTAAACAAATAGCATTAGTGATATAAATTATCATGGAGCTGATTAAGAAAGGGACGAGTTTGTATGAAGGTGAACTTGAATACAACTTTTAGAAGGAACTTATAGGTCAGCCCCAACTTGTTTGATAGCAAGGACCAGTTTCGCTGAATACAATTTTTCCATGAGGTGGGGGTGGTTTTGGTTTCACTAGCTCGCCTGCTTACCTCCAGCTGTGCGGTCCAGTTTCTAACAGGCCACAGACCGCTATCAGTCCATGGCACAGGGTTGGAGACCCTGGTAAGTATGTGGGTTGGTTGTAAGTTTTTACAGTAACACTATAAAGCTATAAAATACTTTCTTATACTATAAGGCATTATATTTTCTAATTCCTTTAAACACTGTTGCAATCATGTATCCACCATATTTTGGTTGTTATAGGTGCAGGAGACAATTTTTGTTGATATATACAGTATCCACAGTAATTGGCTGGGGGTAGATATCATTGTTGCTGTTATTGGTGCCAGATGGTTAGGCAAATTCTGCTATTGATCTGGTTTTATAATAGGGATGTGTTGCTTATCCTGGCTATCGTGGATTATTGTTCATAGGTATTGGTTTTAATCTTTGTCCCTCTCCCCGTGAGCCACTATTGTGAGCAGGGTGGGAATAGAAAATATGTTAAATAAATAATTTATAATTTACTGAATTTCTATCTGTGATCATCCTTGCTGTGTACTCTCCAGTGGTGCTCCTTCATACTACAAATCACACACACACACACAAAACACACTTCCTCTCTACCTCCATCTACCTATCTGGTATTTTTATGCTGATATGGAAAATGATATTTCTTATATTTATATTTTAATGTGCATGAAAATTTCTTAGGGATTAAGGATCTTTAAGGATTTCTCAGATAAGGAGATACTTAATATTAAAAGCATGATACTATATAGACCGAGGATATGGAGTAAATTTTCAGTTAACAGGAGAAAGGTGGGGGAGAGAATCACAAAATGCCAGTAATGAATATGAGAAATATCATAATTTATTTCAGCACCTACTGAAATATTATCACTCATGTTGGGCTTTCCTTGAATGATTTGTAATCTGTTGTTTTCCTACCACTAGCTTTTTAAATAAATGTGACAACCCTAAAACAGGCTCTAGGCTCATGATTTAATCAGGGCAACTGGTAGAATCCTGACAAAATGTTTTATATAGTGTAATTTCTTTTTATTATATAGTAATTTTTGTATTAACCTGTAGTAGATGGTACAGAAATATATTTAATAAATATGAGAATGATTGTATGATCATGTGTCATCATGTCTGTGTCAACACCTAGAACCATATAGATACATTTTTCCCATGAGGATTCTATCCCCAACCAAAATTATACAAAATTATTATTACTCTGTTAGTCTGCATGTACACCAAGAGCTTCTGCACCAGAGACATTTTCCTTGTGTGTCTAATCATACTTGGCCAAATAAAATGTTCTGTTCTGTTCTACTTTCTCCTTCAAGTCTGTCAAAGATGTACCCTTCATCACTGTAGCTGAATCCATCCACCTTGCAACTAGATGCCTGTTTCTCTTTCATTCTACTTTTCCCAGAACTATAAACTTCTCCAGAAAGCTAGGTGTTTGCATATCATGTTTCCAGGATGTAATTTCGCATGGTCATTTGAGTCTTGAGTACGAATTCTGGATTGATTTGTTTGAGATACATTTGTTTATATTCCTGCTACCCATAGTATTCTCAGGAGTCTTCTCCAATACCAAAGTTCAAAATGATCCAAACTCTTCCTGTCCTGCTTCTTCAAAGTTCAACTTTCATTTCCATAGATCATCATGGGGAAAACCATGGCTTGTAGCACTCTGATCTTTTGTGAGAATGACATATCACAGAATCCAGGGGTGGGATTCAACCGGTGTTACTACTGGTTTGGTGACTATGTTTTGCGTGTGTGTAAAAAAAACCTTAAGCTGTGCCGCCCGGACAGCTGAAAAGCACTCTGCGCAGGTGTGCAGTGTTTGAAAAGCCTCTTTTTTCCTGCTTTTTCAACCTAGCTGTGCCATGCAAGCAGCTGAGATTGAAAAAGCAGAAAATAAAGGACAGGTAAGAGCCCGGGTGGGCAGGTGGGCCAAAGAGCAGCATATACAGAACCAGTTCAGTGTCTGCAGCTCTTCAGAGCTACCGGTTCTTTAGAACTGGGCAGAACTGGTAGCATCCCACCCCTGACAGAATCTTTTCCAATACACATTTGTTGTTCTAACAAGTGCTACTCTAGTATATTACTTGACTGCTGGTTCTTTGACTGTCGAGAGTCAATTCTAAAAGGCAGAAGGTACCTATCACTTCACTATCATCACAGCCAATTCTAAGCCTGGTTGATGTTGTCATTAGTTTGATCTTCATATTTAATCTAGTTACATTTTTTTCACTGCTCCTTTATTTTCATTAGAGATTACAGCTCATTTGCATTTTCAGCTATCAGAATAGTATCATCAGAAAAGCACAGATTATTGCTGTTTCTTCCTCCAGTATTAAAACCACATTCATTATCTTCTAATCTAGCTTCCCTCAGCACTTTTTCAATATATAGTTTGAATAAATAATGTGCAGAAGAATGTGCAGCCTTGCCTCACTTTTTTTTTTTTTTTTTGCTGTTCAGAAAATTGTTTCACCGTGTTCTATCCAAATTTTGACTTTCTGACTTGTATATAAGTTTTGCATGAGGACAGTGAGATGTTTTGGGATTCTCATTTTTCTAAGCACATTCTGAAACTTGACATGATCAACACAATCAAAGGCCTTCCTGTAATCAATGAACCACATATCTGATATTCTTTGGCTTTTTCACTTACTTAGGGGAGCATCAGAAATAAGATCTCATATTCCAGGGCCTTTTCTAAAATCAGCTTCAACATCTGGCATGTTGCTTTCTATGTTGGGCAATTGTAGACATTATTTTCCTAGCTTATGAAATAATATAATGTACCCAAAGACCAGAAACTCTGCCCTTGTGGTGAAGGGAAATTGACATTTGGGTAATGTATTACTCTGCTGCCTCTTTCATGGAGCTCTCCAAAATGTACATCCACTTTCCTGGTTTGAGTTAAAATATTCACAGATTTTCAACCGTACAAAATTAGGAATGTAACTGTGCTGCATTTTTTTCTGGATATTTACTGAATGTGGAGAAAGATGGTTTATATTATAGATGTAGCCATAGATTTTGCTTGCTTGTCAGACTTCTTCAGTGTTGGCAAATTTTTCAAGGTTTTTTGTTGTTGTTTATTTCTTTGCTTGCTTTATTTTGCTTTGCTTTTATCACTTTTATAAAAAAAGATTGTGCAAATCAAAAATAGAAGTGGGGTTCTTTTTAGGGGGTGATAGTTCAGGAATGCTCAAAGTATGAAGTCTATTGATCATGCTGTATTGCATACATTTTTAACAAATGTTTTAACATTATATTAATTTGCCAAATATGAATGGATACAATGACTAAGGCACAAGGATAGAAACCAAGAGACTATAAATATTAGTCCTGCCTTAAGCATAAATCTGGCTGGGTGACTTTGGGATAGTTATCATCAGCCCAATTCTTCTCACAGGGTGGTTGTGGGGATAAGAGGAGGAAAGAATATTAGGTATGTTCACTGCCTTGAGTTGTTTATAAAAATGTAAAGATCAGATATAAAATGAATAAATAATCTAGTAACTAGTAAGACATTTTTAGCTTTATAATAAAGTACACTTTAAAATGCCAATATTGTATGTCCTTTTATGAAATAGCTCAATTAAAACACATTTTAAAAAACTGTTATAAATCCTTTGTTTATTCGAAACCTGGTTAAAACGGGCTCTGTTTTCATATTCTTGCATTTCAGCAAGTTTATTTCTACAACTCTTGGAAGCATTTTTCCCCTGTGTCCCTGTAGCCTGCTTCATAGGGAGTAGATTTATAAAAGAAAGTGGATACTATTCTATAGCTGGTTTTACTTTTTGTTGTTGTGATGAATTGATGCTGCTGATGTGGCAGTTCGCATAAAATGTTATCTTTTTGATGATCTTTTAATAATGCAGAATTTGGAATTGTTTGTATTGAACAGATTATCTCCTGGTTCTGATGTCTATGTCACGGTGTCCTCCATTGCCTTAGCAAGATCACAGCAGTGTCGTAATTCTCCAAGCAATTTATCATCCTCAAGTGAAACTGGCTCTGGTGGAGGGACATACAGGCAAAAATCTATGCCTGAAGGGTAGGCCTCATATGTGTTTATTGCTTTATGCTTAGGTCTTATTCTTTTAATTTGCGCTTTGGTTGTTTTTGCTAGAGAATCTGAAAAGGAAAAAAAATAAGGATACTTGGTCCTATATAGCAAGTGCTCCTAAGGTCATGGCTTCCTCAAACATAAAAAATTAAAGCCTAGTATTCTGATGTCTTGATTTAATAGTTTCTTATATTGTTGCATCTGAGGTAGCATCTTGAAAAACTATATCAGTTCTTGGCTGAAAAGTTAAATAAAACATCCCACATTAAAACTTTGTTTAAGAATGTTTGTCTGCTTATGCTGAATGTGTTCACACTGACACAAAAAAAGATACATTCAGGACAATCATATCTGCGTTTAATTGCCCAAATCCCAACTTGTCTATTTATTTTGCTATAACTTAATCATTCATCTTCTTGTCATCTCCCTCTGCAGATGTAACTGGCAGTGTTACATATCTTCATTCTTGGCATCTGTCATACTCTTGATTAATCTCAAAGACTGTAACTGAATATAAGAAGCCAGTTTAAATCAAAAGCAGTTGTTCCCATATTGTGTTACTGGGCAGATTAGAAGTATAGTGGGTAACAAAATGTTTTATTAATTATGAATGGTAACCTCTTAACAAAAATAGGAAAGCGAGCATATAGTACAACTTTTGTGACTGGTAAAAAAAAGTCATAATGTTCTTGAGTTATGCAGTTAAATAAAGAAGCAATAGGTTTCTCACAACCTGGCAGCATCAAAATTTTATTGTACAAGTATATGGTATCCTTGTACTTGAATATTGTATTCAGTGTCTTTAAAAACTTGTTATCCTTTAAAAGGCCAACAAAAATAATTAAGAATCTGAAATAATTTCTTCATAAAAAAGGTTATAATCCTGGAGCTTTCTGATTACGAGAAATGGTTAGTGCAACAAGGACAAGATAGCAATGTGTGGAAGAAGAAGTGTTTTCCCTCTCACAATATTAGAGTCTAAAGCTAAGTAATAATAAAATAAGAAATAAGATAACAGAGACACTACCTCCCCCACAAGAAACCCTCTTCATTGCATAACAATTTCATTTTAGGAATTTACAGTATGTTTTTATGGAGAGACAAATTGAGGATAAGATTGAATAGCTACTAGTCATAATAGTTGCATGTTGCCTCCAGATCCAAGATACTTTTATCTGGAATAATGGTTGTTGTCACTGAATGGTGTGAAGGGCCTATGACTCTCATGATCATTGCTGAGTCTAGTCACATTTTTATTTTCCTAAGTCTGTTCAGGTAACCCAGATACGCCATTGATGACATCTTGTTTAATCCCTAACATCTGACCAACAAATTCTTTACTGTCAGCTTTGTCTTTAGTCTACTTCTCTGTTAACTAACTTTTGGTCCTCTGTGGCTAGTAACTGTTGCTGAGCTATGAACCTTAGGGTGGTATATGATTTTGTCAAATCAATGATACAATTGACTGTAACCATTTTGGAATGGTTGAACTAATCATAATCTAATACTTACAAAACATCTTTGAATGATATTTCTCATGTGCAGAATGGAATAATTGATAATTCCTTTTACACAGATTTGGAATGAGTAGAAGATCTCCTGCCTCCATTGATAGGCAGAACACAGATACCAGTGGCAGTGGCAAATCCACCCCAAGTTGGCAGAGAAGCGAGGATAGTATTGTTGATCAGATGGGTGAGTATTTGTTTCTTGCATATATTCTATTTCTTGTGCCCCAAGGTGACATTGGCAACCCATTCCTATGCAATAAACATTTATCTTTTTTGTTTTTATTCATCAGAATGAATTATCGTAACATATGCAACATTGGATGGCACTTATTTATTCGAAATAAAATGTCTGTAGGGAATAGATACATTATAATAGCCCAGTCCCTGGAGTGCTTTCACAGAAAGTTGTACTATAGACATACTTGGGTTTACTTGTTTTAGCTGTGCACTTTGTCCCAAATATAGCATCTGGTTCATCAGCTTATTTTAATTTTCATTGTGCTCCTTTCTGACAGAAAGCGTTATTTAGATAAATGTTTTTGATATGCTGATGATAATGTAGAAACATAAAAATGCAGTAAAATCTATATTTAGTCAAGATATTTTCTCCCACTAATGAGTATGTCATTAGTTAAGATTTTAACTGAAAAAAATGTTCTCAGCCATGCAAATCCACACCATTCAACTGGTATTGATTGTTGAGTCTTTGTATGGAGTTTTCAGCATCCAGGCCTGGTTCTATAGATGCTGTGCTTGAATTTATTACATTAGATACCACTTAAGATTTTTGAAATAATAGCAATTTAATATCCTTCTATTATATTGGTAGTGCATTGTAACAGATTTTAGCAAAAGAGCCAATTAAGCCAAGCTAAGGGCAGGGCTCTTTGGTAGGCTGTATAATGGAAGTAGAACAATACTTCTAGAAGAGTTGTCTCATCACTTAGTCTTCATTGTTGGGGGCAACATGCTGACTCTGTAAACCATTTAGAGAGGACTGTAAAGCCCTATGAAGTGGTATACAAGTCTGAATGCTATTGCCATGTTGGATACTTGAATAAAAAAACACCAAAGAAGTTTGGAAACAGATTTGCAGAGTAGAAATTGGCACAGGTCAAGCTCAGTTTCTCCAAGTACTTGGAAGACCAAATGATGGGAAAAGAAACATTCTGATACTATTTTACCTTGATAAGCAAACATTTTATAAAATGTTACATTGAAAAGCAAATTACAGTATAGTTTTCTCAGGTAAACATTTGTCCTGTCCTGTTTGACAACAATCTTGAAAGTAATACATTGTCGTGGACAAGCTGAGTGATAGAAAATGACATAATGAAAGAAACTGAAACTGCTCTAATTATGTTTATGCTTATAGATAGCTACTATGTTCATGAGGAGGATTAAGTGCATAGTGAAATATTTAGTTATCACTTAGGGGCTGGGAAGAATTTTGAAAATAAAATGCAATATTACGTTTCAAAATGTATACTTTCCTGTATTCATATTAAATCCATCTAGTGATTCCTCATCTTTCTCCTAGATCTGTTTAGTAAAAAAACAAAACCCAGTGATTTTATATATATAGTTTCCATTTGGGGAAACTATTTCAATCACATCTGCTTTTTCATTTTTTAATGTGGTTGTTAGGGATACACACCCTAGCAGAACGTGCAACGGCAGTCTAGCAGGCAGGCAAATTATGTGAGATAAACGTTATTGTAGTTTACACTCAGTAAGACAAATACGCTGTGCCAGTTAAATAGTTTTTTATTCCAGCAAGAGTTATAGCATAGTGAAAACAGTCCATATGTCATACACTAGTTCAGTCCATCCAGGGATTAATCAGTTGCAAAGTCCAGTGTCGAAAATAGAGGTCAGTAAACTTACAAATAATCAGCCCAGCAATATATCTCTTTTGCAGTCAGAGATATGAAGAAAATCAAACCCCTTTTCTTCGTTTCAGCAACAGCAGGGAAACACGCAGTTATCACCATCAATCCATCATTGTCAGCTCTCCAGTAAAAGCCAGCAAACAGTGAGCTCTCTTGCTCCCTCTTATGGTGATTTTACAACCGTACCCAAAATACATGTTTTGCAGTTAAAGTGATACACACACTTAAACTCACTAACATAGTTTATATATTATTTTTACCCAAACTAAGTTAGGTAACCAATGTTATCCCTAACAGTGGTGATGGTAAAATGTGTGATTTTTTTCAGAATAATTTTGCAGTTCATATATGTTGTAGTTTTCAACATTAACTACCATAAAGTTCTGTTATAAAAAGTACAACAACATTCAATTAGTTTTAATTAAAAAGTAAAGAAGGTAAGCAATTTGGTGAAAAAAGAACTAGTACAATATTACCTAGCAACCTCTCTTAGAAGAGGGTTTTGTTTTTGTTTTGTTTTGTTGTTGTTTTAAGACAAGTACCATTTTACACAAACCTAAATAACTGTATTCTTATAATTGTGAGTTATATTCAGCTGACAGTCTTGTTTAACAGAAGCTTATTTTATGGAATAGTAGATTCAGACAAGAATCCATTTGGACCAACTTTCCTCTCTTCTTTTCATTTCTTATTCTGCCCCCTTCTATTAAAATGCATAGAGTGGAAAGTAAAAAGCTTGCAAAAAATAAATTGTTGAAAATCCCTTCCCTTGCTATTCCATTAAAACAAGTTTTTGCTAGGGACAAATGATCCACGAGTTGAAAAACACCAAACAGATATAGCCTGGTAATAGCAAAGATTTTATTGTTCAGCTTTAAGTCAGCAATGATAGAAAACAGATGTTGTGTTCTGCTTCTGGTTCTTATAGACTGGCAACAGTTTCCCATTTTTTTAAAAAATGCCAGGCAATAGATTTTGTAAGTCTCCTGAATGAAAACACTATTACTGTATACTATATTACAGAAGCAACATGCCATCTGCCTGCAATGTCCAAAATGCTGCCATCCTTCAGAGAAAGTCCAACAGGAAGGTTGATGAGGCAGGATCCAGTAGTTCACCTATCTCCAAATAAGCAGGGTCATGTAAGCTCCATTTTTATTCGAGTTGTCTTAATTAAAGTTATTGAAAGATAAAAGTGTCTCTTAAAAATGTGTACTTTCCTCAAATTAGGGTTGCTTGTCAGAATAGAAATATGCAACCAATTTGTAATAATCTCATTATTACACATTTGAGTCTAAGATGCATTAATGAAAATATTTCCCTGCCAACTCAGGAAGAGTTTTGCTTCAAACAGTAACATGATATGCACTATGATCTACAAATCATCTTTTCAGAAAAAAAATATTTTTTTTTAGGATCTATCAACATTTTTACAGGGAAATAATTCTTATATCAATCTTTAGTTCTCTATTAATATAAGGACCCTAATTGGGACTGGTAATGCCTTTGCTATGGAAAACAATTGTTAAGTGAAACATCATGTAATTACTCCACGTAGCCATCATAATTCAGCAAACACCATGGCAAGAAGGCTGCTTAGAGTTATAATATTACAACTCCTTAAGCTGTGGGGAGACAGTTTGAAATCTGTGCAGATTTTTAAGAATTCCGAGAAGCTTCTTGATTTATAGGTTTCATATAAGAAATGATACCATCACTTAATTTGAGATTACAGGTAGTCCTTAATTTATGACCAAAATTGAGCCCAAAATTTCTGTTGCTAAGTAAGACAATTATTAAGTGGTTTTTTGCCCCATTTTAGGATCTTTCTCATTATAGTTATTAGATGAATCACTGTTGTTGTTAAATTAGTAATCCCATTGTTAAGTAAATCTGGCTTCCCATTGATTTTGCTTGTAAGAAGGTTGCAGAAGGTGATCATATGACCCCAGGACACTGCAATTGTCACAAGTATGGCTAGTTGCCAAATGCCTGAATTTTGATCACATGGCCATGGGGATGCCACAATGGTCGTATGTGTCAAAAACAGTCATACGTCACTTTTTTCAGTGTCGTTATAACTTCAAATGGTCATTGAATGAACTGTTGTAAGTTGAGGACTTTGCATGGTGATAAATTTAAATTAAGCACCTTAGAGATCTTTTGTAATAGTCTTTTAAGGGATGTTATAGGTTGATACTTCTCTAGTGGTATGCAGAAAGGAACTTTTCTCATTTTATGTTTGTAGACTATTGTGTATATTTTCCCTTACTATATCATTTCAGTAATGAGCTGTTCATCCCATTTTATATTATTTCATTCCAAAATGTCAAATTTAATTCAGAATCTTGTGTGTGTCTATGTATAGTCTGACAGCCACTACTCCAGCCACTCAAGCAGTAATACACTGTCTAGCAACGCTTCCAGTGTTCATAGTGATGAGAAATGGTATGACAGTGGAGATAGGACTGAATCAGAGCTGAATAGTTACAACTACCTTCAAGGCACTTCTGCTGATAGTGGCATCGATACCACTTCATACGTTCCCAGCCATAGTAGTTCAACCTCTCTGGGCAACTCGGCAACATCTCCCCGATCAGGACTTATAAAAGAAAAAGTGGCATCACTTTGGCACAGTTCCAGTGAAATGGTCTCCATTGCAGATCGGACTTTAGAGAAAAACAGCCACATGATGGACAGAAAAACAGAGTCTTCATTGAGCTTGGACATCCATACCAAAAGTCAACCAGCCTCCAATCCTTTAACAAGAGAAAACAGTGCTTTTAGCCTGAGTGATGCTGGTTCCCATTCAAGGTAATCTTTTTTTAAATTATGTATCTGAAGGTTCTTTCTAGATATTTCTAGCAGCTTTTAGAAAATAACTGTACACATTTCTTAGCAGCTTGAGCAGTTTGAAGAAGAGATACTGTGCAGAGAGTTTGAAAATGCTGGTATGTTTGCCCTTTCTTTTAGTGGATGGAAAATCACTCCATCTATCATAGTTCTTAAAAGAGAAGTGTTTACATCATTAGATGAAATTTATATATTCTGCTTTTGGAATGGCTGGCTATAATAAACCTATATAATAATATTAATACATGCACATACTAAATATATTTATGTGGTGACATTGTATAGTAATATATCTTCCATTAGAGTGTAAATTTTATGGATGGATCTTGGTATTAATATGGAAGTATTTTTAATCTTCCAATCTAGGCTACATTTCTGGCAGTTTTGGTGGCCTTCGACCTAAGGGGAAGTGCTTAGTTTTCTGAGACCAATTAGATGCTGCATAATTACTATTTAACAATAATGTTAATAATTGGTATACTAAACAATAGGCAATCACAATTTATTTCTCAGATTACTTGTGAAATATTGATAGGCTATCTAGGAACTCCTATAGAAAATGATTGAACAGAATGGCTGAACATACAGGAATTCACATACAGAACTTGAGATTGTAGAAGACATTAGTAATAGTTAATGTGCACACAAACTGACAGCACATAATGTCATGAATAAAGACTCTCCCGAGTCTAAACTATTCTCAATCGTGTTGCTGATTTAAAAATAAAATTAATTAATTTCAGATTAAAGCTTTTCCAGAACACTTTAGAATAAAAGGCATCCCGATCCCGTTGGTCTTGGTAAAAGAAATGAGCCCTTTGGGGTTTTTTGGATCACTTTTACAAAATGGAAAGAACTAGTAATGTTCATTGTATACTAAACTGCAAGTAGTCTCAATGTCAAATTCGGTTTATCGCTAGCTTCTTTAAAACTTCATACCTGTGAAACTGTGATGACGTTGCAAATACTTTGTTTGCTACATTTAGCTGGACTTTGCTTCTCAAAATCCTGTGACAAAGTTACAATTTCTGACTTTGCAACTTTTCCTAATATTTGGAGAACTTTGCTAATGCAGTTTGTCATTCATTTTATGTTAAAATCAGTATTTTAAAAGAGTGCATGTGCTGATCACTGCAATGAATGATGATTTTACATTATAAAATGTACTAGCTGCACAACATTTCCAAACCTTATTCTATCGCACCATTATGTTTAAATAAGATGTTCAGTAAGATTTAATAGGCATGTCAGCTGTCAAAATTGTCTCAACTGGGTCAGCTTGAAAGTTCTAATTCCCTGCTGGACTATAACATTGCCAATTTATCTAGAGTTGTACTACGTTGGAGCTGGAAGCTAAAATGAATTTATTTATTTGTTTATCAAATAATTGGTTTTAATTGCCTAATTGAAAAGACCCCATAAGAGTCACATTAGAAACTCAATAATATAATCAAGACATAGAATGTAAAAGTATGCAACTTCATAACAGGGTTCTAATGCATTATGTTCTGCTTGTGAGGTCTCCGTGGACCACAGTTTATCCATTGTGGAAACAAAATACTAGATTTGATAATTTCAAAATTCATGACATGAAAATAAGTAATTTATTATGAGTAATGCAGCAATGCTAAGTCATCCACTGATATTTATCTTTAGAAGATATCTGAAACTTGTATGTTAAGTGATATTATGTCTTTTATTGACTCAAACAATGCTGTAGGGAAGCAGAAGATGAATTCTTAAACATTATGGCATATTTATACAATTAGTTGAGTCCTAGAATTTATGAAGGATTAATACAATTGACTAAACATTAATAGTTTTTTTTTAAATCTTATTATAATTTTTTGACATGTTAGGAGTTTCTTGTCTGTTAAATTCAGCTAAACAATATGATAAAATGGGCATAGAAAATCTCTTAGCATTGATCCTTGCTTTGTTAGAACCCTATTGTATTATAAAAAGAAATGAAGAATTTTTATAGATTTTGGAAGAAGCTTCAGTAATTCAACAATTGGACCCGACTGCTTTCCTAGAAGTTATCTATTCCAAAGAAAAATGTCTCATCTGTTATATCACTGCCAATAAAATAATTTAGTGTTTCTCTTAAAATATTGTCTTTTATCCAAAGAAAGGATGAAATATGTCTTTTTATAAAGCATCTACCCTAAGTGAAAGTGAGCAATTCTTCTCCCTTCTTGTAATTTTTTCATCTTCCTTCAAAACATACTTTGGAAAATAGTTTAATTTTGCAAGTTGCACAACAACAAAATAGAAAAGTAAGTAGAAAGTTCTACGGCAAGATTAGGACTTCTTCCCGTGAAATTAACATCCTTCTTAAATTATATCCTCATACAGTGATCACAATTGAGACCAGTAACTTAGTTGTTAAATGAAGCAGTTGCTAAGTGAAACTGCAACTATACTTGTGATCTTTCAACTTTCTTTTGCTTTACAAACCTGTGAAGGTCATAAATCAAAGGACTGGTTGTACAGTTATTTTTTCTTTCTCAGTTGTAAATGTGATGAAGAACTATCTGTATCATTCTTTTGCCAACCAACGACACTGTTGTCTGTTTACATATAATTAGAATTTCCATTCAGGGGGGAAAAACCCTTTCCGATATTTGTGTGTGCGTGTAAAAATTATTTCATATTTTGTCAATCTTGCACAGAAGTTTTTTCCATCTAGTGCTTGCTAGACGATCATAATTTGCTTCTCTCGTTAAGATTGGCTCTAGATTAAGAGTTGGTGTATTTGTGGTAGTGAAGGCCACATTTTATTCTTCTGTTTAAATAGGTTGGATCCTTTATTCTAAGATCGTGAAAGGAAATCATATAACAATTGTATTCTGTGTTACAGAGGGCAATTTTGAAATGAATTGCGTGCAATGTAAAGTTATACAGTTTAAGTCAGTTTTGTCTTTCTTATGCTTCTTTCCCAGTACCATGGGCTCCCGACATTCTGCCAGCTCCATTGTTTTCACCAGTGCCAGAAGTTCACCTAAAGAAGAGCTTCATTCTGCCACTTCCCCACAGTTAGCACCTTCTTTCTCCTCTTCTTCCTCCTCTTCTGGTCCTAGAACTTTCTACCCACGTCAGGGTGCTACTAGCAAGTACCTGATTGGATGGAAAAAACCTGAAGGGACAATAAACTCTGTGGGGTTTATGGATTCAAGAAAGTAAGAGCATTTTGGTTCTATTTTAATGGGTGTTTAATGGGTGAAAAGGCCTCTTTGTATTTTTCTCATGGAAAACTTTTAAGAGGGTTAAAAGGAGTGGCAATTTAAGCCAATTGAAGGGCTTTTAGAAGAAAACCTCCCAAGAGATTTATTGTCTGCTTTTCCTTGAAGTACAACTCAAATCATTGAATTAAAACCATTTAATTAATTCAATGTACTTAGAAAATGTTCCTTCTTTTTCGTCACTCATTTCCTGGTTTTTTGTTTTTTTATTCTCTCAAAATCCTAAAACACCCCAGTCAATGTATATTATTCTTCTCCCCCACCTACTCCCTCCAATTTTAAAATCACGTTGCAAAAGCTTTAAAAGGTAAGATCTCAGATTATCTTGAGACAAATACTTTTCTACAGGATTTCTTTTTTCTAAACTAAATGAAATTAGAAGCATTTTAAAACATCATTAGTTGGGCTCTACAAATCCTGATTTGGATTGCCAGGAAGGAAAGGTATGTTGCCACCATTCATTCTTTCTATTCAGAGACCTTGAAACAGATGTAGAAATCACCTAATTTGTTCTAGGTTGTGTATAAATTAATAAAAAGGTAGGGGGGGAGTGGGGAGATGCAATTGCTTTTTCCTCCAAACCACAACAGAATTGGAACTACAGGGAAAGAATCTGGCCCATGTCAGAAATAGTGAATTGATATGAAAAGCCCTTTTGTTAACATGAAGTAGAACTACCCTACGTAATGCTAATAACCCTTGATTAAATACAAAGAGTAAGACAAGCAAAGAAGATCAAAGCTTTGATGTCTGACAAATAATTTTAAAGTATTCAAATGAGTTATATCTGTTACAGTAAGATTTTCCCACTTACCCTTTTAGTTTTTGTACAGATATCTTATGTCACAATAATACAATTGTGTTTAGAGCCAATTTGTTACTGAAGAACTTACATACATTTAATCGCACAGATGAAAAGTTAATCATAGATCATTATTAAAAATATAGTAAGATGAAAGAAATAAATTTGATCTAGGTAGAAGTGTGCATGAAAATCCTTTGTCTTTGAAACAAGGGGAAAAATCACTGCGTTCTGGTGGTTCTGCCAGAATGTTTCAGATCACTGTTTGGCAAAACTGAGGTTCATCTAGTTTAACAGCTTCTGATTTTTGGAGGAAACAAAATCCGCAGATAAATAGAGTAAGGCTGGTGCTGTTCACAATATAAATTTCTCTACAATTTTCCTGGCATTTTCCCTCCTCCACTCAAGCACCCACCCCTGTTACTACCTGTATTGCAGCCAAGCATATCCCACTGACCTATTTTTCAACCCTCCCAGGTAACTCAAACAGGAAACACAACTAGATGAACTAATTCGACTTTATTATAAGCCTATATTAACAGAATCTTGCAAGCCTGAAACTACAAACTTCCTGCTGTCACTTTTCATTGCTTGATGCTTGATTAGGGCGAGTCCTTCTTAAATATCTTTCTCTGGCCACTAAGCCACTGGAAGCTCCAGCCTCTCTTGTCTGATTGTTTCCTAGGTAGTATTTCTTTCCCTCATTCCCCAAGGTCATCCACACATTCCATTACACTACCTGTCTCCTGCATTTTCTTTCCGGCATCTTCCTTTCTCTGCATCCTCTCAGCTGCTGATGCATTTGGCTCCCCCACCCTTCAAAAATCACTTCTGTTTGGATCAAACAGTCTTGTTTTATCTGCACATTTCATTCAGTGCACAAACCATAATTTCCAAAACATGTGCAATTAAGTGTGAGCATGAGCCACTGCAGACCGCTTCTTCCATACATGGAAGAATATGCACAGAGAGCAATTGTGTAAAATCCTTAGTTCTAGGTGAGCACAATAATACAGATGGTATCTAAGTCATGATTTCCAGGAAGTATGTGGTTGGAAAAATTGCTTAAACTAGGGCCAGACATGAACATGGTGAGCGATATAAAATAGGTACCAAGAAAATTTTCTGACAAAGTGGTCTTTTGTATGTGTGCTTATCATACATTTTCACTCTAGCACTGGAAAGACAAAGACTGCAGTGTGAAAGGAACCATATACAGATAAGAACATGTTTGGGGGAAATTTGAGGAGAGCGCTTCCCCTCTCTTTTCTATCATATGCCTTTTAAGGACTATTTAAATGCTTCCCACCTTAGAATGGCAAGAAACTATCCATTATTCTTCACAGTTCTGTGTACAGGGATTCCCCACAGCCACAGAAAGGGGACTTAGAGAAACACAGGAGGTCTTGAAGCCATGATACATTTCAGTGTCCTTAAGTGTTGAATGTGTTGTGAAAGCCTTCTGGTGGTGATGTGGCTAGATTGCTGCTATTATCATAAACATATTTGTTGCAATGTTTATCCTTGTTTATTAATGCTAAATTATTAATAGTTATTAATACTAAACTTCCATTTAAACTTTCTCTAAAAAAACAGACATGATAGAAGCAATTTTTGTTTGTTTTGTAAAGATGCATTTCTTTTCTTTTTAGACGACATCAGAGTGATGGTAATGAAATGGCACATCCTAGGTTGCGTGCATCAGCCAGAGATCTTCAAGCCTCACCAAAGAGAGCATCTAAATCAAATATTGAAGAAGAGTTGAAGAAGCTAATAGATCTGGACAGCCCAACACCCGACTCTCAGAAAAACTTTAAAGTAAGACTTTCAGAATTATAAAATGGAATTGTGCTGAAAGATACATTCAGAGATAAGCTAGTTCTGCAGTTCATTTGTAATTAGAATCATAAATGAATTCGCATACTCAAAAATATGAAATTGAATCCTTTTATCAGTTATTGGGTCTGTTTTACTATTAAAAATATGATATAGATTATTTAATAAATGGAGTTAATGATTTTGGTAATTAATTGCTTAGTTCAGAAAATGCTGCCTGAGACATTGGCTATCTCTTTCAATAGAATAAACATTTAACCTTATGGAGGTATTACACTGACTTCCAATTCTGCAGAAAAGCTAGTTTCTCTAAGGCTGATTATGCTTATTTATATGTTAAGTTAGTTTCAAATGATAAGGTCAACTCAGTATCTGCTAGAAACCTAATCTGTAGAAGCAAGAACAAGGCATTAATACCTCTAACAATGTTTGAACTCACATCATGAGTACCACTAGTGGTCCCATTTTTAACCTTTGACCTTTTTGTTTTTTTTCACAATTTTAGGAAAAACGTAACTTTAAGTATGTCTGAGAGCTATTAATACTAATAGATGTGAATTTTCACATTTCATTTAATTGATCGGCTCCTTATTTTTTCTGGTCGTAGCACTTAGGAATTCCAGTTAGTGGAATTTTTCCACTATATCTGTGCCTAATTTTGTAAATGGTTTTCCAGATTTTGGGTTGGTTACATCCATTAAGTCTGCTCAAAACACTTCTTGGATTCTATAGAAGTACTTATAAAGGTTGTAATGAATAGCACTGAAGAAAATGCCCAGATTTCTGAGATCTCCACACTGAAAAGCACTGGGTTAACCCTTCATGCTTGTCAGACTAAATGGTTTCCACAGTAACCATGCAAAAAGGAGGGCACAAGAAACTTCTTTCTTTGTCTGTCAAAATCCCAAACAGCTTATTAAAACTTCTGAAGACGAGCCACTGTGAACATATTATTTTTCATTGTGTTGCCTTTAAGGCTGATGTGGGGGAAAAAAATACTGTAAGCAAAGATTTCACCATCCCTCCCATGGTTTTTTACTGGCTTTATGAAGGGAATGATGAATATTTCTTTCATAATTTATCAATCACTTGGTTATGTCTTCCATAGAATCCCTATTAAGTTAAATGATTGATTCTTGCAGTCAGTGGCTGGTAAAATGTCTGTTGTGAAAATGTTTATAATCAATATAATCTTCTCTATTTAGATGATAGATGGTTGCCATTCCATTAAGCAAACTCTCTGCCAAATGTATGACACAATTGCTATTGCAAGCCTTTCTTTAAATATGCTTCCTCTTAATAAATAAGGATATGTCCTTGGAAAAGGTTAGCTGTCCTCTGCAAAGTGTATTGTTCCCCTTCCCCCCTTTGATTTCCTTTTCTCCCTTTACTGTAATTTAGCTTTTCCTCTTTCCCAAAAGAAAAATAGGGTGATAGTGGTCAGGTTTTAAAAAAAAACCTAGGGAAGTTTAAATGAGGCACTGGACAGTGTCTCTAGAAAAGGAGGAGGAAGAAAAATGACCAAAGAAGAAATAGTTTGCAGCTGACAAAAAAAACTTTATGACGTTACTTTACTGCACCTATTTTTATTTTTAACTCAACCATATTTTAGTAGGCAAGAACTTTTATGACGTGTTGTTCTACAGTGTGTACAAAATGAGGAACTGATTATCTACCAGATTTAGATATTTTCTCATTTTATTCTTGCTGAACATATATAGTTGAAACAGGAGTCTCAGGCCTTATTTTTAGATAAGATAAAGTACACACACACACACACACACACAGCTTAGTTTTTCTTTCTTTAAAAAACATCTCTCCTTTCTTAGAAAAACCTGTTAGTTTATGTTCCATCATATTTCAGTGCTTTCAAAACATTTGAAGACTATAAATAGATAATAATTAAAACGAAGCATATACTTTTGAACACATTTCTAGCAGCAAATTATTTAGTAAGTATCTGATTTTGAGGTTAATTCTTTTTTTTTTTTTTTTTAACAAACTTTATTCAGTTTTCACATTAAAAACAAAAATCTCTTTTTGGTGGACAACATATTTCCGGGTCATCATCTTTGCATACAAATATGACAGAAATTATACAATGATATATGCATACTTAATTCTATTATTACCTTTTCCATTCCAAATTTTCAGTAGGGAGAGAAACAAACACATTAATTCTAGCCTCTTTCCTTAATTTCAATCAATTTTGTTTCATTTCAATTATTTCAAATTAATCCTTTAGTATTTGTTTTTAAACATAAACAATATGTATTTACCTAATAAATACTAATAAGGTTTAATTCTAAATTCTTTCATTAATCCCAATCTAAACATTTAATTTCATTTCAATTATTTCAAATATAATCCTTAATATTTATTTTAATAATAGAAATAAACAATATATATTTGCCTAATAGTGGTAATAATGAAGTTACCAATGTCTCTCCTTGCTTTTAATAATCTATATTAAACTTATTAATTTAGCTGGTTCTTTAGTCTGTCACATTCCCTTTCAATTACACACATTTAATAAGTTCTAAATTGATATAGATCTTAAGGCACCCACACAAAAAGAAAAAAGAACAAGTATAAGTTTCCCCTCTTTTACTATTTTGAGTGTGACACCTTAATGATTAGAATATACCTTTATTCCCTCATCTTAATTCCCAATAAACCATTAGTCATTACATCTTCTCAATTGGATTCCACAGCATATTTCCCCCCTTTAATAAGAGTTATCAATATCTATATTACCCTATTTTCTAAATATTTTTAATTGCAGAAATATTCTTATTACCCCTTGTCACCCTGCAGAATCCCCCTTTTAATTCATCAACCATTATCTCTGAAAAGGCAATTTCTTTTCAGCATTTTACTAGTTCTGTGGTTCTTTTTGTCACATGCCTGTTTCTTACTGCTTCTCCAGGGAGCGAACCCGAGTCTCCTCCCGCTCTCTTCCCCATGTCTTTTCTCATTCTTTCTACATTTCCTGACTTCACAAGTATTTCTTCTTTTAATTGTAAAGAAACAATTTCCTTTCAACATTTTACTAGTCTTACTGTTTCTCCTCCCTCTTTTTTCCCCATGACTTTTCTCATTCCAATTTATCCCCTTCTTAATATCTTCCCTTTCCCTTTTCTGTTGAATCTTCCTGCCTTTTCTAACTTCACAATTATTCCCTCTTTTAATTGATTTCTTAAAATTCAACTTTTTAACCTTCCTTCTTTCCCCACTTCTTTGTAATGTTCTTTGTGTTAATTGTCCATTCAAAATGTCTTCTCCTTGAGTCAATTCCTGCTCTTCTGAGAATCTTTCTTCTTGTTCTTCAATCACCATTTCCATTTTTTCTAGCACAGAGCAAAGTGATTCGCCTCTTTCCTGTAGTAATTCTCTCATATTTTTAAGTTCCATTTTTAAGTCCCAAAGAGATATCATCATTCTTATATTTTATAATCTTCAAAGTCCACAAAAAAAACCAAACCACTTTTACTTTCCTTCTTTCTTCTTTCAATTTTTTAAAGTTCTCAGCTATTCCAGTTCAGGGTTCATACCAAAAACATCAGTCAGTCCCACCAACAATCTTTCCTTCCTTGCTTTTTCCTTTATTCAGGTTCTGCTTTCACTTTCTAAAATTCTTACTTTGTTTCAATATTTCTGTAATTTTATACCAGTTCATTCAAAAACAAAATGCTTTCCTTTTTATTTGAACTAAATTTTTATCAAAAGGTGACTCTCCATTATACGAAGTCTTCACTTTTTTTCCCCTATATTTTTATTTAAGGTTTTTCGAACCTCAATATTCCAAAACAATCCAGTCTCCAATTTATAAACTTTATTATTATTATTCTTTGGCAATATTAAGTCCAGCTTTAATTTTATACTTGATTATTCCCAAATTATTTTAGTCCAATTTCATTAAATCTTTAATTCCAGCTTCTTCCTTTCCCGGTTCGAAGCCCCATTTAGCTGTCAAAAATATTTTCCTTTTTTTTTTTTTTTCCTCTGTCCCTTTGTAATTTCGCAGCTCACTTTTCTTTTCTTAAAAATTCCATATTATCTTAATCCCGGGGTACTTTTATTTGGTTATACTGTCCAGTTGTCCCGGTTCAGATGTTATCCACCTCTTTCTTCCCTCCTGCACAAATCTTAGTCAAGCTGAGTCATCCTCTTCGGGATGGCCATTTTAGACCATCGCTGCAGTCGTCTTTGGGAGGAAAAAAAGCCAAGCCCAGGGGGGGAGATGCGGCTCCCCACAGACAGGCTTGCTGCTTCCTCTTACTCCGCTGCCCCTCCAAGGCAGTTTCAGCCCCTAATCAGGATGATTGGGGCTCTCCGACGAAAGAGCACGAACGATAGTCGCAGAGAGTTGCGATCTACCGTCCGTCGGCGAGGAGGCTCCGCCTTCTTCTGATTTTGAGGTTAATTCTTATTATAAACTCAGTCAATGAATGTCTAGGTGAACATACTTCCTAGTTATGTAACAATATTTGGTACTGATGATTGAGAAACTTCGGTAATGTGCTCAGAGATATAAATATTCACATCATTATGTAACATGCAGGGCCTGATGTTATGCTATTGCAAAAAGCTTCTGCTACAGCAGAATAAATAGCAACTTTTTAGTATATTTCAGGAGCTTTGCAAATCATGATATTTTGTACCAATAATGATCACTGTATTCTGTGGGATTTTAGTATCCGATCCTCACTGAAAACATTTGAGTCATAGTAATAAAAAACAAATACTTTGAGGCCTATTTATATATTTTTTCTTATTGTAGAGAAATAGCTGATAAAGTGTAGACTAGTGCTATTCTAGCCATTATCTAAGCAATGTAGTAAATTTTATTTCTATTTTCTACTTCTTAATTGCCCGTTTCCCTCATCGAGGGGCTCTGGACAGTATACAATATAATCAATAAAAGGAATATTGAATCAGAATTAATTTTAAAATTATAAAAATAACATAAAATTTCAAAAGGTGAAAAACTCCAAGATGGAGAGTTAGCAATTGTTAATAGAGGCAAAGTAGGTCCTCATGCGGCTTGCTGGCGTCATAATTGTTTTGGGCCTCCGTGCAAGGCCTCACATCCAAGTTCATAAAAATATTTTTAAAGCTTTCAGTATCTGATGTCTCATCCGTATGAACTTTTTCAAGAATAGAGCACAAGTGAATTAAATAAATTAATACGATTTAGGACCTGCTGAAATTATTGTATGCCATAGTGCATAATTACAGCAATGAATGGTGTATTGCTCTACTTTTAAATCGTAAAAGTAAACCTCACTGAACTTAATATGACATTTTTAATACAGATTTCTTTGAATTCAGTGAAATGTGGGTACATGATAATACTAACCTTTCTTAGCTTGTTAAAGCAGCCGCATTGTCACCCCAGGATTGAATAGCTACCATGTGACCCCTGTAAAAGAAAGGTATGCTTCAAGGAGTTATAGATATACTATCTTTGCACCCTCATGTAATTTTAGTAAGAATTCTGATTACAGTGACAAAATCTAATACAAACTAAACTTAGAAGAGAAGAGAAAGAAAGGATAAAAGTGCAAGCAAAAAGAAAATGAAAAGAAAAGAAAGTAAAACCATGATAAAGAATGAGAAAAGAAATATGTACAGAAGTGACTTACAACCTTCATCACAAGGGGTATAAAGAAATTTAGTGACTCTTTACTTCTTCTAAGTTACAAACAGTTACCTCTTCATCCTCTAGCCCATCCTTTATAGACAAATCTATATAGAATCATCTTTTCAGGCCTGGTGTCAGCAGAAAGTCCATAAATCATTGTCAGGAGTAACAACATAGATTATTTTAACTTTGTTCAAATAAACCAACTTTATATCCCTTCTTTTTATTTCTAACAGTTTTAATTGTTCAAATATTGTCATAGGATTTGATTTCTCTTCGAAGTTTTAATAAGCCTCTTTTGTAAATCCAATATAAAAACAAATGTCTAGGTCCCTCTCTTGGTTTTATCATTTCCTTTTGAATTTTAGGACATCAGCCAACTTCTTTTGTAGATCAGTGAAATATCCTTTTCCAAGTCATTCTCTTGGCCTGTCAGTTGTAAATCAATAACTTTGATACCATATCTACATAATTTATTCAGTAATATCTCTTTGGCATAAACTATCCATAGAAGCAGATATCATTACTGACATTGTTGGTGTCATGGCTATTACATTCTAACACCTTTCTTCAAAAGTCGCTTTCAGTATTTTCATTTTTTCCTCTAGCTAAATCTTTAGTCCCATCTAGGGTGCAGTTTTTAAATCATGAAATTGCTTATCTCTGTATGCATTTCTTTAAAAAAAAAGCCTGTTTCCTACAAAAACCTGTTCTTTATAATTAATTCCAAAGTCTTATTGTAAGTTTCAGTATTCCAAATTTATCTGGACTCAAACTTGTATGTAACTTTCTAAAATCAAAATCTTGTTTAGCTTCCTCTGTTTATTTCAAGTTCTTTAAGTTCTTAAGCTAATAATTAATTTTTCTTTTGTTCAGAGTTGAAGATAAACTAATGCAATAAAGCTTTTCAAACCTGTCATTCTGAAGGTCCTTAACAGTTTTTAAATGGTTAATAGACAACTTCTAAAACTGATTAGAAAGTGAGATTTGGGGACCTAGTGTCCATTCAAAGTTTCTGCTACAGTTACAAAGCAAGATGTCGAATTCCTTCATCTCCTGGTGTTCAGATTGGAGAAAAACCACTGTCCTGCAGTCTCCTCTCAAGGAGCAGCCTTCTGACACATATGTGGATGATTCCCTGTGCTCTCCTTATCTGGAGAGGTTCCAAGGAATCAATCTATTCACTGGTTCCTTGATCTTTGTTGTGGTTCTTGGCTCCATTTTGACTGAGTGATGTTCAGTTCATCATATCTCCCCTAGAAGAAATTTTTATCATTAATTTCTGATAAAAAGTTAATAATAAAAATCAAGTCAAATAAATAACACTATAATCCTAAAGAAGCCAAATAAGGAAATATCTCAAAACTTATATGCAACTAAATATATCTACAGCTTAGGCTGAAAGATTCACTGTATCATAGCATAGCCAAATCATTGGAGTTCAGTGAAAAAGACAGTTGAACTCATTAGTTGACAGTTCAATTCATTGTGTTCACAATTTAAGTGAACTTAATTTTGAAACTGAAGGGCCAGCTTTTGCTGCACTATCATATAATGCTACATTTTTTATTTTAAAAAATGAGATAATTACCAGAATAAATTATTGTCTCACAGTATACTTTCATGGACAGAACATTGGCATGTAAAGGAAATGGAAGCTGCATCACCAATTACGTTGCAGAAATAACCAATTAATTGGTTTGTTTTTGAATGTCAGACTTATCCAACAAGTACAGGTGCACAAGCCTAAACCTGTTTCCTCTAAGGGAGTGTCCCACCATTTGTGGATTCTGAGGCTTCTAAAATGCTGCTAGTTTGGGAAATGCCATACAATAATAAAACTATCTCTTTTATTTATGCAACCCCAGTTATCCTTCAGGAGATTAGGATACCATATTGTTGTCAGCAAGAGAATATCACTTTTTTAAAACCCTGCATTTTTATACTTTTCCAATATGTTGATAAGGATTTTTCTAGTATGTTTTTCTACAGCACAGGGTAACAAGAATTCTCATAGCAAGCATTTAATTGATGCAGATTAACTGCACCTCTAGAAAACTTCCTGAACCCAACCCATGATACAAAACATATTATGAGTGGCTCATTTTTAAAGGGAGTGTTACACATTCTTGACTTGCGTTATTCTTCTTTCAGTCTCCATTCCCTAGCACTCCTATTTCAAGGCGTGCCTTGCAGCGAACTCTGTCAGATGAGAGTATTTATAGCAGTCAAAGAGAACATTTCTTCCCCTCCCGAGCTTCCCTTCTGGACCAAGCTCTTCCAAATGATGTTCTTTTCACCAGTACATACCCATCTCTCCCCAAATCATTACCACTAAGAAGGCCATCATACACATTGGGAATGAAATCCTTACATGGTAAGTGAAATGCTACATCTAAACCTACTATATATGTTTTGTTTTATTTGCATAATTATTGTTATTACCATATACTGCCCTTTATTTGTAATACTCAAGGTGGTGTAAATAATGGTTCTACATCCTATTTTCCCACAGCAACTTTATAAGGTGGGTTGAACTGAAAGAAAATAACTAGCCTAAAGTCATCCAATTGGCTTTCATGCCTAAGGTTAAATCAATATTTGTAATCTGCATTTATATTTATGGACAATCAATTGGCATTTATTAATTATTCATTGCTTGTATAACTTAGGAATTTAGAATACTATAATCTATTGAGTTCCCTTTAATTGTTAACATGTTAGCTAATTTGTTGACATTGTAGCTAATTTGGAATATTAAATACACTTTTTCAAAGGAATGCTGCTTGATACATTATTATTACTTTGGGATAGTTGTGCTCTTTATTTTTAGACTCCTTTAGAGCCCCGTCCCACAGAAATAATTTGATCCAGCAATTAAAAAAAAAACATATTTTATCTGAAAATGCTAAATATATACCGTAACTTTGAAATAGCCTTGCTTGAATGATCAAACATCATAAATCAATTTACCAATTGTTATTCATCGTTTAATAATAAATGGGATGCATTATAGTAAGATTCTGTAGTAACATTTTTAGGAAAACAAAACAAACAAGCATATAGTTTTAGGAAAAAATGCTGAGGAAAAAGAGTGGCTAAAAAGTGACTCTTTTGAACTCACAGTTAAGGTAAACTGTATATATTCTGAAAAATAATTCACATATTTGGTGACTGCAGCAAGCAGAAGTCAGATAGACCAATTGTGCATCGTGGCCAGTCATTCTCTCTCATCTCAACCCACCTCACAGGGTTGTTGTTATGGAGTAAATAGAAGGAGAAAAGATGTTCACCACCTTGAACAGGCAGAATTAAAAAAAAATCAAATAAATAAAACTTACTAGTGCCTTGTGATTTTTTAAAAATGCTGATTCTTTTCTGATTGGCAGAGTTGGGGAACATATCGGTAGCAGGCTAGGGTAACTTGAAAAATCGTTTCATCTAAAAAAGAATGATTCCATTCAATTTTGATTCTATCTCCTTATGAAGAACAGGGTCATTAGCTTTTAATATCTGTCTTAAGTGTTTCTTTCTTTTTCTATCCTTTGTGGTTTAGGAGAGTTCTCTGCCTCTGACAGCTCCCTCACAGATGTCCAGGAGCAGAGAAGGCAACCGATGCCAGATCCAGGGCTCATGCCCTTGCCTGATTCAGCTTCAGATTTAGATTGGTCAAATTTGGTAGATGCTGCCAAAGCCTTTGAAGGTAAGAGTTCATTATTTATTATGTGCTCACACCAACTTACAAGTCTTTATTTAGCTCTTGAGACCCATATTCATCTTCATAGATGATTGATTGCTGAAATATTATTTGCTTTCTTTTGTTTATGTGCTTCAATAATTATTAATGTTACTGGATTCAACGTATGTTGTTTTGCTGTGAATGCTACAATTGCATCTATAGAAATTGCAAAACATAACTTTTCACACCAGATCAGAAGAAGTAAAAGGAACACAAAATTTTGGCTATATTTTGGTCACAGCTGAAATGTGTCACCAATACAGGTAGCCCTTGATTTACAAACAGTTGTTTAGTGAACATTCAAAGTTGTAATGTCACTGAAAATAGTGACTTATGACTTCTTTTCACACTTACATCCGTTTCAGCATCTCCATGATCATATAATCAAACTTTGAATGCTTGGCAACTGGCATGCATTTATGACAGTTGCAGTATTCTGGGGTCGTATGGTCACCTTTTGGATCTTCTCACAATCAAAACCAATGGGGAAGCCAGATTCACTGACCAACCATGTTATTAACTTGTACAAGGGAGAATGCACCCAGGCTGTTTGCACAGCAAACTTAGCAAAGACTATGCTACTTTTGATGTGTATTCCCCAGTGTGTCCCCACTTAGTCTCTTGAAATCCCTTCCTCTCCAATTAATGTAGATGTAAATATAAATCCCTTCCTGCTAATTAACCCAGCCTTTCTGTGTATGTGTGTGAATGCATGTGCATTCCAAAAGGCAGGGGATTGTAAAAAGGAATGCACACTCATGATCATGTGATTTTTCCACTTAGCAACTGGCTTCACTTAACAACAGAGCTGCCAGTCCTAATTGTGGTCACTAAAGGAGGACTACATATATGTTCATTAGATTCTAAAAATTACCTGGTCTTAACTGAGGAGAGCAGATTATATAACTCAAAGGCAAAAGTGTCAAAAAGGAATTAAAGGTTACCATAATTACCCAAAGGGTAGATCTTCAATTCCTATTATTGATTTTAATTTTGTTATGATAAGCTTTTACTGTAATACTAATAAAAAGAAAATCAGCATATGTGTTTGTCTTTTCCCCTCCAGTCCAGCGGGCATCCTTTTTTGCAAGTGGTGATGAAAACCATAGGCCCATCAGTGTTGCCTCAAGTAATGATCAGGCTGAAGATCAGCTTGCTGCACAGATGAAGCCTTACACTGAGTAAGTGATCCGCTAAATCACCACGACTCTTTTAAGAAGGGTGGGAAAATTATTCTGCAATGGAATCTGTAAATCTTAGAAATTTAGAATCTATGCACTCTGACCTATGGAAAACTGAAAATGTGTTTTCAGCATCAGGAAGTTTCTGGATATTATGTTATCTAAGAATCTGAAGTTCATTTCATTTAGTGATTGTGTAATTAGTAGAAAAGAAAATATATATGTTCCAGACAAATGGGATTTTACTGTAATATTTACAGCAAAGAACATATTTAAGTATTAAAAAGGTATATATAATATCATCAACTCTAAAAAGATGAGGCTAAAATGTATGAGATACCTGAAAATACTGAAGTTATTGTCATCGTGTGCCAGGTATATTTTTAAAAATTCCTACCATTAATTGTGTAAAAAAAGAATATGAAATCAATAATTGCTTCTATAGAGTTAGTGCTAATTCTTCTTATTATCTGAACATTGATTAAAGTTAAATAAATTTACCATTGAACTAAAATCTGCATTCACACCATAAAAGGAGTGGAGAACAAGCTCACATTCTTTAACCAGAATTTGATGAATAAAAATGTAACATAACCATCCCTAATATGACCCAGCAGGTTGAAAGCACTCAGTACTATAGCATATGATGATTTAAAAAAAAGTTAAAAAAATGATATTGTTTTGTTAAATTAGTTGTGTGTGTGTGTATGTGTATTCTTACAAACAACTACTGAAGAAGCTACCCTTGCTTGGAAAACTTCAATAGACTATATTAAAATTGGAACAATGAAGAATTCGACCTTCTCTAATTCAGAAGATGTTTTTTTGTTCCAGCTCATCGTTTTGTCATGGTTTATCATGATGCAGCTCCAAATTGTAATTAAAAAATAAAAGTACTGCATAAAGTAATTAAGAAATAAATATTAAGAAAACTTTGCAACCCCATTTTTGTTTCCTTTTTCCTGCAGAAAAGAATCACTTCCTTCTCTTGCTTCTAAAGTGAACCAGCTGGAGAGTATGCTAAGAATATTACAGGAAGATTTAAAGAAGGTAATTATATTTGTTTCAGTATCAGCTTGTATTAAATATTCAGTTTGGCTCAATTTGGTTTTCTTTCAGTTGATCACTTGATAAGTCTGCTTTTGAAATAATAGTATATTTTAGAATGACCCATTAAGTCCTGAAGATATTACCAAAAGCTATAGGTTGTTCCAAATACAAGCTAGTTATTTTGCAAAATTAACAAGGCAAAATTACATTTGTAATTACATTTGTAAATAATTTGATGAATCCTTTGTGTATTGCGTGA
The DNA here is from genome assembly GCA_033807585.1 of Hydrophis major. Lineage (NCBI taxonomy): Eukaryota > Metazoa > Chordata > Lepidosauria > Squamata > Elapidae > Hydrophis > Hydrophis major. The sequence continues at coordinate 82,844,596 of CM066328.1, read as the reverse complement.
AAACCTCCAATAACAATTGGTGTGATAATCAGTTTTTTCCTCTATAATCTTTCAATTTCAATTGTAAATAACAGTATTTTGTTATTTTCTACAGTTTTTCATCAATTCAGTTGTATCTAGGGATCAGTGTACCATCATTTCTTCTTTTCTCTAACAGTAATATTTGATACATTACATTATAAATGAATTTTGAAATCTCACATTTCAATTCTCAGTTCTCAGTACAAAGTTCCAATAGATTCTGCAAACTATAAAGCTGAATATCTTCATAAATTCCAATGGTCAAGCTTTCCATCCTGTAATGGAAGTATTTACAGTTTGTTTGAACGATTTTACCCCAGTTACTAAAGAGATTGTATATAATTTCATCTCTAATTTTACATCATTAGCATCATTGAAAATATACTCAGTTTTGGCTTTAATTGTATTAATTTGCAGCACTTGTTCTGGAGCTGCCATGATTGTCCCATCTGTTTCTTTTTAACTGTTCCAGGTTTCCGTTTTTGTTGTTGCTCTTGCTCTTATTGTCAGAATGTGTGAAATCCAGTGATATTTTTAAAACAGGGATTCTTCAGTCTTGCCTTTTTTTTTAAAGATTTGTTAGTAAATCTCCAAAGGATATGTTAGAAAAAGAGGAAGAAAAGTATTGTGTATCTAAAAAAACTGACAAAATATCTTTGTCATCAACTTAAGAGGAAAAAGCCATGACCAGTTTGGAATACCTTTTAAGAAATATCTGAGCTCACGTTGCCAGTAGTACTTACGGTGTAAAATCCACTTGTGATATCAGGTGCTTTTTATTCTTCTCTCAGGAAAAAGAAGACAAAGCCAATCTTCAGGCTGAAGTGCAACATTTACGGGAGGATAACTTACGATTACAAGAGGAATCGCACAATGCCTCTGAAAAACTGAAGAAATTCACTGAATGGGTTTTCAACACAATTGATATGAGTTAATAGCACATATGAAACGAAACACATTGGCAAAAAATACCTCTGGAGTGGGACTGAGCTTTAACACCATCCTAAATTATACAAACCCAGTCAGAGCACTTTCATATGTTTCATATTAGGGGTACCTTTTTTTGGTTTTCCTTTATTTCATTTTTACATATCTGCAAGCACCCAGAATTACTGCAGATCAACTATCAGTGAATGCCTTTTATAGGAAAAGAAGAAAAAATAATAATTTTAAAGGAAATAAAAATTTAACTACTAAAATGTGAATGTCTTTAGATTTTTTGCACATTCTCTTTGCCTGTTCTGTATAAAGTTACTTGGAAAGTGGACTAGAATAACTGTCCATTTGCCTCTAATTCTGTTCATTACTTTGTATAGGTTTCAGATTAATCCGCTTCATTCTCACTACTTTAGTAAATATTTCAACAAGACTTTTTCCCCCCAATGCTTCCTTTCCATCGTTTTGAATATACTACAGGCAAGAGAGGTTGTTAACTGTCTTGCGTGTCTCTTAAGAATGCTATCTCCACACCTGTTGTATAGAATCATTGCCCAAAGAATATCAGAATGTGCATACACATCCTTGTGTGTATAAAGTGTAGCTAGCACAAAGCTATGGATATGTCAAACTATCCACTTATTTTTTGCACATCTATATAAATTTGATGCTCCCAAATGAAACTGCTTGAGATAAACATTGCAAAGTAGATATATTAAATGCATATTTCTTCTCTGGAAAAGAGAAAAATTGCTATTATTGTAAGAATTATTCTGTCTTTTACCAGCCATGAATATTTCTTTCAGTGGTCCCTTCTAATGATTGAGTTAATTTTTCATAAATAGTTAATTCCTGCTGTCTAAGAAATTATTGATAGCTTTCCGTGGCTGCTAGAATTCTCTCTTAGCACCTTTACTTATATAGAGATTTTTTTATATATGTGCACACACAGATTAAGAAGTTAAAAATGCAAATCTATATCTTTTACTCCGTTGGCATAAATATGGCATAAATTAATTTTCAGTAGTTTTCCAGCTAATGCCTCAAATAAAATAATAATTGGACAACTGTTATTAAAACATGCAAAGTTCCTTCCTTCCTTCCTTCCTTCCTTCCAAATTTATTTTGATTATCATATTATTGATTTTTCAGTAAAACTGGCTATTGTTAAGTATGTGTGGTGGGAGGCTAACTTACCATAAAATGTCACACCTGCAGGACTTCAATATTAGGGTGGGGAGGGAAAAGTATGTATACTGCAGCCTGCTAAACATTGTTTCAAGTGACATATGGTGAATTTTAGTTTGTGATCTCCACTGCATGCAACTGTGATAATGCTCCTTGCACATTTCCACACTTGGTAAGAACAGCCCATATCTGTCAGCTTCCTAAATTACTTTTTCCTTTGTTCCAGCTACCATGCTTTGCTGGAAATATTCTTAACCGCTGCCATTGAGTATTCCTATCTTTCTTTGATATGCATTTTCATAATTCTTAATAATTGTACAAATCCACATGGTTTGCTTTGACCTAAAGCTTAATGTGTGGTGATCATCCCATTGGGATGTATTTCTGATTATATCTGGGCCATTAAAGAGGATTGATTTGAAAGTATTTCTGGAGTGCTTCTGGAGAATATATTTAAGTTGGGTCTGTCCTCTCCCCCCCCCTCCCCCCCCCAAGTAACTTGTATGAAGGAGATCTCTATAATGCCTGAGGAAATTTGTAAATGGGAAATATTGCTAACAACTCTAAGATCCTGACTTTTTTTTCTGTTCTCTAGTTTGTTTATTTTTTAATATTGGGACTTGGGGCAGACTATTTATTAGAGTTTTGCAACAGAGTTCTTGTATGAAGCCTCTAAATGGCTACTTGTAAAAAAAATTCTGACAATAAAATTCATTTTAAAAGCTCTTCTAGAAATAATGTTTTGTTTGTTTTTATTCTTCCAATTCTAATACCTTCTGTGTCATTAACATAGGAATACACAAATGTGAAAATTAAAACCTTCGAGAGGTTTTCCAATATTTGCAAAGAATCATAAACTTGGATAGGACCATTTACCCTATCATGTATTACTAAAATCTGGATTAATCCATTTTAACAAATATTTTGTTTGAACACATCCAGTGAAGGAGACCCCACTATCTCTCGATAATTGTTCCCCCTATCAAGCTCTCTTTTAGTTAAGAATCTGTTAGAAAAAGATTCTTAGCTAAAATTGGGATTTTCCATTCTGTGCTGTGCATTCTAGAACATTTGACATTATTTTAGCTATTGTCGGCTGGTGCTCCATTCAAAATCCAAAAAAGAAATACTTAGACTCCTTTGATCAGAAATTTGATCCCTTTGATCAGAAATACTTAGACTCCTTTGAAAAGATATCTTTTACTGGAAATCAAGTGGTAGCAACAAAAGAATTCTGAATCTGAGAAAACAGGCGTGTAAATCACATATACAAAGTAATGGCAATGTTCCCACCTCCAATAGTTCAATTGGTTCATCCAATTAAAAGTTGTGTATATCATCATGTGGGCATCTCCAGGTGGTGATGAGGCTTTTGTCCGTTGATGTTGACATAGTTTGATAAAGAGTTGCAGCTACACATAGCATACAATAGAAACCTAAGCAAGAATGTACACCCTGCCCCCCCGGTTTATACAGTTCTGGTTTGTAACACCTCCAGCTCACTTCCCATAACCATTCCCCCCTCCTCTCCCCGTTACTTATGACAGCTGAACGATGCAAAGCAAAGGGAGAAAATCTTGAAAGCTGACAGCTATTTGAAAAGTAACATATATTCCCTCTTGGTCGTATCAAGGCTAACAGTGCTTAGGTACTTTAACTTTTCTTCATATAATTTGTCTCTGATTATCTCCATTGCCTTTCTTTAAATCTCTTCCACTTTCTCTGAATCTTGGGAGGGGGGCATTGTCCCAAAGTAGATACAATACTTGATGAGTCAGCTAATAGTGAGGTGGATTTTTTCTGTGATTAGGAATCTATATTTTTATTGGTATAGCCTAAAATTTTCCTTCTTTTACAGTTACAGAATTTTTCCCCACTAGAAGATGTTACTTCTGTTTTCTGGAGACCTATGGGTAATGACATTAAACTTACTCTATCCTGAGTAAAATCTGCAAATACAGTAAATAGAATTCTTGTTGTGGAGCACAGAGCACCTTAGATAAGATTGTCATAAAGCAAAAGAAACAGTCACTTGGTTGATGAAATAATGAGCACAATCAGAGGTGGTATTCAGCTGGCTCTGACCAGTTCTAGAGCGGTAGCAGAAATTTTGAGTCGTTCAGAGAACCGGCAAATATCATCTCTGACTGGCCCCGCCCCCATCTATTCTCTGCCTCCGGAGTCCCTGCTGATTGGCTGGGTCTTCTTTTGTTGCCCTGCACAGGAGAACGGAGCTGGAAAGCAGGTTAGTGGGATGGGGAGGAAATGGGGATTTTGCAGTAACCTTCCCCCAGGAGTGGGGAGGGAATGGAGATTTTGCAGTATCCTTCCCCTGCCATGCCCACCAAGCCAAGCCCACAGGACCAGAAGTAAAAAATGTTCAATCCCACCAGTGAGCACAATGTAGTTCTAATGGAAATAAATTATTCATAGGTTTTAGCAGGTATTTTAGAAGTCATTTCTGTTTATCACACAAAATTACTTTGAAAGACTTGGCTTCTTAAACGTATTTAATATAAAAATAGACCTGTTGCCCAATTTAGGCCACAATTACAGTCATTTAAAATTTTAAGTAATAGTAGTTACTTTTTCTTGCACTACCAATCCTTCAGTTTTATCTCCCTATCGTGGATGGAAAATTAAGGCTTGTCAGAAAAGAAGGACCTGATTTTCACAGATCCTATAAATGAGTTGTATGAGTGGGAAAAATTTGACATAGTCTAGAAGTCTTACGAGATAGGAAAATGAAGGGCAAAAATGTAAAACCTGCAAGCTGCATCTTGTAATAGAATCTTCATCATATGAATTTACGTAGGCAAGCCTTGTTTAAAGAAGAGACAAAGCATATCCCTAAATACTAGTAATTCCTCAGTGGGGAGAAGAGAGGTAGAACAGGATAGGCAACCAATAAGCTTGAAGAGTCTTCAGGACAACTACTTAAACTTAACTTGCAATATGGCTGCTAACGGGAGGTGTCTTAAAATGCCTTGCTAATCTCTTTCTGATTCACCTCTATTTTTACTCAGGGAATTACATTTTTAGAAGGCTGAGAATACCATGTTTATGTATATGTCAGATTGCAATGGCATAGCTTAGCGATGTTAAGAATGTGGGTAGAGAAAAGATTGCAGACATGTTAACCTCAAGTACATTAGCTATCAAATCTATGTAAACAAGTCTGATGAGCCTCTGGCTCTCTAAATGCTGCTAAACTATAATTCTCAGCATTGAATGCTTTTGGTACCGTAATTGGAGCTACTAGGAGGTCTAGTTAAGCTATATCAATATGAGTACAGATTCTCTCTACACCTGACCTAAAGAATCATTTATTTATAGCATGCTATTAAAACTTTGGCTTCATCATTTGGGTTTTCAGTCTACTGCTTTGCTGTTGGCTTCTGAAATATTTCCAATCAGGAGGAAGTAACACGGGGATGAAAAGCTATAGATAGCTGTCCCTATATATGGTTGTATTAATTTGGCATTTTAAAAGTAAAATAGTCTTATCTCTTAAGCCAAACATGCATGCCTAATAATATCAATTATATTCCTGTACTGTAACATACAGATAACAGATAATCAGAGTTGGAAGGGACCTTGTAGGTCATCTAGTCCAACCCTCCACCCAAGCGGGAGACCCTACACCATTTCTGACATTTCTGACAAATGGCAGTCCAATCTCTTCTTGAAAGTCTCAAGTGATAGCACTCCCACAACTTCCGAGGGCAAGCTGTTCTATTGGTTGATTGTTCTCACTGTCAGAAAGTTTCTCCTTATTTCCAGGTTAAATCTCTGCCCCGAGATCGCAGCTGTATCGCCGAAACAAAGCTCCGCCTTCTCCTAATAATGATTTAAGATAAGTGATGTGGGGGGGGGAAATAATTATGGAAAGCATAAGTGTTCCCATAAAGGCATGATATTTAATTGAAATGGGCAAAATGTCTAAGATAAATGAATATTAATATTAATGATTAGATTGTGTTATTCTCATGAATTTTTTTGTGAAATGAGAGATTTGAAGGAGAAGGGGGAACATTCCAGTGAAACAATGATTTAAAATATGGGATGTGGTGGGGGGAATAACTATGGAAAGTAGGTGTTCCCATAAAAGTATGATATTTAGTTAAAAAGTAATGTGTTAAGTGTTTAAGATATAAATGAATATTAATATTAATGAATAGATTTGTATTGGCATTGATAATCTTGCATAATTCTAGAATGTACCAAACAGAATCCCAATGTAAGTTATGTATTCTATATTAAGTATTATAAATGTAGGGGAAAGAGACAAAGGCGTCATACTCCAATTAGTGTACAGGAGAAGTTTTCTTTAAAGAAGAAAGGTTAATGGATAGCTGGAAATAGAACAGACAAAGAATAATAAATATTATGATCGAGATGAGATAAATAAAATAAAATAAAATTAAGAAAATTTAAAAGAGAGGAGAAGCTATATAGAAAATTGAAAGTGTTAATAAGATATGGAATAGTATACAAAATGAATATGAATTTGAATTTGTGTCTATACGAAGAGTTGTAACCCGGGACTAAGCAACTTTCAGAAAAGATGTTTTTTTTATGTTTCTATATTTAGTGTTTTTGTGTGTTTATGTTTGATTGAGCTTATAAAACCTTGGAGGAATATTAGAAGAGGACAATTGAGAATAAAAGATGGAAGAGAATAAAGCGAGTCAGAAAGGAAAAATAAGTATAGTGAATAAAAACATATAAAATAGATAAATATAGAAAAGAAATATAATTGAATAAAAGTAAAGGGAGAAATAATGAGGAATTTGAAAGGATATGTATGTGTTTATAAGGAGATGTGTTAATGATGTATAAAATGTTTTATTTGTTTAAAATTTACAAATAACTTTCAAAAGAGGTTTTATGTTCTTATGTTTCATGTTTTGTATGTCTTTAAAAAATAATAAAATTTGTTCAAAAAAAAAAAAGAAAGAAAGATTGTAAAATGGGGCAAATTCATTTAACAACAGAAAATTTGGGCTCAGTTATGGCCATATAGTTGAGGGCTAACTGTACTGTAGAGCTAAATTACATTTGCTGAGAGGAGACTTAACACTCAGACACATACCATACTAAAAGCTTATTCCAAAGTAGATTCTTAATCCACTGATAATTTTCTAAGATCAAAGTCTTATCTTTTTGCCATTTATTTCATTTTTTCATTCTTAAGCTTATGATTAAAAAATGTTATTTTATTAAGGATTGAAAGGAAACTCATCCAGCATTTTCAAACTTGTCAATTTGAAGGTCTCTGTTAGCCTAAAAGTAGTTAACAAGTTCTGAATCTGATTGAAAAGGAAGTTTGCAAACTGAAGGTCTTTTAAAAGATGCTGACTGCAGCTCTGAGCAATTTTCCCCTTTTAATTTTTAATTGTTGTTATTCTATAATTTTTAATTTTTTAACCCTTTAATTTTATATTTTAATGTTAATTTTTCTACATTGTTCTATTTATCGGTTATATTATACACTGTCCAGAGCCCCTGTTTGAGAGAGATGGGGAAAGAAAGAAAGAAAGAAAGAAAGAAAGAAAGAAAGAAAGAAAGAAAGAAAGAAAGAAAGAAAGAAAGAAAGAAAGAGTCTTTCAGTCTCCTCATGAGTAGCAACTCTTCAGAGCACATTAGACTTAGTCTTAGAATAACTTTATTGTCACTTGAATGTACACTAATCAGCATACATTAACATGAAATTTCATTGCACACAGCTCTCAAACATGACAAATACTAAACTATGCATAGACCCACATACATTATATGACATGGAGAAACAGCACAGTCTAGTTCTGGTCTGTACATGTACATGACAAGAGAAACGAATCTTGCATGTTTACCAGACAGAGGGCATAGGGAACAAAACTACAGTCCTGTGAGAAATATTTCAAAAACATGTGAGCAATCTCCCATTCTCTTCCTGTCCATATAGGTGTTCTTGTATATTTGAAAGCATACCAGGACCATCACACCTGGGCTGTAAAACTGAAAGGGTCCCGTAATGGCAACATGGAAGACCATTGTTATCTGGAGAAGTTTAGTGATTTAAGGAGAAGGAGAAGGGGAATATTTTCATACAGCTGCAAGGCTTTTCTTATCTGGGAAAGTCTTGGACTTTTGAATTATGTGCCACACACAGTCAAAGACAGGTCTTGGAGTCTCGTGACCATAGAAGCAAGGCTATGAAGTCGTGATGCCAAGTTTTAATACAAATCTTAATACTTAATACTTTTAAGCCGGGGAGCTTCTGCCCAGAACCAAGCACTGGTTCTGTGCAAATTGACCACTTTTGAGGTATCTCTGCTGTCTTTATTGAGAAGCTCCCGACATTTTGTAAATCTTGCTTGGCATGTATGTTTTTGTTATTATGCTTTTAAATCTGTTTGTTTGAAGAAATATCTAATGTTACATCTGTTAATGGTGGCAGGAATAACTTATGCACAACATTGGAAAAAAGATAGTACGGCACTAGAGGAAAATGTGATAAAAAAAGATACCAGAGTGTGCCGAGATGGATAAGTTGACCATGGAGATAAAAGACAGAGAGGAAACGGATTATTATTTGATGTGGAATGCATGGCTAAATAGTAGATATAGAGATGAATAGAGAAGATGACAGTAGGATAATAAAGCAAAGGCTATAGTAGACAAAGATAGATTAAGGAATATAGACAAATGTACAGATAGTTAAGATTTATGTATAAGTATGCATACCATCACAGAAGCGTTGCAATGAATGGAAATTATGTTGTATGTAAGAAAAATTGTTTAATAATTTTTTTTTAAAAAAAATGTTTGTTTGAGCTAATGATAAAATTTAAAAATCCCTTATTCAAGGATCCAAAAGAACCAATTGCCTGGGTACCTGATCACTGTCCTGATACTTAGCAAAACAGCTTCTGCAGGACAGTAAACAGGTGTTTTCTGATTCTTTACACTGACATTCTAATGGCTGTCCAGTTTACTGCAACCCACATAGTGTAATTCTCAGGAAACCCAAGTATTTTTTTTTTTAAAAAGCTCCCCTAGAAAAATCAACCCAGGTATATATTATACATGTTCATTTATCGCTGTACCTTTTCATTGCCTAAGAAAGCTTTGAAATGGGATATTTTGAAACAAGGGAGAAGAACACAAATGCCACCACTGCTCACCGCATTGGCCCTTAAAACAAATGGCAAAAATGCCTCTTAGTTCCAAACAGTTCTTCATTAATGGAATAATCACAAAAAAGAGTAGCAGAACTTTGTGTAGCAGAACCTGGTTGAGGACGTCACCTACAAGGAGCTGGATGGGAGGAATATTTTTACTGTTAAGTGCGCTTTTCCATGAAGTACAGTCTCCTTGATTTTTCAAGAGAAATATTAATGTAGCAAGATCTGCATTGGTATTCTGGGAAAATTCATTTCCTTGTGGAAAATCTTGTGGGGAGAGCAGAGGGGAAAAGGAGCTTTGCTTCACCAGAAAAAGTCATTAGCACCCTCTTGTGTTGACTTTTTGAGCAAACCTAGCAAACAAATACAATATTTGAATTGAGGACAGGCTTCTGCAGAGATTAAAAAGGGAGTTGCCTGCAGGCTTTTTACATTTCCAAGTAATCCCACATGGCTGCTTCTCATCAATAAGCCCCAGTGACTGGGTTATGGAAATGTTATTAGCTGCAGGCAGTTGTAAATTGTCTGCTGTAAAATTGCAGTGTTACAATATTCTATTGTTAGTTTTGATTTTGGAAATGGATTCCAAATGACTATGTCATAGGGAATGGTGGGCTAGTTTGAGACCTTTCAGGTGCTGAAATGCTAGGACACAAATTGAGATGGAGTGGAAAAATGCAAAGCATAAGGACTAAATCAGTCCACATTTCATTTGGCTTATTCCTCATCCTATTTTCTAACTGCTGCTGCTGCTGCTATTGCATGAGTATTATTATTATTGTTCACAGTCAGCCAGATGTTCAGACTGGATTTGGCATTTTTATCCACCTATCAAGTCCTCCTCAAGGACTTGGGATAAGCAGATGTGGATGTTTGATGGCATTAAAGCATTGTTGCAGGATGTAAGCAATTCCGCAAAAGTTGCCTTCTGCAATTGACCGCTGGTGTTTTTATCAACGCTGATGATGTTCATGTGGTAACACTCTGTTTTGGGATTGCATCCAAGGCACTTAGTAGAAAACACTAACTTTGCTTTTGTTTTTTTCACAATCATACTATTTCTACAGGTAGTTCTCGGTTTACAACAGTTTGTTTAGTGTCCGTTCAAAGTTGCAGTGGCACTGAAAAAAGTGACTCGTGACCATTTGTCACAGTTATAACCTTTGCAGCATCCCCACATGATCAAAATTCAGATTCTTGGCAACTGGCTCATATTTATGATGGTTGCAGTGTCCCAAGGTCACACAATCCCCTTTTGCGACCTTTTCACAAGCAAAGTCAATGGGGAAGCCAGGTTCATTTAACAACCAGGCTACTAACTTATCAACTGCACTAACAACCATGGCAAGAAAAGTAATAAAATGGGGCAAAACTCACTTAATAAATGTTTCATTTAACAATAGAAATTTGGGACTCAGTTGTGGTCATAAGTAGAGGACTACCTGTATTTGCAGGTCTCTGATTTTGTGATTTTCTCCAGTTCTGTTTTTTTTTATTCTGCTGTCTTCAGCTACTGCCAAGTTTACTATCAGAATTTTTTTTTTCTTAGTGACAATTGTTAAATCTGGAGTATTGTTTGGCTGATGCAGTTTGAATTCTACAGTGCCAAAGCCCTTTAGCTTCTTCATTTTCTATTACTTTATCTATTTTGTGGTCCCACAAATTCTTGCTTGCAGATATTCCAGTGTAGCTTTGCTGGCTGGGGAATTCTGGGAGTTGAAGTCTTCCAGGCTTAAAGTTGCCAAGGTTGGATACCCCTGTTCCAGTGCATCATTGTTGAAACTTTGTCATGCTGTTGTTTGTAAACAGTCTGTGCAATCTTCTTATAGAACAAATACCATTTCTTCAGCTTCTTTGCAGAGGCAGCATTTGCTGTCTGTTACTGCCTTTTCAATTCTGTTCTTGTATGCATTTGTTCTTAAGGGTTGCTCTTGTGCAGGCAGAATTAGCCCTTCTGTCCCTTTCTTCAACTTTCTTGCTCCTAACCATTGCCAGGACTTGTTATCTGCTTCTCCTGGTATTTCTTTTTTAAATGCACTGGTGAGGTAATATTTTGCCTTGTCATGTCTCTTTTTTATTCTCCCTTTGTTGTTTCTTGTAGGCCAATTTTGTTTCTCTGATACTTAGTATGCCTTCCTGGTATACTAACTTCAGTACATTTTTGTCACTGTCTTTCAGATATTCTTCCAATGTCTGCCTGTCATATGGACACATTCACCTAATATCCTTGGTAGGTAGAGTTTCAACATTGCTCCATGGTTGAAGGGCATGTTTCATTGTCATTATTTTTCTTGTCTTCCTATCTAAGGCTTTAGTTCTGCTTGAGTTCAGCGCACTATTAATACCAATAGCAGACTCTTCAATACAAGCATTATTAAACTAATATGATATATTCATAATGCTAATATGGGCATTTCCTTCTTTCTAGTTTAAATACCAGGTTCTAATTTCATAACCAAATACTGTAATTGCACCATTTCACAATACTCTTAACAAAATTGTTTTAAATATTGTAATTCTGCAATATTAGAATCTTATGAAAATAGTGCTACAGACTTTTTATTAATCTACCATGTACCTCTGAGCATATAATTCCAATTTTATCAATGCCAAACAGAGTTTTGAATTGTTTAAAAATATGGATTGGTGATATGGGTTTTTACTTGGACTTCATCTAACCGTAACTCTTAACACTATTCTAACCTTAGCCATAATTAGATTTCCAGTCTAATGAAATTTTTACATATATTTTATCATGAAACACAAATAAGGTAGTCTTGAATCATGTGTACCAATACTCTACACAAATTTTGGCAATATGTTTTTGTGGAAATTTTTTTGAGAGGCCTAGTTCTAATCCTGAACCTAATTAAAACTGTAACCCTAAGTGGATTTTTTTCCTGAACCGGATGCAGTACTCTAGGTGTGGTCTTACTAAGACTTTATAGAGTGGTATTAGTATCTCACTTGATCTTGATTGTATCCCTTTGTTAATGCAATTTAGGATTATATTGGCTTTTTTGGCTGCCGCTGCACACTGCTAGCTCATATTTAGCTGGTTGTCCACTCCAAGATCCCTCTCACAGTTACTGCTATTAAGCCTGGTTTCACCCAATCTATATGTGTACGTTTGGTTTTTCTTGCCTAAATATAGGACTTTACTTTTCTCTACATTGAATTTCATTTTGTTAGGGTCCAGTGTTCTAGTCTGTCAAGATTCATCTGGATCTTGAGCTTATCTTCTTGGGTGTTAGCTATTCCTGCCAGCTTAGTAACATCTGCAAATTTGGTAAGTTCCCCTTCTATTCCCTCATCTAAGTCATTAATGAAGATATTGATACTGGGCTTAAGACAGAACCTTGTGGCACCCCACTGCTTACTTCCCTCCATGTACACTTAGACCCATTAAGGACTACTCGTTAAGTACAGTTGTCAGCTAAGTTGCAAATCCACCTGGTGGTGATGCTCTCTATCCCACTTTTTTCTAGCTTATCAAGAAGTAGGTTGTGGTCTACTTTGTTGAATACCTTGCTGAAGTCTAAGTCTATTACGTCCAGAGTATTTTGCTGGTCTATTAATTTAGTCACTATATTGAAGAATGAAATAAGATTGGTTTGGCATGATCTCCTACATGTCTTGCTCTTCGTATTATTTAAAGTGGTTTAAAAGACCTTTGCAGTTCCCACAATTAAATGACAAGCTATTCATCTGAGTAGCTGAAGCTGAATCTCATCAAATTCTTCTGAGACTAGAAAGAATTGACTCTTGATTTTCTTAGCAAGGTCAGTTGCTTCAGCCTGTGTTATATTTTTACCACTAGATGGAGGAACATACTGCACAATTATGTCCTGAAATGGGTTCTCCCTTTCTTCAGGCATTAATGTGCAAATAGAAAATTCAGCAGGCTCCATCATCATTAGGGACTGATGTGTTCTGAGAGATTATGACGCACAATTTAAATTGTGTGGCCAAAATGAGATGAGTTTATCAAGGATGATTTGTGGCACACCAGAACAAGGGCAAAAAGCTAATTCTTATTTGGTTTTTCTATGACACTTGGTCATATAATATTCACCACTTGCAGGGAAAGGGCTAATATCCCTGTTTTCTTCAACCTTATGATTTTGGGCTGAAACCCCCCAAAAGTCAGTTTTACATTTGACATGGTTGGCGAAAAGGTGAGCTACGGTGAAACATTTCTGCAATGAACTTTTATGCAAATTGTGACTGTTATGAAAGTCTCACAAAGTTCTTATTCAGATTTTAGCTCCGGCATGAGATTATTTGATGACTTTAGATCAGGGGTGTCAAACTCACACCATCACGGCAGCATCACGTGACATATCGGGACTTTTTTCCCCCCTTCGCTAAATCGGGCGTGGGCATGACCAGCGTGTGACGCATCCAGCCCACAGGCTGGGAGTTTGACAGCCCTGCTTTACAACCATGCTCCAATGGACTCTCCTATGCTATAACAGTTGCAGACCAGAGATACTAATCTTAGCTCAGCGGCGTGGTTTCTTCCCATAGTATTTTCGATCTTGCCTATTATCACCATCCCGCATGTGTACACCCAGACCTACAATGGAATATTGGCCCTGGAGGACTAGTGTATCCATTTTGTTCATTCAACTTATAATTTACTAAAAATGTTCACACACTGGGGGGGGGGGGTGGAAATTGAGACAAGGAAAATTTGTCATGCTACTCTGAAATGTGGTGGCCTATCTGCTGTGAAAATACCATTCAGGAGTCTTCAGAGCTCTTTGAGCTTGGCTACTTTCCTGCAGGCATTTCATTATGAAAACTAGGTAATATCATCAGTGCTGCCAATGATTAGCAGAACTGATGATATTACCGAATTTTGGCAATGAAATGCCTGCAAGAAAATAGCAAGAAATCCTGTTCAAACTTTGGTCGGTGACTTCAAAAGCACACTAAGTTAGCATACTTCCTTTTCTAATCATTTTAGAACATTGCTTGTTAAATGCTTTTCAGCTATAAACCTCAGACAAGCCTGAAAATATTAGGTGAGTTTACTCCAATTCTTAGCAAAAGAAGTTTTAAATACACATTTTAGTATTTATTTTTTCCCCTTTGGAATAAACAGCAAAATATTGATTAGAACTTTGATTTTGGAAAGTTAAAAACAGACTAAGCGTCCTGATGAAGTTGAAGTGATTTTGGAATTAATTATAAGAATCTTTCCCTTGCAAAATGTTTTTGTTTTGAATTCTTTTTTTTAAAGAAGTATGAGACTTTGAAGGTTGGACACTAGAGGGAACTAGAAGAACGGCACACTTGGATTCTGTAAGCCACTCAGATCCATTGGAGGGGGTAGACTTAATAAATTTTCACTGTCATCCTCCTCCTCCAGTATAATAATTTATTAATTTGTTTTGGATCTAGTTCCACTGGGTTTCCCCCCTCATTTTGGCCTGGCCCACACTTATTTAAACATGTATTTAAACAAATATCCTTATTTAAACTTAAGTACCAACTTGTTTTTCATGAAAAGTGCTATACCATGTGTTCTGTCCTTAATTTACATACTCGAAATCCCCGCGCTTTGATTGGCTAAAGCGCGGGGATTTCTGATTGGCCAGGCGAGCCGTGCTGATTGGCCCGTTTTAGGTCTCCCGCGATTGGCTCACTCCAAGAGCGGGAGACTTGAATCGCTGCCATTGGCCGCGGCCACCGCAGCGAAAAGGATAAAAGCCGCGGGCTTTTTCCTTTTCGCTGGTTCGGTTCACAACTGTTAAATAAAGAGCTTGAAACGTAGTCACCGACTCCTGGCGTCTTTTTGCGGACACGACACTGGCGACGAGGATGGGATCCCGACCCTGAACCGAACCCCGTGTCCAACAAGAGCCAGTTTCAGCACCGAAATGGCGAAAATAGCACCGTCCGCCCCCTTCAATCCCGCCACCGAGGACTGGGAATCGTTCTCAGACCGTTTCCGCATGTACCTCGAGTGCACCGGAATGAAGGACGCCCCGGGCCCACTAAAACGCGCCGTTTTCCTCACCCATTGCGGAACCGAGGTATTCCAGATGGCCAAAGCATTGGCCAAGCCAGCCGACGCAACCGCCATGGACTGGGACGTCCTCGAACCTATCCTGCGGCGCCATTACGCCTCCGCGGTCCCCATCCTGATCCGGCGCAATGAATTTTACCGGCGCGACCAGAAACCGGGCGAAAAACTGAGCGATTTCGTCGCCGAGTTGAGGCGCCTAGGTGGACTCTGCGAATTCGAAGGTCTGAACAGCCTCCTAAGAGACCGATTCGTACTCGGCCTATGGGACCCTGCACTCCAGAGCCGGCTTATGGCTAAGGGCGACATCAGCCTAGCAGACGCCCTTACCGCAGCCGCAGCCGCAGAAGCAACCCGCACTTCCGCTGACAGCATGCGAAAATCTGACGCGAAGAGCGGAAACAACAACCCGGCAAGGTCGGCCGACCCAAAAAACGAATCAACCGCACACTACGGAGAATTCCAGTCTGCATCCAGCACTTCAGAAGACGAGGAGGACATACATCGCGTGCAGACAGGGCGCGGCGACCAAAGAAATCGAAGAGGTCGTAGGTCGAGGATCAACTGTGCCGGATGCGGCGGCGACCACCCCAGATCAGAATGCCGATTTTTTGACTCTATCTGTAGGCATTGTGAAAAAAGGGGACACATCGCTCGGGTTTGCCGCCAAAAGAAGACTCGCAGCCCTCCCAGATGGGACCAACACGAGCGTAAGAGGGAAAGCCCACCGCCCAGGACCAGAGATCGCCAACCGGACGGCCGGTGGGACCGAATCCAGCGACCCTCAAGAGGCGGCGACAGTCAGCGCAAGGAAGAAACCCACCAGACGGTGACCATCGGCCACGCCATCTCCGACGGCGCCAGAAAGGTACACGTAGAAGTCCACATTGAAGGCCAACCATGCAAGATGGAAGTGGACTCCGGGTCCTACCTCTCCATGATTGCATGGCACGAGATAAAACGGTTAGTGCCCACCCTCCATAAGAGGAACATAAACGCCCAAAGACTTATTATAAAAGACTACCAGGGAAACCGCGTCCCGGTAGTGGGCACCAAGAACTTTAATGTTACTTATAAGGGTCGCACCGAACAACTCCCACTCACAATCGTCGATCGCGACCGCCCAAGCCTGCTGGGTTTACAATGGTTCGCCCCGCTCGACATCGCGTTAACAGGAGTCAACCACGTCGCCGACGACGGCTGGGAACAGCGGCTAGCCCAAGAGTTCCGGGAGGTCTTCGACGGAAGCCTGGGCAAGTACCAGGGGCCCCTTATCTCATTTGACCTAGACCCTAGGGTTCCCCCCAAGCGGCTAAAACCTAGGCGGGTGCCATTCGCCCTAAAACCTAAGATTGACGAGCAGATTGACAAGCTCGTCAAACAGGGGGTGCTACAGCCGATAGACCATGCCCGATGGGAGACCCCTATAGTGACCCCAGTCAAACCAGACGGGTCCGTGAGAATTTGTGGGGACTATAAGGCCACCCTAAATGGCGCGTTGCAACAAAGCGCCTACCCTGTCCCAATCGTGCAACACCTACTGCACTCACTGGGAGGGGGCAGGGTCTTTGCCAAGCTCGACCTCGCCCAAGCATATCAACAGTTGCCGGTCGACGAAAAAACAGCGGAAGCCCAGACCATCGTTACCCATCGGGGGGCCTTCAAGTGCAACCGACTCCAGTTCGGAGTCAGCGTGGCACCAGGCATCTTTCAGAGCCTGATGGAACGTTTACTGCAGGGCATCAAGGGGGTGGTGCCCTATTTTGATGACGTATTAGTGGCGGCGCCAAACGAAGCCGAATTAGAAAACCGACTCAGGGAGGTCTTAACAAAATTTAAAGTAACGGGACTTAAAGTAAAACGAGAAAAATGCCAACTATGCACAGAGCGAGTGGAATTCTTGGGCTACCTTCTAGACCGGCATGGCATTCACCCTACAATTAAAAAAGTGAAAGCCATCAAAGAAGCCCCCACCCCAAGGTCTAAGACGGAACTACAGGCTTTCTTAGGCTTGCTTAATTTTTATAATGTTTTCCTACCCCAAAAGGCTATGGCGGCGGAGCCTTTGCATAGGCTCCTGGATAAGGCGGCAACCTGGACTTGGGGGAGACGAGAGCAAGCCGCCTTCCAAAAAACCAAAGACCTTCTCACCTCCGACGCCGTCCTGATTCAATTCAGCGAAACCTTGCCCTTGGTTGTCACTTGCGACGCATCACCTTTCGGCGTCGGCGCTGTCCTCAGCCATACCCTCCCCGACAAAAGAGAAGCACCCATCGCTTTCTTTTCCAGGACTCTAACTAAACCGGAGCGGAACTATAGCCAGCTGGACAAAGAAGCTTTGGCTATAGTTGCCGCCATTAAGCGATTCCACGAATACCTTTACGGCCGCCCGTTTACCATTGTGACAGATCATAAGCCGTTGCTGGGCATCCTCGCAGGAAACCGAGCCACCCCGAACATTTTATCACCCCGGATGACAAGGTGGTCCGAGTTCCTGGCAGCCTACAGCTACGAACTGTTACACAAGCCGGGTAAGAAAATTTCGCACGCGGACGCTTTAAGCCGCTCGCCTTTACCAGACTCTGATCCTGACCCAGCACCAACGACAAACACCCTTAACATCGAGAACCTGCCCAACCTACCCATTACCGCCTCAGACACTGCCCGGGAAACTGTTAAGGACAGGCGTCTGGCGCGAATTTTACATTGGGTGGAAAAAGGTTGGCCTGAAAGGGACAATGACGAATCCGTTAAGACATTCAGAAACCGCCAGACTGAACTCTCGCTGCTTAAGGGGTGTATTTTGTGGGGTGACAGGGTGGTCATCCCGGACAGGTTGCAAGGGAAGGTCTTAGAGATGTTGCATGAGGGGCATCCTGGCATCGTCAGAACTAAAGCCCTGGCCAGGAGTTACGCTTGGTGGCCAGGGATGGACAAGCAGATAGAGGCATGGGTAGCTAAGTGCCAACGATGCCAGGAGACCAGACCAAGCCCACCCGCAGCACCCATCCTGGAGTGGGAAACACCAAGGGGGCCCTGGTCCAGAATCCATTTAGACTTTGCCGGTCCCACGAATGGGCATACCTTTCTAATAACAGTTGACGCTTACTCCAACTGGTTGGAGGTAAGCGACATGAAATCTACCACCACGGAGGCCGTCATCAAAGAACTTTGCAAACTCTTTGCAACACACGGCCTCCCAGACGTCGTCGTCTCCGACAACGGGCCCCAATTTACCTCCCTCGACTTCGAGAGATTCCTGGCAGAGAGGGGCATCCGCCACGCATTAACAGCACCGGCGCATCCGGCGGCGAACGGTAGGGCGGAACAGATGGTTCAATTTACCAAAAAAACCATCCGGAAAATGGACCACGGGGAGATCAACGACAAAATAAATAAACTCCTCTTTATACAACACATCACCCCGAACACCACTACCAACAAAAGCCCAGCCGAGTTACTAATGGGTAGGAAGCTGAGGTCCCCACTCGACAGGTTACACCCAACATATAACCCGGAGCGGCCCCCAGACTCCAGTACAAAATACCGAACATTCGCACCCGGCGACTTAGTGTACGCGAAAAACCTGATGGGGGACCCCCTATGGATCCCAGCCGTCATCACCCAGATCACAGGCCCACGATCATACCGGCTCCAAACCACTGATGGGCGAGCCTGGAAACGGCACATTGACCAGCTCAGGTCACGAACAGCAACAGAACTCAACCCCCAAAATCCGAACCAAGGGGGGAGGGAATACCCGAATAAGCAAACACAAGAAAAAATAAACCAGCAGTACTTACCGGAGCGCAGCCATCGCGATCCCCCACCGGAGAAGAACCACCTAGCCAGCTCAACCAACTCGGAGAAACCAAGCGGGAGCGGCAAAACCCGTAGCTCAACCAACCCGGAAGGCCCAGGTGGGAGCCACAGAGAAGGAACCGGCCCGATCACCCAACCGGTTCGCACAGAAGAGGGAGCAGCCAAGAACATGACCGCTCCGGACGAAATACAGCTTGCAACTGAGTTGCGCAGGTCAAGTAGGACTAGACGGAGCCCCGCCTACCTACGTGACTACGCAACGTAAGGACTATACCAAGAGGGGAGGGGTGTTCTGTCCTTAATTTACATACTCGAAATCCCCGCGCTTTGATTGGCTAAAGCGCGGGGATTTCTGATTGGCCAGGCGAGCCGCGCTGATTGGCCCGTTTTAGGTCTCCCGCGATTGGCTCACTCCAAGAGCGGGAGACTTGAATCGCTGCCATTGGCCGCGGCCGCCACAGCGAAAAGGATAAAAGCCGCGGGCTTTTTCCTTTTCGCTGGTTCGGTTCACAACTGTTAAATAAAGAGCTTGAAACGTAGTCACCGACTCCTGGCGTCTTTTTGCGGACACGACACCATGTATTCACATCTTTCTACCTCATTCCATCACTCAATAAATCTGTAAGGTTTTAAAGAAGTTATAAAGCAGAGATCTCCAAACTTGGCAACTTTAAGATTTGTGAACTTCACAGCTGGCTGAGGAATTCTGGGAGTTGAAATCCACAAGTCTTAAAGTTGCCAAGTTTGGGGACCTCTGCTATAAAGTCTACAAGCAAGTAACTAATAAAATAAGAAAGAGAAACCCCAAAAAATGCTCAAAGATTGCATTCGAATAAATAAAAGAGCAGGAGTTGTTACTACAGTACTGATAACTTTGTTTACATAGATGGAATTGCTAATGGAATGAAAGAACTTAAAGTAAATAGGAAAATGAAAGGGTTTAAAGTGAAATATACAAATCAGTAAGCTGGACATCACATAGTATAAGTAGTCCTTGACTTACAACAGTTCATTTAGTGAACATTCAAAGTTACAATAGCACTGAAACAAATGACTTAACAACCATTTTTCATACAACTGTCACAGTATTCCCATAGTCATGTGATCAAAACTCGGATGCTTGGGACCTGCCTCTTATTTACAACAGGTGCAGTGTCCCGGGGTCATGTGATCACCTTTTGTGACCTTTTTACTGTCGGGCTCCGAGTGCAGCGTTGCTTACCTCAGAGCCCGCCATCTCGCAGGAGCTTGGTTGGGGCAGCGACTCGTCGGAAGATTTGTTCTGCTTCTGCCATGGCAATGCCAAACTAACAAGCTGAAGTGACGAGCCATATGTTACACAGCAGCCGCTGCGGATCTGAACTGCTGGAACAGCTTTTGCGCAGCAATCACTGCAGCTTCAAAAGTTTGGTTGGCAGAGACCATGGCTTGGTGAAGGAAATAAGGAGCAATTAGAGTCAGGCGGTTGCAGGAGATTAGCAGCATGTAGGATGGGTGTGGCTGCGACTATGAAGAGCACTGGAAGGCAAACGCTCCCAGAGCTGACTGTGCTTGGCTTCCTGCCGCTCTTGCCGGAGAAGGGTAATGGATGTTTGTGTGTGAATAAAGCAACATTATAACCACATGACAAAGGTGAAGTGGTTTGTTTATTCAAGCAAATCTTCAGGACCCAGAAGACTGGCTGAGACTTACAAAGTCAATAGGGAAACCAAATTCAAATAACAACTGTTTTACTAACTTAATGGCTGCAGTGATTCACTTAAGAACCATGGCACGAAAGGTTGTGAAACAGGGGCAAAACTCACTTAACAAATGTTTTACTTAGCCACAAAAATACTGGACTCAGTTATGGTTCGTAAGTTGAGGATTACCTACAGTGTTTTCATAACTTGAACATCATGAAGAACACCCTAATTAGATTTGTACCTCCCTAGCTTCTGAAAGGAAAGACAATAAGAAAGAATCGACAATTCCTGTAGCAGCAGAATATAAAAAACCCAAACAGCTCCCATTCTAACTAAATATACTAGCTGTCTATGGAAATTCTCAGTCATCCAGGTCATGGTTGTCTCCAAAGGTGCTTTCTCAAGAGGCAACTGGACTTTCTGTTTTTTCTTTGAAGACATTTCTCTTCTCACCCAAGAAGTGCTCCAGAGCTGAAGAAGAGCACTTCTCTTGGATGAGAAGTGAAACATCTTCAAAGAAAAGTTGCCTCTTGAAAAAGCACCTTTGGGATAGTTATACTAGCCAATACCTGGCCTATCTCGGTTAACATAAGAATACTGGTGAATGATGAATGGATGCCAAAGAAGTATTTGTGCTGTGTTTGTCTTCACATGTAATCCTGAATGTATTGTACAGATTTTCACCTGAGAATTTGTTCAACAGTTCTTTAGTCACTTTTCTTCTGACAAACATAAGAAAAGATATAGAGGCGATAACGTGTAACAAATGCAGAGCAAATTCACCGGTTGAAGATGAGCAAAACAGTAATTTAAGTAACAATAGTTTTTTCCAAGCACTTTGGCTTGACTAGCCTATTGCATTCTTACCGTCTGGTAAACAACCTTTACTTATGTGTCTGTCTACCTTCATTAGAAAAGCTGCACATTGAGCACACATAGCTGGAAATTCTGGGAATTGCAGTCTCAACAAATCTGAAAATTGGTAAATAGAGAGGGTTGAGCTGGGTCTCTGTTGTGTGGTGGCAGGAGCCATAGTTGGCAGATTGTGTTATGTTCCATGACTCACAAGTTACACCTGTCAGACTTAAATGATGCAAACACCACTTTGAAAAAGAAATCCAAAATAATTGCAGACCTACACGGTTTGTGCCCCTATATTTCATTTTTCTTGCCATCAATGGCACTGTTTTATGAAGCTATAAATATAAAAAAAAAACCCAAAAGAAATCAATGTGTTAAAAAGAATTACTATGTAATTTCTTTCAGTGAACCTGTCAGTAAAGAGCTCCTAATGAGAATGACCTTTAGAAGCCAATTAGTCTTGGTAGAACAGCATAATCACATTTAAATAATGTTTTCTCCTTTAACTAAAAGTCCAAAGGAAGCCCTTTGCCATTATGCACATTTAAAGAGCACATGCTACCTAACTGTTCTACTCCTACATCATCCCTTACCCTCCTGGGCTGAGCCAGCCACTTGGTGGCCATCCAATAATACTCAATGGGAGAAAATAGTAATTGGTGCTCATCAGTGTTCATATTTCTTCTACGACTCAAAATGCCTTTCTTTAAAGAAATAATACATATAGCTCAACAAGCTGAACTAAGATTCACCAGAACCAGCAGCGTTTGCAGAGTCTCACTACTTCCATCAGAATGGCAAAAACACCATCATTGTGTTATAAGGGAGGGATGCAAGATAAAAACACCCATTGAAAAGGAGCTAGACTTGCTTGCTTCATAAAGTCACAAAACTGTTTTTGTCAGTGTGACCTCCCTTTTTCGGTTCTCAATGCTCCTGGCCAGAATAATTTGGGGTGAACTTTAGGATTGTGCATGCTTTGGTTTTAATTTCTGAAAAGGAGCTTCGGAGCATGTGGGAACACCACTATGGTATATTGCCATTAAAGTGCCCATGTATTTTTTTTCTGTGATCCTGAGAAAAGTTGCTTTATGAATGGATTCTTACAAACAGCAGAAGTTTGCAAAAAAAAAAGACAAGTGAGTCTGAATAACAGAAAGGAAGGGACCCTGGAGATCTAGTCTAACCCTTGCTGAAGAATCAGTTCAGTTAAAGCTGAACAGCTCTAAAAATATTAACAGTTGTATAGAAACTTTGGGAAGACATGGCTATGATCCTGGGCCTGAGCACTGGAGTGTGAGGTGTATGATGTGTTTATTGATTTGTCTAGACTGGTTTGGTTTCTTGGCTACTGTATGTATTGCTGGGTTTTGTTTTGTTTTTTTGGTTATGTTTTGTCCTGTTTTCAAAGGTATGAACTACCCAAAACTGCTATTGTAAGATTGCCGGTCATATGAATTTAACAAATAAATAATTACACAGATATACACACATCCTGGACAAAAGCATCCAAATCAAAAAGTTGTTTTAGAGGGCACTTGTGTAGCATCCATCTGCAACTCTTTAAAAGAACTTCATCATTTCCCAAAGTTGTTCCCAGCAACTTCTGGAGTTGCAGAATCATTTTGGTTTAATGCGTCTGAAGTACTCTGTTGTGTCCGCGAAATGATGCCAGGAGTCGGTGACTTCAAATCATGCTCTTTTATTTAAAGTTGGAACCGAACTGGGGCAAAGGAAAAAGCTCGCGGCTTTTATTCCTTTAGCCGCGGCGGCCGCGGCCAATGGTACCGCTTTGAATCTCCCGCGATTCGAATGGACCAATCGCGGGAGATTCTTAGCGAGCCAATCGGCGCGGCTCGCCTGACCAATCAGAGTGCCCCGCGCTTTGGCCAATCAAAGCGCGGGGATCTCAAGAATGCTAATTAGGGACAGAATATACTCCAATACTCCAAATTCCTTTTTCTGTTTTTGAATATGAACTACTTCACATATCTGTAAACTACTACTATATTTAGGAATTAATTTCTAGACGTTTAATGCATTAAAAAAAGTACTAGGGTTCAGGATTATCTAACTGGTAATACATTTCATACAGGATGGGGAGAATCTCCTGTGTGTTTCAATTCTGTAACCTGCCCAGAGCCTAAAAAAAAAAACTAAAATGAAGGAAGAACAATAAAAGGTGTAAGGAAGTATGGCAAATTAAATTTATCACACTACCAATCGCTCTTGAATAACAAGCTAGACTCTCATTAAAATTGGTTTATGGCAAAGATCATCTTCTGGCAGATTTTAAGTGCTTCTGCAGAACCTGGGAACATTGTATGTTGTAGCCGTTTGAATGTCTGAAAGCAGCAGGGAGGCTTAAAATGATCTTGTGCAATCTGGATATTTTATACAATAATGGTGAGATGAGGCTGGTGCACAGGCACTGGAGAAGTAGTACATGTTCTGTTGTTCCTGTGTGTTCAGAGTCATAGGGACATTGTCTCTCTGGATAGGGGATCTTCCTGTATTGGGCTTCAAGGACAGCTGATAGGAAGACATGGCATCATGCTAGAGTAAAGTCTCTCTGGAAGTTGGATACTTCCAAAGATTAATTAAGTATGCCTTAGGGCAGGGGTCCCCAACCACCGGTCCCCGGACTGGTACCGGTCTGTGGATCATTTTCTACCGGGCCACAAAGCTTGGGCGCCGCCATCTTGTTTCTACAGCGCTTCCGGATTTTCGGTTGCTTCCGGGTTTTTGGTTGGAAAGTGCTTCCGGTTTTTCAGTTGGAAAGTGGCGTTTGGGTGCTTGCGCCTTAGTTTCGTCAAAGAGAGGGGCGACTTCAAACAAAGAGCTGTCCTGATGGCGGTGGAGTCTCACGTTACTCAGGTACCGGTCCGTGGAAGAATAAATAATCGTGAAACCGGTCCCTGGTTCGAAAAAGGTTGGGGGCCACTGGCCCACAACCTTTTGGGCACCAGGGACTAGTTCCATGGAGACAGGTTTTTCCTCTGACCAGAGGAGGTGTTGTTGTTGTTGTTGTTGTTGTTGTGATTATTATTATTATTGCACTTTTTTCAAGATTACAAATCTCTTTTACATTCTTTACAGCAATGTGACATTGATGTTACTCATACATTTACATGCATATATACTTTTAATGCTTATGTCTACTATCTAATCATCCACACCATTTATCACAGACCATATAAAATTCCAATTCTTCTCTATCTTTCAATTCTAAAGTAAGCTTATCCATCTCTACAAAGTCCAACACTTTCTTTATTACCATTCCTTCAGAAGGGGTGCTGTCCAATTTCCAAATTTGTGCAAAGGCAATTCTAGCTGCTGTCACTATATACAGTATACTATTCTCCTTTAATTATTCCTAATAAAAAATGTTCGGGTTTAAGCTCAATTTGATGGCCTATTATTTCCTGTAACCAATTTCTTGTCTTTACCCATTATTTCCTAGTTTTGGGGCATAACCACTACATGTGAAAAAAGGTAACTTGTTTTTATTTACACTTCCAACATTCCAGACTCATATTTGGGTACATCTTTGACAATCTTGCTGGTGGTAAATGCCAACAATAAAACATTTTGTAGAGGTTTTCCTTATAGGCAGTGGACATTGTTAATTTATAATTTTTCATCCATAGTTTTTCCCATTCTTCTAGTTTATTTTTTTTTTTGAAAAGAATTTTATTTATTTTCTACAAACAAACAAGACAAACAAAACATTAAAACATCATATGTTTAAACTCTCATATGTACATCCAGTGTGTCGGTTGGTTCATCAGTTTTGTGCATTCATTTTGTAGTCTCAATTACAATTATGTTACATAATAACTCATATTGTCAATCCAAACTTATATATCCTAATATCGCTAAAAAAAAAGAAATTTTTGACTATACTTACATTCATGCTTTATGAGATAACAATACTTTAAACAGTTTATTCTATAACAAATCATATAATCATACCAAATCAATCCTAAAAACACTTTATAAATATAGTGTCAAATAGCAAAGGCAAGAAAAAAAAATAAAGATATTCCTTACTGTCTAACATTCTAAATATTCTATTATCGTATTTTATCATCTAGCCATTGATAAAAAAGATCCCAAATTTCATAAAATTGTTTATCCTCTTGCTCTCTAATTTCAAATGTCAATTTACTCATCTTAGCACATTCCAATATTTTCTTAATAATTTCTTCCTGTAATGGTATTTTCTCATTCTTCCAATTTTTAGCAAATACAATCTGAGCCGCTGTTAATACATTTACAATCAGGTATTTCAAATCTTTACTATATGTATCAGGTAAAATTCCCAATAAGAAGATCTCTGGTTTCAAGTCTATGTGTTTCTTTGTCATTTTTTCCAACCACATGCGAATTTTAGCCATTCTTCTAGTTTATATTGTACCCAAAATTCCTTGCTCACACTATCATGGACCCTTTGACTATTTCTTCTTCCATATTAAATCTTAAGAAATAGTTGTATATTTTATTATAAATTTCTCTTCCGGTCCCAATAGAATTTTATCCAGTTGTTGTTCTTTATCAAAGCCATACTCGTCTAAATCTTTTTTATATCTCACCTGCAATTGTAAATATGGTCAACAGTCTATGCTTATTCCTTGATCTCTCAATTCTTAATTTGTTTTGAGTCTCCCTTGATTATCTAACAGTTCACTGTATCTTACCATTTTATCTAAGTTCAGTGTATTTGGATAAATCATCGCCTCCGTGATTGATAGCCAACCAAGTATTTTAATGTAATGCTTTTTTTAGATTCTCCCCCAAATTTGTATAAGTGCATCTCTCATTTGGTGTCTATGAAAATATGAGTGTGCTTTGCTCTTCTTTTCCCACATGAAGATATGCCATCCTATCTGCAAATCATTTCTTATATCCTTTTATTGTTCACATTTATCCATTCTCTTATCCATGCTAATGATAAGGTGCAATTTCACATGCTGCCTGCATCCTGCAGATGGGGCTTTGGTTGTTTGCGTGGCCCAGTTTCTAGCATGCCATGGACCAATGCTGGTCCACGGAATGTGAGTTGGTGTCAGCCTTCAAGATTTTCTCCCTTTGCTTTGCATCTTTCGGCTGCCATAAGTAACGGGGGGAGGAGGGGGAAAATATGGGAAGTGAGCTGGAGGTGGTACAAACCAGAACTGTATAAACTGGGCGGGGGGAGTACATTCTTGCTTAGGTTTCTATTCCTTGCTTAGCTTTCTATTCTATGCTATGCGCAGCTGCAAACCTTTATCAAACTATGCCAAGGTCAACGGACAGAATCCTCATCACCACCTGGAGATGCCCACATGATGATATTCACAACTTTTAATTGGAAGAACCATTTGAACTATTGGAGGTGGGAACATTGCCATTACTTTGTATATGTGATTTACGTGCCCATTTTCTCAGATTCAGAATTCTTTTGTTGCTACCACTTGATTTCCAGTAAAAGGTATCTTTTCTCTCATTAACGGAGTCTTAAGTATTTCTTTCTTGGATTTTGAATGGAGCACCAGCTGACAGTTGGGGACCACTGCCTTAGGAGAAACAGAGTACCTGTTGGGTTTACTGGCAATAAAGGTTTGGAATATAACTAAGGCCAATTTGTTCTCTGTGTCTGCTACATGCTGTTTAATGAGTGCTTTGGCCTGATCATATCCCATGCTGAGTAGAAGACCTGGAGAGAAGGATAAGATTTAAGATTTTGACACTCTCTTTTTCCATGTAGACTGAAAATCATCACTTAGAGGGACCAGGGGAAAAATGTTTTGAGTCAGTAGTTCAATATGGTCACTCACATTCTAGCTTCCACTTTCATGAGGCCTGTCTCTGAAATCAGGGTGGCATTAGAGTCTCACTTTGAGGCTTGAAGGGCTAATTTTAGAAATTGGAACAAAAGTTCTAATGGTACAAAAAGAGCTTAGCTGGACACCATAGAAAAGTTGTGTTATTGGCTTGGCTTGGCTTGGCTTCAAATAATTTGAATGGCATGTCCACTTCCAACAGAGGTGTCCAGATAGAGTTCCTGAAACTGTGCCCCCTGAGGAGATGTGACAGCCCACCATGGTTAGATTATTTCTTTCAGAGCTTGATGTGACATGCCAGAATGAGGCTGATTCATTGGATTTGACTACCTGAATGAGTTGTGTCTTGTGATGACCGGGGCATGGCACAAAAGCAACACAGTCAAATAAGCAAGAAGAGTCCCTTTATTATCTCCAACTTTGCTCCTAATGTCCAGATTACCTTCGGCTGGAAAAAAACTCTCTTAGGAACAGCCTTTAACTGAAGAAAATTCAGTCCAAAATCAAGGAACATATAAATTGTAACTAAAAATCCAAACAAACCAAGCTGCAGTAATTAACTTGATAGGGCAAGAGAAGGAATTTCAGATTTGAAAGCATAGCAAAACTCACACAATTGGGAAGATGCCAGGAACCCAGATAAGTCATGATGATACCAGATAAATTCATGATTTGCTTCCAACAGCTTGCTGCACGCAGCTTCCCTTTTTAAACACTCTGCAGCTGCAGCTAATGAAGGGAATCAGGGCCCTTTCCTCCCCTGTAAGCCCGCAACTCACATTGCTCCCTTCTCTGTTCCTCCTGCATGACCTAGGATGAAGAGGGGTGAGTGGGCCTGGATCTTCCTCTGAATTCCCTCTGCCTTGCTCTACCTGTTCTCTGCTCTGCCCAGCTGGACTTTCCCCTTCCCCAGTTTCTTTCACAGCCAACGGAGCCACACTCCCACTCCCTGTCAGCTGTTTGGCCTCCCCCTCTGAATCAGATTCCAACAGGGGCATGACATGTCCAGTTGGTTTTCATGACCAGCAATTGTTTGTAGCATCTCTTCTGCTGAGGAAGGTGCTGTGCAGCTGATGGTGTGGTATTAAAGAAACTTACAAGATTTATATTGTGAGTTGTACCCATCCTTTTGCAGATCTTGACATCTTCCTATAAATGCTTTTGAACTGTTCTATTCCCAGGTTAGATTGTTGGAAAATAATATTGTCCATGATATGGTGTTGTTCTTCATCTTTTTCTTCCCTCTTAAATTGGGGCACTTGTAGATAAATTTATGCCATACATGGATGAAGGCAATACATTTGAATATGGAGTATTAATACTTAATAAATGCATCATCTATAATAAATAGCAAGTAGCCCCCCCACTAGGAACACCAACTGTTTATGAATACCAATGTGAAACAAACAATCCTAAAAGGACTGATTTAATAAAAAGTCCTTTCAAGCTGAAAAGCTTAACGGAACAACAAAAGATGGAGCTTCAAACCATCAGTTAAATACATTGATCTTCATTATTCTTCTACTATGCCTGATATTCAGTGAATATTCAGGTTGGGCAGTAAGCAGTTTTGTTTGTAAAATTCCTACAAAATGTGTCAGAAATATAGTACAGTAGTTCCAGGCTTGGTTAGCTAAAATTGTACAGATATTTGACAGATATAGTACACCAGCAACTAATTGGAACTGCAACAAAAGAGAATGGATGTGGGAGTGCAAATAAATAAAAAAATTGTTGGAGCTCAAATATACACTACATCCCAGGTCTGCCCACTGATAAATGAAAAGAATTAGAGCCACAGCAGTTTATTGCCTACTCAGTCAGGATGATTCTTTCATACTATCTGTATCCTTTTCACCACCTGTCAATCATCAAGTTTGTTCTCCCTTAAGTAAAGTTCACTTTTGAGTTGGGCTTGAAATCTGTGTAAAACTTATGGGTGTATTTACTGGTAAGTCTTTGACTTATGACCAATGGTGGGATTCAATTTTTTTTTACTATCGGTTCTGTGGACGTGGCTTGGTGGACATGCTAGGAAAAGGATACTGTAAAATCTCCATTCCCACCCCACTCCTGGGGGAAAAGTTACTACAAAATCTTATTCCCTCCCCACTCCACTAACCTGCTTTCCAGCTCTGTTCTCCTGTGCAGGGCAGCAGAAGAAGACCCAGCCAATCAGCTGGTAAAGAATAGATGGGGGCGTGGCCAGTAAGAGGTGATATTTGCGGGTTCTCCGAGCTACTCAAAATTTCCGCTACCAGTTCTCCTGAACTGATCAGAACCTGCTGAATATCACCTCTGCTTACGACCACAACTGAGCCCAACATTTCAGTTGCTAAGTGGGACATTTGTTACATGAGTTTTGCCCCATTTTACAATTTCTCTTGCCATAGTTGTTAAGTGAATCCGGTTGTTGTTAAGCTAGTAACCTGGTTGTTAAGTGAATCCGGCTCCCCCATTGAGTTTGCTAATCTGAAGGTTGCAAAAGTTGTTCGCATGACCCCAGGGCACAGCAAAGGTTATAAATATGAATCAGCTGCCAAGCATTCGAATTTCATGAATTGAATTTCATTTTTGATCACATGACGGTAGTAAGTGTGGGAAAATGGTCACAAGTCACTTTTTCAGTGCCATTATTAACTTCGTTATTAACAGTTTGGTCACCAAACAAACTGTTGTAAGTCGAGGACTCCCTATATTTAAAAGATTTTTATATCTTTTCATTAAAAAAAATTCTTGAAGCAGTTTCCAAGTAAGTACAAACTGCTAAAACATTAACTGAAAAACCTAAAACAAGTATTATTTCCTTTGCAGCAGCATGGAAGTGCTTGCCTTGGCCATCTTCCAGGATGGTTCTCAGACTTCACTGTCTATCATTATGATATATTTTTGGGGTGCTTTCTCATCCAAGTACTAATCAACCCTGACTTTGACTAGCTTTTAATCTTCGATTCCTTGGTTTGCAAGTGAAAAGCTAAATTTATTTAGAAATGAGATCAGGCTATTTTAGCCTGAAAACATACAAGGAAATTTGGCTTAATTGAAAGATGCTAGTGCAACTGCAGGGAGAGCAACGATGCATCAGTAAAATTGTGTGCAAATTCTGGCAGCCAAAATGCTTTCCAATTGTTGGATTATGAAGGAGGATTCAGATGAAACACCTCATTTTATTTTCACTTTTTCTATTGAAGGGATGGGGAAAATATCTTCACACACACACACACAATTAATTTCTATTGATGGTGACATCTAATAAATTATTATACAGAGAATTTTATAACCAGAATATATAGAATGTATAAAGATATGCAAACAGTTTGAACAAGTCACTGAACAGTCTCACTGGATTTTTTTTTTTTTTAATATGGAGGGAAAAAGTACTATTAAACTCATAATATCTGAACGCAGAAAGAATAATTTACATATTCCCCATCCCCCAAAAAGAACCGGATAACCTACTTTATACAGCTATGGAGAAAAGAACAGGATAACCTAGATTTATACAGCTGTGGAGACAAAATGCTCCTTGTTTGAAGTCATATTGGGGAAGTGAGAACTTCCCAAATGTCTCTCAAGGTGGAAGCACTGATGACGATCCAACTATATCCCCTTTCCCATTTTAAAATTGGACTCAGGACTGAGTAGACAAATACTATGGTCTGCTTTTCTTTTCCCCAGAGCATAGCATCTTTCTGTACTGTCAGAGTCCAAGACATACTTGTCTTCAGTAATAAGCAACCATCCCCATCCAAAGTTCCTATGGAGGATCTAAATCAATTGCCTAATTGAATTACAGGGTCGCCAATGCAGTTTCATAGAAAAAAATAATCTTTTAAAAATAACTATCCCCTTTATCCGTTTTAAGTTTTCTTAGATCATCTTTTATTATGCTTTTTGCCAAATATTTCTTATTCTTTGAATCTTCTTTTAATTTTATAATCCCCAAAAAGAAACTCAGCGAGAGGTATTCTTATCTGCTATATATAAAAAAATCTCTTTCCTTCTATAGAATAATTAATATCCTAAACGGGGTTAAGAAATGAAGTTTGGTTGGTCTTTATGTTCATAAAGGCTAAATTGCAGCTGTGAACCTAAATGGAACCCCAGGTCTTCCAGTCATTCATCTTGCAATCAAATTGCAAAATTTGTCAATTCCTGGAGCTTAGTTATGGGGTGTGACTCTCCAGAGATCAAATGCTCATTTCATAATTTTGTCTTTATCTGGAGAGGTATGGCTTCCTACATGGCATCCTGAGCACCACTCTACCAGCATTGATTAAATTGCCATTAATCCTCACTAGAAGTCTCAGAACATGCTTTTATATAATTAATAAAAATAACAACAACAACAGCAACAATGAAGATGATAAGGATAACAATGATAGAATAGAATAGAATTTTTTATTGGCCAAACGTGATTGGAGACACAAGGAATTTGTCTTGGTGCAAATGCTTTCAGTGTGCATAAAAGAAAAGATGCATTCGTCAAGAGTCAAGAATCATAAGGTACAACACTTGTACAACAGGCAAACAAATCATACTAGGAAACAGTCAATATAAATCATAAGGACACAAGTGACAAAATTACAGTCATGCAGTCACAAGTGGGAGGGGATGGGCGATAAGGAGTGATAAGAAGATTAATAGTAATAGTAATGCAGACTTTGTAAATAGTTGGACAGTGTTGAGAGAATTATTTGTTTAGGAGAGTGATGGCATTCGGAAAAAAAAACTGTCCTTGTGTCTAGTTGTTCTGGTGTGCAGTGCTCTATAGCATCATTTTCAGGGTAGGAGTTGAAACAGTTTATATATGGGTTGTGAGGGGTCACAGCACTCTTTTTGACTCGGGCAGTATATAGGTCCTTGATTGAAGGCAGGTTGGTAACAGGGGTGAGATTCTACCAGGTCACACCTATTCACTAGAACCAGTTGTTAACATTCTAAGCAGTTCAGAGAACCGGTTGTTAGAAGAAATTACTGGCCTAATCCTGTAAGGAAGGCAGGAAAGAAACATTCTGGTGTTGCTTACAGAAACTGCCTCTCCATTAACCCTTATTACATTCTTGGCAGGCCTCGACTTCCTGTCTCTGGAACTTTCCTCCTCCTTTGCTGGTACTTTGCTTGTGTGGAGTGACCATTCAAAGTTACAATGGCACTGAAAAAAGTGACTTATGACCATTTTTCACACTTATGACTGTTGCAGCATCCCCACAGTCATGAGAGGCCAGGCAAGGAGATGTGTACCTTGATGTGAGTGATATTGAGTTAGCCACACCCAGCCAATAACATGACCACCAAGCCACACCCAGCCAATAACATGACCCAACCAATAACATGACCACCAAGCCATGTCCACCCAGCCACATGACCACCAAGCCACACTCACCACCTAAGCCACACCCACAGAACCGGTTGTTAAAAAATTTGAATCCCACCCCTGGTTGGTGGTAATTGCTTTTTCTGCAGTCTTAATTATCCTCTGAAGTCTGTGTCTGTCCTGTTGGGTTGCAGAACCAAACCAGACAGTTATAGAGGTGCAGATGATAGAATCAATAACTTTATCAGCAGCTCCTTGGACAGTTTGAGCTTTCTGAGTTGAGCTTTTTTGATGACGTTTTTGATGCTAGGTGTCCATTTTAGGTCATGTGATATAATAGAACCTAGAAATTTGAAGGTCTCTACTGTTGATTCTGTGTTGTCTAGTATTGTAAGAGGTGGTAGTATGGGAGGGTTTCTTCTATAGTCTACCACCATTTCTACGGTTTTGAGTTTATTTATTTATTTATTTAATTTGTTACACCATGAGGCAAGTTTTACAACCTCCTGTCTGTATGTGGATTCATTGTTGTCTCGAATGAGACCAATCACCTTTGTGTCATCTGCAGACTTCAGTATTTTAACAGATAAATTGTTTGAGATGCAGCCTTTGGTATATAGGGAGAAGAGAAGTGGAAAAAGCACACAGCCTTGAGGGGGCTGTGCTAATTGTACAGGTATCAGATGTGATTCCACCTAGCTTCACCTGCTGCTTCCTGTCAGTTAGGAAGCTTATGATCCACTTACAAGTGTGTTCAGGTACCACTAGTATTGATGATACTTTGCTTGTGTGGAGTGACCATTCAAAGTTACAGATCATGATAGTGATCATGATGACCATGATTATGATACTCGGCTTTTTTCCAATGATGGTTTGTAGACATCAAATCTATCAAATGTACTTTCTTGCCTACTGGACCAGTACAAAACCAGGAAAACTAGATTTGCACTCAGTATCTTGGGAATCCTGGTTGCAAACAAGAAATGGCTTTTTCAGAAACAGCAATATTAAACCCAGCCAGCAATCCAAACACAGCAATACTGTCCTTGATAGTTCAGAATGAGGGCTTCCTCATAGAGATGGATGTATAGCATTCCAACTAAAATATCTTGAAGGCAGATGTTCAAATGTGAATGATCCAGATAAAGTTCCTTTTACTGGGGAACTCAACCTCACCCGCCACATCTATGTTAAGAATCACTCTCAGCATCTGGATTTTAAATCATCATTTTGTCCTGAGAGATAGACTAGCACTAAATTTCAGCTGGTCAAAAAAATCCAGTCATGTTTGTAATTTGATGATCTCAGCATATGTAGTAAATGTGGCGCCCATCCCTCCTAATCAGAGGTGGGATTCAGCCAGTTCGCACCAATTCGGGAGAACCGGTTGTTAACTTTCTGAACAGTTTGGCAAACTGGCTGTTGGAAGAAATCATTAGGGCAAACCAGAGTTGTTATTCAGCAGGTTCTGACCAGTTCTGGAGAACCAGTAGCGGAAATTTTGAGTAGTTCGGAGAACTGGCAAATCCCACCTCTGACTGGAGATTTTACAGCATCCTTCCCCTGCCACGCCCACCAAGCCACACCCACAGAACCGGTAGTAAAAAAATTTGAATCCCACCACTGGGGCGGACAACTGGTTGTTAAATTATTTGAATCCCACTACTGCTCCTAATCTCCTTTCTTTGACCCCCACTGGGGGTTTCTGACTCTCCTCTCTGATTTTTCCTCACCTTTTCCCCCCAAGATCACCCACACATTCCATCACACTACTTTGAAACCATACTGGCATTTGTTCAGTATAGATTTTAAAATAATAATTGACATTGCATGTAAAACGTCAGCATATCGGTGAGAATGTAGGCTTTTTCTGCTTGGTAGCTTTCTTGGGATGGACAGATAAGTGAGTTCTGCTGTCTACACAAGAATGAATTCTCAGTGCATCCTATTCTTTCTGCCTGACCCACCAAATCTAGTAGAGAAAGCAACATGTTCTAGATCCCTTCTATTAAACCAGTGTTTTTTCAAACTTGACAATTTTGAGGTGTGTGAACTTCAACTCCCAAAATTCCCCAACCATTACCTGCCCTGTGGGACATCATCATCCCCCACCCCAGAGATTCACATGGCCCTAGCCCTGACAGCTGGTGGCAGGGCATTGAATATCTTATATGTTCCCCCCAAACATTTTGGTCAGACTGAAAATATGCTCTGCTATTATGGATGGTTCATAGCTGACTGTGTATCCTGGGATGCCAGGGGGATTGGTTTGATTTTAATATGGTAAACAGTCCATGTGCGAGAGGGGTGACTATATAAGTGATATAAATAATTACATAAAAATAAATACATAAGTAAATTGCCCATGGTATTTTACAAGGACTGACCATTCTCTACCATCATAGATCTCATTACCTTGGAGATTGTTTCCCCCAAGATTACAAAGGCATAATCGCTATTTAATCTCTGATTGTTGAAACTAAATGAGAGTCACTGATCCCAGGAGTCTTAACACCTATCTCAGATTATTACAAAGTGTGGTCTTTATTCTTCCTGAAAACCTTCATATTCCACTCCCTGAATAACTGCTCTCATTTACACGCACTCTGAACCCATCCATTGCAACTATCCTCACCTTACCCTTGCTTTCTTATTCTCTCTGTCTCACTCTGTGGCTGCATTGTAATTCTATTTAGGGAAAAAAATCACATACAGGAATAGTTAAATCAAAAAGAAGTCTTTTCATGCATATTTAATCTTATACTGCTCCACAGCTCTTTACAGCATTCTCTGGGAGCTTTACAGAGTCAGTCTATTGCCTCCCCCCTCCTCACCCCACCCAGCAATATGAATCCTCATTTTTACCCACCTCAGAAGGAAGGAAAGCTGAGTCAGCCTTGAGCCAGTCAGGATCAAATGCCTGGCAATCGGCAGAATTAGCCTGAATTACTGCATTTTAACCACTGTGCCACCATGGCAAATACAGCCAGTTGTAAATAGTTAAAATCAACAACTTTGTTATCCATTATTACGTAACAATAATTTTAACCAGACTGCTTGGCTTCCCCTGGGAACAACCAGATAAGGCTTCACAGATCCTGGGCAAGGTCAAGCTTATGCAAACTGTGGCTGTGCAACAATTCCAAACTAGGCCTTCACTTGACCCCTCCTTCCAGCTCATCTGGCAGTTTCCCCAACATCAATGATTAGTTTTAGATGCAGAAGCTTTAAATACATTTAAGGTGGAAATGCAGATCTTTTTTTTAAAAAAAAAACCCCAACAACAGATAAATAGCTAAACAAAAATATCAGCTTTTCTTTAAGCATCCAAGATATCACAAACAGTATTCCTTCTTCAGTTATATTCCCTCAACAAGAACAACTAGTTGTGTTGTGTATGCATAAAGATTTAATAAAGTGTGAGTTTGGAGTTAAGTGCAGGGTTCTGCCCCTGCATTTCTGATTGGCTGTTAAGCGGCCGGACCGGATTGGCCCATTCCGAGGAATCCGATTGGCCCTTAACAGAGAGTTCCTATTGGTTATAAGAGCTAGCGCTCCTAGGTCGTTATTGGTTAAAAGTTACAGGGTTTGCCTATATAAGGCTGGTTTAACTGCTATTGAGTAAGAAGTCACAATGTAAATAAAGAGCTGAAGTTCACCGTTCAAAGACTTGTCTCCATTCTTTCGCCCCTGCTCAAAACTTAACACTGGCGATGAGGATGGGATTTGGAGATATCTGAACCAACGAAACTTCAAAGAACACCAAGCATGTGACAGACAATGCCAACAACGGAACCATGTCCGGCGGCATCGTACTCCCGCTCCATTCAATCCAGCACAGGAAGACTGGGAGTCTTACGTGGATCGCTTCCAAATGTTCTTAGAGACGAACAACTTAAAGGACGCCACAGCCGGGAAGAAACAGGTGGTGTTCCTAAGACATTGCGGTCCAACCGTATTTAAGATGGCTAAAGCACTAGCCAAACCCCGAGAAGTGAAGGCCATGGATTGGGACGACCTCGAACCCATCCTACGAGACCACTACGCCCCAACTGTGCCTATGCTCGTGAGACGCCACGAGTTTTATCAGAGGAGCCAGCGAAAGGGAGAAAGCATGGCCGACTTCATAGCAGACCTCCGAAATTTGGGAGGCCTCTGCGGATTCGCCAATTTAGAAGAAGCACTAAGAGATCACATAGTTCTGGGACTAGGTGCACCAGGAGTCCAAAGCAAGCTGATGGCAAAAGGCGACATCAGTCATGCCGACGCCATCGCCGATGCTACTGCAGCAGAAGCAACCAGGAAGTCGGCTGCGCAACTACGCCGAAACCGCACTCCGGTACCACCACAGCCAGTGACATCTCACCTAGTTCAGAAGGACAGCTTGCGACAACGTAGCACGAAGACCTCTCTTCATCGTCAGACAGCGACGAAGAAGGGGTCCATCGACTGCGGTCCGACCGGGACTATCGCCCGAAGCCCTTACACCCTTGTGCTGGCTGTGGAGCCAACCATGCCAGGTCCGAATGCAAATTCCGTGATGCATTCTGCCATGAGTGCGGGAAATGAGGCCACATCGGACGGGTCTGCCGCAGCTTGCCAGGACCCAGCCAGGCCTCAAAAGGGGCTAACTATCACCAATCGACAGGAAACCGTCCTGTACGGCGAGAGCCAGTAAACCACTCCTACAGAAATCGAGCTTTGCAGAGAGAAGAGGCTCACCAGACTATCACTATCGGTCACGCCTCAGCCTTGGACACTAAGAAAATCCAAGTCACAGTAGCCATCGAGAACCAGCCTTGCCACATGGAGGTCGACTCGGGATCGTTCCTCTCGATGGTGTCCTGGAAGACACTCAAGCAACTCATCCCCACAATTCAATGCCAAGATCTCCGCTCCCAACGCCTCATCCTCAAGGACTACCAAGGGAATCGAATCCCTGTCGTCGGTTCCTGCCGAGTCCAAGTCTCCTTCAAGAAGCACACAGCATACTTATCTTTAACGGTCATCGATAGAGATAGGCCTAGCCTATTGGGCCTCCAATGGTTCGCGCCACTCGGCATTGAAGTGGCCGGCATAAACCGAGTCAGCGGCGGTGACTGGGAGGAAGACCTTGTCTATGAGTTCAGGGACGTCTTCGCGGACAGCTTAGGCGAGTACAAGGGGACTCCGATTTCATTCAGTCTAGATCCAAAAATAACTCCCATCCGTCTAAAGTCCCGTCGAATTCCGTTTGCCTTAAAATTGAAAATCAACGAACAACTCGACAAACTGATAGCTCAGGGGGTGTTAGAGCCCATCGATCACTCCCCTTGGGAAACCCCAATTGTAACACCCATTAAGCCAGATGGGTCAATCCGAATTTGTGGGGACTACTGGGCCACTTTGAACCATGCCCTGCAGCAGAACGCGTATCCAGTTCCGGTGGTGCAGCATCTCCTCCATTCCCTGGGGGGCGGGAAAGTCTTTGCTAAATTAGATTTAGCTCAGGCATATCAGCAATTACCAGTAGATGAAAAAATGGCACAGGCCCAAACTATTGTGACGCACCGAGGTGCCTTTAAATGTACCCGGTTGCAATTTGGAGTTAGTGTAGCCCCGGGGATTTTTCAGAGCCTTATGGATAGCTTATTGCAAGGAATTAAGGGCATGGTCCCCTATTTTGACGATGTATTAATTGCAGCCCCTACAAAAAAAATCTTACAGGACCGGGTAAAATTAGTCCTAAAAAAATTCCAAGAGGCCGGTCTTAAGGTTAAAAAAAAACAAATGTAAATTGTGTACTGACAGTGTTGAGTTTTTAGGGTACCTGATTGATGGCCAGGGCATTCACCCTACCAAAAGTAAACTAAAAGAGATAAAGAACGCTCCCAGGCCACGAAACAAGGCTGATCTCCAGGCGTTCCTAGGCCTCATCAATTTTTATAATGTATTTTTGCCGCACAAAGCAACGGTCGCTGAACCGTTACACTGGTTGTTAGATAAAAAAGCAAATTGGCTATGGGGTTACCGTGAAGAACAGGCATTCCGAAATGTTAAAAAACTGCTCACTTCTGACTCTGTACTCATGCAGTATAACGAGACTTTGCCGTTAGTTATAATATGTGATGCATCGCCTTTCGGGGTAGGCGCCATTTTGAGCCATGTACTGCCTAATGGGAACGAAGCCCCTGTTGCATATTTTTCAAAGACTCTTTCAAAAACTGAGCGAAACTATGGACAAATCGATAAAGAAGCCTCGCAATTGTCTCAGCTGTGAAAAGATTCCACGAATACGTGTATGGCCGGGCTTTTACTATTGTGACTGACCACAAACCATTATTGGGGATAATAGCCGGAGATAAGCCGACTCCCTACATATTATCCCCTAGGATAACCCGATGGTCAGAATTCTTAGCTGCTTATAATTATCGGCTGCAATACCGCCCGGGGAAAGCCATTCCCCACGCCGATGCATTGAGCCGAGCACTGCTTCCAGAGACTCTCGACGATCCTGCACCAACGGTAACCACGTTGCAAATCGAGGCACTCAACTCACCGCCACTAACCGCCTGAGATATCGCGAGAGAAACCAAACGCGACCACACCCTAGCACGAGTCCTAAACTGGGTAGAACGCGGATGGCCATTGGACCAGTTATCAGATGACTTCATACCATTCAAGACTCGACAAACCGAGCTCTTCTCCCAGAAAGGCTGTGTCATCTGGGGCGATAGAGTCGTTATCCCAGAAAGACTCCAGAAAGTGCTGCTGAGAACCTTGCACAATGGTCACCCCGGCATCGTGCGAACGAAAGTCCTTGTGCGAAGCTACGCATGGTGGCCGGGCATTGACAAGCAAATCGAACAGTGGGTTAAAGCTTGTCCCAAATGCCAAGAAGTCAGCAACGCCCCACCAAAAGCCATGCCTACTGAATGGGAGACACCACGTGGACCCTGGTCCCAAATTCACTTGGACTTCGCGGGGCCAACCAAAGGCCACACCTTCCTGCTTACCGTCGACGCCGACTTGAATTGGCTCGAGATCCATCGCATGACGACCGTGACCTCCGAGGCGGTTATCAAAATCTTAGACAGACTCTTTGCAACCCACGGATTACCAGACGTCCTGGTATCTGATAACGGCCCTCAATTTACCACACTAGCGTTCGAGTAGTACCTCGCTGACCGCGGCATTCACCATGTGCTCATCTTGCCTGCGCACCCTGCGACCAACAGCAAAGCAGAACGCATGGTCCAATTTGTGAAGAAAACCTTACAGAAAGTAGACTACGACAACAGTGACGACAAGGTCAATCGAATCCTTTTCTTGCAACACATCACCCCACATAGCATCACCAACAAGACTCCCACCGAACTGCTAATGGGATGAAAGCTCCGCTCCCACCTCGACCGGTTGCACCCAGCTTATGAACCGGAGAAACCACTAGGATCCAGCGGCCGCTGTCGTACCTTCCAGGTAGGAGACTTGGTATATGCTAAAAACCTATCGGGCAACCCGTTTTGGGTGGAAGCGACAGTAGTACGTGTAACCAGCCCCAGATCCTACCTTGTACAATGCCTTGACGATAAACTTTGGAAACGTCATATCGATCAATTACGATCGCAGCTTCCAGCGGCCAGTCCGCAACTCCCCTATGACCAAACTGAGGGGGGGGAGGTACGGAAGAAGATGAATTCCTAGAGAACCCGTTCGAAGGAAACGACGGCTTGATAGAGACTCAGGAAGCGGAGCCGGAGGGAGAAACGGTTGCACCTCAGGGAATTGCAGAGAATGTGGGCAACGACGTAGAAGTAAACTCTGAACCAGAAACAGCCCCACTGCCAAACAACGATCTACCTCAGCGTGATTGCAGCCAGCTGATACAACGGAAATCAAAGAGACTAATAAGACAACCATCCTACCTAAGGGACTATGTAACTGCGCCCTGCAAATAAGAAGCCAGGGGGAAGGGGTGTTGTGTATGCATAAAGATTTAATAAAGTGTGAGTTTGGAGTTAAGTGCAGGGTTCTGCCCCTGCATTTCTGATTGGCTGTTAAGCGGCCGGACCGGATTGGCCCATTCCGAGGAATCCGATTGGCCCTTAACAGAGAGTTCCTATTGGTTATAAGAGCTAGCGCTCCTAGGTCGTTATTGGTTAAAAGTTACAGGGTTTGTCTATATAAGGCGGGTTTAACTGCTATTGAATAAGAAGTCACAATGTAAATAAAGAGCTGAAGTTCACCGTTCAGAGACTTGTCTCCATTCTTTTGCCCATGCTCAAAACTTAACAAGTTGAACAAATTCAGGCTGAGAATTGATGACTGCCTCCAAATTATGCAATGTTCTTCAGGAGTTAGGGGCTTGAATCTCAACAAGCCTTCCACAGGGTGCCAAAAATGTCAAGCTGGCAACCAAGCTTTTCCTTATCACATGTAAATTAAAAAAAGAACAGAGTAATGGTGATGCTGTTAACGATCATCTTCAGATTTTGATAACATTCCTCCACATGGATCGCCCAGAATTCTTCCAGCTTAATCTAAACATTTCAATCGCTAACCTAAACAATTGCAGATATGGAGGTAAAGTCAGATTGGGTGGGATTTTCAATCCCTTCACATCTTGTAATGTGTATGGGAATGTCATCGGGGAGTGACGGTTCTCAAAAAAAATCCAGCCCCATGCCATGAAGGATTTTAAAACCAGAACTTTGAATTGGACTTAGAAGCAAACTGGCAACCAAAGCAAGTCACAGGACAGAGGTGTAGCACGTGCCATTCTAGAGACAGGCACATACCGCCACGTTTTTGCATCCTCTTCAAGAGCAGCCCCATGTAGAGCCCAGGACATGAGTGATCGTGAGCAGTGAAGGGAGGCTACCAAGGATGAAGCAGTAGCATTTAGGCACAATGGGTTAGGCTAGAACTGTTTATAGGCCTGGGTGTGGTGGGGTGTGTCTCATGATAATGGTAATGGTAATTAAAGGAAAGGGAGCAAACTCAAACCCAGCACTAACCTTGCCTGGCTTTTATCCTTTCTTGTCAGATAAGAGTATTTGTTGTTTGCTGATCTAATGAATAAACCATCGTTGCACTACAAGGGAGCTGGAGTTTGTATTCATTTCAGGACAAATCTTCAATACTCAAGGACTGGCTGAGAGCAGTGATGTGAGACCGTTGTTGGATCTATCTCTGAATTTCATTGTACAGGCAGGTGAAATGCAGGTATAAAGACTTATTATCCTCATTAAGGAAGGGCCAAATTTGAGTCTAAGAATCTTTCTAAGTCCCGTTTTGATGTCCTGGCTTCCCTTTTTACTATTTGTTTTGGCCCTTACACAGTATTCTGCTCCTACAAAAGTGATGCTATAGCAATGCCTTCTTTCCCATCAGGCTAGCAAGCTGCTTCAGTGGTAGCCGAAATTCCAAATCCATTCCCAGGGAGACCATTGGGACGGAACTGCTCTATCGGCTATTTATTCTCTCCATTCTCTAGGAATGATGAGAGAATGGTTACGTTCTCTACAATCATCAAAAACCAGCTTTGCTCATTCCAAATGCATCCATCTCAGGGTTGTGTCCTTTGTGCCTTGGCTTTTTCTTCTAACATCCTCCCCTGCTGCTTAAAGATGTCTCGGCGTTTCATCATCCTGCTTTCCACGATGGCACGCACACTCTGTCCACGAGCATCTCAATGTTGTCAGCAGGGGTGGTGAAGTCCACTGTGCAGTGATTTGCTTCAGCTCATTTTTAAGGGAATCCTCCTTCTGACAGTAACCAACTTGCTTTGCAACATAATGCACATGGCAATATGGGGCAAATGCCTCTTGAGAATTTCTGGAAACCCAGGAGACGGTGCCATCGGAATCCCTGGAGGGAGGTGGCGCTTGAAATATATTAATTTTTGACAGGGTGGTCCTGCAATTAACTTACAACATGACATTATTTAACGTTGTGAGAACATCTAAGCTTGCCTTTCATGGGAAAGTGCCAAGGCTGATGCACTTAAAGCAAAAGTGATTCTGTACCTTAAAGCCTGTGTTGCAATTTTAGGTGATGTCCAAGCAACAAAAGTTTGTGCCCGAGATGTGTGTGTGTGTGCATGTCTCTCTTTCTGCTGCTGCTTTCAGACTTTAGGGACTCTGGTGAGAGCTGAGCAGAAAGTTCTCAGCTCACAGACCAGTCAATCTCTTTTTCTCTCTCTGATTTTTTTTCTTGCTGCTGATTTTCCATGGTGGATTATGACAGAGGCCTCTCACAACTGTTAGTGGTGCAATCCTACGTGGACTTTTTTTTAATGTGGTCTGTGTGGTGACCCCGGGGTCATTTAACTGATGCCAAAATTGGACGCGGGCATTCGCCCCTAACTGATGCCATCAGAACTGAAACCCAATATTTTGGAAATAACACCCAAAAGCTTAATAGATTTATGGTGGCATAAACTTCCATGCATGGAACCTTTATTGCCATGAAATATTTGTATTAGTTTGTAATGTACATGTAGGCATTGTACATGTGTATGTTATGTCTCACCTGTGCCCACGAGGTGAGAGTCCAAGTTTCCAAAGGAATATAAACAAGCAGACAAGACCAATAGCGACAGGGTTAAATTCCTTTGGCTGGAGAAGTCCTTGGCAGTCTCCCACAAGCTGCCTGCCAAGTCTGATAATAAAGCAAGAACATAAATCACAGGCAAACCCACACACAGAATTTGTCGAAGCTTCTACCCCAAATTAACAAATTGTTCCAAACGAGAATCCAGAGCTAACACACCACTTTTATTCCCTGAGGGGCATGTCAGTCTCTCATCTCAGTCCCTGATTTGTCCTTTCCTTCTGCGTTGCATCTCACGCCTATGCCTGCATCTTTGCCTCGCATCAAACCAACATTCCTCAGTTTGATCCTCAGCCAGAGGCTCCGCTAAGCTTTCCTGATTATCTGCCGACACCTGAGGCACAACCAGGGAGGAAGGTCCTGGGGAGGAAGGCAATTCCAAATCCTCCAGTAAAGCAGGCTCAAACCTCAGAGCCGAATCCTCCTCTTCCTCATGGCTCAAGTCTGTGTCCTCCAGCAAAGCAGGCTCAAACCTCAAGGCAAAATCCTCCTCTTCCTCATTGCTCAGGTCTGTGTCTTCTAACAGAGCAGGCTCAAACCTCCGAGTCACAACAACATGTGTGTATCAAGGGGAATGGTATGCAGTAAAGTTAAAATGTGTGGCAGACCAAAGTTGCATGTACAATCCTTCAAGATTTGTTATTTGCTAACCCCCTCTCCCCGTTT
The DNA here is from genome assembly GCA_033807585.1 of Hydrophis major. NCBI lineage: Eukaryota > Metazoa > Chordata > Lepidosauria > Squamata > Elapidae > Hydrophis > Hydrophis major. The sequence continues at coordinate 82,800,479 of CM066328.1, read as the reverse complement.
CATTGCCAAAATGTGCACTGGTTATATACCAAGTCAGTGTATGATTAATGCATACTGAGGCACATTTAGCACCAGCATACCAAGGGTAGGGGGCAGTGGTGGCATTCAAAATTTTTTAATACCAGTTCTGTGGGTGTGGTTTGGTGGGCGTGGCATGCCTTGGTGGGTGTAGCTTGGTGGGCGTGGCAGAGAAAGGCTACTGTAAAATTTCCATTCCCACCCCACCCCACTAACCTGCTTTCCAGCTCAGTTCTCCTGTACAGGGCAACAAAAGGAGACCCAGCTGATCAGCTGGGACTCCAGAGGCAGAAAACAGATGGGGGTGGGGCCAGTCAGAGGTAGTATTTGTTAGGGATAACATTGGTTACCTAACTTAGTTTGGGTAAAAATAATATATAAACTGTGCTAGTGAGTTTAAGTGTAAGTATCACTTTAACTGCAAAACATGTATTTTGGGTGCGGTTGTCAAATCACCATAGGAGGGAGCAAGAGAGCTCACTGTTTGCTGGCTTTTACTGTAGTAGCTGACAATGTTGGATGGATGGTGATTACTGTGTGTTTCCCTGCTGTTGCTGAAACGAAGAAAAGGGGTTTGATTTTCTTCATATCTCTGACTGCAAAAGAGATATATTGCTGGACTGATTATATGTAAGTTTACTGACCTCTATTTTCAACACTGGACTTTGCAACTGATTAACCCCTGGATGGACTGAACTAGTTTATGACATATGGACTGTTTTGACTATGTTATAACTCTTGCTGGAATAAAAAACTATTTAACTGGCACAGTGTATCTGTCTTACTGAGTGTAAACTACAACAACGTTTATCTCAAATCATTTGCCTGCCTGCTAGACTGCCGTTGCACGTTCTGCTAGGATGTGTATCCCTAACAGTATTTGCCAGTTCTCCGAATTACTCAAAATTTCCGCTACCGGTTCTCCAGAACTAGCCAAAACCTGCTGAATATCACCTCTGGTAGGGGGACAAGGGGGGTGGTTTGGATGCAGGCAACAAGAAGGGTGCTGTCAAGGTCACAAGGAAGTTAGCAATGGATATGGATTTAGGTCAATGCAGCCCAAAGCACAGCAGCAACAGGGGAAAATAAAAACCATGCTTTCAAATCAATATTGACTTCTGTTGACTGCCCCCTGCAATTTTTTTTGGTAGCTGTCAGCATTCCGAGTTAATTGTTGCATCCACCGAAAGCAGAACTCCGAGGCAGGTAGATTCCTCTAAGAACATGTTTATTGGATATATCATATCGGCCCAGCCAGTGAAAACCAACTCAGAAGTTTCTGTGGTTTTCACCTAATTAAAAGAACAATACTTTCCCCCTCCCCAGTGCCACGAGTCACATTGTCCAGTGAATATGACTGGCAGGCTCCTCTTCTCCTTTACCAGCCACCTCTTACGATGACCTTGGTTCCTACAGGAAAACTTTTTATTTTGACTTTAAGCTGGGCTCTCCTTCTTTCTCAGGCTTCATGGCAATTGGGAGGCAGGACAAAATGGCTTCAGACAGGTTCGCTTCAGAGTTGACAGCAGCCATTTTTCTGAAGTGGTTTACCCTTGCCTTCTTCCAAGGGCTGAGAAGAAAGTGATAAGCCAGAGGTCCCCAAACTTGGCAACTTTAAGATTTGTGGACTTCAACTCCCAGAATTCTGGGAGTTGAAGTCCACAGGTCTTAAAGTTGCCAAGTTTGGGGACCCCTGTGATAGGCCCAAAGTCACCCGGCTGGTTTCGTATCCAAGGTAGGACTACAACTCACAGTCACCCAGTATGCTGTCATGTTAATTGTGACACCAAACTGGTTCTCAGCAACAAAAAGAGCGGGGGGGGGAGAATGTTTTAAAATTGGTTCATTCCAGCTGTCAGATGTGCTATTGCATTTAGGGCTTCCATCAGAGGATGCTTCTCCTGGTCAGACAAAGCTTGTAGACAAAGCTTTAGACAAGGTCAGGAAAATGTTTGTGCTGAGGGAGAGTAGAGGCAGCTGAGCATCTTGCCACGTGTCCTGTTCTTCCAATGAACCGTCCTGCTCGCTTGTAGCAAACAGGCTGAGATCACACTGCAAAGAGGGGCAAGAGCAAGTTGTGTAAATAAAGAACAGATAAATAGGTACACAATTGCTTTCCTTACTTTAATTAACTGCTAGATATGAACCCCTGTGTTAGATCGCGGGAAAAGAGACTCAAGACCAGTGTGACTTTCGGCTCTTTATTTTGTTCTTAAAAGCTGCTCAAACCGCGGAGCCGTGGCAACCTCTTTTATTGAGGACTGCTCCTGGCTAGTGGCCAATGATGGCTCCTTGAATCTGCCGCCGTCTCGATGGGCCAATCGTAAGGTGGCAAATACGGTCCAATCAGGATAAATAAAATGGACCAATCAGTAAGCTGAATCGGTGGTCCAATCAGATTGCAGGATTTCAAGTATGTTAATATAGAATACCCTGCATAGTAATTTGACTCTCTACACAGCTCGTCTTATTCCATGGATTTAAATAGGAAGATGACAAGAGAGGCAGTGAAGATTTGCTAGTGGGGGTGGGGGGGAGGGAGAGGTGAGGTGGAAGGGAGGTGTTGGGGAAGGGAGGAATGAACCAGAGAAGCAACAGCTCCAGGTCTCAGCAGCCAAGTAATTTTCCTGCTACTTGGAATCAGTGGTGCCAAGTTCTGAGTAAGAATCCAGGGATGATGGATGACGTACTTGGCTTTCCAGTGGGAGACATGTCACCTTTAGGATACGAATTGCAGGCCTGTGATTGAAAAGGTTAGGATCAGAAATAATAAATAAAATCTTACTATGCGATGAAATGGATAGGCTAACCCTAGAGATGAAAAATAAGGATGAATCGGAATATTATACAATTTGGAATAGATTTTTACCATTGGTGGGGACAGAAAAGAAAGACTTAAGTGGGAAAAGAGCTGTTGAGAGGATAACTGAGACTATGAGACTAAAATGATACTAAGGATGTGGGAGGATGTAAGGTAAGGATGATTAAACGTCTCTATCTGCAAATATATGAACAAATCTATATAAGAATGTAATACTTATATAAGAATGTAATACTTATACTATACTAGAATGAGAACCAAAAGTTATGTCAAAATGACTTCACCATGTTCAATGTTTTTAAATGTTACATTTAATAAAAATTTTAAAAAAAAGAAAAAAGGAAAAGGTTTGGATCAGCCTGCTTATTCCTGAGAATAGAGATAGAACTCAACAGTTAATTCAGTGATTGCTCAAAGTTATAGCGGCACTGAAAAAAGTTAATTTATGACCTTTTTTTCACACTAACGACCGCTGCAGCATGTCTATCATCATGTGAACAAAATTCAGATGTTTGGCAACTGACTCACGTTTATGACGGTTGCAGTGTCCTGGGGGTCATCTGATCACCTTTGGTGACCTTCTTACAAGCCAAGTCAATGGGGAAGCAGATTCACTGAACAACCATGTTGCTAACTTAATGACTGCAACGGTTCACTTAAAAACAGTCACAAGAAAAATCGTAAAATGGGGCAAAATTCACTTGGCAAATGTTTCAATTAGCAACAGAACTTTTTGGCTCAGTTGCAGTCGTAAGTCAAGGGCTATCTGTATTCACATATCCGTACTGAATGCCTGCAAACAAATTCATTTACTCTTCAACTTCAGGCAACTACACAGACAAGCCCATGAAGTTTTGCAGCAATAGCACAGAAGAGTTTTAATGTCACATTCTTCTGATATTCTTGTTCTCTTCTTAGTCTATTTTATAAGCCTGGCATTTCCTGGTGGGATCCCATCCAAGTACTAACTTGGCTGTCTGACTCTGCTTAGCCTTGGAGACCAGAAAAAGACAGTCAGATGCTCCCATCTGCTGAGTTGACTACCTTGGGTCTACAGAATTACAGATTAACAGAGTTGGAAGAGACCTTGAAGGTCATCTAGTCCAACCCCCACCCAAGCAGGTTGTTCTTCCAGGAAAGAGTTGGAGTTTAGGCTAATTGTTCCTTAATAGAAGTAAGTACTCATTTTAAGCTTGGTTTTCTTGGGTGAATTACATTCTGGAAGGTCTGGCCTGATCTTGCCCTGTTTATAGATGTATATCTCAATTTTCTTCCAAGAGTTCTGACTGCTGGCATTTCCCCTTCCCTTTCTGTATGATTTATCATCTTGCTTGATGAGGAATTTCCCAGAACTTTAATACTTGGATACCATTTGGGACTGTGTCTATGAAAGCATAAGCAGCCAAACTCAACTTGAAAGAGACATAATCATAGGATGGAAAGTGTTGTGTATGTACCATAGTTAATAAAGTATGAGCTTGAGGGAAAGTGCAGGGTTCTGGCCCTGCACTTCTGATTGGCTGTTAGGCGGCCAGATCGGATTGGTTAGTTCTGAGGAATCCGATTGGCCCTTAACAGAGAATTCTTATTGGTTAAAAGAGCTAGCGTTCATAGCTCGTTATTGGACAATTCTCATAAGGGTTGCCTATATAAGGCAGAGTTCACTGTTGTTGTTTGGAGAAGTCACTATGCAAATAAAGAGCTGAAAGTTCACTATTCAGAGGCTGTCTCCATTTACTCTGACCCATGTTCAGTACTTAACACTGGCGACAAGGATGGGATGTGGAGACGTCTGAACCGAAGAAGCCAGGAAGCAATACCGAGCATGTGATAGACGACGCCAACAACGGAACCATGTCCGGCGGCATCGTACCACCCACTTCGTTCAATCCGAACCAAGAGGATTGGGAATCCTACATGGATCGCTTCCAAATGTTTCTCGAAACGAATAACTTGAAGGACGCCACACCAGCAAAGAAAAGGGCGCTGTTCCTGATGCATTGCGGCCCAGCCGTATTTAAGATGGCTAAAGCACTCGCCAAACCTCGAGAAGTGAAGGCCATGAGCTGGGACGACCTCGAACCCATCCTGAGAGACCATTACGCACCAACTGTGCCTACACTCATGAGACGCCACGAGTTTTATCAGAGGAACCAACGAAAAGGGGAAAGCGTGGCCGATTTCGTGGCGGACATCCGAAATTTAGGGGGCTTCTGCGGGTTCGCCGATTTAGAGGAGGCACTAAGAGATTGAATAGTTCTGGGACTAGATGCACTAGGCCTGCAAAGCAAGCTGATGGCGAAAGGCGACATCAGCCTTGCCGACGCCATCGCCGAAGCCACGGCAGCAGAGGTGACCAAAAAGTCGGCTGCACAACTACAGCGAAGCCGCACTCCGGTACCACCACCGACAAGCGACATTTTATCCAAGCCTGAAGGACAGCTCGCGACGACGCACCACGAGGACCTCTCTTCATCATCAGGCAGCAACGAAGAAGGGGTCCATCGACTGTGGTCCAACTGGGACCCTCGCCCGAAGCCCTTATGTCCTTGCGCTGGCTGTGGAGCAAACCATGGCAGGTCCGAATGCAAATTCCGTGATGCACTCTGCCATGAGTGCGGGAAACGAGGCCACATCAGCCGGGTCTGCCACAGCTTACCAGGACTCAGCCAGGCCTCAAAAGGGGCTAACTATCGCCAATCGACAGGAAACCGTCCTGTAAGGCCAGAGCCAGTAAACCACTCCTACAGAAATCGAGCTTTGCAGAGAGAAGAGGCTTACCATACTATTACTATCGGTCACGCCTCGGCTTTAGACACTAAGAAAATCCGAGTCACGGTAGCCATTGAGAACCAGCCTTGCCACATGGAGGTCGACTCGGGATCGTCCCTCTCGATGGTGTCCTGGAAGACACTCAAGCAACTCATCCCCACAATTCTACGCCAAGACCTCCAATTTCAATGCCTCATCCTCAAGGACTACCAAGGGAATTGAATCCCCGTTGTCGGGTCCTGCCGAGTCCGAGTCTCCTTCAAGAAACATACAGTGTACTTACCTCTAACAGTCATTGATAGAGATAGGCCTAGCCTACTAGGCCTCCAATGGTTCACGCCACTCGGCATTGAAGTGGCCGGCGTGAACCGAGTCGGTGGTTGTGAGTGGGAGGAAGACCTTATCTCTGAGTTCAGCGATGTCTTCGCGGACAGCTTAGGCAAGTATTAGGGGACCCCGATCTCATTCAGTCTAGATCCAAAAGTAGGCCCCATTTGCTTGAAGCCCCGTCGAGTTCCATTCGCTCTTAAAGCAAAAATCGACGAACAACTCGACAAGCTAATTGCTCAAGGGGTGTTGAAGCCCATCGATCACTCTCCATGGGAAACCCCTATTTTAACACCCATTAAGCCAGACGGATCAATCTGAATATGTGGGGACTACCGGACCACTTTGAACCACGCCCTACAGCAGAATGCGTATCCAGTTCCGGTGGTGCAGCACCTCCTCCATTCCTTGGAGGGCGGGAAGGTTTTCGCTAAATTGGATTTAGCTCAAGCTTATCAACAATTACCAGTGGATGAAAAAACGGCCCAAGCCCAAACAATTGTAACACACAGGGGAGCCTTTAAATGTACCCGATTGCAATTCGGAGTTAGTGTAGCCCCGGGAATCTTCCAAAGCCTTATGGAAAGGTTATTACAAGGAATCAAGGGCGTGGTCCCTTATTTTGATGACGTATTAATTGCAGCCCCTACCAAAAAAATCTTACAAGACCGTTTGAAATGCGTCCTAAAAAAATTTCAAGAGGCCAGACTTAAGGTGAAAAAAAATAAATGTCAATTGTATACTGACAATATTGAGTTTCTAGGGTACCGGATTGATAGCCAGGGCATTCATCCTACTGAGAGTAAATTAAAAGCGATCAAAAACGCTCCCAGGTCACGCAACAAGGCCGATCTCCAGGCGTTCTTAGGCCTCATTAATTTCTATAATGTATTTTTACCGCACAAGGCAACTGTCGCTGAACCATTACACCGACTATTAGATAAGAAAGCATTGTGGGTATGGGGTTACCGGGAAGAGCAAGCATTCCGGAATGTTAAAAAACTGCTCACATCTGACTCTGTACTTATGCAGTATAACGAGACTTTGCTGTTAGTTATAACCTGCGATGCATCGCCTTTCGGGGTGGGTGCCATTTTGAGCCATGTACTGCCTAATGGGAACGAAGCCCCTGTTGCATACTTTTCGAAGACTCTTTCACAAGCAGAGCGGAACTATGGACAAATTGATAAAGAAGCCCTCGCAATCGTTTCAGCTGTAAAAAAATTTCATGAATATGTGTGTGGAAGGACATTTACCATTATAACTGACCACAAACCGTTGCTTGGGATAATAGCTGGGGACAAGCCAACCCCCTACATATTATCCCCTAGAATGACCCGATGGTCAGAATTCCTAGCTGCTTATAATTATTGCCTGCAATATCGCCCGGGGAAAGCCATTCCCCACGCCGACGCATTAAGCCGAGCACCGCTTCCAGAGACTCTCGACGATCCGGCACCAACGGCAACCACGTTGCAGATCGAAACACTCAACTTGCCGCCTATGACCGCCCGAGACATCGTGAGAGAAACCAAACGAGACCACACCCTAGCTCGAGTCCTAGGCTGGGAAGAATGTGGATGGCCATTGGACCAAGTACCAGATGACTTCGCACCATTCAAATCTTGACAGACTGAACTTTTTTCCCAAAAAGGCTGCATCATCTGGGGTGATAGAGTCGTTGTCCCAGAACGACTCCGGAAGACACTGCTGCGAATTCTGCACGAGGGCCACCCCGGCATCGTGCGAATGAAGCTATGCAAGGTGGCCGGGCATTGACAAGCAAATCGAACAGTGGGTTAAAGCTTGCCCCCCGTGCCAAGAAGTCAGCAACGCTGCACCAAAAGCCATGCCTACTGAATGGGAGACACCACATGGACCCTGGTCCAGAATCCACCTGGATTTTGCGGGGCCAACCAAGGGCTATACCTTCCTGCTGACAGTCGACGCATATTCCAATTGGTTAGAAATTCATCGTATGACAGCTACGACCTGCGAGGCAGTGATCAAGATTCTAAACAGATTCTTTTCAACCCATGGATTGCCAGATGTCCTGGTGTCCGATAACGGGCCACAGTTTACGGCACTAATGTTCGAGCAGTACCTCGCTGACTGCGGCATCCGCCATGCACTCACCTCGCCTGCGCACCCTGCGACCAATGGCCGAGCTGAATGCATGGTCCAATTTGTTAAAAAAAGTTTGCAAAAAGTAGACTATGACAATATCGATGACAAGGTCAACCAAATTCTCTTTTTGCAACACATAGCTCCACATAGCGTCACCGGCAGAACTCCCGCCGAACTACTGATGGGACGAAGACTCCACTCCCACCTCGACCGGTTGCACCCTGCTTACGAACCGGAAAAGCCAATAGGATCCAGTGGCCGCTGTCGCACCTTCCAGGTAGGAGACCTCGCTTACGCACGAAACTTATCGGGCGACCCGTTATGGATAGAGGCGACAGTAGTACGAGTGACCGGCCCCAAATCCTACGTAGTGAAATGCTGTGACAATAAACTGTGGAAACAGCATATCGACCAATTACGGTCACGACTCACAACGGCCAGTCAACAACTCCCCCATGACCAAACCGAGGGGGGGGGAGAGGTACGGAAGAAGATGAAGTTCCAGGGAATCTGCTCAAAGGGAGCGACGAACTAAGTGATACTCAGGAAATGGAGCAGGAAGGAGAAACGTTTGCACCGCAAGAAATTGCAGCTGAGCAAGAAGCAGAACCACTGCCTAACAACAATCTACCTCAACAGAATTGCAACCAACCAATCCAACGAAAATCCGAAAGAGTTAAAAGACAACCGTCCTATCTAAGGGACTATATAACTACACCGTAATTAAGAAGCCAGGGGGAAGGGGTGTTGTGTTTGTACCATAGTTAATAAAGTATGAGCTTGAGGTAAAGTGCAGGGTTCTGGCCCTGCACTTCTGATTGGCTGTTAGGCGGCCAGATCAGATTGGTTAATTCTGAGGAATCCGATTGGCCCTTAACAGAGAATTCTTATTGGTTAAAAGAGCTAGCGTTCATAGCTCGTTATTGGACAATTCTCACAAGGGTTGCCTATATAAGGCAGAGTTCACTGTTGTTGTTTGGAGAAGTCACTATGCAAATAAAGAGCTGAAAGTTCACTATTCAGAGTCTGTCTCCATTTACTCTGACCCATGTTCAGTACTTAACAGAAAGGATGGAAGAAATGTTGGAGATCACTAATCCAAAATTCAAACATCAATGTTTTATACTAAAGGTTAGTTTCATCAGCTACCTAATCAAGGCCACACCCACTCCAAAGGTTCACTGAAGACTCTTAGAGTCCTATAGTTCTTCGGCTCCACAAATGTTCCCTGTTTCCACTGAACTAGTAAGCAGTGATGGAAATGAATTTATTTATTTATGAAATGTATATGCTGTCCATCTCACCAATAAGGTAACTCTAAATTGGATCCCAAGTGAAAAAGACAAGGATTTGAGTAAGAGTGTCAAAATCTCAGAGAAGGTAGGCCCATTCAAGGAAGAGACCAAGTGAAGACCACAACTAGTTTGGAGAGTGGTTGAGGTGCTTAGACTAGAACCTGGGAGATGGGAATTCTAAGCCTCCCTCAGGTATAAAAACTGGCAGATGAGTTTGGGTCTGTCATTCTCTATTAGCCCATCTCCCAAGTATGTTGTGGAGAAAAATAGGAGCAGGGAGATTACGTGCATCATCTTGAGGTGCACAAATTAAAGGCAGGATGAATTCTAATAAATAAAATGCTTTGTTTAGTAAAACCTGTACCAGCTATCATTATTATCTGCATGGTCTTCTTCAGGGTTTTGGAGATTATGGAAAAAATATGCACCATTCTTAAATGAGATGCTAAATATGTTTATTGTTAAAGGTTTGCATGCACAATATAGAATGAGACATGAATAACAAGCCTATTCTTCATGGGTTTCATGAAAAATTTCTGTTTCTCATTCACCCTCTCCCCCCACTTCCACTAATAGTTGAGCTTTCTAGAAAATTGTTTTTGCTTCAGAAGAATCTAGTTGTCAGCACAGATCCTGCTCTCCCTTTCCAATCTCCTCCAAGGTAATTGGGTTATTGAACTGGAAGCATATTTGGCATTGAAAGACTGAAAAGTTAATAGTCAGGCACAACACAAGAAAGTCTTCTCTTTAGGAAAAAAAATTGTCAGAGAAAATATATGGAAACGTTACAATAGATTTATTTTCTTTTTTTTTAAAGTGACAAATTCCATAATTGATGGGAAGAAGAAACGTTCTGTAAATGCAGTGAGCCTTTTTATGTTCTGCTAAATATGTAATAGTCCTGTAATGAGAACTGAAAATTCAAACTGTTTGTATTCAGAAAGGTGCAGTGCAGGTCTATTATATACTTTTCTTTTTAGAAGAAGAAATTGATTTCAACTTTCCTATTTAAGTTGGATAACATACTTCTCTTATAATTATTGCAAACACAACAGTCTTGCCAGGTAGGTCATGAATGCTAAATTTATATAAGCCAACTGTCCCTGCTTCCTTCAGGCAGAAAGTGCCATAGTTATATGCTTGTCTTTCAGAAAGCAAACAGCATTATCTTGTATGTCACTGTCCGTGATGTAAAAGACAGCCATCTGAAGCCAGTGCAGTTTTCTGGAAGACAAATAAAAGCTTTAAAAATGAGAGAGTTGGAAATATTCCATAAATCAGGAGTTTGATGAGATGAAGGGAAATAGAATGATTAGGCAGATGTAGATTACATGTGAGACAAATTACAAATACCTTATCACAAATAACCAATTGCATTTGTTGGGGCCTGTGAAAGTGACCTGAAACTTTCTGAGGAATCTGCAAAATGATCTTGTCTTTCCCTCCCTCCTCTCCTCCGTTATTCCAATTTAAATCCTACATCAGTTTAATTTCTCCATTCATCTGACAAGGGAGCTGTAGTTCACAAAAACATATCAATTTTAGTAGAATAATCTCTTAGTCCTCCTGATTCTGGACTACCACAGACTAACAGAGCTCTCTTCCTACAAAGAAAACATTCAGGGTTACCTTGATTGCTCCTTCAGTGGGTGGAGTGGCTATTCCAATTTGTGAGGAGGTAATGCTACACAGTAGAACATCAACTGAGGAAGTGCCATACTTAGAACTTTTATTGAGTTAACCCTTTATGCAAATTATGGAATATTAACAAGACAACCACCAAGTATCCAGTCATAAGATTTATGTACTCACTTTCTTTTATCTAATATTTATTTCTATAGCTGCCCATCTCAGTTAAGTGACTCTGTAAAATGTTCCTTGGTTAATTGATGAAATAGTAAAATATTAGCGCAATTTTGAAGTTGTTGCATTTGTACAAGCTAACTATGGCGAACTTAACCATAGCTGGCAGCTTTAACCCAATATTACGGGTTCATAAAACACGCTGTTCTATAAATTAACTACAAACGCTGGATTCACAACACATGCTAGGTGAAAATGTGGCTGGCTGGTGTTTGAACAGGGCTTATGTGAGCTTAGCCATGGAATAGCCCAAACAAACAAAAAATCAGGAAAGTTAGGAGCATTAAATCTAATGAGGTAGATTTTAACCAGCCAGTGTAGCTTGGAGTCAATTCGAAGACTTATAAAATGACCTGCTTCTTGTCTGGATATGCTGCTTACATCTTTAATGCACCACAGAATAGGATGTCATGAGGTATCTAAACTGAAAAGGGCAGCTTTTCAGGGTGTTTGGTCTCCTATCAGAAGTGATTGGCTGCCCTACCTCTGAAGGCTGATTTGGCTCTGGCAATTTACTTCTGTCAGGCTTCAACTGACAAGAAGGCAGGACTGAAACCAATGAGATAATTTCACAAGAATCTGCAAACCTCTGCTGAGCAATTTTTTTTTATTTTTATTTTTTTACTAAAAAGAAGTTAGGAAAGTCTAAGAAAAGTGCCCAGAGCAAAACCTATTTATTGATTCAGCTTTCAAATGCTTCTGCACTTTTTTCTCCTCTTGCTCACTGCCCTTCCTGTCTGCTCCTCAGTCTCATGTTTTGGGTAAGAGATTCTCTTGCTATCTGTCCATAATTTTGTTAATGGCTAGGAGAGCTATCAGGCTGAATTTATTCCCAGAATTCTAGTCTGAATAAATTAGCTCACGCTAATAAAACATGTTAAGCCATCTGCCAAACAAATCACCTTATGGTTTAGCAGAATGCATGACCTCAACCCCTGAGCTGCAAAAGTTGATTGTTTTCTATATTGCTCTCTTTTATTTTTCTCACTAGATTCAACATTTGCCTTTTGAACTTACTTGTTGTTAGAAGTCATAGAACTGTGGAAAGGCAAGGTTAGAAGGGATCTTGCAAACCATGCAGTCCACTTCTCAAGAACTGCAAGTGCAAGAATTCTCTAGAGATGACCATCCAGATTCTGTTTAAAAAGGTCTAACAATGGAGAGTCCACTCCAACTGTCACTGAAATCTACCTCATTGCTGAATACTTTGCCCTCTTGGGATTTTTTTCTCCTGATGGTCAATCAAACTTGTAATTAGGTTCCACTGTTTCTTATCCTACCTTCTAGAATAACTCTGAACTACTCTGCCCTACGGTATCTTCCATCATGCAGTAAGTTACTCCTGTCAGCTATCTTAGCCAATTGGAGTCAGCAAACCATCGGAAAACATTTTTGCTTGCATGGTGCCATGCTGTCATGCCCTTGTTGGAGTCTGATTCTGAGGGGGAGATTGAGCAGCTGACAGGGAGTGGGAGTGTGGCTCTGGTGGCTATGGAAGAAATGGGGGAAGGGCACAGTCTGGCTGGGCATTCAGAGGAAGACCCAGGGCCACCCCCTCTTCATTCTAGGGCACACGGGGAGGAACAGAGAAGGGAGCAACATGTCTTATGGGAGAGGAAAAGGCCCTGATCCCTTTCATTAGTTGCAGCTGGGAGAACAGGATATAAGAAGGGCATTTGCATACAGCACCTTGCTGGAAGCAAAGCGTGCATTATCTTTGTCGAAGCTTATCTGGGTTTTGGCATCCTTCCAACTGTGTGTGCTTCATTATTTTTTGGAAGTCTGCAATTTATTATCCTGGCCTGTAGTGTTAATTAGTTCAGCGTGGTTTGTGTTGGTTTTTTTATTTCTAATCTATCTGTTCTTTGGGTTCGGACTGAATTTCTTCCCTTTGTAGACTGTTTTTGGAAGAGTTTGATCTCCAACTGAGGATAACTGGACATTGGGGGCCAAATTGGAGGTATTAAAGGGACTTTACCTATTTTTGTGACTTCGTCGCTTTTGTGCCACACCCTGGGTCATCACATATGTACTTCCATTGGCCGTCCTGTACGGCAGGTATAGAAAGATACCATTGACTGAAATACTCTGTTCCTGTGGCTCAAGAGAGGTTGGAGACCGTTGGTCACATACTCCTTCAGTGATCCTTTTACAGAGAGATTAAAAAAAAAACATATTCTCCCAATAATTGCTTGGTATCTTGGCCATTCCGACACTGCTTATCTCCAGTGGCTGCTTAAGGACGAACAGTCCATAACTACAGTGCAGGTGGCTACATTCTCTGCAGCAGCACTGGGGATTCGTCAGAAACACGTCTAAATCACCACAGCTATTTTATAGAACAAATGTGGCAAATCCGTTGCACTGCTTATTCCTTTCCCTTTTAGTATTAAACTGACTAGGGGCCACAGAGTTTATGGACTGTAATTTTAGTATAGTTAGACTATATATAATTGATAGGCTGAATTTTATCATAGATTTTAGCTGCTATTTATTATTTTATACCAGTATTTTTAATTGTATATTTGCTGAGTGTTTTTATTTTTCTGATCTCTGGTCTATCACTTTAATAAATTGAACACCTTGCAGTATGTTTCAGACTAAACATACTCAGCATTTCCAACTTTTTGCATTAGTTCCAGGTCCAGTATCATCTGGGTGGCACTTCTTGGATATTTTCCAGTTTGTCAATGTCTTTATTAAAGCCATTGCCTGGAAATGGACAGCTGCAGATTACAGAGAAGTGCCTTTGTGTAAACTTTGAATAGATGCTATGTGGTCATATATCAAGTAATGAAGTCATAATGTCTACTCAGAAGTAAATTCTCTTAAGCAAGATTTAGGCCCAGATTTTTCATCTTCTTGGCAGCAATTTCATCACATGCAAGTGATTTGATTTGATATTTATTGGTTTTTATTGGTTTTTATTGATTCACATAGTGCTAAATCTTAGAGGCAAAACATGAGTTTCGTGATCTGAAAAATGAACACATTCATGACTGCATAAGCTTTCATGACTAGAGCCCATTTCATCACAGGCATGAAAGCATCAAACGGCAGGTGTATTCTCTTTGTCCCTCTCTTACCTGGGTATTGGCCAAAGTGTAATAAAATGCAAAATAGAATTTGTTGCATTCTTAAGCAGACCTCTTATAATTGTAACAAGGGGGGAAAGAAACAGAGATAGATAATTAGTGTTTTTGAAAGCTTTGCTCAAGTTATGTTATAGGTGAAAACAAAAATGGCATATTTCTGTCCCAGCCAGTTTTGGAGATTTTCCTTCCCCTGTGGGCATACACAGAGGTTTGAAAGAGGTCCCTGTTATGTATATAAATAGTTTAAATAAAAGCAAGCTTGGGGTAAAGTGCAGGGTTCTGGCCCTGCACTTCTGATTGGTTGCTAAGCGGCTCGATCGGATTGGTTGGGTTCAGAGAATCCGATTGGCCCTTAACGAAGGACTCTTATTGGTTTTGGAGCTAGTGTCTTACAGCTCCCTATTGGTTATTTCGCATTAAGGTTGCCTATATAAGGCAGAGTTGTTGTTATTAAAGTTTTAAGTCACTATGTAATAAAGAGCTGAAAGTTCACCAACTAAGACTGTCTCCATTCATTTCATCCATGCCTGAAACTATATCAGTCCCTACTGCTAAATGCTGGAAATGCATATATAACAATTGATGGGGTTAGGAAGGGAAAGAATATAAGAAACCTTTGGAGCCTGCAGGTCAGTAGCTTCCTAAGGTATGCATTAATAATTGGTTTCCTTTAGGACAGTGTTTTTCACAACCGTAGCAACTTGAAGACTTATGGACTTCTACTTCCAGAAGTTTCCAGCCAGATGGAATACTGGGAGTTGAAGTTCATATATCTTCAAATTGCCAAGGTTAACATGGCTTGAGGAGAGCAGTCACAGAGATTGCTCCAGAGCAGGGGTCACCAACCTTTTGGAGCTCAGGAGCCACCAAACTCATAATTGTAAATCCTGTGGACCAGAGACTCTGGAAAGTTCCCCCAAAAGGTACAGGAAAATTCTCCACCCTGTTTTCCTACCAGTCAATTGTTCTTTATTTGGGATCACAGGATACCATTTCCAGCTCTGTTTTCAGGGTGGGGGAGAGAGAGAGAGACTTTTGGCTTCATGCAAGGAAAGCAGCAGAAGCAGCAGAAGTCTTTCTTTCTCTCCCCCAAACTCCACCAGAAATGGGTCTTTGTGAGACTTGTCATGCCGGTGCAGCCTCTTGGAGCAGGATGCCTTGCAGGATCCCAAAGACTCATTTCTGGAGGAATTTGGGGGAGAGAAAGAAAGACTGTTGCTGCTTTCCTTGCATGCAGCCAAAAGCAGAAGAAGAAAGAAGCAGAAAGAAACAGCCCAGTGGCCTTCTGTGGAAGATAATGTCCTACCCTTGATTTCTTTCTACACAATGATTCAACTTCCCTTCCTTTCTATAATAAGGGACCATCAAGGATTTCTGAAGAGCTTTAAATAAAATCTGAAAGTCGCATAGTTCAAGATAAGCGCATATGACTCTTTTTGTGACTCCAACAATTCATCTTTGTTCCCATCTCATTATGTTCACCTAAGATCAGTTTTTCTGTTCTCCTCTGATGAGCTAAAGCTGCTATTAACAAAAACACAGAAAAGGATATAGGCAGATTGTGTGCTCAGCCCATGGTTGAATCCATGGATCAAGGATGCAACTGTTGAATGATCAATGTGTTTTTTTTTTCATCCTGTTTTGTAAACTTCATACAGTTATTCACAAGAGATTGGTTATAAGCTCAGCCCCAGAAGCCAGCCAGCTACGTTTGAATCCAGTATAAACATAGTTCGTGATCTTAATTGTGACTGAATGTGCAATGCGGAATCCAGTATAAACATAGTTCGTGATCTTAATTGTGACTGAATGTGCAATGCGGACTCAGGAAGTGAAATTAATGGAGTTAAGAAAACCAAACTGTTATCAATGACTCTTTGTAATGTGTGTGTGTAAATGATGGATCTTTGATAACTAAACATAGCAGCATCAGAAATTCCTTTGCTTTTCTTGAAATCTTGCTATTTTGAGATGATTGATGATGATGATGGTTTATTGTATAGTCAGCCAGATGTTTGGACTGGATTTGGCATTTTTATCCAACTACCAAGTTCTTCACAAGGACCTGGGATAGGCAATGTTGTTATTTAATAATATTAAAGGTATTATCACAGAAGGAAAGGTGTTCCAAGCAAAACTGCTTTTTGCAGTTGACCCATGGTAAGTTTCCCATGCTGATCATGTTTATGTGGTGCTCCAGATGTTTTAGCATAGCATCCAAGGCACCTATTACTACTGGTACTAATTGTGCTTTCTTTTGTCAGTCATTCTATTTCTATTAACAAGACTCAGATTTTGTGATTTTCTAGTTTTTTCTATTCTATTCTGTTGTTTCCAGATACTGCCATATTTACTCTCCAGAGTGTTTTGTCCTTATTGACAGTTGTTAAGTCTTTATGACAGGTATTTATCTGTTTGAATTCTAAAGTTCCAGAGCACTTTAGCTTGTTCTTTTTCTATTATTTTGTCTAGTTTATAGTCCCACCAGTTCTTGCTGGTAGGCAAATGATTTTTCTTGCAGATCTTCCAATGCACCATTGTTGGTAGTTTATCATACCATTGTTTGTAATCAGTATGCAGAATCTTCTTGCAACAGCTAACTGGGTACCCCACTGTTTCTTCACTTTCTTTGCAGAGGTAGCATTTAATGTCTTGTTGGTATCTTCTCAATTTTGGCTTCATCCCACCATTATACATGTTAGTGCTAAGTGTGTGAAATTAGGCATTTTATAGAATGTCCAGGGAATCTATAGAATGGGATGTCAAAGTATGACATCCCTTTTCCTAAAGCCAAAAACACATTTGCTAAAGCTAAAAAGGCAAGCCAGTAAAATACATGCTCTCAAAGTCAATATGGACCATTCTAACCTCTAGCCTCAGAAGGATCATTTGTTATGAATCTCATTTCCAAACTTTATTAAAAATGAGGGATGTTATATGTACAGTTTCATGATTTTACTGTTTCTTATCCAGCAGTAGCTTTTCTCTCTCTCTCTGTTTTGTAATATCCTAGGCTATACCTTTGGAGGGAAATTTTACTAAAAGGATAGTGACTGAAAGAAGAATAAACTTTGTTTTCCGATATTTGTTCTTTAGAGTGTGCATAATTCTTTAGAAGGCTAACTCACTGGAATATGACAGCACTCTCAACAATTATTCTAAGTCTGCTTTTCTACATGCTGTGCAATTTTTTTTTCCAGTTGAGCAGTTAAAAGTCTTTTTTTTAATTAAAGAAGTTGGATGATTTTTAATTATTTACTTCAACTGGATTGATAGGGAGACCAAAGCTAAGATGACTTCAAAGCTTCTACAAGCAAGTGAAAATCCTGAGTTGGTACAACAAAATAAGTAAATAATAGGGACATGAAGGATGCTGAGACATGAAGATTGAGTTCAGATTGTTTTTGTTGTGCTTGGTTTCCTAATAATATATATAGGAAACAAATAAATGTGGATGTATGGGGAAGAGAAATTAACCTTTTCCTCCAGAAATTGTTCTTAATTTCTATGATAGTTGTTTCTTGTACCTTTAATGAAAAGTGAACATTGTAAGCCAAAAAAAAAAAAAAGTTAAAAAAAGCCTGATAAAACCTGGTAAAAGCAAGGTCTCAACCTTCTTGTTTTGTAATCAGTATTAAAAATAAGGGACTTCATACTATACGTTTGTGCATAACCTATCATTTTATTATTATGATCCTCTTGTGAGCAGTGCTCTCTAACTAGACATTATGCATCACTGCTGTGACAGATATTAACATCTTGAATCACCTAAACTTTTGGAAGTGGATCATGGTGGACGAAGAGAGTTGAACTCAAAATTTCTGAGCATTCCAGCATTATGTCAAACTTCCAGTTGAGAAAGATATCCCTTACACTTGGGCAGACGTTTCTAATTTGGCTGAGGCTTTTATAGCCTTTGCAAGTCTCCAGCTAATTGCTGGCCTGGCTAGCGTCCCAGGGTTGACATTACTATGCTGGGTTATGTGGATGTCTCTTGCAGCTCTAGAGATCACTTCTCCCACTCTACTTTGCCCCTCTGTTATCAGTGCTAGAGAATGCCAGTTGTCTGGATTAAGTGTTTTCCTCTTCTTTAGTTTACAGACACCTACCGCCTCTAAATTCTGTACTGTAAATAACTCAAACACTTCATACCAAACCAATCAAGCTTTCTTTGCTCAGACTTTCTCAAAAAAAAATTATTTTGTGGTTTACAGATGATATACATTGTTAGTGAGAATGTTTGATTGAGACAAAGGACATTGCAGATAATTTTGAAAGCCCTCACAAGTGAGGAAAACAAAGTTTATGTTAAATAGTTTGAGGCCAGAGGAGAAGACAAAAAGGACATAAAGTAAATATTAATAAATGAAAAGAAATATAGGCTGAAGTAGAAGAAATTCATCAAAAACTTAGATGAAAAAATGCTGGTTGTAGTATGCTCATGATGAGGTTTCTTTTAATGGGAAAGCAGTATTTTACTTTTAATAGGAGCATTGATCTCAATAGTCTCACTTTGAAGCAATATATGTACCTCTATCAATGGATTTTAATCAGATGGAGCTATTCATTACCTAAACAAATCTTTTCAAAGCAGCTTGTGCTGCAGGCTTGGAAGAACAGATTCTATGTGTCTGGTCAAGTAGAATGGTAGGAGAAGCACTGTAATGTCTACTGCTTAGTGGTCATCATCCACAGTACAAATCTTTCACTATTTATATATTATTTTAAGAAAATCAGCACAGTATTTATGAACCACGAAATTAATACAAAAATATAAATCTCTGTACTTCTTCAAGAACATCAATCCTGAAAAGGCAACCCTCAGCTTTTGCTTGGGACAGGTTTACAACAGAGGGGAAGTTATGAATCTTTTCATATCACTTCAACTTGCTTTCCAATTTAAGTGGAGGAATATCTGGATGGTGTACCATGTCATCCTGGATATCTGAATGTACAACAGAGAAAACTGTCTGAGATATAGGGAAGTTGGTATGTGTGTACCTGAAAGCCATTTGGAAAAGGAAAAAAAAGGTTTGTTAATGGTAGAATAGATTGTGATCGCAAATATAAAGATAGGCATTATAATAGAGGTAAGTACTGGTATCAGGAATGCAAAATACTTTATTTCAATCAGTTAATAAATAGTTAATTGCTGGAGAATAAATCTTCTCAATCTGGTTACCTAAAAGGAAAATCTATCTTTGATAAGAATAGAACCTTAATATAGAATGATTGTTTTAAAAACAGTTCACAGTCTGAATATAATTGCTCATCGGTGATTGTAGTCCTTATCTGGGTGAGGAGCAATTATGACCAAAAATAGAGTTATATAACTAAAAGGAAGTGTTCTTGTTAAGTGTGGAGCATGGGTGCGAAGAATGGAGACTAGCCGGTGAAACAGTGAACTTCAACTCTTTATTTACATGGTGTGACAGCTCAGCTCAATGGCTGCTATAGCCTTCCTTATATAGGCAACCTATTAACTATTCAACCAATGAAAACCTGGGAGCGCTAGCTCCGTTGGCCAATGAGAACGGCTTGCTAATGGCCAATCAGATTCTCCTGAATGGACCAATCTGATCTCGCCATTTAACAGCCAATCAGAAGTGCAGGGCCAGAACCCTGCACTTGACTTCAAGCTCTAGATAACTTTATTAAACATTTATTCATTCACAACACCCCTTCCTCCCGGGTTCCATTTACGGGGTGCGGTCACGTAGTCCTTGAGGTAGGACGGTTGTTTTGTTAGTCTTTTTGATTTTCGTTGTGCACCCGGTATTTGGCTGCACTCTTGTTGAGGTAGGGTGTTGTTTGGCGAAAGGAGTGCCTCTGATTCTGAGTTTGCATTTTCGTTGTCACCAACATCTTCAGTATCACCCTGAGGTGAACTCACTCCCATCCCTGATTCCTGTTCTCGCGTTTCTGTTCCGCTATTGTTTCCTTCAAAAAGGTTTTCTGCTAATTGAAGTTCATCTTCCTCTGTATCTCCCCCCCCCCCAGTTTGGTTATTAGGGGATTTGGAGATGCCTGACTGCAGCCTTGATCGTAGCTGATCGATATGGCGCTTCCAAAGTTTATCGTCAGGGCATTGTACAAGGTATGATCTCGGGCCGGTTACACGGACCACAGTTGCTTCTACCCACAACGGATCGCCCGATAAATTTTTAGTGAACACCAAATCGCCTACCTGGAAGGTACGGCATCGGCCGCTGGATCCGAGTGGTTTCTCCGGTTCGTACGCTGGGTGTAACCGGTTGAGGTGGGAGCGGAGTTTTCGTCCCATTAGCAGCTCGGCGGGAGTTTTGTTGGTGACGCTGTGTGGAGTGATATGCTGTAAAAAGAGGATTCGGTTTATCTTCTCTTCGATGTTGTCATAGTCTACTTTCTGTAGGGTTTTCTTGATGAATTGTACCATGCGCTCGGCCCTTCCGTTGGCCGCAGGATGCACAGGCGAAGTGAGCGCATGTCGAATACCGCGGTCCACCAGGTACTGCTCAAAGGACAGCGCGGTAAATTGGGGCCCGTTGATGGAGACCAGAACGCCTGGTAATCCGTGGGTTGCAAACAGTCTTTCTAGTTTTTTAATGACCGCTTCAGTTGTCGTGTTCCTCATTCGGTGGATTTCAAGCCAGTTCGAGTAGGCGTCTACGGTTAACAAGAACGTGTGGCCTTTGGTCGGCCCAGCAAAATCCAGATGGATACAGGACCAAGGTCCCCGCGGTGTCTCCCATTAGGTTGGGATTGCCTTTGGTGGAGCATTGCTTACTTCCTGGCATCTATGACAAGTTTTGACCCACGTCTCAATTTGCTTGTCAATGCCTGGCCACCATGCGTAGCTTCGTGCGAGGGCCTTCATGCGCACGATGCCGGGGTGGCTATCGTGCAAGGTTCTTAGTAGTGCTTGTTGGAGTTGTTCTGGGAAAATGACTCTATCGCCCCAGATGATGCAGCCCTTTTGAGAAAACAACTCTGTTTGTTGACTTTTAAATGGTGTGAAGTCGTCTGATACTTGGTCCAATGGCCATCCGCGTTCCACCCATGTGAGGACTCGTGCTAAGGCGGGGTCACGTTTTGTTTCTCTCGTGATATCACGGGCAGTTAATGGTGTGATATCACGGTGCACGAAGTGTCTCAATCTGCAACGTTGTCATTGTTGGCGCGGGGTCGTCAATAGTCTCTGGAAGCGGTGCACGGCTCAATGCGTCGGCGTGGGGAATAGCTTTCCCGGGTTGGTATTGCAGCTGATAATTATAAGCAGCCAAGAATTCTGACCAGCAAGTCATTCTGGGAGATAATATATAGGGGGTTGGCTTATCCCCAGCTATTATTCCCAGCAAAGGTTTGTGGTCAGTCACTATAGTAAAAGCCCGGCCGTACACGTACTCATGAAATCTTTTGACAGCCGACACAATTGCAAGGGCTTCTTTATCAATCTGGCTATAATTTCGCTCAGTTTTCGAGAGTGGCTTTGAAAAATAGGTAACAGGGGCTTCGCTACCGTTAGGCAATACGTGGCTCAAAATGGCGCCCACTCCGAAAGGCAATGCATCACACGTGATATTTAACGGTAAGGTTTCATTGTACTGCATTAGTACTGCGTCAGAAGTCAGTAGTTTTTTCACATTATGGAACGCCTGCTCTTCTCTATGACCCCATACCCAAATTGCTTTTTTGTCCAGTAGATGATGTAAAGGTTCAGAGACAGTAGCCTTGTGCGGCAAGAATACGTTATAAAAATTGATGAGGCCTAGAAACGCCTGGAGGTCGGCCTTATTCCGGGGTCTGGGAGCGTCTTTCATTGCTCTCAATTTGCTATCTGTAGGGTGAATGCCCTGACTGTCAATTAAGTACCCTAAAAATTCAACACGATCTGTACACAGCTTATACTTATTTTTCTTCACTTTAAGGCCTGCGTCTTTGAATTTCTGGAGAACCTTAAACGATCCCGTAAAATCTTTGAAGTAGGGGCAGCAATTAACACATCGTCAAAGTAGGGGACAATGCCTTTAATCCCTTGTAAGAGTCTTTCCATTAGGCTCTGAAAGATCCCTGGGGCTATGCTCACTCCGAATTGGAGCCGCATACATTTAAAGGCACCTCGGTGCGTCACGATCGGTTTTAAAGGCACCTCGGTTTACATGGTATGACAGCTCAGCTCAATGGCTGCTATAGCCTTCCTTATATAGGCAACCTATTAACTATTCAACCAATGAAAACCTGGGAGCACTAGCTCCGTTGGCCAATGAGAACGGCTTGCTAATGGCCAATCAGATTCTCCTGAACGGACCAATCTGATCTCGCCATTTAACAGCCAATCAGAAGTGCAGGGCCAGAACCCTGCACTTGACTTCAAGCTCTAGATAACTTTATTAAACATTTATTCATTCACAACAGTTATAAGCCAGTTTTCATTAGCAGATTCTATTCGACTGGTTAATGGTGAAAAAAACTTAAGGGGTTTAAGACTGGGTTCAATAATCCATCAAAACTTTGCTCATAGCTGTCAAAGCTTAAAATTCCATTTTGCTAAAATTTATAAGGCTGTTGTTTATTACATTGGTAAATCAAAATCAGACAGAAGAGTGGTGCCAAATCAGCATAGCCAGAAACCATTCAAAATACTGTATATAAGATAGAAGCAGAAGAAGAAGGATTACCAATGACACACACAAGCTGTCCTTGTTATTGTGATGTTAGTTGCACAAGCAAAAGGATACCTTTAGGTTTTCTGTTTGTTGTACAGTGATGTACAACAAACATCTCTGAACTGCAGAAAACATTGAGACATTTTAAATGCAAAGAAGTCCACTTTGCAATTGAAGGAAATCTTATTTTTTGAATATGTTCAAAGAATGATGCCTTATTTGTCATCAGGTGCATGAACAGTTTCAAAATATGGATCTAAATGCACTGCTTCATATTTTGCATTGATTTGGCAAATGTTATCCATATCAAGGCCTTTCCCAAATCATAGATACCTCTCTATTGGCTGGAACTATCTGCAGTAAACAGAACAGTTTGCTAGCAGTATAATTAGTTTCATGAAGATGCTGCAGTGGTTTGTTTATAATAATTATATTTCAAAAGATTGTGATGAAGAACATCCTTTGATTAGTCCTTTCAAGAGAAAGTAACTGAAAGTGACTAGCAGCTTCTGCTGTACATACAAATGGCACAGAACATGCACAGTATAGTACAGGTACTTGGGAGTTGATCCGTCCCTAACTTGACAGCCTCCAGATAAGTTGTGAATGCAACTCTCTGCTTTCAGCCACAATGGAAATATTAAGAATTGCAGTCCTCACCTATTTGGAGGGAGCTATGTTGGAGAATGCTGAACAAATACTAGCATATTAATCTATATGAACTGAGAAGACTCCTCTTTAGTTATGAATATTAGAAACTCATGGAGCATTTAGGTGCTGAAGTACTGTTTTATTTTGCTTTTTGCTAGTCCCTAAGGATGGGATAGAGTAGGCCACTGAGACATCAGGACATTCCCATGACCTCTAAGAACCAAAATAGCTTTTTCCTCTGCAGAAAGCTAATTCAAGTCCTGAACAAACATTCCCCTACATACATGGAATTTCATTTGGAACTAATTTGAATGTGGGTTGTTTTTCCATTGCCTATAACCTCTTATAATATTTTGTTTTCTTGCCAATTGGTAAATCTTTCTTTCAAAAGAAAGAAAGAAACTTGTGTTTATTCAGTTCTTTTGCATCTGTAAATTATCAGATAAAAGAATATATTAATTGCAGATAATAAAAAGTTAACCCTATAGATATCAACTGATGTAACTCTTAATTCCATCTCCCCAGAGGCACTTTGGAAATGGTTCCACAAGAACATGCATTTTTTATTAGCTGCAGTTATGAACTTTGGACAGTTTATAATGGACAAAATCTATTTCTGCATTTTTATTATATAAATAGGAACTGTAGTAACCTATGCACATTTCTTTCCACCTTTCCCAGCATTAGATCCTTCTCCAGAGAGTCAGGTCTATTCATTATGTGTCCAAAGTAGAATAATTTGAGCCTGGTCAGTTATGGATCATATGAGAACTCTTAAGTTGATTTGTTTGATGTTCCATTGGTTTGTTGTTCCATTGGCATTCTCAGCAATTTTCTCCAACACCAAAATTCAAAAGCATCAACACTCTTCCTATATTGCAGAAAGTCTAACTTTCAGTTCCATAGAGTGTGAAAGGGAATACCATTGCTTACACAATTCTGATCATTTTAGATACAGGCAGGTGATGTGATGACTCAGTGGTTAAGATGCTGCGCTTGTGAACTAGAAACCTGATAGCCTGAGTTCAAAACCCAAACATCGAACAATGGGTGAGCATCCATTTTCACCTAGCTCTGGCCACCTAGCAGTTTGAAAGACTGCAAATGCAAGTAGATACCAATTTGGTAGGGAGGAAACAGTTCTCCATGATGTCGTGTTGGCCACATGACCAGGGAAACATCTTCAGGTAGCAGTAGTTCACAGCCTTGAAAGGGAGATGAGAGGCTCCCCCTATAGTCAGCAACAACTTGACTTTTATTACTAGAACTTGCATTTTTGGCTTTCAAGGTAGTGTCATTAGCCTAGCACAGGTTATTGATATTTCTTCCTCCAATTTTAAAACCGTACTCATCTTGCATCAGCAATAACGTTTCATGCCATTAAGCTTTTTCTAAAGGCAGATTTAACATCTCCCATCTCTTTTTCCATGTAGGGCTCTAGTCTGTATTGCACGATCTTAAGTATATTTTGCTAGTGTGTGAAATTAAGGATATGATAGTTTGCCACTCTTTTTTTTTGGTATTGGAATGTTGATTGACCTCTTCCAATCTGTTAGCCACTATGTCATTCTCTAAATTTGCTGGCATAACTTGGCTAGAACCTTTACTTATTCTTCTTCTGTTGCTTGCCATATTTCAGTGGGTATTCCATCTGTAACCTTCTAACTTGGTAATGGCCAAGTGTTGATCTAACTTCATCTTCTAGCACTAGAGATTCTTCTAAGTAGGGAATATTTTCTACAGTATCTTGGATGTTAACATCTCTATAGTATGCTATTTTAATATACTCCTTCCATTTGTTTTATCTCCTTTGAACTAATTATCTGTCCATCTAAAACCCTTCCTTTCCAAGTTGCAAATCATCTCAGTGTTCTCTTCCCTGTGATGTAATTAATATTCAGAAATGAAGCTCCATTTGGCTGCGATAGTGTATGTGGGAAAAGGGCTAAGCCATGTGTGAGGGAGATGGAAGTTTCAATATTTGATAAATAAACAATTCTCTAGAATAATACTGGGCCTTATATAAGGCAATTTCTTGGTTATTATTTAAATTCACAGTTGGGGCAGTGGCTGACTACCAAGAAGACACAAACTGATATTTTAACAAATTCAGGCAGGTTTCGATTAGTGAGATAATCAATCCCACTCAAAATGGTCACTTTATTAGAATTTGCCCTCTTCAAAGTTATATTTCTACAGAAAATATGGTTATTGGTTCCAACTCAATAGAAATAAGCCATTAATTTTTAAAGCATAAATATTGCAGTAAAAAATAAAAAGAATATACTTATAGTTTATACTTATTGTTAACAAAGTCACAGTTATAGAAAACAAAATAAGAACTAAAAATGCTTAATATGATTCCAAAAGGTAAGATTACTTTGACAAAAACATTTTTATTGTCTTTCAAAATATTTCAGTGGCACAGATGGAGCTTCTGCTCTAATCTTATACCCAAAACTACCCCCCCACCAGTATACAAATGGCTTGATTTACAACCTACCTATTGAATTACAGTATACAATTCATCACCTAATATGAGACATCAGGAAGTTGGATGCTTCTTTAAATCTTCATACATAAGCAGATAGGTGCAGAGTGTTTTATTTACATCTTGGTGAATTTGCATGCTTCACTTGAGGCCATAATGTCTGCTTCATGATTTTTTACAGCGCACAAGATCTCTTCAAATTCCTTAAGAGGGAACTCCTTGGCTTGCATATTGTTGTTTTCCTGTGAAGGGATTTCCCCTCCCCCCAATTTTGCACATATGAAGATTAGCAGCGTCTTCTAAAACCTCCACGGCAATTGCACATGCGTTAGCCTTACATTAATTTTGGTTCGTATTAACATGATCTGTTATCAATTTACATTTTGGAATAAATCAAATATTGCATCATTTGAACATGCACTAACCCTGACTTATGTATAAATAAATGCAGGCATTATAGGTTAAATATAACCATACATTTAAGTGCCCATGTTTAATTTGGCCCAAGGTTTGGTAGGGCTATTCTGCCATGTCGATATGTTTAAATCTTTTTCTATTGCTGCTGTGAATGGGGAAAATATATATAAGTATGAGCCATATGTTTGAGTACAGCATATGGTACCAGAGTACAGGTAATCCTTGACATACAGCCATTTGTTTAGTGACTGTTTGAAGTTACAGTGGCACTGAAAAATGACTTACAATCTGCCATTGAACTTACAATTGTGAGATTGTGGCTAAGAAAAACCACCAGGATTCAAAGTTGATCCAAGGAAAAAGGCTTTATTAACATCTGCAAATGGGTTCCTCCCTCTGGCAACCGGGAAGAACAAAAGACAAAGCTTCTGCTCTAATCTTATACCCAAAACTACCCCCCCACCAGTTTACAAATGGCTTGATTTACAACCTACCTATTGAATTACAGTATACAATTCATTACCTAATATGGGACATCAGGAAGTTGGATGCTTCCTAACATGTACACATTTTCCCAGAGCACAACGTGTGATTGTTCAATGTTTCAATTCTCCCTCTTGCAGTAGAAAAGTATCAAACTCGCAGTTTGAGTCACAGCTACACAATACACAATAGATTTTATTCATGTTTTCCTCTTACAATTCCCCCCTTTTTTCGTTTCACTCTTGACTCAAACTCAAGCAAATCTTTTCCAATGTTTCTTAGCATTAAATTCATGTTTTCCGTTTGCAGAATCATCATTTGTTCAGAATCCTTATTCTTAGATATTACTGGTATCATGTATCCCATGGTACAAATCCCACTCCAATAGGGTGGCATTTCTCTATACGCATGTTTCCTACACAACACCCACCTAAAATTTTCCATGGCATATGTTTGATTCGAAGTTCGAGTCCAATTGATTATATCTTCAAAATACATACATATCTGGTATTGGTCGTGATTAAAATAACTCAATTGATGATGAGTGTTAGAATAACAAGATAAAGGCATATCAAAAGTTTTTGTTGCATTTTTCTCAATCACCCAAACCCACTCCTTTGGATACATTTCTCTTGAAACACACATATACTTTTTCTCTCAAATGAACAAATACCTTCCTGGTTATGTTCCTTTCCATAGGAGCCTTCTCAATTCCATTTCCCTTTGGTTTCAAATTCTGTTGACTCATTGGGATTGCATGCAATGTTAAACCCTCCCCTGTCTTCCCTGGCATGTGCATGCACATCCAGCAGTTAGTTATGTTCAATGCTTGTGATACCTTCTTCAAATTCTTCATGTATATTGTCATCCCATAAATCTGTTCCCAAATCTCCAGCTGGTCCAATATATTGAGTCTATCCTCCTGATGCAATCATCAGTACTATTGTCAAGGTGGTTAGCTCAGTCCAGGGTCCAATCTTCTTCATCTTCTTAAGGTGAGCTTCAGCGGCTGACCGTCCACTGGAACTGCCCTCCACGTAGAATTTGGATCTGGTGCCTTCTTGACTCTGCTGTAATGAGTCCAGCCTCCTTCCTGAGTGCGAACTGCAGATTCAGTTGTCAACAGCACCTGGTACGGGCCTTCCCAACTAGGTTGCAGCTTCTCACTTTTCCAAGTCTTTATCAGAAACCAATCTCCAGTCTCAAAGGGATGTTGGCTCCCAGTAAAAGGTGGCTGTTGCACCAATAGTCTCTGTTTATAGAGAGAAAACAAAAACCTGGACAGTATCTGCAAATATTTTCTCAAAAACAAATCTTTAAATTTAGGAATTGGCTTCCCTATTTTCGCCAAGTAGGGTCGCCCCATTAGCATCTTGAATAGAGAGACCCCAGTGTCCTTCCTTGGACATGTTCTGATTCTGAGCAGTGCCAAGGATAAGTTCACAAGCAAGTATTTCCAACAGATGTTCTGGGTTAGCGTCCACATCTTTGGACTCAAAAAATGTGGCTTCACAGCTGTCACCAGCGCTTCTGTTCCCCAATGCCCTCCCTCATGTACTTTTCCAGAATTCCCCTCATTGCATTCACAGGTACCACTCTCACCCCCTCTGAGGTTCTCCACCCATTCTCAGTTTGCACACACCCTTCTCTTTCCAGATCTTACCAAAGTTATGGACCACACCCCAGGCGTATTTGGAATCAGTCCAGATTGTCACATTAATTCCTTCAGCCAACTCCAAAGCCCTCTTCAAAGCAAACAACTCGCATTTTTGCACAGACCATGAAGAAGGAAGGGAGCCTTTTTCTATGACTTCCCCTTCTCCTGTCACGACTGCAAATCCTGACTTCCTCTTTCCTTCTTTAACTCTGCTTGATCCATCCACAAACCATCTCTCCCCTCCTTTCAAAAGAGTTTCTTCCAGATCTTCCCTCACTTTTGTCATCAGATCTACTTGCAACAAACAATCATGATCCTCAGCTTCCCACTCCTGTCTTCTTCCTTCTAAAAATTCTGCTGGATTCAAATTCCTATCTGTCCCAATCACTACATCAGAGCTGGTTTTCAAAATGGCCTCATATTTGAGAATCCGCCCCTCTGTTATCCAAGTTGTTGCCAACTGACTTAGCACAGAAGTAACCTGGTGGGGTGAATGCACCACCAGCCCCCCCAAAGGTTAACTTCCTGCTCTCTACCACCAACATAGCAGCCACAGCCTGCACACACACCGGCCATCCTCTCACCACCGGCTCCAGAGTTTTGCTCAGAAAAATGATGGGCTGGTATTGCCCCCCCCTTCTGTGCCAACACTCCTAGTGCCGTTCCCTGAGCTGCTGACACATACAGATGAAATGGGAGCTTCAAATTAGGCAAGGCCAAAACCGGTGCGGATGACAATGCCTTCTTTAAAACTTTCCATTTCTCATCATCTCCCTCTAACCATTCTATACTCTCTCCTTTTCCTACTAGCTTCCTGTGCAAGAATTGGGCTAACACAGTGTATTGGTCCACCCAAGCTCTGCAATCCAAGAGCTTTATTTCACCTTCTTTTCCACAATTTTCCCTTGAAACTGTCAATCCCTGCTCCTTCAGCCAATTTAGCAAAGCTACAGATGCTGCTCTGACCTCGTTCTCTTTCTCCCCAGTCAGCAACAAGTCATCCACATATTGAATCAACATAATCCCTTTCCTTTCTCAAAAACACTAACTTTCCAAAGCCTGTCCAAATCTTCCACTCTCAGGATCATCCCATTCAAATGCAAACAGGTCTCTACTTCCCTCCTCAAAGGGGGCATGCCCAGAAGGCATCCTTCAGATCAACCCCTCTCTCCCCCTTCTACTCATTGAATATTGTGGGGTCCAAAGCTTTGTCACCCCAGGCTGCACTTGAATCTTAATCGGCTGAATGTTCATTCACCCTGCCTTCTCTCCTCCTGCCCAGACCTCATCTGAAATTGCTCTCTCATCTTCCATAGTCATCTTCCACATCCTTACTCCCTTCCCGGTTGGTAGGACACTCACGCACAAAGTGACCTTCCTTCCCACACCTGAAGCAACTCCTATCCATTCCAGGCTGTCTCATTCCCATACTTCTCCCTCTAGAACCTCTTCCTCTGCCCCGAAAACTTCCCTGATTGTATCCCCCAAAATTCTCACTCCTTTCTCCAATTGAACCTTTCCCAAAATTCTCACTTTTCTTCATCTCATTTTTCATTGCAGCTTGCATAGCTGCAACCATCATTTGTGACTTCTGTTTGGTTTTTTACAGTGTCTGTTCACAAAAACTTGTTGGGCTGCTTTCAGGAGATCAACAATTCCCATAGCTCAGCAGGTTTTATGGGGACAGCCACAAAGACTGTCACCGGGTTGCCTGCAGCATTGATCCCATTAGGGACTTCCCCAAGAGGAAATGTATCCACTTCAGGTTTTTCTCTGAAGGGAAAATTTTGAACACTTCTCTTCTCAACTGTTCCACTTCTTTTCTCAGTCGCAGATAGGGGCGGCTGAGGAGGGGGTTGGGGCGCCGGCAATGGCAGTGGTGCCATAGGAACATTGGCGGGCGCATTATTCAAATTAGGATTTGCGGGCAGCGGGCTCTGCAGCCAATTGTCCGTCTCACTCTCATTATCTTTTGTTGAGACATGTATTGACCCTCAATTGGAGGGACGGGACCTTCAAATTTCACATGAAACCATACATCTATGTATGCAATTTGAGTAGTCGTTTTGTGTTAGAGAATATAGTCTTGCGATTTGGTCATCCAATAGATACTGGTTTCCCCCTCAGGACTCTAGTGATATGGAAATTTAGGATCAATCAAAGGGTATTTTGGCCATTGGTCTCGACAAAGATAAATCATGTTTCTCTTTTCAAGATGTCTGGTGAATTCCTTTAGATTCGGGGAGAACCACTGTTTAAATAGTTGTCCCAGGGGCGAATCACCGGAATAGGTTTTCTGCCATTGTCAAATTTTCCCTGTCCCAGACAGGCTTCTTCCTGGTCTCCAAGACCCTCACTCTGTCCCTTTCCCATCTTCTACTCTTTCAGACTCTCAGAGCCTTGACTCACCAGTCCTGTCCTCCAGCAGACGCTGGATTCACCCAGGGAGTTTAAGGACCCCTCTCTTTTTCCCAGTCCTCCAGCAGACGCTGGATTCTCCCAGAGAGTTTAAGGACCTCTTTCTTTTGGCTACAAATGAAAGGAACAAAGTTTACCTGATCTGATCGCTCCTGGACTCTCCGAAGTCAAAAGGATGCATGGGCGTCCCCAACTCAGATTGATTTCACAAACTCTCAGCCGGCATTTCATCTCAGTTCTTTTTCCAAGGATCGTCTGGATTCCCAGTCACCTCGGGAGTCTGACCGAATGCAGGGAGAGGTGCCTCTCAATGGGAGGTTGTGGCCACTCCCTTACCTGGTCCCCGCTTTCCAGTCGACCACCATCGAGGATCCTGGATGAGCCCCCAAAATTGTGAGATTGTGGCTAAGAAAAACCACCAGGATTCAAAGTTGATCCAAGGAAAAAGGCTTTATTAACATCTGCAGATGGGTTCCTCCCTCTGGCAACCGGGAAGAACAAAAGACAAAGCTTCTGCTCTAATCTTATACCCAAAACTACCCCCCCCACCAGTGTACAAATGGCTTGATTTACAACCTACCTATTGAATTACAGTATACAATTCATTACCTAATATGGGACATCAGGAAGTTGGATGCTTCCTAACATGTACACATTTTCCCAGAGCACAACGTGTGATTGTTCAATGTTTCAATTCTCTCTCTTGGGGACGCCCACGCATCCTCTCTTGCAGTAGAAAAGTATCAAACTTGCAGTTTTGAGGTTTGAGTCACAGCGACACAATACACAATGGATTTTATTCATGTTTTCCTCTTACACAATTGTTGCCACATCCCCATGATCATGTGATCAAAAAATTTGTCACTTGGCAACCAGCTGAATTTGCTTAATGATTCACTTTACAACTGCAATGATTTGCTTAACAACTGTGGTTAAAAAAGTCCTAAAATCAAGTCATGACTCACTTAGCAACCACTTTGCTAAGAATCCTGGTCCCCATTGTCGAGGGCTACCTGTATCATGACATTTTATTTGTCTTTTTTTTTAATATGCTAAAACCTAAGCAGAAAAAAAAAAGAACAAAACTGCATAGAAAACATTGTTGGTATTTCTCCAAATGGCATTTGACTCATCATTGTGTAAGAACAATCTTTATTCTGCTTGTAAATTTTTTTGTCCTTACTAATCAATTTATTGCCTAAGTAGCGGTATTAAATATTTACAAAATAAGCAGACCTTCTGCAAAGAAATTGAGGCATTTGAGGTTCTAACTTTATAATACAATAACAAGTTCTGTGTTATCTGAACTGACATTTAAATGCAATTGACAATGTTATATAAAATGCTTTTTTTAAAATTCTCTGCATAAATACAAAATATGATATGGTAGCTGGTCATTACATGTTCTAAATATACTTGATGGAATTAACAATATCCATAACCTTATTTCTATCACTTTCAACAGCGTCTTTTCCTTGGCCAATGAAGTGTAACTTTAGTCACAGGAAACAAATATTTAGAATGCTAAATGTGAGGGATTTTTTTAAAGCAAGGAAGTAAGCCATTTTAAATAAACAAGTTTATATTCCCACAAGCTTCCTATTATTCCTAAAATTATGTTTTGGCTCAGCAACAAATTGCCATCCAACTTGTCAAACAGTCTTATTCATGCAGATTTTTTGATATAATATAAAAATATTTAATGCAAAACAAAGGCAGTAAGTATGAAGGGCTC
Source organism: Hydrophis major (assembly GCA_033807585.1). Classification (NCBI taxonomy): domain Eukaryota; kingdom Metazoa; phylum Chordata; class Lepidosauria; order Squamata; family Elapidae; genus Hydrophis; species Hydrophis major. The sequence continues at coordinate 82,767,664 of CM066328.1, read as the reverse complement.
TGCATATACAGATAGTCCTTGAGTTATGACAGTAATTAGGATAATCTCTTATCACTAAGTGATATGATACTAAAGCATGATGATGCAGGATTACAATATTGACACTGTTACTTGCTGTCATTAACCAAATTCCCCAGTTGTTAGAACCCACCCAAGTTCAAGTTATCCCTGGCTTGGTCCTGCTCAGCCCCTACAAAGCCCTTCTGGCTTTGATAGGACAAATTAATTCAGGCCCTGCCAGAAAATGGTAGGACAAATTAATTCATGGCCTTCTTTCAACAAATTTATTTTAATCTTTGCATTTTATAGCCTTTTCTCCTTTACAGCCTTTCTCTTAAATCTCCACCGTATGTGCAGAAAAGCAGGAAATAAAATTGGATGCATGGCTGCAAGGCTGAGAAACATGTTATGATAAATGTGTTTTGAGCCCGTTCAGGCTGTTTTAGAAAGAAGATATTATCTCCTTTTGCAGGTAATTTACACATTTTTCTTTTTTAAAAAAAATCATGTACAGTATATAACATTAATTTTTTCAAGAAAAATAAATCAAGCTGGAATACTGCCAGAACTAATATGACACATTATCTTGCTGTATGATGGAAAGGTGAGGTCTTTTTTAAAATTTTACTATTATATCTGAGCAATAAAGCTTGAAAGAATATAAAAAATTCTGCTGGGTTTTAATACAGGATGGATTTATTATGTACTATTATTTTGAGACTCTCATACAGCTCACTCCTCTTTCTGTATTAGTTTAGACTGAGGTATCTGATATTGATGTGACTTTCCCAATATTGCAAAGGGACTTAATAAATTAAGAATCTTAAAACATAACTCAGCAGATGGGTTTCTAAAGCTCTTTCCTGGGAACTTAACGGTACTATAGAGGTCAGGTGGAGAATTATAAGGAATAAGGCTAGCAATTAGCCACACGAAAGAAGTAATTTTTGTCTTGGGGTAGAAGCAATCTGAAGCTGAGGAACATTAAAGTCTTTCCTTTGTTATAGTCAGGGCAGTTTATGACACCTATGGAACAGCCTTCTACTACAGTTTGGGGCATGGGTCTATTTAATTGAACCACTGTAAGATTCTAATACAGCCTTTTGATTTTCAGAGGTTACCTGGTGAATTTCCCAATAAATTTGTCACTTCGGGAATTTAGGAGTGACTGGGGCCTTAAGCAGCATTATGCTAAAGTGATTCTTTCTTGTTCTTCAGTTCAGGAAGTTCTCTGGCTGTGTGCATGTTTCCATTTTTTTTTACTCAAACAAAATAGAAAAATAAAAAGCAAAACAACAATATAGATACCGGTATTTATTTTATTTATTTGTTAAATTTATTTGCTGCCCATCTCCCTATGTGGCTATGCTGTGTGGCTTCCCATATAGGCTTCCAATATATGTATGACATGTCAATAATGCTTTATGCAGCTTTTGGAGTGACCATTAATTGTTAGAGTCCATACCTAATGTATATCTGTAAGGGACATCATCAGGGGTGGGATTCAAATTTCTTAACAGCCAGTTCTATGGGTGTGGCCTAATTTGTGGGTGTGGCTTTGTGGCCATGTGACTGGGTGGTGTGGCTTGCTGATTGGGCGTGGCTTGGTGGTCATGTGACTGGGTGGGCATGGCTTGTATATAAATATTATAAATATTTATGTAAATATTGATTTTTTTTATATAAAAAAGCAACTTTTACCCAAAAGCAGGCAAAGCAGGCAGGCAGATTGAGTTGCTCCCAGAATCACAGATTAATTTAGAGATCTATCTAGCTGCAATAGGCTACCTGAGTCTGCACTGAAAAGCTTCAGTCCTAAGGAAGGTTCAGCTCTGCTTTTAGATAAGCTAGAAAGCAAGAAATCCAAGGATTTCCTGCTTTCTATCTAATCTAAATCTCCTGGCAAAGCAGAGCAGCTAGCTGATGGTCATGAAAAAAAAAAAAAAAGGAAAAATAGCAACCTACCAAACCAGGCAAGTTAGATGGCTCGCATGCCAAGTGGGCGGTCAGGGGTGAGGCCAACCAGTGGAGCGATTTGCCAGTTCTTTGAACTGTGGACAATCGTGTGTGTAGTGTTTGCAAGAAATCATCAGCTGTGCCCCCTGGACAAGCACTGTGCTTGGGTGTGCAGCGTTTGAAAATCTTCGTTTCCTGCTTTTTCAACCTCAGCTGTGCCATGCAAAGCAGCAGAGGAGAGAAAAGCAGGGAATAAAGGACAGGTAAGAGCCTGGGCAGGTGGGTGGGCCAAACACCGAACCGGTTCGGTGTCAGCTGATCTTTGCAGCTACAGCTTCTATAGAACTGGGCTGAACTGGTAGCATCCCAGCCCTGGACATCTTCATATCTTTCACCAGTAATACCAGGTCTTCAAACCATTGACTAACTGGTCTGTACATTTATTGTCACAACATTGAAGGACCATGTCTCCTAGCAGTAAGAAGCATATAGAGAATTTACGTCAGCCAGCAGTAAATTACCATGTAATAGACATGGAGTTCAAAAGGATATGAGTGTTCATAGACATTAAACCCTGTCTTAAAATGAAATTAATATGTGTGAATGAAACACTTTAGGACATCAGAAAAAACATGTTTTAATGAAGTAGTATTGGCAGAAGAGAATATTTGTAGCTCCTGTTCTCTACAAGAAAACAACTGAGCCCAGAGAGCACCAAGAACCCATAGTACTATTCTCATTGTATCTCACTGTATCAAGCACAATTTACCCAATGGTTCAAAATGTTTCTGTTGGCTAAGCTGAAATCTAAGATCTATGGAAATGTTTAGATGTTTAGGATAATTTTCCATTGTTTAGAAAAATGGAGCTCTCTAAATCCTTGTTCTGCTTAGTTATTAAATTATTTATGTCAAATTGATTTAACAATTACAAATATTGATGAAGGCTAATTATGATGGGTTTTATTCTATATTACTCTTATTTGAATCTATAGTGTATCTATTTGATACAGTGATCGTCTCTTATAACTTATGTATCTTTGGTGCTCAGAATGTCACTAATACAGACTGAGATGTGACTAGATGTTGTACATTTCCAATGGGTAGGAATAGACAGATGGTATCTACCCTGAGTTGTGGTGGCACAGTGGTTAGAATGCAGTATTGCAGGCAAACTTTGCCAACAGTTTAATTCTGACCACCTCAAGGTTGACAGCCTTCCATCCTTCCAAGGTTGGTAAATGAGGACTCAGATTGTTGGGAGCAATACGCTGACTCTGTAAACTGCTTAGAGAGGTCTGTAAAAGCACTGTGAAGCAGTATATATGTCTAAGTGCTATTGCTATTGCTATCCTTTAACCTGGGAAATGATTTAAAAAAAAATCATTACCATCCAATAATTACTTACATTTTCTTCCTTTAATGTATTGTTTTATATTGTTGTGTTGCCCAGAATTATGTACTTAAAAAGAGCAGCCATATACATTTTCTAAATAAATAAATAGACCTAAAGTAAAAATAAATATCCTCAGATTGCTGCTTAATGCCTCCTTTCAGAGTATTTTTATTCTCTTGAGAAAGCCTAGGTTGGAAGAATATTTGATGGGATGATGTAAAGGATTTATCATTTTCGTCTTCCTTGGTTATTTTCCCTTCAATATTGTGTCCCTTTCTGATGAACATAAGATATTAAGAAACTGAATCATGTTCAGAGGAGGTCTATCAAGATGTTGAAGGGATTGGAATCCAAGTCCTATAAGAAAGTTACAACATTTAGGTATGTTCAACAAAGGTATACTATCAGTTTTTAAATACCTAAAATAGTATCACAGAGAAGTAGGAGTGAAATTATTCTCTGTAATCTTGGGGGAAAAGACGAGAATTAATAGGTCAAAAGTACAGATTTCAGCTTAGATAAATTATTGCCAATTGTAATTTTCAGGGGTAACCGGCAGGAACGGATGTTTATGCAAGAAGCATGTTCTCCTCCATTAGAGCTCTTTATAAAGAGGCTGAATAACTCCAGTCGAAGGTATTTTAGCAAATCCTTTCCAAATTTATGAATCTAACTCAAATGTAAAACATATATTTGCTCAAGTTTTCTAATAATGAATATAGGATAGGAAGAATACATACTTTTGTCCAACAGACTTCAGCATCCTTGCAAATGAAGAACTGCATGGAACATTTGGGGTGTGCTTTTATTTATTTATTTATTTTTATTTGTCATTTGCTTACAAGATAATAGGTATAACTAAAAACATAGTTATGAATACATAATAAAAGAAACAATAGGACAGGGTAGGCACATTGGTTTGCCCTGTAGGGCAAAGCAATAGACGCAAACTTCTTAGACTTCTGTAAAGCATTTGATTCAGTGGTACATGACAAACTACTCCTAAAACTAAAATCTTACAGTATCTCTGGATACCTTCATAATTGGATAGAAGCATTCCTGTCAAACAGACAACAAATGGTCAAAATTGGGAGCATCCTATCAAGTAGAATATCACTTGTTTCTGGGCAGCCCATTTGAAAGAACAGGTTTCAATACAGGTTGCAAAATGGAGTTTAAAGCCTCGGCAAGGTCTGAATCCTGTGACTTATGTTTCTTCCTGTGTGGAAATCATCCTCTACATATAACTATTTGTAAATTCAAAGTTACAACAGCATTGAAAAAAGCAGCCTACAAGTCCTCATCCCCTCAATTGTCACAGCATCCTGATGATCATGGGGTCAAAATCCAGCCGCTTGGCAACCAGCATTTATTTACAATGGTTGCAGCATCCCAGAGTCATGTGATTGCTAGTTGCGGCAACCAAAGTCAATGGGGGAAGTCAAATTACAATAGAATAGGATAACAGAGTTGGAAGGGACCTTGGAGGTCTTCTAGACCAACCCCCTGCTCAGGCAGGAAACCCTGGACCATTTCAGAGAAATGGTAGCCCAATCCTTTCTTAAAAACGTCCAGTGTTGGAGCATTTCCACTGATTAATTGTTCTAAGGAAATTTCTCCTTAATTCTAAATTGCTTCTTTCCTTGATTAGTTTCCACCAGAGGTGATATTCAACAGGTTCTGACCAGTTCTGGAGAACCTGTAGCAGAAATTTTCGGTAGTTCGGAGAACCGGCAAATCCCACCTCCGACTGGAGATTCTACAGTATCCTTCCCCTGCCACGCCCACCAAGTCACGCCCATAGAACCGGTAGTAAAAAAATTTGAATCCCACCACTGGTTCCCACCCGTTGCTTCTTGTCCTGCTCTCAGGTGTTCTGAAGAATAGCTTGACTCCCTCTTAATTGTGGCAGCCCCTGAGATATAGGAATGCTGCTATCATGTCACCTCAAGTCCTTCTTTTAAACTAGACATACCCACTTCCAGCAACCGTTCTTTATGTTTTAGTTTCCAGTCCCCTAATCATCTTTGTTGCTCTTCTCTGCACTTTTTCTAGAATCTCAACATTTTTTTTGCATTGTGGCGACCAAAACTGGATTCAGATTCACTTAAGTGATTCGCTTAACTGTTGGTTATAAAATTGGACACAACTCATTTTTACTTAACAAACTTGCTAAGCAATGGAGATTCTGGTCCCAACTGACAAGGATTACCTGTCATTCATTCCTGGCTTTTAGATTGTGAAAAATTTCTTTTAAGCTACCTAATAATTTTTGCATCTACCAAGAAGAATCTTAATGTCCTTCTAAAATATCTCTCTTCACTTCCCAGGCTTAAATGTTTTTCTTCCTCAGGTAGATCTGCCCTAAAAAGACAGATCCACTCTTCAGTCGCCTTGAATCTGCTGCCCTAAAACAGAGCTGACTGTCAATCTTCAAGACAGCCTGTTCATGATACCCGTGAAACAAACTGCCAGCTTTGCCTGCAAGATTTCTCAAAGAAATTTATTTCTTCTGCATATTCTTTCAGGTAGAGGACATTAAATGGCCCTCAAGTAAGGAAAGCACCCACAGTGCTTCCAACATCAAGACAATCAAAAGCCATTCCATCTTTTCCCCTTAATAGATTTGCTTAATCATGAAAAAGCCATATTTGGCTTCATTCAGATCACTGGACTGATAGATCATGGCTGCCTTACAGAGCCAGTTCGGCCTACTGGTTAAGGCACCTGGCTGGAAATGGGGAGACTGGAAGTGCTGGTCCTTCCTTAGGCATGAAAGCCAACTGGATGACTTTGGACCAGTCTCTCTCTCTCCCTCTCTCTCCCTCCCTCTCTCTCTCTTTCTCCTTCTCCCTCCTCCTTCCCTCCCTCTCTCCCTCCCCCTTCCCTCCCTCTCTCTCTCTTTCTCCTTCTCCCTCCCCCTTCCCTCCCTCTCTCTCTCCCCCTTCCCTCCCTCTCTCCCCCCTCTCTCCCTCCCCCTTCCCTCCCTCCCTCTCTCTTTCTCCTTCTCCCTCCCTCTCTCTTTCTCCTTCTCCCTCCCCCTTCCCTCCCTCCCTCTCTCTCCCTCTCCCTCCCTCTCCTCCCCCCTCTCCCCCCTGCCTCTCTCTCTCTCAGCCTAATCTAACTCACAGGCTTGTAGTTGAGGGAAAAATAGAATTCAATATTGAGTTTTTCCCCACTGATAAGTCAGCCTGGCCTTGCTCTGATGGAAGTTCAAGGGCTGCCTTCTTTTCACCTTTCCCAATTTCATGCCCTCCAAAGCATCTCAGGACTGCATTGCTGTCACCGCCCCAGCTCACAGTTGATCAGGCCTGTTCGTACATTCTCCCAGCCCTTTGCAGAATGCGAGACCATCGGTTTCTTGCATACAAGCAAAGCTGCGGAAATCTCCATGAACCAAGGAGGAATCGCTGGGTAGGCGGCTCCTTATAAGGCCAAGGCGCTCGCCCGCTTGAGCCGCTCGCCCCGTCCGTCTCTCCAGGTGGGAGCAAACCAGCGGCGCAATCCCACCCCTCGGCCGGCAGAGGGAGCTGCTGTTACCTGCAGTCAAGCTGCTTCGCCAAGGGAGAAAATCTCGGACTTGGAGCCTTCGGTGTGTCCGCCTCTCCAGTCAGCCCGAAGCCCCGAGTTGCTTCCTCGCGGTTCCCCGAAGCGACGGGAGAGAGTTATGGGCCCGGGGTGAGAGTGAATGGGGAGAGACGGCGGGCAGCGGAAAGCCCTGACACCCACCCCCACCCACCCCCGGAGCATGTCCTTGTGGGCTTCTCCAATCCTTCAGGGTCCACCTTGGAGCGACGGAGCCCCCCGCCGCATCCCTGACTTACCTCGTTTGTCCGCCGGTAGGCGCGTCCAAGCAGACCGAGCGTGTCTTGAAGAGGCGGCGCGGGGGGGGGGGAGGTTGGGGCGGGGGGGGGAAGCGACAGAAAGCCCCGCAGAAGCTTACGAGGAGGCTCTTTGCATTCCCGCCCGCTTTCTCCGCGCTGGTTTTTCCCCCCCACACCAGCCCAGCCCAGCCCAGCCCAGCCCTCCCGGCCATGCGCCAGGCTGGACTCTGCCGCCCAGCCGAAATCTAAAAGCAGAAGGGGACCCATCGCCGAACCTCGGTTGCTAAGGTAATCGCAGTTGCCCTGCAACGGCATGCCTCGATATTGCCTAGTCTCCTTCTCCCTCTCCCTCTCCCTCTCTCCTCCCTTCCCCACCTTTTGCGCTTTTCTTCCCCCTTTCTGGAGAGAACCCCCCCCCCCGAGACGGTTCGGCCTGTCTTCCCCGCCGTCGTTCCCGGGGGTGAAAATTCCTTTGGGAAATGGGCAAGAAGTATAATAATAATAATAATAATAATAATAATAATAATAATAATAATAATAATAATAATAATAATAATAATAATAATAATAATAATAATAATAAATAGTGGTGATGATGATGATGATAAATTAAAAAAGAATGGTCCGCCACGGGCCCCTGCGCCACCTTCCCGTTTTGCCCTATTCATAGGAATCCTAAGGCGGGAAGGCAAAGTGCCTGCCTGGCTTGGCGGGGGTGGGGGCTGGTTGTAGCCGAAACGGCGGAGAGAGTTTGTTCCCGGGTCTGGGGTGGGTGGTGGGTGGGAGAGAAACGCCTTCCGGGCTTGCCGGGCAAACCGGGCGCTGCGAGGCGGAGGGTGACGGCGAGCTCCGTAGGACAATCGCTAAGCAGCCGGTCGGGCGAAGGGGCAAGAGCAACGTTGCCGGGTGGCGGCGGAGTTGCGACCTTCCCTCGTTGCTGTGCCAGTCGTGCGGTTGATTAAAAAAAAAAAAAAAAAAGAGGGGGTAGGGAAAGGGAAAAGAAAAAAAAAAAAAAGAGTTGGATCGGTCGAAGTTGACGGCCGAGGCTCCTTCGCAGGGAGGACGTTACTGCGGGGTTTAGTCCATGGCTTTCGAAATCGGGCTGCGCAGTGGAAGACCCAGGTCACTTTTTTTTTGTGTAGAGCCGGAGAACTAACTGGCTTGGTTTTAAAACTAGCTTCGCAAGCCAGAAGGAGAGAACACGACGAGAAGCAATTGGGAGTTGGCTCGGTGGCCCATTGGGGTTTTCTGTAGCCCAGCAGGGAACAGGGCTGAGGGCAGTGATCAGCATCTTAGGCAACCGGCTGCTTGATGGGGCCAGGAAACAAAAGAAAATAATGCAAACCTAATAATCTCTGTTACTCAGACTACACTAAGAAACACACTTCCAACCGTGTCCCTCTAAAACCGACGCTTCTGCTACAATATTTCACAGTAATAATGTTTTCAGGAGTGTCTTCTAAGAAGGGTTTGGCAATGAATGCATTATGTTGTGCAGAGTTTCAACAAGCAGCCAAAAAGGAGAAAAATGTGGTTATAAAAATAGGATTCATATTTGTTTAAATGCAAGCCAGGGGGAATTAAGTTGCCTCCTATTTAGCTGTGCTTCCAAAGGGTTGGAAAAGAAGCTTGAATAGATAAGGTTTTGTTCATTTCCTTGTGTGTCTATCTACAACTAGATGTGAAGAAAGTGTTCTTTCTTGTAGTAAATGTGTGATTAGCTCATGAAAGCTTCCCTCAGTCCATAAAAGCAGGTTCAGAGCAATTTCAAATACTTCACATCTCTGAACTATGGGAGTTACAAATGTTAAAAGAGTAGGAACTGGGGTGGGAAAGGGAAGAACAAGTTGTTTTAATTGTTGCTTTAGACAGTTGAACAGGTTTCTTATTGGAATTTTGTTAAGGTCCTTCTGGGAAGCTCACTTTTGATAAGAGCTACATTGATTCTTCCTAAACTCATTTATTCAGAAGAAGCCCTTGTCACTTATCAAGGTGACACCAAGCCCCGGCTATGACTGACGGGTGGAGTTGTTTTCCTTTCTTGAATAAAATGCAAAAAGGAGAAGGGTTAGTTATAGGTTTATTGATGAGCCACAAATACATGGTTGCTGTGTAGATCATCTTCAGTCTGATTAATGCCATCTGAAGTTAAACAAGGGTAATTGAAATCTCTGTTTCCAATTTATTTATCACACAAGTGTTGCTTGGATTGCAGCTTCAGTGTTTTCTTTGCATTTTTTTCCATCTCCACTCTAGAAGGAAAAGAAGTATGTGAATCAATCACCTTGCTTGCCAGATTTTGCTTGGTTTTGTTTTGATGGTTGTTTTTAATTTACCACCTGGAGTCATGGTAAGTTGAGCAGCCATTTAGGTTGAAGGAACAAATAAGAAAGTAATCATACTTATTGTCAAGGGGTTACAACCTTCTTCCTGAAGTTGAATTTCTCTCAGAATCCTGAGAACTGGGGAAATAGTTGATCTAATTTATAGGGAATTGATGGGTGAGATGAAGCAGAATAGTTGAGGAGAATTGTCTGCTTCTTAACAGTCTTGTTACAAAGACTGGGAAATACTGGTTTCAGTGTATAAGAGATGGGGAGAGCTGAAACAAAAAGGGTTCAGTTGGGAGGAATCCTAAGAGCCTCCCTTCAGTGTTTTTCTATTCACCTGCTTCCCTTTACCTCTTGAACTCAATAGGTCAGCGTAATATTTGAAATGACACTGGAACCTCTCCACCCAGCAATTTCTATAGAACGTTGAGTTAATCTTTTTTAATTACTTTCATTCAAATCAACTTTTCTTTAAAAAGTTGCTTTTCTTCATGTAAAAATATAACAAGTGTGCAGCGATAATGTGAACACAGAAAAAGAGAACCATTTGAAAGTCCTCCTTTTGTCTCTTCTGGAACAACCCAGCAAGCGCTGGATGGATCTCTCTGCTGATTATAATGCAAAAACCTGATCTCTGGCTGGACTCTTTGGATGGATGAGACTTATATTTATTTATTATGGCTTTGATGTGGAAAGCTTTTTATATAAGTGCAAGCAATTTCATGCTGGGTACCTCTGTTTTGGGTTTTCTGATTTTGCCAACCATGCCTTTTTCCTTTTACAAACTGTTCTGGGAGCAGCAGGAGGTAGCATCCTTGATGGAGTAGATGATACATTATTCTAATTTGACGGGCATGTTAAAGTAACTCTTGGCCCATTATTATGTTGGGGCTGAGAATAAAATCACCAACAAAAGATGTATGTACACAGCAAGGAATATAGGTTAATGTTCCATAGAGACACTATGCCTACAAACATTTAACTCTGATTTATTTAGTGCAAGGGTCTTCAAACTTGGCAAGTTTAAGACTTCAACTCCCAGAACTCCTGAGCTAACATGACTGGAGGAGGAATTCTGGGAGTTGAAGTCCACAAGTCTTAAAGCTGTCAAGTTTGAAGACCTCTGATTTAGTGTATGGCAAAAATGTTGAAAAGCACACCACAATTACATTCTCAGTGAGCAAATACAAAACGATTTAACCCTGAATTTAAAATAAATGCTATTGTATGTCTGTTTTATTTAGATCTAGGCTTTCTTCTAGATTCAGAAGCTCAAGACAGATGGAATTTCCCCCTCAATTTTATCTTCACAACACTCCTGTGAGACAGACTTGATTAAGAAATTGTTTGAAGTGTAGTATTTATTTATTAAATTTATATCCCATCAATCTCAATCTCATCAGTCTATAAAGTGACTCTATAATAGTCAAAAAGCAGTAGAATTCCATGGTTAAATGGGGGAATAGAACCACTGTCTTCCAGGTCTTATTTTGACATCTAACTATTACATGCCCAGAATGGAATGGGGGCACTGTCATTTCAGACAGAAAATCAAGAAGAAGTAAGTTGGAGCATAATAGACTTGATTAAAGAAGACCGCTGGTCTCTTCATCTTCACAAGTGGTCCACATTTGGTAGAAGCACAATAATATATGGATGGTTACTTCTTGCCCATCCTCGATTGAAATATTTTGTACTTCACAAGCTTTCCAAATCAGGCATGGATAGTTGGAAACCTACTCAATATTAAAATTGAACTTCCAACAAATCACATTTTTTAAAACATTGCCTGTTCCTAAGAAGTGCAATTTGCAACAGTACAGTCCTACTTTGGTACTCAACTGCTTTGAAACTCATTGAATTTGGTACTCGATGCATTTTGATGAGAAAACTTTGTTCTGGTCCTCATCCTTTGTTTGGTACTCAATGCACAAGGTAGGATTTGGTGCTGGTTGCCTCACGACTTGTTTTCCTTCCCAGTTGAGACAAAGGATCAGGTGTTAGCCATGTGGTAGGTCTTGCCCTGTGCATATCCTCTTGTGGCTTTGTCTTAGCTTCTGTGGCTGTTTTGTGTATCTTTGGGCTCTCCATCAGTGCAGGCAAAGTGAAGATTTACTTTATTTAATCTAAGGATTTATTAATGTTTAGGTTTATTTCTCATGTAAAGTAATGATATACAACCCTACCTTTTTTGGGTATTGCTTTAAAAATGTGCATTGCCTTTGCTTTGGGAATACATTACATTATTTAATGTTTATTTACATTATTCCTTATGGGAGAAATTTCTTCGGTACTTGTTGTTTTTGGTACTTGTTCCTCCCACCAGCCAATTAACGATGAGTACTGAGGTACCACTATGTCAGAGGTGGTATTCAGCAGGTTCTGACCAGTTCTGGAGAACTGGTAGCAGTAATTTTGAGTAGTTTGGAGAACTGGCCAATACCACCTCTGACTGGGGATTTTACAATATCTTTCCCCTGCTACGCCCACCAAGCCACGCCCACAGAATCGGTAGTAAAAAAATTTGAATCCCACCACTACACTTGTAGAAAACATTGTCCTATCATCCGATATCTTAATCCTGCATTTCTTTTAGAAGCATTGGTATTGGTGAGTAGCTGGAGCGATAGAACTATAGCCTTTTTCTCAGTGTTTTGTTTTCATGGAAAACCTAGGTGAGGTTTAGATATTTATCAGTTTGCCAGAAAATTGCTTTTAAATAATATCATCATCCAAAGCAAGTCCCAAATTTCAGGTGCAGATTGCTTTATTTTGGAAAATAACTTGGAAAAAAAATGTAATGTTATTTGGAGGAGAGGTCTTCAAACCAGCCTTCTTCCAATTGCTATGTTGTGTATCCCGCAGCACACCTGGATCATTTAAGTCTTGCCTGTGAAGGCATTCAGGCTTTTCAAAGTGACCCAATGTGGTTGAATTTTGAAAAAAGGCTGAGAAGAGAATGAGGGGAGTGGCTAGATGGATTTCTGAGAGTATGTGGATGAATGTTGTTTTAAAAAGTCAGCCAGCAGAGTCTTACCTCTTTAAGAAGTAGCTGCTATGAATGTTATGTCTGGCTATAAAATTCTCCTTTATTAGAAGCAAATTGATGGAAGTCTCTTTTACTCTTTAATCCTCAGGAAATGTTCATTGCTCCACTTTTTTTGAACAGGTAGAAGCATTAATGAGTGAAGCTCTGGGCTACAACCTTCCATCATTCCAAAAAAAAAAAAAAATGTCTTAAGAGGCTACATCACTATGTTTGAGGCTGCCTCTTTCTTTACAGCATACCTCACAATTTCTCACAATATTTTTAGGAATTAAAAAAACCTCACACAAATGATGCTGCTTATTTCTGGATTAAGAATAGGGATCCCCAAGTTTATGATATACAATAGGTGATGTTGCGTTAATAAGCTAAATTACCAAACAGGATTTTTCTGAGGATACAATGACAACAAGGAGAACAGGATAGAGCCATATATGCTGCCTTAAACTCCTCGGGGAAAAGGCAGGAGAATGTAAACAAGTCGCTCTGCTTGGAACTGAGAAAGGGCTTTTCCACAACCCTAGAGATTAGTTTTTAGCTTCAAGCTTCCTTGTGTTTGATACTCAGTGCTAGTACTAAAGAATCAGATATTGGATGATTAGCAATTGGAAAAAGAGAAGTGTAATAGCTGAGTTGGTTGTTTTGCAGAAACCGTTGGTGAGAGATCGCTGACATGTGGACAGCTACTTTCTCAGTAACATTTCAAAACAGGAAAATGCAGGTTACATTTCAGCTCAGATTCACCAAATTCATCTGGAAGCTAATTTGAGGGAGGAGAAAAGGGCCTGACAATCAGGTCAACTACTTCAAAATAATTAAATGCTGGTTCAGCAGTGTCTCAGGGAGATAAGTTCAGCTTTCGATGTTTGTGTTGTAAAGCTGTAGTTTTATATAGGCTGTTTCAGTGGTGGGATTCAAATTTTCTTACCACCGGTTCTGTGGGCGTGGCTTGGTGGATGTGGCAGGGGAAAAATCTCTGTAAAATCTCTGGGCTACAACCTTCCATCATTCCAAAAAAATGTCTGGAGAGGCTACATCACTATGTTTGAGGCTGCCTCTTTCTTTACAGCATACCTCACAATTTCTCACAATATTTTTAGGAATTAAAAAAACCCAGAAACTGTAAAATCTCCAGTCAGAGGTGGTATTTGCTGGTTCTCCAAACTACTCAAAATTTCCACTACCGGTTCTCCAGAACTGGTCAGAACCTGCTGAATACCACCTCTGGGCTGTTTACCTCTGAGTTCTACCAATGATCACCTCCTGTCAATGATTTATTAGATTCCTGTCTCCAGGTTCTACCTGGACATGCATAACAAAATCATGGTAATGTTTCCTTCTTATCTCTCCCAACAACCAAGAATAGCAAGTCTAATAAGTATTGGGTAATTATCTGGTGTGGCCGGACTACAAAAAGAACACGTTCTCTTTCTCTTTGATCATACCAGTTTTGTAATATACATGAAAGGTTAGAGAGAAGATGGAGACATTTTTCTCCTTATTAATACTAGATGTCAAAGATTAATGAAAATGATAGGAAGTATTTTCAAATGAAGATGATTTTGCTCTTTTATAAAGTATTGAGTACCTTCAGGTTAGCCGAAGGTACTTTGATGTGGTGGCAAAACATTTCACAAGAGTGTTTGCTTTCCGTGCATAGAAAAAATATATAAGGATCAATAAAATTGCTGATATATGTACTGCTCTGTCGTGAGTGTTGACCAAGTTCTATGTATAGTGTCACTTCATTATGGTTAGGGCATTAAAATTATAGGTCATTTAATGAATTTATCTCGAATGAATATATTAAATAGAAGCTACTGACTTTAAATTTCAAAATATTTTGCAACTCAACTTTGAGATTCCTTTATATATTCCAAATATTAACCGGTTCTCCATGGGTTTGGATTTGATTTTAATTTCGTGGAACACTGCCCCACCAAATCCCAGTTTTTATATATGATAAGATTGGGTTGATTTCAGATTTCAAATGGTTTGTTTATTTATTCATGTCAGATGCATCACAATTAAAATAAGGCATACTATAACAGCCTTATTAATAGGCCTTATTTCAAATGGTGGAGAAAGGGCTATCATAATTTACCAACAGCATATCTCTATTAATAAATCAATTCATTTTCTGAAACAGGAGTGATTCCTCAAGGGAAGATGATTTCACACAAGAAATAAGGAACTGCAATTTTATTGGGCTACAAACTGATACTGAAAATCTGGAACAGAGTATAGGAAAGCTAATATTCTGAGTCCTGTTTTCTTACAAATGTCAGAATCACAACACCAGCCAATCTTCAAGTCCTATTTTGAAATGACAAGTTGTCATGTCAAATAAAATCTGTAGCCAGGCTTGGAAGTTAGGTATGTTTCTTTCCAACTGAATATTTTTATTTTATTCAGTTAAGAATAAGCATTCTAGCAGTTGGCTTTGTAACTAATGATCAAGCTTAGTTTTAGGAAACAGCTTTGCTTGGTTGTAGCAATCTACAACCTCTGACTACTGTATATGTATATATGTTAGATAATTTTGCAGCATATAGATAATAATGAATACACAAAAGCCAGGCATTTCTCTTGTTACCCAATGCTCTGCGTAAACATCACCTTAGCAACAGTATTTGAAGTCATAAATAGAAGATTAATGAATAAGATGACAAATAAACCATAGGTTTAATGAAGAATTAACTAGAGCTGAAGCAATATAGTGACATGGCAATTCTTTAGCTGTATAAAAGAGAGAGATTTCTTTTCTGTTAGAGAATGCAACTACTTAATTTAAATATGGTTATTTGTTAGATTTCACAAAGTTATAGTATAAAGTTAGAACAATCAAAATTAACATATATATTAGTTTGGATAAATGGTATTAAAAAGTATTGGAAATAAAATTGACTGAAAATTAATACGCTAACAAAGAAGCCTTTAATGAAGTAGTATTTTTCTTTTGTTTGGTCTCCAGTCTTAGATATGTTAACAAAATAATTCCTAATGGAGGAAATGAAAATGACCATTTGGACACAAATATTAAAGATGGACACTTAAAATCTCACCTGTTTCCTAAAGTTTACAATTTAGTGTCTATATGCCCACAAATTAGATTATATTTGCTCTTGTATAATGTTGGGGGTTTAGTTTTTTTTATTTATTTTGTGGTCTTTTTATTAGTGTTTAATTTTTTTTAGCATTCTATTGTAGGGTAGATGGTTTAAATAACTATTTTAATAATTCAGGTAAGGACAGAAAAAGATTCCAAATGAAGCCCTAAAGAGTTTACCTTAAGCAGGACTAAAGTGGATAGATGGACCAATGCTCTGACTTGGATATAAAACATGGGAAGACAGAATAGCTGCAGAAAAAAACAAGTAGGTGAAATCAGTCCCATAGAGTCCCTTAGGACTCAATTATACATCCTAGTTAATATCACCTGACCAGCCATTCTTTCTGAAATATACCCCTTATAAATAATTATCATTTCCCTCTTGTCATTCAGAGATGGCTTAAAATGTTATTCAGATAAATTGGAATAGTCATTCCCCAAGGATTAACTTCCCTGTTAGAATCCTTGGTGGTTAGACCTTTGTAAAATGAATAGGAAGCATTCAAATCTCTCTTGCTTAGATTCTCCAGGTGAGTTGTGTCGAACTATAAAGCCAGTCATCTTGAGCTGTATTGATGAGTTCATTTGAGATCACTAGTGATAAAAGGGGTTTCACTGTTGTTGATTATTGTTTTTAGACCTGATGAGGATTAAAGTAGGGTGTGCACTGCCATTTCAAATGGGGCCATTGGGATTATCTTGAATTGTTAATAATATCCTTTAGGATAATATTTTTAGTGCCCAAAATATGGCATTCATGCAATGAATAAACTTGGGGTAACTTTCCGGCTGGAGGAAAATATCTAACAAGATGTAGTTTAGTGATGAGAAAAGCAAGGACCTACATTTATGGAAGGAAAAATCAAATGTACAGGATAAGCAGTACCTAGTTTAAAGTTGTAAAATGGATCTTAGGAGTTCTGGTGGATACTGCTTAAGTATGAGTCAGAAATGTGCTGCAGCTGTCAAAAAAGCCAATATAGTCCTAGGCTGCATCAACAGAGGAATAACATCAAGATCATGGGAAGTGATAGCATTGTTCTATACCATACTGGTGAGGCCACATTTGTAATACCACATTCAGTTCTGGTCACCACAATACAAGAAGACCTCCAGTGTCTCTTCCAGCTGAAAGATTAAAGCAGTTCTTACCAATCTGTTGGGGACAAATGTGTATATTCGATTTATTCAATTGTATCACCAGTGGCTATGCAATGCTGGTGAGTAATATCTGGTTAATACAGCAACAAATAACCAACAAAAAATATATGCCTGGGACAGCACATATATTTAGGGCTAACTTAACCTATTGGCCTATACTCAAGAGGAAAACCAAGTCTTCAGTCCCTTATGAAAAACTAGCAGGGTTTTTGTCATATGGATCTTAGGATGTATGCTGTTCTACAGGACCACCATAGTTTTCCTCATTCTCCGTGCTTGCTAGGTGAAGATGACAAGAATTGTCATCCAAACATATAGTACCTTGGAGAAAACGACATTTGAAGCAACTTTTACCCGTGCATTGCTTTATGATGGGTTGTGGTAATTCCAGTCTCCTTCCACAAAACAAAATGGTAGAAAAATTTGAGCTGGAATAATCATTTATTTGTTCTGCTATTTCTGATCTATAACCTTTCTTTTATTTGGATAGGTTTGAATAAACTTCATAGTAATTTCTGCAATAACAAAAAGGGTCCATATAGAATATTAATAATGTTAATAATAGAAATGGTGCTTTTCCCAGTTTGCAAGGCTTGTTGCTCAAGCAGGAAATACGTTTGAGAGGAAAATACTTTATCAAATTACCTCAACTCTCAGGTCAATTTAGCATGTGTTTTGAGCATATTCCAAGCTACTCTATTTTTTTCACCTTAGTTAATATTTACATGGATAAAAGTATATTTTACCTGATCAAATATATACTAAAAAACACAGTCCACTTATCAGAAGTGCATCTTTCTGCATTCCATCCAGTTTTAATGCAATTTGTTACAAGTTGCTATAGTTGAAGCAATTGAATTTGAAGAGAAGTTTATATCTTCATTTGCAAGCTCATTTTTATGTCCTCTTTTTAATTAAAGTGCTTCATATGGTTGTGCTGAGATGTGGATTTGAAGAACATAATGAGATTTGGAGCATGTCTGGGTATATATATAGTGCCTGTTGGTAATACCTTAAGACAAATGCATGGTTTTTTTTGCAGGATTGTCTACCATTTGCAATACTCCCGATGAAGACAGACTTGCTTTAACCTCTTTCCAACAGTATATGTACGCCCAATGTCCACTTCAAATTTCTTTTTGACTTTTGAATCTAAATCACTGCCCAGTGATAGTTTTCTGGGTGTTAAAAATAACAAAGTACAATTCTATGCCTACTCAAAATTAAGTCTTACCAAGTTCATTCATTAGATCAGTGGTTCCCAACCTTTTTTTTCGCCCCGCACCCCTAAAGAAATTGCACTCGAACCTCGCACCCCCTGAAATTTAGACTTTAGGAATTACTGAACGCGTTAAATATATGGTAGGATTGAATCTTTTCAGCTATGTATGTGACGGCCACTAAATAATGATACTTAACTCTAAAAGGAAAACAAAGTTAATCAATTGCATAATAAATAAGAATGCCAACATATAGCCAATATCCTGTTATTTACCTGGACTTTTCTCCAACCCCCTGGAATATCGTCTCGCACCCCAGGTTGGGAACCCCTGAATTAGATATACTAAGCTATGAGAAAGTCCCATTGAACATAGTGGAACTATCTCATAAATATTCATGTATATAAGATTGCATGAAAAAGTACTCTGATTTATTTAAACATCCTGATCTTCAGGCATAAAATAATCTCATTTTTTGCATCTTCTAGCTAAATGATGAAACGATTATTGGTTATGGACTGATTTCTTTTTCTAAGGTTTTTGCTTTTTTAGCAAAAATAATAAATGTTCCCCTTTACCTTCCCCCTTCCTGTAATTAGGCATGCATGCAGTCATGACAGAGCTTAATACATGTTGTGTTTTGATATTCTGGAATAGAAGTAATTAGTTGGTTTTATGTTGCATGGGAATTAACATCTATTGTTAAATATTTAATTGAGCATGTTTGTTTTGTGCTTCTTCCCTATATAATTCGAAGAGGACTATTTCTGCCTCAGCTTTAATGTAGTAGAAATGGCTCACTGAGAGGACAGGTAGTATAGTCATTTTTGCAAGATTTTTCCTTGGAAAGAAAAAACTGCTTTCCATCTCTTTCAGCAGCGACCAATATATTCAAGCATTTTGTATTGTCACTGTGATATTTGATTAACTCCAAGGCATATGGCAGTGCTTCCCAACTTTTTTTCCTAGGTTACCCCAAACCTTTTTTGGAGTTCAGCAAACAGTCACGTTTTGTGACGAAGGCAAGAGTAAAAAAATCCTATTTCACACACTGTGCAGGAACTTGGAAATAGCAATAATTTCATCATGGCCTCCCCAGCTATCACAGGATATTCATTCTGAATTGTTACTTGTAAAGATGTCAACCCTTTTCTTCAAATAACGTTCTGCACTGCAAGCTCAGTCATTTGCTCTGCAAAACCATTAATGGATTCATGTGTTGTTACCCGAAGAGAAACCACTTTTATCCAATTTTGGGTAATTTAGGCCTGGGAAGCACTGGCACACGGCAACCTCCACAATGCCTCTTTCTGAAATGTTTTTTTCCCCCTTCATTTTATTGCCTGACTGCATGATATCATGAAATAATTGTGAGTTCAGTGTGCTAAGAGATGAAGTATGGATTCACTGTTAAGATATTAGAACTCTTATTGATTGCACTAGTAGAGGCTACATTTCTTTATTATTGAGTGGCACACTATCCTATATGCTTGATTGTGATAGTATCTTTGGCCCGATTATCCGGAATACACATTAAAGGTATCACATTTTAATTTTCTGGATCTCTTTTAAAAGATTGATATCTCATTTTATGAAGTTAGATGTGAATTGTTATTTTCCATCACTACTTCTTTTATTTATTTTATTTGTCATACATGAGTGTAATCACCTGGCATTTTAAAATATTTTTATTATTGGACTCATCAATATTAGTGATCCAGTCTGGGAGAAAAATTCTTTTTGGTGTCTCATTGTTTCTTTGTAAGTTTAGTGCGCCTGCATTCATGCCCTCTTTTTCTGGAAAAACATCTATTTTCTGAAGGATATCTTCATTTTTGGATTCTGCTTGTCAATCTCTGGATGGCCTCTTGGACTTGGTGATATTTTATTTGATTTGTCAATTGCTCACAAGATACTTTTTCTGAACTGTAGTATAAAATTTAAAAAACAGTCATAAAACATGAACTGGTGATATGGCATCCTCACCCTTGATATCATATCACCATCCTCCCACCTCTGTGCTTCCTGGAAGACTAGAGAAGGAAACCATAGATTTCTGACTAAACTGGTTAAATATTTGTGAGGTACAAGAAATTAGCAGGCTGCATATATGGAAAAGAGAAGTTCTTGAGTTCTTTCCCAAGCTGCTTTCTACAGAGCTTCCCCTTTTGCTTTAATTTTATCTCGGAGAATAAAATAAATGCTAAAAAGAGAGTTAGGGTTAAGTGTCTTCTCCTTCCAAAAAGTTGACAGTCATGGCCACTTCTTAGCCATTCTTGCACTTTCTGTTCTTTCTATTGCTTTGATTTGTAGTCAGCCATGGGATACAAAGATGTGCTGAGGCTATGACTACTTTTACAACTTTTGCTGTTCAACAAATCAGCATGCTTTGTCTGCCATTATGGATGTTTGCTCACCTCCAGAGCAAGAGAGTATCCTAGAATATCCATATGTTGCCACTGAGTAATTTTTTTTTTTTTTGCTTCTTCCACCAAGTTGTCCCTTGATCTTCACAGAGTTCTGATAGCATCCACAATAGCAGAATTCTTTGAAAAATCCCAGGGAACAGTCTGGATATGGACTTGATTTTCTTGTAACTAAAAGATGTCCAGGAATTTTTTAAAAAGAAAAAAAAAACTATATTGTAACAGAGTCCACCAACTTGTATTATTGTTTGGGTAGAATATAACAAAATGATTACAACTGGGTTATCAATCAGAGCAATCAAATCCTTTCAGGCATCATATAATAGAATATGTTGACAAAGCACATTTATTTCAGGAGTAAGCCAGGTGAGCACATTTTATTTTGAAGAGCCTGCTATATCTGTGTATTTGGTTTTGGGATTCTTTCTATAGGCTGCTTTTCTTATTACTATTTCATACTATACTATTTCATACTCTCCTTTGCAGCCTGGTTGAGAAGAGTTGCATTCATCATGGCCCAAGGATCCAGTGACATGGATATTGGGGAGCAAGAGGACAGTTCTCCAAATATGATTGTTTACCGAAAGGTAAGAAGCTAAAGCGTCATTCATAACTTCTATGCTGGCTTCTGAACTAGATGAATAAGGAACTATTAACTCTTTAAAAACCTGTATGTTAATACATGTGGTCCTCAACTTATGACAACAATTGGTCCTGGGATTGCTGTTGCAAAGTGGTACAGTCATAAAGTGCAATGCAATGAAAGGTGAGGTAGTAGTCCCAGTTGTTGTCATAACCCCAAGAAACGTGTCATTAAGGAGAAAGTGGAGGAAGTTCCATGTATAGAGCTGCAGTGACACAGTGGTTAGAGTATCAGTACTGCAGGCTACTTCTGCTGACTGCCAGCTACCAGCAGTTTGGCAGTTCAGGTCTCACCAGGCTCAAGGTTGGCTCAGCCTTCCATCCTTCCGAGGTCAGTAAAATGAGGACCCAGATTGTTGGGGGCAATATGCCGACTCTGCAAACTGCTTAGAGAGGACTGTGAAGCTAGAAGATTTGTTAGAAAGGTAAAGTATACCACCAAAATTTAATCAATTTTAGTCCTTTGCTTTGTTTTCAAGTAAGAAAGGAAGTATGTGAACCCTGTCTCCGTGAAAGCTCCATAGTGCAGCTTCAACAAAGATGACTTTTCCCAGAATCACCAGAAATCTAAAACCAAATGGAGATCCACTGTCTTACAGTCTTCTCATGGGGAGCCACTGTATGGAGCACTTGGGGGCTCCCCTGATCCTCTTCTGGAGAGGAATTCGAATGCAACAATCCATTCACCAGCTCCTCTTTCTACCAAAGTAGTTTCCATTCCACCCTGGAATCCGGTATACTGATCTCTTCAGTAATATTGTACAGCTATAAAAAATGAAATTTGGGAATAGGGAACAAAGAGTCTGGTATTGTGGTTAAGAGTCTGGCCTAGAAAGCAGGAAGCAGTGAGTTCTAGTCCTGCCTTAGGCATGAAAGCCAGCTGGGTGACTTTGGGCAGTCACTATTTCTTAGCTTAATCCACCTTACAGGATTGTAGTTATATGGAAAATAAGAGGAGGAAGGAGCATTATATTTGTTTGATGCTTTGAGTACTATAAAGTAGTAACAGTGGAATTAAAAATCTAATAAATAAACAATCAACAAATTATGCTTCTTTGGAGCATGTTCATCCAAATGGTTGGAAATAGAAATTGCAGATGAGTCTTCAGTTATTGGATTCAAATGTTATTTACTTAAAATTGATTCAAATGTTATTTACTTAAAATACAGCATGGTTCCATATATAATTAATTGGTTCCACCTTACCTTGAAAAATGAATTAATCATAACCTCCATACTGTAACAAACCTTGTTGTGTTAAAAAAAATGCATGAGGAGCAATTTATGAATTTCTTTAGTCCTTTTTCTTCTTTATCTGCCCCACATTTGCCCTGGCTGTAGAGATGGTCTTGGTAAACTTTTCAAGGCCTCCATGTATGTTCAACTTTGGATTCCCAAAGTGAGTCCTAGAGCAGGAATCTCCAACCTTGGCAACCTTAAGACTTGTGGACTTCAACTCCCAGAATTCCTAAGCTAAGCTGGCTGAGGAATTCTGGGAATTGAAGTCCACAAGTCTTTAAGTTGCCAAGGTTGGAGACCCCTGTCCTAGAGAGCATGTTTAGTATTTGTTAGGTCCTGTGCCCTAGCATTTAAAATCCTTGCTTACATAAGAATATCTGTGCCTCATAGTTGCTCTTAGAAAATACAAAATGATTAATGGCTGATATCACAGACTCTTTTTATATGGTCACTTACCTAAGAAAAGTTGAAGATAAACTGGGTTGGGTGAGTATTGCCAAAGGCTGTCATAGTTGCTAGGCACAATATATGTTTACTTTCTGCTTACACACCCATAGTAACCATGTTGGGAACAGTAAATAAACATTTCAGACGTGCTGGCCATCTATGAAAGACCAACCTCTTATATATTCCAGCAAGCATGAAATGCCATGCTGGATTTCATCACTGATTTGAATTGAAATCTAGTACATCTGGAAGGGAACAGATAGAAGAAGGTTGATCCACTCAGTCAAGATGTTTCACTGGTATGATACAAGATGAACCGAGGCTTATTGTACACAATTAATATCAGACAACCTCAAAAGCTGAACATTTGGGTTACATTCATATATTTAACTTTGGGTCTACCTCTAGAATTATGATTCCATAAAGTTCTTGAATTGTTGTCAGACAATATATTAGTTGTTGTCAGGCAATATATTTCAAGATAATAAATTATGCATTGTGCTTGGATATTTATTCTGCTGTAGTTGTGTGCTTCTCTCTCTCTCAAGGCATATGCTGTTTTGGGACAAATTTTAACTTGTCCTTAGCAGAGGGAGGATGATTAGAGTATGTTGTTTTGAAGGCAACAATATATAATTGTTTTGCTTTATTTTCTTATTTCCTACTTTTTAAAAGCCCCTTTAAAGCTGAATCCTGTAAAGTAAGGTAACATATGTAAAGATCAGTAACCTTAATATTATTAAAATATTACTTTCTAATAGCAGAAAGTAGCCGGGAAAGCAGCCCAGAGCTTAACTACCGCACTATGAACACTATCATATCACTTTTGATTATGATCTTAGCTTCACTAGGTAGACTGGACCACAAAATCAATTCCATAAAAAGGCTAAAAGTATTTTTTATTGAGATTGGCAACAGAGGTGTGTTGCATGTTTGGTTAAACTATACCTCCCCCTAAGCTGAATGGAATAAAAACATTCTTAATATTCATTTATAGCAGAGGTGGTATTCAGCAGGTTCTGACCAGTTCTGGAGAACCGGTAGTGGAAAATTTGAGTAGTTTGGAAAACCACCTCTGACTAGCCCCACCCCCATCTAGCTGGCTGGGTCTCCTTTTGTTGCCCTGCACAGGAGAACAGAGCTGGAAAGCAGGTTAGTGGGGTGGGGAGGGAATGGGGATTTTATAGTATCCTTCCCCTGCCACACCCATCAAGCCACGCTCACAGAGCCAGTATCCCACCATTGATTTATAGTTTATCAATGAAGATATGTGTCAGAATATGGTCTTCATTCCAGGGACAGTGAGTTGCCTTGGGTGGATATTGCTGTGCCTTTTCTGGGAGTTCTAAAAACAGACATGCTGAGAAAAAGCTGCTGACCTGTAAAATAAGCTTAAATTGAGATGTATTAGGTTGATGAGTGTCCCCAAGGGACTTCAAGCGGGAGTGTTTCTGAGTGGAAAAGGAAGGCAGTACAGAATGTGTTTTTTCTCCATTACTTATTCCATTTTAAATCTTTCCCCCTGCCCCATTCACTGAATACTTCATAAGGCAGGCAACCTTTAAGTATCTATGGATTTGTCCATATGATTTGAAATGAGCACCTTCAAGCAAAAATAATGGAAATGGCATTATTATAAAGGCTGTAAGTGGACATACTGGTATAACTCCTTGCTTGAAATATTGAAAGAGAACAGGATATTATTATGGATCCAAAGTGAAGGTCCATCTATATATACATCTCACTGAATTCAACAGAAAAGGGGTGCTCTTTCTTAAAGAGGTATAGGAAATCAGAGAGCACAGCACACCTTCCTTAAAATACATGAGATACCTACAACTGCATCTTTGGACTCCTCCTGAAATTTCCCCCAAGTTTTCCCTGGATAAACTGGATGAATGATTCAGTTTCATTTTTCTTCCCTCCATATTTCCTCCCATATTTTAAACGAACATAATTTCTATCATTTTACTTTTTATTTTGTTCTTTTAACCAGGGATGGGATTCTACAGGTTAGCACCTATTCGCTAGAACCGATTGTTAACATTCTAAGCAGTTCAGAGAACTGGTTGTTAGAAGAAATTACAGGCCTAATCCTGTAAGGAAGGCAGGAAAGAAACATCCTGGTGTTGCTTACAGAAACTGCCCCTCCGTTAACCCTTATGTTAAGTTCTGCGCATGGGTGCAAGGAACGGAGATGAGGCAGTGAACAGTGAATTTCAACTCTTTATTAATCATGCTGAACAGAGCAAAAAACCTAGGGCAGCAGTAGCCTTTTTATAGGGTAGGCTGCTGACCTATTAGCCAATCCGGTACGGCCACTTAACAGCCAATCAGAAGTACAGGGCCAGAACCCTGCACTTACTCCAAGCTCACACTTTATTATTTATATACATACACAACACCCCTTCCCCCTGGTTCCTTAGTCCAAGTCATAGTCCCTTAAAAAGGACGGTTGTTTTTTTAGTCTTTTGGATTTCCTTTGTATTGGCTGGTTGCAATCCAGCTGAGGTAGATCGCCGCTTGATGGTGGGGCTGCCTCTGGTTCAGAGTTCACTTCCAAGTCATTGCCCACATTTTCCGCAATTCCCTGAGGCGCAAACGTTTCTCCCTCCAGCTCCGCTTCTTGAGTTACATTTAAATCGTTGTTCCCTTCGAGTGGATTCTCTAGGATTTCCACATCTTCCGTACCTCCCCCCCCTCAGTTTGGTCGTAGGGGAGTTGCGGACTGGCTGTTGCAAGTCATGACCGTAATTGGTCGATATGCCGTTTCCAAAATTTATTGTCAAGGCATTGCACAAGGTAGGATCTGGGGCCGGTTACACGTACTACTGTCGCTTCCACCCACAACGGGTCGCCCGATAAGTTCTTTGCATACACGAGGTCTCCTACCTGGAAGGTGCGACAGCGGCTGCTGAATCCTAGTGGTTTCTCCGGTTCATAAGCAGGGTGCAACCGGTCAAGGTGGGAGTGGAGCCTTCGTCCCATAAGCAGTTCGGCGGGAGTTCTGCCAGTGACGCTATGTGGGGTGATGTGTTGCAAGAAGAGGATTTGATTGACCTTGTCATCAATGTTGTCGTAGTTTACTTTTTGCAAGGTTCTTTTCACAAATTGGACCATGCATTCTGCTCGGCCATAGGCCGCAGGATGCACAGGCGAGGTGAGCGCATGGCGGATGCCGCGATCAGCAAGATACTGCTCGAACACGAATGCAGTAAACTGTGGCCCGTTATCAGACACCAGGACGTCTGGTAGTCCGTGGGTTGCAAAGAGTCTGTTGAGAACCTTGATGACTGCCTCGGAGGTCGTAGTCGTCATATGATGAATTTCGAGCCAATTTGAGTAGGCATCGACTGTAAGCAGAAAGGTGTGGCCCTTGGTTGGTCCCGCGAAATCCAGGTGAATTCGGGACCAGGGTCCGCGAGGTGTCTCCCATTCAGTAGGCATGGCTTTTGGTGGGGCATTGCTGACTTCTTGGCACCGGGGGCAAGCTTTAACCCACTGTTCGATTTGCTTGTCAATGCCCGGCCACCATGCGTAGCTTCCTGCAAGTGCTTTCATTCGCACGATGCCGGGGTGGCCCTCGTGCAACGTTCTCAGCAACGTTTTACGGAGCCGCTCTGGGATAACGACTCTATCGCCCCAGATGATACAGCCCTTCTGGGAGAAGAGTTCAGTCTGCCTATACTTGAACGGTGTGAAGTCATCTGATACTTGGTCCAATGGCCATCCGCGTTCTACCCAACCTAGGACTCATGCTAGGGTGTGGTCGCACTTGGTTTCTCTCGCGATGTCTCGAGCAGTCAGTGGTGGTGAGTTGAGTGCCTCAATTTGCAATGTGGTTACCATTGGTGCTGGATCGTCGAGAGTCTCTGGGAGTGGTGCTCGGCTCAATGCGTCGGCGTGGGGAATGGCTTTCTCTGGCCGATATTGCAACCGATAATTATTAGCAGCTAAGAATTCTGACCATCGGGTCATCCTAGGGGATAATATGTAGGGAGCCGGCTTATCCCCGGCTATTATCCCTAGCAATGGTTTGTGGTCAGTCACAATGGTAAAAACCCTCCCATACACGTATTCATGAAATCTTTTCACAGCTGAGACGATTGCGAGGGCTTCTTTATCAATTTGTCCATAGTTCCTCTCTGTTTTCGAAAGAGTCTTTGAAAAATATGCAACAGGGGCTTCGTTCCCATTAGGCAGCACGTGGCTCAAAATGGCGCCTACCCAAAAGGCGATGCATCGCAGGTTATAACTAACAGCAAAGTCTCGTTATACTGCATGAGCACAGAGTCAGATGTGAGCAGTTTTTTAACATTTCGGAACACCTGTTCTTCTCGGTGCCCCCATAACCACATTGCTTTTTTATCTAACAATCGGTGTAACGGTTCAGCGACGGTTGCTTTGTGCGGTAAAAATACATTATAGAAACTTATGAGGCCTAGGAACACCTGGAGATCGGCCTTGCTTCGTGGTCTGGGAGCGTTTTTGATCGCCTTTAACTTACTCTTGGTAGGGTGAATGCCCTGGCTATCAATCACGTACCCCAGAAATTCAACACTGTCAGTACATAATTTACATTTGTTTTTTTTAACCCTAAGGCCGGCTTCTTGGAATTTTTTTAGGACTAATTTTAACCGGTCTTGTAAAAATTTTTTTTGTAGGGGCTGCTCTTAAAACATCATCAAAATAAGGGACCACGCCCTTAATTCCTTGCAATAACCTTTCCATAAGGCTCTGGAAGATCCCCGGGGCTACACTAACTCCGAATTGCAGCCGGGTACATTTAAAGGCACCGCGGTGCGTCACAATAGTTTGGGCCTGTGCCGTTTTTTCATCCACTGGTAATTGTTGATATGCTTGAGCTAAATCCAATTTAGCAAAAACTTTCCCGCTCCCCCAGGGAATGGAGGAGGTGCTGCACCACCGGGACTGGATATGCGTTCTGCTGCAGGGCGTGGTTCAAGGTGGCCCAGTAGTCCCCACAAATTCGGATTGACCCATCTGGCTTGAAGGGTGTTGCAATAGGGGTTTCCCAAGGAGAGTGATCAATGGGCTTCAACACCCCATGAGCTATCAGTTTGTCGAGTTCGTCGATTTTCGGTTTTAAAGCGAACGGAACTCGACGGGGTTTCAAACAAATGGGAGCTATTTTTGGATCTAAGCTGAATGAGATCGGGGTCCCTTTGTACTCGCCTAAGCTGTCCGCGAAGACGTCCCCAAACTCAGATATAAGGTCTTCCTCCCAGTCACAACCACCGACTCGGTTTACGCCGGCCACTTCAATGCCGAGTGGCGCAAACCATTGGAGGCCCAGTAGGCTAGGTCTATCTCTATCGATGACCGTTAAAGGTAAGTACGCTGTGTGCTTCTTGAAGGAGACTCGGACTCGGCAGGACCCGACGACGGGGATTTGATCCCCCGGGTAGTCCTTGAGGATGAGGCGTTGGAACCGTAGATCTTGGCGTTGAATTGTGGGGATGAGTTGCTTGAGTGTCTTCCACGACACCATCGAGAGGGATGATCCCAAGTCAACTTCCATGAGGCAAGGCTGGTTTTCAATGGCTACTGTGACTCAAATTTTCTTAGTGTCCAAGGTTGAGGCGTGACCGATAGTGATAGTATGGTGAGCCTCTTCTCTCTGCAAAGCTCGATTTCTGTAGGAGTGGTTTACTGGTTCTCGCCTTACAGGATGGTTTCCTGTCAATTGGCGATAATTAGTCCCTTTTGAGGCCTGGCTGGGTCCTGGCAAGCTGCGGCAGACCCGTCCAATGTGACCTCGTTTCCCGCACTCGTGGCAGAGTGCGTCGCGGAATTTGCATTCAGATCTGGCATGGTTGGCTCCACAACCAGCACAAGGGCGTAAAGGCTTCGGGTGAGGGTCCCGGTCGGACCGCAGTCGATGGACCCCTTCTTTGTCGCTGTCTGATGACGAAGAGAGGTCCTCGTGGTGCGTTGTTGCCAGCTGCCCTTCTGAACTAGGTGAGATTTCGCTTGTCGGTGGTGGTACCGGAGTGCGGTTCCGCTGTAGTTGTGCAGTCGACTTCTTGGTTGCCTCTGCTGCTGTGGCTTCGGCGATGGCGTCGGCAAGGCTGATGTCTCCTTTTGCCATCAACTTGCTTTGCACGCCTGGTGCATCTAATCCCAGGACTAAGCAATCTCGTAGTGCCTCTTCTAAATCGGCGAATTCGCAGAGGCCTCCCAAATTTCGGAGGTCTGCTATGAAGTCGGCCACGCTTTCTCCCTTTCGCTGGTTCCTCTGGAAAAATTTGTGCCGTCTCACTAGCGTAGGCACAGTTGGGGCATAGTGACCTTGCAGGAGAGGTTCGAGGTCGTTCCAATCCATCGCCTTTGCTTCTCGGGGTTTGGCTAGTGCTTTAGCCATCTTAAATACAGTTGGGCCGCAATGCGTTAGGAACACCGCCCATTTCTTTCCTGGTGTGGCATCCTTTAAATTGTTCGTCTCTAGGAACATTTGGAAGCGATCCATGTAGGACTCCCAGTCCTCTTGGGTTGGATCGAGTGGAGCGGGTGGTATGATGCCGCCGGACATGGTTCCATTGTTGGCGTCGTCTGTCACGTACTCAGTGTTCTTCGAAGTTTCGTTGGTTCAGATGTCTCCAAATCCCACCTTCGTCGCCAGTGTTAAGTTTGAGAATGGGTGAGGAGGAATGGAGACAAGCCTCTGAACGGTGAACTTCAGCTCTTTATTTACATAGTGACTTCTCAATAAAACAACAGTAACCCTCGCCTTATATAGGCAACCCTTGTAACATTTTAACTAATAACAGGGTAGGAACGCTAGCTTTTATGACCAATAGGAACTCTCTGTTAAGGGCCAATCGGATTCCCTGGAATGGGCCAATCCGGTATGGCCACTTAACAGCCAATCAGAAGTGCAGGGCCAGAACCCTGCACTTACTCCAAGCTTACACTTTATTATTTATATACATACACAACAGTTGTCCTCCGATCTTTGCGGGCTCGCCTCTGTTGAGGTATTCCTCTGTGACGAGGCCAACCCTCTCCCTGATTCTTCTTCATGTATTGCGCCTGCCTGTTGACTTCCTTCGATTCCGCTTTCCACCATCTCGAATTCGGTTTCTTTGACATCCCCTCCCCCAGTCATCTCTTCTGGTTTGGTGAATGCCGGCTACCTCGATCCCAAGTGGGGTGAACCATTGAAGGCCTAACAAACTAGGCCGGTCGCGGTCGACGACAGTCAGTGGTAACAACGCAATATGATTTTTGAATGAGACTTGGACTTGGCTGGATCCAACGACCGGAATTCGGTTCCCCTGATAATTTTTGAGTATGATTCTTTGGGCTCTGAGGTCTTGACGCCGGACGGCAGGGATTAATTGTTTAAGGGTCTTCCAGAAAACCATCGAGAGGGACGATCCTGAGTCGACTTCCTTCACACAAGGCTGGTTTTCGATGGCGACCTTCACTCGGATCTTCTTTGCATCTAACGATGAAGCATGACCGATTGTAATGGTTTGGTGTGCCTCTTCCCGTCTCGTTGAAGTGGCCAGTGTTTTATTTCTGTAAGAGTGGTTGTTCCATTGGTGGTTCAAATGTTCCCGACTCACAGGACGATTCCCTGTGGTCTGGTGGTAGTTGTTTCCCCTCTGAATTGGGCTGGATCCTTACTTGCTTCTACAGACCTTCCCGATGTGGCCTCTTTTCCCATAGGAATGGCAGAGCACGTCGAGGAATTTGCAGTCTGATCGCGGGTGGTTTGCCCCACAACCCGCGCATTGGTGCGGTAGTCTTTGATTCCGCTGGTTGCGTTGATCACGTTCAGACCGGAGCCGGTTGACCTCCTCCTCATCACTTTCTGATGGCGATTCGAGGTCCTCGTGATGGGTCGCTGTTGTGTGCCTCTCTAGGCGAGGTGAGGAATCGCTGGCGAGTTGACGGAGCGGTGCGTTGGTGCGGCACATTCGGGTGGCCGACTTCCTGGTTGCTTCTGCTGCAGTAGCGTCCTTGATGACATCGGCAAGATTGATGTCCCCTTTGGCCATGATGTTGCTCTGCGCAGTGTGGTCATCTAATCCCAGAATTATTCGGTCTCTCAGAGCTTCTTCGAGGTCTGTAAACCCACAGAGGTCTCCCAGGTTCCGGAGATCTGCGATGAAATCTGCAATGGTCTCTCCTTTCCGTTGGTCCTCTGGTAAAACTCATGTCTTCGGACAAGCGTTGGTACGGCGGGTGCATAGTGGGCCCATAGAAGGACATCCCAGTCCATGGATTTCACCTCAGCCGGTTTCGCTAGTGCTTTGGCCATCTTAAAGACGGCAGGCCCACAATGGGTCAGGAACACTGCTTGCTTTTTTCCCCGTAGTGGCATCCTTCAAGTTGTTGGTCTCCAGAAACATCTGGAAGCAGTCTATGTACGAGTCCTAGTCTTCTTGTGCCGGGTCAAATGGAGCGGGTGATATGGCGCCGCCGGACATAGTTTCCGCTGTTGATGCGCCTTCAGCCACGTGCTCTGTTTGGTGCTCTGTAGTGTTCAGTCAGCTCTGATGTCTCCGCATCCCATCCTTGTCGCCAGTGTTAAGTTCTGCGCATGGGTGCAAGGAACGGAGATAAGGCAGTGAACAGTGAACTTCAACTCTTTATTAATCATGCTGAACAGAGCAAAAACCCTAGGGCAGCAGCAGCCCTTTTATAGGGTAGGCTGCTGACCTATTAGCCAGTGAGAAACATGGAAGTGTTAAACCCTTGAACCAATGAGAGTTGGCCCATTAACAGCCAATCAGATTTCCCAGAAAGGACCAATCCGATATCGCTATTATTGGCCAATCAGAAGTGCAGGATTAGAACCCTGCATTTTTCTTAAGGTTCTTAAAACTTTATTAAACGCCTTTATTAGTTCATAACACCTTATTACATTCTTGGCAGGACTAGACTTTCTATCTCAGGAACTTCTCTGGAGTTTTTTTCCCCTCCTTTGCTGGTACTTTGCTTGTGTGGAGTGACCATTCAAAGTTATAATGGCACTGAAAAAAGTGACTTATGACTGTTTTTCACACTTACAACTGTTGTAGCATCCCCACAGTCATGAGAGGCCAGGTGAGGTGATGCGTGCTTCGATGTGAGTGATGTTGAGTTGGCCACACCCAGCCAGTCACATGACCACCAAGCCACGCCCACCAACTAAGCCGGTTGTAAAAAAATTGAATTCCACCCCTGCTTTTAACTGCTTTTATTGTAAATCACAACCCTGTACAACTGAGTAGGAAACATAGGGCTGTATTAAGGAAATAATTTAGTTTGTTTTTTCTAAAAAAAATATGGGAAAATTGAAACAAAAGAAAGAAGATGAAAGCTTTCATTATTTTCTTTTAGAATAATGAATGACACAGGCTGCTCATATATTTCAATATATTTACTTTACATGCCTTGCATACTTAGGACTAATGAGTATAATAGAAAAGCTCATCTTAATTTGAGCAAACAATTTTCATAATCCAAAATCTATTAATAAGATGAACATGAAATTTCAGCTGCACAAAGACAGAATCTGTTGATAAAAGCATTAGTTTTATTTTAAAAAGATTCCTAAATTGTCTGTAACTGAAGGCAAAACATACTGTACATGTAATATATATTGTCCCCACTCTTGTTTTCTTAATTCTTTAAAAAAATATCCTTGAAGGCCAGAATACATAACTCTGTATTTATGGAAAAATGAGAAGTTCTATTACCATCTGTGGGAAGCAATATATTAAAATATTTTAAAATTTGATTCATTTAGTAAAGAAAATTATTTGAATAAATTACACTTAACATTTAATAAGAGTAACAGCCATCGGAACCTATTAGTAAATCAAGTATACACATTGGAATTTGTGTTCTTAAAGTCAAGCAAAGTCAACTTAGATCAAAGAAGAATGTGAAAGAAATGTTAGACTATTTTAGTTTCCCTCAATTTGTTTAGGGACAAAATGATCTGGCTTTAAAATTTCTAGAATTTTTAAAACTTTAGGGGTAAGGAGGTGCAAACTGACTGCATCTGTTGAACTGTGGTTGAACTGAAAAAGCTGGCTAGGGTTTGGAATCCCAGGACTATGGCTAGACTGGGAAATTAAAGCAGAAAATTTCTGAGAACAAGGCAATAGCAAAGCATTTCTCTATTGCTAAGAAGTTAAGTGTGTCTGGAGAGTGACTTTCCTTTATCCTTTTTAATGAATTAAAAAAATACAGTACTGTATCAGAGCTTTGGAAACTATCATCTCCTCACAAGGAGCTTTGTAATAAAAAGGAAGTTTATCACTTCATTTATAATTCTTTTGATAGATAATATAATGAAAAGGAATTTGACTTAAATGATAATTGGGTGATACTGCTTAAAGCAATGTAGCATTCAGGATTTCCAGCCAGCATGATTGGAAATTCTCAGAGTTGTAATTAAAGATATCTGAAGAACACCAAGGAGAAGGTCAAATCCAGCAGTACATTAAATGCATTACTTTTATGCTTCCACCAAACTCTCAATATGATATTTTGAATTCTATCCTGGCCCATTTTTATTTCAAAATATTTTTAGTCTGCTGATTAATGGAGCTGTAAGAGCAGGACACAAGAATAAAACTTCAATTTAAATTATAGAAAAAAAAACAGAACAGCATAAAAAATTCAGCATGCTGCAGCAAAATAAATTATATCATCATACAGTCAATTCAGCTATTCCATAATAAACAGCATGGGTGAATGATCATGTCTTCAGCTGTTAGCAGAATGAAATCAAAGTTGACAGTCTTCTTTGTGCAGGATAGGAAAAAAGTCATGATGGAAGAAGACATCTGTCTGGTCATTTCCACAAAGTCTTCAAAAACACTTTGGGTATATCAAGATGGAATTTGAGACAGGAAAATGGCACAGACTTTGGAATGAGGCATAACTATGAAAATATCTGGAAATCATTACTCATTAGGAAATAGTATGATCATGTTCATAAATAGTCTCATCTATAAAGTGTGTTCTGCACTTTATGTTAATTTATATTTAAAAAGCAAATAAATCAAAAGTGCTTTGAAAATCAACTGATTTCAGATTAGTTCAGTTTTAGCCAGAAGGAAAAACATCAGAAATATATCATTAGGATACAAGGAACATATCATCTTTTCATATTGATATGGACTTTGTTAGGGATAACATTGTTTTACCCTAACTGGTTTAGGTAAATAATAATATGTAATCATAGTTTATATGTGAAAGTGTCTGCAACTTTAAATATGAGAAAGTAATTAGGGGAGTGGTTGTGAAAGCACTTTAAAAGAAGCAAGATGACAGCTTGCTCTCTCTCTGGCTTTGATGATCCCTGATTACTGCTTGGAATCAAGACTGCTTTGCTCGAACGGAAGAGAAAACAAAAGACTGATTTGTAAGTGAACTGACATTAGGATATTCTACATGGACTTTGCTAACTGAATATCCCTGAATGGACTGACTAAATGATACATGACTATTGGACTGTTATTTTGACTATGCTATGAACTCATAATGGAATAAACTATATTTTTGATAGCACAAGCGTATCTGTTATTTTTACTGTATGTTAATAAACATACAAGCTTAGCTCACTCATTTATCTGTGTGCCTATCTGACTAATGCTGCACATTCTGTTTAGCTTGTCTCCCTAACCCTGGTTGGGGAAACCAGGCTTAACAGTCTTGTTTGGAAGTTGATCATGCTGACTTGGATAAGTTTACACTGCACTGCAGACATTGAGCATGAATTAGATCTTCCAACTTGCATAATGGTAGCAAATCTTTCAGAGAAATCTTGTGTTCATAACACTGCTAATATTGTTGAAAGGGTTTAAAATTTTAAGGTTTAAGATTTCCTGGGCACAAGTTTTATGATTTTGGGCTAATAATTTTTAAATAGTTTTGGGGAGAGTATATTAAGCAGTAAGCTTTGCTATAGAAAGTCAAGGATGAATGACTAAGGCCATTTGGTTAACCTATGGTTTGAAACATATTTTTCCTAGGAATAGCTCTTTTCTCTATCATTACATATTCTAATTAATCCTGGGATGCAGTCCAAAGTAGTGCTTTTTAGTTTAGCTCAGTGCTCTATATATAAATCTCAAATGACTGTTGACAAAACTGATGTTAAATAAAAATCGATGAGCATTTTGTTCTTGTGTTTTTCAAGATGAACTATTTAAAAGAAAACTAAGATACTTGATATGAAGAGGCTCAAATAAATGTTTGCCTAATGGTTTAAATGAGCAAATTGCCTCCAAGGGCACCTTATGAGTGGAGGGCATTTATTGATATTTCCCTCCTTTTCAGATCCTTCCCAGAATCTCACCTGTATTGAAAGATCCAGATTTTAATTCAAACTGATTCATTCTGTACTTGCCTTCACGTGGAGAAATAATCTCTTCTCACTTATTGTCTTTTCCTATCTTGAGGTCAATGCCTTTGAGGAATGAGAATTCAAGAAGATCGGGGTTTTGGAGGGGCCTCTACCTAAATCTTGGTGAGGTGGAACCCTGCCATATCTCAAATGAGGGGAGAACTGTGCAATAAATGTACCACTTTAAATCCTTTATTTGGATTAGCCAAACCAGTTATATGACTTTTCTGAATAACATTGCACCTTCTCCTGTGATCAGGGTAGATTGGGTTTTCGTTCCACTGCAAGTAGCTTTGATGCAGGTGTTGCAGGAGGATGGGGTGGCTGTCTTATTGGCAGGAACGATGTGGAAGCCCAGGAAACAAATGATGAATGCAGTGGGCAGCTTCATGATACTGATGTAGGCAAGGCTGGTTTGGGTAGAAAAGGCCTCACTTGTCGTCCGGGGACCAAGGTGTTGTTGTTGTTGTAGGAAACGGCCGCATACCCTCGTCCCCAGGTTATAAGTTCAGCAGGTCCATGCCATGTGGGATCTGGCAATGGTTGAAAGTAGACTGGAGGTCTAAGAGCATCCTTGAATGGAGAGCAAAAGTGTCGAGAGGCGGCAGAAGAAGCAGGTGTGCCAGACTCATTCAGGAAATTCAGTGTAAATAAGCAGAAGTTAAGCTTGTTTTGCAGCGTGGGTAGCCCTGGGGTGAGTTTCCCCATTGAGTTGTGAACTTTACTATGGCCTGCCCTTGAGAATTGTATGGAATGCCAAATTTGTGCAAAATGCCCCATTGTTTACAAAATTTAGCAAAGTTGGTACTAGTATAGGCGGGGCCATTGATCAACCCAAACAGGGACATTCGTGGTTAAGGTCAAGCGAAGGGGAAGAGGGTGAGTCATTCTAGCTGCAATTTAGCACCAAATTGAGAGAGCAAGTCCCTCCCCCACAAGTTTGTGTGAAGGGGGAGGATGACGGGCTTAATTTGTGCAGTCCCTGTGAGATTTTCAGAAGTCACAGGGAGCCAAAATTTACTGATGTGAGCCGTTTGAATCCCTTGATCATTTTTGCTACAACGTCACCCTTTTGTAACTTTGTTGGAAGAGTGGATAGCACAGAAAGGTTAATGGCTGAGAGTTTTGAGGAAGAATAAAGCAGATCGGGAACCACAGAGATTCCTTTGAGGAGGGCATGAGGGTGAGATTGTATAAGAACAGCTTTATCAGAGGAGAAGGAGGCAGAAGGAGGAAGCTGTGCGCTGACAGAGAGTGGTAGAAGGGGAAAGGATATGAGCACATCTTCTGCCACTGACAATTCATACACAGTGGATGGTATATGGGCAGCCTTGGGAGAGGGGCTAGCTGCCGGCCCCTCTACTCGTTTCCCAAGGGTTCAGTTTTTGATTTACATTGATTAGCCCAATGATAGCTTTTCTTACATTTCGGGCAGACTGTTTTTGGTCGAGCATCTCTACTGGTGGAGGGCTTTGCTGCCCCCCCGCCGGGGGCTCGACATTGTGATTTAAAATGACCAGGCTTCCCACAATTGAAACAATTACCAGATGCTTATTACCTCTGGTGATAGCTGCAGCCATCATTTCGGAAGTGTATTGGTGTGTTCCCACCACCCTGCAGGCTTGTAGGAATTGGGCTAGAGTGGCATCTGGAGAATTAATCAAGGGAGTAAGCAAGGTTTTACGGTCTGCATTAGCGTTCTCATATGCCAGTTTAAGAAGAATTTCCTGCCGAGCCTCCTCATTTGTAATTTGCCTTTGTACCGTGCCCATAGGAGGGGGTAAGGCAGGAGAGGAAGGCACAGAAGGGAGAGCAAGAGAAGAAGAAGAGGGATTGGGTGAGGGGGGGTCAGGAGAAGGAGGGGGAGGTTCATTTGCCTCCAGGGGGGCAGTCGGTTTAAGAAACACAGGTGTCACAGTAGGGGGCAAGAGTTGTACAGCAGGATTCACATAGGGAGGGGGTGCAGAAAGGGGGCCAAGTAGGGGTTGCTCTAGAGAGGAGAGAGCCTCAAAAACCACCCTCCAAGCAATTAATATAGACGAAGGGGCCCTAGGACTTGCGTGAAGGTATTTTCCAATCTCCTTCCATACTGTAGTTTTGATACTGCCTTTAGCTGGATAAGAAGGGCAGTGTTGCCAAATGTATTCTAGGAGTTCCTCAATAGAGGTTTTTGTGAGGGGGGCATGAAGGGAGCCCCCCTTTTTAAAGGTAAAAAAATTTCATTTGGTCAATTCTCTGATTTCCTGAATGTGAGCTGCCTGCTCCTTGGAGAATCTACCACCCATACTCACGAGGGATCCGTTGTCACCAGCGATTCAAGCAGAAGAGGTGCACCAAGTCTATTCCAGACGATGAGAATGGGTGTGCCAAAGACGTATCACTTTTGAATGGATCACGTCGGGGTCACCAGTTGTGGTGGTCTCTCATGAAAAGAAGACGCAATGCAAGGTTGTTCCGGGATGAGAGCAGAGAGCAAACTCTGACACCCTCTTTTATTAGAAGCAATCTTTGTTAACATAGCAATTTTTGTTAGCGTCCTATCACAAACGCATTACATCACACAAAATAAGCATACAAAGCTGCAAAGTTTACGTTTGCTACAGTTCTGGGTAAGAAATGGCAACAATTTGTCCTTGCTCCTTGCTTCGTGTTGCAGTCAACCACCAGAAGGCCCGTTGTCCTTGCACGTACATAAAGAACAAAGAATAATTCCCAGATTCTCCTAAAACATCTAATAAGGTAACCCAATGTTGAGAGCCTTGAATGAATTAAAATCCAATTTAAAAAATATCCTCCATTGTATATATTTAATATAGTAATGACAGTGGTATTAGCTTGTTTTTACCAATTATACCATACAATATATCAAAGTATTTATATGATATTAGTTCATCTTATAGATAATTTTCTGATTTGTTGATACATCAGCAGTAGAGTATGTTGCTTGATTAGCAAAGCAGCAGTCAATCTTCCCAAAGATGCTGGCTTTCAGTCACCTTTAACTTTCTGTAGAACTAAGGGTGCCACTTAAGAAGAAAGGAAGAAGAATAAAAGGAAGCAGCAGCAGCAACGGAAACCTGGTTAAAAGCAACCAAGTGATAGGCCCACATTATCTTGTTCCATTGTGCACAAAAAATCATGAGCTGTTCAAGTAAGTAATACGCAATTAAATAAGTTAGGCTGACTGACGGTACTAATTTTATTTGAAAAGTTCTATGTTGCTTTCTTTTGTTTTCCTGAATTTTTTTCCCTCATCCCCAATTTTTTTTTCTGTGTCTAGAGTTTGGACTTTAAAAAGGAGATTTCTCATTAAAATCTTTCCCACATGCAAGTTCTCACCATTACACAGTGCTCATTCTGGTCTTGGATTTCTGCTTCAAAATACAGTTTGTTAAGTTATGGACTTTAGGCAGGGAGATGCAAAGAACCCATCCATTTTTGTTTCATAGAGCTGGAGAGAAGGGAGAACTTTAGTAGGAAATTTAAAAGCGTCAGCAACACAGATCCATCAGGAACTAAACTAGTGATAATCTGTTGTAAGAAAGCCAAAAACAAACAAAACAAAAACCCAACCTCCCCCCAAAGAGTTATTATGAACTTTATTGACTTATAGAAAGGCCTTTGATTGTGTCATTCACATCAAGATGTAGATCCCTGGAGAAGACTTGCTGGGAATAGTAGAAGGAAAGAATAGAAGAGGATGAGCAGAGATGAGTCCCCCATTGTAAGACCAGGTTAGAAACTGATTGTCATGGGGAAACTTTACATCTTCACTAAGAGTCAACAGCAAAATCATGGCATATAATAACTCAATATTGACCTTTACAGTGTGAGAATATAAATAAATATCCCATCTAATTACTATATTCCTTGGGCTGGTTTCTATATGTGTAACAAGAATTATTTGTTGTATTGTAATTTGTTCTGATTTTTTCATCTAGACACAATGATTCAAGGCTATTCAGTACTCTAAATCAGTGGTTCTCAAAGTGGGCGGTACCGCCCCCTGGGGTGGTGGTGGGATGCCTTAGGGGGCCGCTAAGAGGCGGCAGGGGGGCGCTGGAGGTGAGCAGCAGGGCATAATTCAGGGGTGAGAAAAAATCCCGCCGCCGCCGCGTTCGAGGCAAGGCCTTGCAGGATCATCCCATTGACTTGCACACTCTGGTGCAAGGAGCTCCGCCCCGAACGCAATGTTGGGAAAGGAGACCAAAGCCAGAGTGGCTTTGCTCTCCTTTTCAAACATCCCACCGCCGCCGCGTTCCACCCCATTGAGCCCCTTGCACTGGAGGCACCTGCCCAAGCAAGTCCAAATGGACCGGTGGATGAAGTCAATGGGGTGAGCCTGAGAGAGGGAAAGAGAGAGAGGGGGAAAGAGAGAAGGAAGAAGAGAAAGAGAAAAGGGAAACAAATAAAAAGGGACAAAGAAAGGGAGGGAATGGAAGGAAGGGACAGAAAGAAAAAGAAAGAAGGAGGGAGGGAGGGAGGAGAAAGATAATAAGATATCTATTCTAGTCCAATCACCTGCTCCAGCAGGGTTAGAAGGGAGTGTGCGTGTGTATGTGTGTGTGTGTGTTCTTGTAATTTACCAGTACATTTTGGTTTTGCCTTCTTCAGAATTGGCACAGTAATAAATTGGGGAAAAATAATTTTTAGTGTGGAGATCTGGTCCAATGGATCCTGTTTAAAACCTCAACAAAATGTGAGAGCTTCCTGATAGTCTTGACCATGTTTTGTCCACAAAACCTTTAATTAATAGAAGCCAAAGATGTTTCAATGTGCTGGCAAAGATTCTGGCAAAGTTGTTCCAATGTGGAAAAGGGCCTCTAAACTAGGCCTCATTTCAATCTGATGCATCAGGTCTCCCTCTCTCTCTCTCTCTCCTTCTCTTCCCCTCCCCCCTCCATCCCTCCATCCCCCCCTTTCTTTGAGGATGAGTTTGTAGCACCAAGGGGGTGGTGGACTGAAAAAGTTTGGGAACCACTGCTCTAGATCGTAAAATAGGGAATACGTAGTACTTAAAACACAAAGTCTGCTCTTTTAATGATCCTTTGGAGTTTCACTGCTGAAACTCCTTGATCTGTTGGAGTTTCACTACTGAGTATTAAGTATCTATATTACTGTTTTTTTAAAAAGCCTGTTGAGTATTGTAACTGTTGGAAATTGCTTGTTTTTATGGTTTGGTAAATTTCTAAATAATGAAAAGTATGAGGAAAAGATTTAGGAAGAAGAGAGGAAAGGGTTGTTTTGACTTCATCAAGTAACTGTGAGTTTTATTTGCCCACTAGGAATTATGGGAGTTCAGAAGAGCTCAGATTAAGAATGAATGAAATAAAGAACTCACACCTGATGAACTCATGGATTGTGCAGCCTAGATATGGTGTCCATTTAATGCAGTGGTTCCCAAATTTTTTCAGTCCACCGCTCCCTTGGTGCTACAAACTCATTCTCAATGCCCCACACCCAAGGGCACGATTCAAATTTCTGTGGGCGTGGCCCAATTTGAGGGTGTGGTTTGCTGGTCATGTGACTGGTGGTGTGGCTTGCTGGTCACGTGACTGGGTGAGCGTGGTTTGGTGACTGGCAAACCAAATACAAGTGGTTCTCACTTAATGGCCGGTTGCTTACCAAGTGTTCTAATTTATGACTGGCCTCCCCAGAACTACTTGATCTGTTTTTGGAGTTTTGACATCATGCACATACTTATACACATACTCCCTTCCAACCCTGCTGGAGCAGGTCATTGGACTAGAATTGGCAAAGCATCTCTGATTAGATTCTAGTAGTGAATAAAATCTAATCAGAGATGCTTTGCCGATTCTTGTTGATTTGTTTTATTTCTATTTCTTTATTTTATGTTGCTGAATTGCATTGACATGTGTGTCCCTTCTTGTGCACAACCCAGAAGCTTTTGTGATTCTTTGCAGCAAAAATTACCAACCTCTGGCTTTGCTCTACTTTTCAAACGTGCCGGCACTGCCGTGTTCTAGATGCCGGCCCCGCAGGTCCACCCCATCGAGCCTGCTGTACTGGAGGGACCTGCCCAAGCAAGTCCGAGCAGAGCGGTGCACCAAATCAATGGGGTGAGCCTGGGAGAGGGAAAGAGAGAGAGAGAAAAGAGAGAAAAAGAGAAAGAAGAAAAGAAAGAGAAAAGGGAAAGAAAGAAAAGGGGACAAAGAAGGGGGGGTGGAGGTGGGAGGGGAAGAGTGGGAGAGAGAGAGAGAGAGAGAGACACCTGATGCATCAGATTGAAATGAGGCCTAGTTTAGAGGCCCTTTTCCACATTGAAACATCTTTGCCAGCACATTGAAACATCTTTGGCTTCTATTAATTAAAGGTTTTGTGGACGAAACTTGGCCAAGACTTTCAGGAAGCTCTCACATTTTGTTGGGGCTTTAAACAAATGGTTCTATGATCAGTTAGGTTCCATCTTTAAGAGTTGAGAACCAGGGCATAAACTCTCGATGATCAGGATGGAAAATGAAAATTGTATCTTGTATAACTAATAATGTTTTTCTCCAACTATGTGCTCTCTAGGTGCGATGAAAACTACAATTTTCACTGGTCTCCCTGGCTGGGAATATTGTGCTTTTGTGGGACCAGGTAAAATAACATAATAAAGTATTTATTACATTTATAAGACTGCCCATCCCAAGTGCATGATCCTGGGAGGCTAACAATTAAAAAGGGAATTAAAAACAGTAACAAAATTATAAGCAACACAAATAGCACCCAAGGAACCAACTCTCAACAGCCCTGATAATCATCTCAGCTTAGCCAAGAAACAGGCTCAATGATACCATCAAGGTCTCCGGCTCAGTGGGAAAACTCACTGAAATAAAATGAAAAAAATAAAATAAAATATTCTGTTCTTAAATTGAGTTGAGAGTTCAGGTGCAGATTTAAACCTTAAACAAGATTAAGCCTAACAGAGGATAAAATAATTACTACTTATTGTAGCATTAGCAATACAAGTTTAAGATTCAAGAACATCAGTAACCAACTACTGTTACCTCTGTTAGCACTGAGGCATATTGAAATAATGGGATTCCTACCTATATTTGCAATGCAGGAAAAGGGCACTGTTGAAATCGGCCAAAATCAATTCTAATGTGTAATGAATTTTATTCTAATGGCCTTGTTTGAAAGAGGATTCCCAGTTCATAAACTGGTTAATTGAATGACTCGTAAAATGTAGAACTGCATATGTAAGGACAGCCACCACTACCTATCATATAGATAGAAAAACGATTATCTTCAGTTGTTTTTTGTCTGCCTCATTAGTCTGTCCACAAAAAGAAGATTTCAGCAGAAAAAGTGCAAATGAAAGTAAGGAAAAAAAAAACAATTAACAATTGAATCCCTAAGTATTAATTTTCTTCCTTAACATAAAATAATTTCTGAAAGCCTTTCAATAAAGTTTTGCTATCAAATGAAGAGGAACAACATGAGAACTTGGGAATGGGGTTAGTTGTTTCAGGACCATAACTTTTCCATTCTTTCTGTGCCACTGTTTTCCCCCCTTTCTTTTTGCATTCTTCTCTTTTTAAAAGACTATTTTAATGGGTTTTTTTTAAAGTATGACCTACAGGCCTTTCTAATTCAGATTATTTATAAGTGTATAAGTAGAGAAAGGTCTATTATGTTTATACTGCAGAAGGTGTGCATGGATTATGGAAACATTGAGTAAGGAGATTGCAGGGTTTAAGTAGAAATAGTTGAGATTAATGGTGTGTATCTGGGGTATTGTTACCAGCCATTTGAATGAGCTCAGTAATCCTTAAATCACTGTTATTTGTATGTCATTCTACATTAGTTGTACTTTGCTTTTCATTTCTTTTTAACAGTTTCAGTGCATTCCTTTGCAGCTGGACTCTTCCAGAAGAGTCAAACTGCTTGATTGTAGTTATAAAAAATCTTACCCAGAATAGACGTTTGCTCTTTTGTTGCAACTGTAATTAATTTGGAGTTTGAAGAGCTAGAAGAGGTAATATAATCCACTGTTATTTTTATTATGGGCTCAAAACCTTGTTGAATGTTCTCTATCATTTATTCACCAATTCTATCCAAAAACAGTAGATAATATATTTGGGTATCTCTCTCTGTATATTTAGACCTCTCTCTCTCTCTCTCTCTGTGTGTGTGTGTGTGTGCGTCTATGTGTATGAGAGGGGGAGCAGGGAAGAATGGTTGGGAAATATTAGAAATTAGATACATTTACTGTTTTCAGTCCACATATTAAAAGGATTATTAATGTGTGCAAGTTAAAAATGAGTTAGGGAAAGACTCATAAAACTTTTAAACAAATATGAAGGCAATTTGTCAAAATGTATCTTTTAATTTAGAATGCAGCTGTACCTTGAAAAATCAATGAACATATCTGATAAACAATGTGAATAACTGACTTCCATTTGGTGCATTTAATGTTATTGTTCTCAGCAGAGATTGGAGAAAGCATCTATTACGACATTGTGCAAATGCTTCTTGAAATGTTAAATAGTTCCTCCATTCCAATCACAGCAGATAACAGAACTTGGCAAAAAGATATTAATGGCTACATTAGTTAATTACATAATATATGTGTGTGCGGTTTAAGAAACAGTATCCTGAAACTTGTACTAGCAAGATACAACATAGTTGAGTGAGAATATTGTTTCAATTTCAGAGAACTTTTGAAATGATGAGAACAGTCTATTTCAAATGGCTGGTGGGTGATTTGAATGGCTGATTTCATATCTGAAATTGAACAGTTTAAATTCTAAATATTTTGTGCATCAGTATTTGATACAATTTTAATCCTTTTTTTTAGTATTTTGAAAGTATTCTGCTCGGAAATTTAGATCCTAAAATTGCCCATCCTTCTAACACTAGCGCTGCCCTCCAAATTATGAAAGTGATATGTTGGCAAAGTGGGGAGATCGTTTCCCCATCTTTGTCAAGTCTTCATGTAGTCAAAAGACCTGTCCATGTTGCCCAAAATTTTCCACAGAGTAAAGATAACATGAAAAGGATTGTGATGATATCCAGCATTTACCTTCAGTATCTTAATTACTTGCAGTCTTGAGTTTCCTTAAGGTTTATTAATGCAGGATCTTTAAACTGAAGGAGAGATTGAATTAATATGTAACCAACAGAATGTGCTTTCTTT
The DNA here is from genome assembly GCA_033807585.1 of Hydrophis major. Classification (NCBI taxonomy): domain Eukaryota; kingdom Metazoa; phylum Chordata; class Lepidosauria; order Squamata; family Elapidae; genus Hydrophis; species Hydrophis major. Next base: position 82,723,345 of record CM066328.1, on the reverse strand, counting down.
TCCATTATACCTTCAACTTAGTAAATCTCTGGCACTGCCTCAGTAGAATCAATAAAATTTAAATGGTCTTTGTGCCAGTAAGTTTTTTTTTTTTTGTTTCTTTGCTAAATGGTTGCAGTCTTAATTTGGAGGCTTCTTTTAAATGCATATTGCATGCAGTTTTCTTGGTTTTCTACTACTCTGCTGCATGGATATTTAATGAAATACAGTGATTTGGGAACTGTACCAGAACCTATTGAAAAATATAATTTGAACTTTTCTTTTCTTTATGGCTTTCCATATATAAAATTGTCCACTTGTCTGCTGCTTGCAAAAAATATCAAAGAAGCCTAGACCTTTAGCTTACTTTTAACTGTTTGGTAAATGAAAGGAGCTTGCATCAAACATGCCTTGATATCATATAAAAGATGGTACTAGATAGCGTGGCAGAGAAATAGGTGGCATAGAAACTTGGGAGAAGAGTTTTTATAATGTTCTGGCTCATCACATTCATTTTATTAATACAGTTTTTCTTCAACAGAATAAAGAGGTACCATTGCTGATTTAATAGTCAACAGACAATAGTTTAGTCATGCTGAGTGCTCTGAATTTGGCTTTCTTCTTGTAGACCAGGGGTATCAAACTCAAAACCCACAGGCCATATCTGGCCTGCAGGGTGCTTAGATCTGGCCCATGGAGCCACCCTGGAAACAGTGAAGGACTGGCTCGCGGTTCCTCTGCCAGCGAAAACAGAGTACGGGAGGGCTGTGTGTGACCCTACCGAGCTCCATTTTTGCTGGCAGAGGGTTGCAGGAAGGCATCCCAGCTGAAAACAGAGCTCAGGAATCCATTTTCACAGGCTGAGAGCTCAAGTCACCACAGGTGCCCTCCAACATGAGTGATGTCAAACTGGCCATAGCCACCCCCCCGAGGTCAAACACAACCCTGATGCGGCCCTCAGAGAAATCGAGTTTGACACCCCTGTTTCATTTCATTACCAGACTAGATATCATCATCAGTGCTCTAATATTGGGGTGGGGTGGGGAGGTGGACGATTAGCTATTTTTATACAGAAAGTTGTCCTACCAGTTTTGTGTGGATTTGAGTAGAATGTGTTTGTTAAGCCTGAGTTCCCCAACCAGGGTTAAGGAGACAAGCTAAACAGAATGTGCAGCATTAGTCAGATAGGCACACAGATAAATGAGTGATATAAGTTTGTATGTTTGTAAACATACAGTAAAAATAACAGATACGCTTGTGCTATCAAAAATATAGTTTATTCCATTTACAGCATAGTCAAAATAACAGTCCATTAGTCATGTATCATTTAGTCAGTCCATTCAAGGATATTCAGTTAGCAAAGTCCATGTAGAATATCCTATGTCAGTTCACTTACAAATCAGTCCTTTGTCTCTCTCCTGTTTGAGTAAAGCAGTCTTGAGTCCATGCAGTAATTAGGGATCATCAAAGCCAGAGAGAGAGCAAGCTGTCTTCTTGCTTCTTTTAAAGTGCTTTCACAACCACTCCCTTGATTACATTTCTATATTTAAAGTTGCAGACACTTTAACTTATAAACCATGATTACATATTTATTATTTTACCTAAACCAGTTAGGGTAAACAATGTTATCCCTAATATTCTCCCCTTTTAGGTAAATATAATAATATAACTATTTACACTTTTAAATCATATTTGTTACAACTCTCTTTAAACTTAATTACTCCTTGAGCTTTTGTAAATTGGTCTGCAATGTTTTCTTCCGTCATGCAGTATTCCAATTTAATTAGCCCATTCTTTACAGATTCTCTAACATTTAAGTATCTTAAATCAGTATGTTTTGATCTAGTTTTTACAGCAATACTCGTTGCTAACTTTATGGCTGCCTGGTTGTCCTCGTACACAATAATGGAATCTTTAACAGTGATACCCATGTCTAATAATAACTGTTTGTACAAAATTAAGTCAGTGCATAGTAATGACAGACATGAAAATTCCGCTTCCATCGTGGACAAGCTGATATGCTGTTGTCTGATTGACCTCCACCCTATTAGTGTCTTACCAAATAATATAGCCTTCCCAGATGTTGATTTTCCAGTGTTTATGTCAGTTGCAAAACTTGCATCTGCATAGGCACTAAGACTCAAATCACCCTTTGGTTCTATACAATGCATGGTTCATTGTTCCTTTAAGATATCTTAAAATTCTCTTTAATGATTGCCAATGACATTGTTGTGGATCTGAATTAAAACGTGCCAGCTGATTAACACTATAAGCTATATCAGGCTTTGACCAATTGCTTATATATGATAAGTTACCAATCAAAGATTGATATATAGATTTATCAAATTTGGGACTTTGATCATCAGTTTGGCAAACTTCCTGACTCATTGGAGTCTTTGCCGGTTTACAAAGTTCCATTTTATACGTTTTAATTAATTGGCAAATTTTATCTTCTTGAGATATCTTAAATCCATTTTTTGTTTTGTTAATTGTCAATCCTAGATACTTTTTAATTTCACCTAAATGCTTTAATTTTATCTTTTTGGCTAATAATGATATAATCTCATTAGCTTCATTATTAGTCTTAGTTATCAAAGCAATATCATCTGTAAATAATAACAATAATGACACTGTTCCATTATTTTCTCTTCTAAACACACATGGATCTGCAAAGCCAGATTTAAAACCTATATTGTTTAACTCTTTCACCATATATTGATTCCACTCAAAACCAGATTGTTTCAACCCGTAAATACTCTTTTTGAGTTTCCAACAATCATTACTATTTACTTTATTATATTTTATAATAATTGGCTTTTTTAAATATATAGTGTGCTGCAATGGTGCATGCAGATAAGCAGTTTCTACATCTAAATGGTTAATGACATAGTTTTTCTTAGCTGTCCACACTAATGCTGCTCTTAAAGATGTTGCTTTAAGACTTGGTGCGAAAACTTCATCGTAATCAGATGCAGTTTGATTAAATCCTTGAGCTACTAACCTAGCCTTATGGGTAACAGTCCCATCATTTCCAGTTTTTACTTTAAATATCCATTTGCACCCAATGGATTTTTCTCCTGGAGGTAATTTGGCATCTTCATATACTTTCATTACCTTTAATGAATTTAGTTCTTTTTCCATTGCCTTTTGCCAATTCTCCTGATCCTTAGCAGGATACATCCTAAATTCATCTATACTAGTTGGAACTTTAGTTACTTGGCAAACTATACTTGCTTGATACCTATCAGGTGGTCTAGTTATACGTGTAGTACGTCTAGGTATTACAGGACTTACAGGTGGACTTTCATTTATTAACTCTTCTTGATTATCTAACTCTTCCTGATCAACTGTTTCCTCTTGTTCTGGTCCTATTTGCTCTTCATGGACTTCTTCTTTAATTGGACTCTTCTTATAACTAGTCTGTTCTTTCTGCCTTTTGTAGGGTTCAATAATTACTTTGTTATTTAAATCTTGCTCTAATCTATTCCATCCTACATGTTCTAGGAATTTAGCACCAGCACTGGTGTAAACTCTAGATGTACCTGGTTCCCAGAATCTATAAGATCTGTGATTACATTCATATCCTACAAAAAATAATCTTTTAGCTCTATGCTGTCCTTTGTGTCTGTGTTGTGAAGGGATATACACCCATGCTGGTGCTCCAAATGTGTGCATGTAACTTAAATCAGGTTTTGTACCATGCCACAGTGTGAATGGTAATTCACCTGTTGTTGAATTAACAACATTATTTAATATATGATTACCACACATTATTGCTTCTCCCCATAAATTGTCAGGTAATTCTGAATCAGACATCATAGTTTGTGCCATTGATTGTAATGTTTGGCCTTGTCTCTCTATAAAGGCATTATGTTGTGGACAATATGGTGCAGACTTTTTATGTTGAATACCTAACATTCTAAGTCTATTCTGGAATTTATTATTTGTAAATTCCGTACCATTATCTGTTATAAGAGTTACTAATTTCTTTTTAGTTTTCCTTTCAGCAAATTTAATCCAATTAAATAGATTTAGATACGTTTCAGTTTTGCTCTTCATTAAATAGCAAAACCCATATCTAGAATAGTGGTCCATTATACTTAATATGTATCGAGCTCCTCCTACACTTGGTTTTTTCGGACCTATTAAATCAGCAAATACTACTTCTAAAGGCTCTTTGGTAGTAAATCCATCAACTCTATTAGCCGGTTTAACCTTGCTCTTGCTTTGATTGCAAATGGAACATTGCAAATACTTATTACAAGGTTTCAAACTTATTCCCTTCGATAATTCAACAGTTTTCTTAATCATTTTAAAATTTAAATGCCCTAGCCTTCGATGTAACAAGTGAAAACATTCATCATGAGGTTTCTTATTATCATAAACCGTGTTAGCCACCTCTAAACCATTATCATTTAACACATATAATTCACCTCTTAAAGATGCAGTAATTTTCTTATCTTCTTTTTCAATTATGCAGTTATTTCCTTTAAAGGTAACTATATATCCTAGTTTAACCAAAATTCTAACTGAAATTAAATTAAACTTAAGTTGTGGTACATATAACATTTTTACATTCTCTTTTATAAAAGAACAATATGCTATACCTTGACCTTTAGCTTTCAGTTTCCAGCCATTGGCTAACGATATCTGCTGTGTACTCTTGGACATTTTAATAAAATTGTTATTATCATTTGTTATACAGTGGGATGCTCCACTGTCAACCACCCATAAATTATTTTTTACAGCTCCGTTACTATACATGGCTAACTCTAAACTTTTATTTATCTTTTGATGACTTTTAGTATTCTGGTCAGTGTTCTGGCGCTTTGCTTTTTTACAAAATCTTGCCAAATGTCCTCTTCCTCCACAATTAAAACACTTTTTAATTGCGTATGCAGTAGGAGATTTATTATCTTCTTTTTGAGGTTGTTCCCTCCTTAATTCATCTCTTTCAAGTCTTCTTCTGGCCTCTTCAATCAATCTGCCAGTTATATCAGTTAAAGTTAGGCTTTCCTTTGGCAATATTTCAAGGGAAGTGATGTAGTTATCATAACTTTCATCAAGTGAAGATAGAATTTTGTAGACTTGGTGTAGTTCAGAGAAAATAAGCTCTTTCTCATGCAGTTCTTGAAAAATGCTTTGCATAGTTTTCAAATGACTAAGCATATCACCATTCGTCTGGAGATGCGTCCTGAAAAGCTTCCGTGTTAGATTTATGTGTGCACCAACGTTATCTCGGACATAAATCCTCTTCAGCTTCTGCCAACACCCAACAGCTGTTTGCTCTCCGTGGATATGAACAAGCTGTTGGTCAGTTAATGTTAATCCTCTTATGCAAATAGCTTGTTCATTTTTATGCATAAATTCTTCTATTTTTAGTCTATCTTCATCATCCTCTGGATCCCATTCATCTACGTTTGGTGGATTTTCAATTATGTTCCATAGACCTTCTCTTCGTAGAAGTAGACTATATTTCATAGACCATGACACAATGTTATCCCTAACAGTGTTGATTTGGGATATGTTTCTTTCTTTATTTGATCAACATACTATTGTCTGGCCCTTAGCGCAGGGGTGGGATTCTACCAGTTCGCACCTATTCACTAGAACCGGTTGTTAACATTCTATGCAGTTGGGAGAACCAGTTGTTAGAAGAAATCACTGGCCTAATCCTGTCAGGAAGGCAGGAAGGAAACATTCTGGTGTTGCTTATAGAAACTGCCTCTCCATTAACCCCTTATTACATTCTTGGCAGGACTAGACTTCCTTTCTCAGGAACTTCTCTGGAGTTTTTTCCCTTCCTTTGCTGGTACTTTGCTTGTGTGGAGTGACCATTCAAAGTTACAATGGCACTGAAAAAAGTGACTTATGACCATTTTTCACACTTACGACTGTTGCAGCATCCCCACAGTCATGAGAGGCCAGGCGAGGAGATGCATGCCTTGGTGTGAGTGATATTGAGTTGGCCACACCCAGCCAATAACATGACCACCAAGCCATGTCCACCCAGTCACATGACCACCAAGCCATGCCTACCACCTAAGCTATGCCCACAGAACTGGCTGTTAAAAAAATTGAATCCCACCCCTGCCTTAGGGTAGTGATTATATGCCAGCTCTGGCTTTTTTGTGTATTGGTTAATGTGCTCAGGGATGTTTTGCTCTTTCTTAAACCATGGTTGTTCTTATTGAATGGTTGATAAATGGGGTTTCTTTATTTTATTTTTTTAAATATGTTTAATACATTCAAAGGCCACTGAAAAATGTTCTCTTGATTTGGGACCTAGATGGAAAATATACTTTTTGTCTCAGAGAATTCAAAACCGAGGAGTTCTGAAGAAAGAAATAATAATAATAAATATGTGGGACTATCTGGGAATGCCTATCCAGCAAGACTTTTTTTTTTTTTTTTTTGCCTTCTGTGATTTTCTGAATAATCTATTATTCTAAATAAGGTGTCAGGAGAAAATGAAGTAAGGTTCTTAAACAGGCTGCAGCTCAATGACTGAACATGTTTTCTACACTTGAAAGGCTCCTAAAACACGATTTCATATTTCACTAAGGTGATTGGTTTGTTCCATTCAAATGCCACCAAATAGGAGGGAACAAAGCAGTCATTTGGAATCTGAGCAAATAAATTAGCAACAAAATCCAAGAGTTTGGAATAAGGATAGAATACTTTATTTCTTCATGCAATTATACTTCAATTTCAGGAAGTTATTTATCCTGCCATAATGAAGCTGTAGCTGCGTCCATTAAAATGTTTTATTAAACCATTTATCATGTTTGAGAAGAAAAACGGTACATTGATTCAGGACGATTTCCAGAAGCTAGATGAAGACTTTTTATCTGTTTTTCTATACTGGAACTCATTAAAAAGTTGGATTTTGATGGATCATCTGTAATTATTACGTTCTGCCAAAGCAAAACTGTTCAGAATATTTCACTTTAAAGGAAATTAATATTCTAGTTTATGAATGCAATACTGGTGGCAGCAATTGTATTTGATCCTTCACAACAGTGTTTTTCAACCTTGGCAGTTAAAAGTTGTGTGGAGTCCAACTCTCAGAATTTCCCAACCGGGCTCGGGAATTCTGGGAGTTGAAGACACTGCACATCTTCAAGTTTCTAAAGTTGAGAAATGCGCACACATAAACAAAGAAAATTGTACAACACACAATTATCTCTGAACCTGACATGCCAGCAGGATTTTATTATAAGCTAAGTGTTATGTATGTAAATAGTTAAAATAAAAGCGAGCTTGGGGTAAAGTGCAGGGTTCTGGCCCTGCACTTCTGATTGGTTGTTAAGCGGCTCGATCGGATTGGTTGGGTTCAGAGAATCCGATTGGCCCTTAACGAAGGACTCTTATTGGTTTTGGAGCTAGTGTCTTACAGCTCCCTATTGGTTATTTCGCATTAAGGTTGCCTATATAAGGCAGAGTTGTTGTTATTAAAGTCTTAAGTCACTATGTAATAAAGAGCTGAAAGTTCACCAACTAAGACTGTCTCCATTCATTTCACCCATGCCTGAAACTATATCACTGGTGACGAAGGTGGGATTTGGAGACATCTGATCTTAAGGAACTTGGAAGAAAAACAGAGCACGTGTTAAGACGACGCCACCAACGGAAACCATATCCAGCGGCATCGTACCACCTGCTCCGTTCGATCCGAACCAAGAGGATTGGGAATCCTACATGGATCGCTTCCAAATGTTCCTCGAAACAAACAACCTGAAGGACGCCACACCAGCCAAGAAGCGGGTGCTGTTCCTGACGTACTGCGGCCCGGCTGTCTTTAAAATGGCGAAAGCACTCGCGAAACCTTGAGAAGTGAAAGCAATGAGCTGGGACGACCTCGAACCTCTCCTGAGAGACCATTACGCGCCAACCGTACCTACACTCGTGAGACGCCACGAGTTCTATCAAAGAAGCCAGCGAAAAGGAGAGAGTGTGGCTGACTTCGTGGCAGACCTCCGACACTTAGGAGGCCTCTGCGGGTTCACAGACTTAGATGAAGCACTGAGAGACCGATTAATTCTGGGATTAGATGCGCTAGGCGTGCAAAGCAAGCTGATGGCGAAAGGCGACATTGGCCTTGCTGACGCCATCGCCAAAGCCACTGCTGCTGAGGCGACCAAAAAGTCTGCGGCGCAACTACGGCGAAGCCGAAACCCAACGACCCCACCGACAGGCGACATTTTAACCAGCTCAGAAGGGCAGCTAGCGACAACGCACTATGAGGACCTCTCTTCGTCGTCAGACAGCTACGAAGAAGGGGTCCATCGACTGCGGTCTGACCGGGACCCTCGCCCGAAACCCTCACGCCCTTGCGCTGGTTGCGGGGCAAACCACCCCAGGGCAGACTGCAAATTCCATGACACACTCTGCCATGAGTGCGGAAAACGAGGCCACATCAGTTGAGTCTGTCGCAGTTTACCGGAACCAAGTCAGACCTCAAAGGGAACCAACTTTCTCCAATCGGCAGGAAACCGTCCTGTAGGGCGAGATCCAGCAAACCACTCCTACAGATATCGAGCGTTGCAGAAAGAAGAGGCTCACCATACTATCACTATAGGTCACGCCTCAGCCATGGACGCTAAGAAGATTCGAGTTACAGTAGCCATAGAGAACCAACCTTGCCACATGGAGGTCGATTCGGGATCGTCCCTCTCGATGGTGTCGTGGAAGACATTAAAGCAACTCATTCCTATCATCCAACGCCAAGACCTTCGAATGCAACATCTCATCCTTAAAGACTACCAAGGGAATTGGATCTCTGTGGTTGGGTCTTGTCGAGTCCGCGTCTCGTTTAAAAAGCATACGGCATACTTACCTCTAACGATCATCGATAGGGACAGGCCTAGTTTGTTGGGCCTCCAATGGTTTGCGCCACTCGGCATCGAAGTAGCCGGCGTGAACCGAGTCGGTGATTGCGATTGGGAGGAGGACCTTATTTCTAAATTCAGCGATGTCTTTGCAGATCGTCTGGGCGAGTATAAGGGGACCCCAATTTCGTTTAGCCTCGACCCTAAGGTCACCCTGATCCGTTTAAAGCCCCGTCGAGTTCCGTTCGCTCTTAAGGCCAAGATAGATGAACAACTTGACAAACTAATTAAACAAGGGGTACTGCAACCCATTGATCATTCTCCATGGGAAACTCCTATTGTAACCCCCATTAAGCCAGATGGGTCGATCCAAGTCTGTGGGGACTACCGGGCCACTCTAAACCACGCCCTCCAGCAGAACGCGTATCCAGTGCCAGTGGTGCAGCAACTCCTTCATTCCCTGGGAGGCGGAAAGGTTTTTGCTAAATTAGATTTAGCTCAAGCCTATCAACAATTGCCCGTGGACGATAAAACAGCCCAAGCTCAAACGATAGTAACGCACAGAGGTGCTTTTAAATGTACCCGATTGCAATTCGGGGTAAGTGTAGCCCTGGGAATATTCCAAAGTTTAATGGAACGATTATTGCAGGGAATCAAGGGCGTGGTTCCATATTTTGATGACGTGTTAATTGCAGCTCCTAGTAAAAAAATTCTGCAGAATCGTTTAAAATGTGTTCTTAAAAAATTCCAAGAAGCGGGACTGAAAGTAAAAAGGGATAAATGTCATCTGTATACCAACAGTGTTGAATTTCTAGGTTATCGCATTGATAGTCAGGGTATTCATCCTACTGAGAGAAAATTAAGGGCGATAAAAAATGCTCCCAGACCCCGTAACAAAACAGATCTACAGGCATTTTTAGGCCTTATCAATTTCTATAATGTGTTTTTACCGCATAAGGCGACTGTGGCTGAACCATTACACCGGTTATTAGATAAGAAAGCATTGTGGGTTTGGGGTTACCGGGAGGAAAAAGCGTTTCAAAATGTAAAAGATTTACTTATATCTGATTCTGTACTTATGCAATATAATGAAACATTACCATTGGTTATAACTTGTGATGCCTCGCCGTTTGGGGTGGGCGCCATTTTGAGCCATGTGCTGCCTAATGGAAACGAGGCCCCCGTTGCATACTTTTTGAAGACTCTTTCCCATGCAGAACGTAACTATGGACAAATAGATAAGGAGGCTCTTGCAATTGTGTCAGCCGTAAAAAAATTCCATGAGTATGTATATGGAAGGACATTTACCATTGTAACTGACCACAAACCTTTACTGGGGATAATCGCTGGGGACAAACCGCTACCAGAGACTCTCAATGATCCGGCACCAACAGTATCGGCGTTACAAATCGAGACGCTCAACTCGTCCCCTATGACCGCTCAAGATATCGCGAGAGAGACCAGACGAGACCACACCCTAGCTCGAGTCCTAGGCTGGGTAGAATGTGGATGGCCATTGGACCAGGTCCCAGATGACTTCGCGCCATTTAAAACAAGACAGACTGAACTTTTTTCGCAAAAGGGCTGTGTCATCTGGGGCGATAGAGTCGTCGTTCCAGAACGACTCCAAAAGACGCTATTACAAATTTTGCACGAAGGACATCCCGGGATTGTGTGGATGAAAGCACTCTCACGGAGCTACGCTTGGTGGCCAGGCATGGACCGACACATCGAGCAATGGGTCAAGGCCTGCACTAAGTGCCAACAAACCAGCAACGCACCGCCAAAAGCTGCACCGACCGGATGGGTGACGCCACATGGACCCTGGTCCAGAATCCACCTGGATTTCGCAGGGCCGATTAAAGGACATACATTGCTGTTGACTGTCGATGCATACTCTAATTGGTTAGAAATTCATCGAATGACCAATACAACCTCCGAAGCAGTCATTAAAGTCCTTAATAGACTCTTTGCAACTCATGGATTGCCAGACGTCCTGGTGTCCGACAACGGACCACAGTTTACAGCGCTAATGTTTGAACAGTACCTTGCTGATAATGGCATCCGCCATGCACTCACCTCGCCTGTGCATCCTGCTACCAACGGCCGAGCGAAACGCATGGTCCAATTTGTAAAAAAGACTGCAAAAAGTGGACTATGATAATATTGACAAAAAAATAAACCGCATTCTACTTCTACAACACATCACTCCGCACAGCGTAACCAGCAGAACTCCCGCAGAACTTCTCATGGGGCGAAAACTCCGTTCCCGCCTCGACCGACTGCACCCTGCTTACGAGCCAGAAAAGCCTGCAGGATCCAGCGGACGCTACCGTACCTTCAAGGTAGGCGACCCCATTTATGCAAGAAATTTATCGGGCGACCCGGTTTGGATTGAAGCAACGATAATACGCGAGACTGGGCCCAAATCCTATATTGTAAGATGTGTTGATGAAAGACTGTGGAAACGACATATTGATCAATTACGGTCACGACTCATATCAGCCAGCCAATAACTCCCCTACGACCAAACTGAGGGGGCGGGGGGGAAGGAATGGAAGAAGACGACATTCCAGGGAACCTGTCCCAAGAGAGCGATGAATCAAGTGAAACTCAGGAAATGGAGCAGGAGGAAGAATCGTACGCTCCAAGGGAAATCACACCAGAACGAGAAGCTGAGCCACTGTCAAACAACATTCTATCTCAACAGGACTGCACGCAGCCAGTCCAAAGAAAATCTGATAGACCCAAAAGACAACCGTCCTATTTGAAGGACTATATAATCACACCATAATTGAGGAGCCAGGGGGAAGGGGTGTTATGTATGTAAATAGTTAAAATAAAAGTGAGCTTGGGGTAAAGTGCAGGGTTCTGGCCCTGCACTTCTGATTGGTTGTTAAGCGGCTCGATCGGATTAGTTGGGTTCAGAGAATCCGATTGGCCCTTAACGAAGGACTCTTATTGGTTTTGGAGCTAGCATCTTACAGCTCCCTATTGGTTATTTCGCATTAAGGTTGCCTATATAAGGCAGAGTTGTTGTTATTAAAGTCTTAAGTCACTATGTAATAAAGAGCTGAAAGTTCACCAACTAAGACTGTCTCCATTCATTTCACCCACGCCTGAAACTATATCACTAAGTATGGTGGTTTTACTTTTCCTATTGCTAAATATTAATGGTAAGCTTTCTGTTTTTAATGTAAAGTTTTGAAAACGCTTCAAATGGAAGTTTAAAATGATCTAGTATAGCTCCCGTTAAATTGTTCTCCACAGGCTTGAGGACAGGATGATTGCTGTGTCTCCTTTTGTTCTGTTTTGATTTTCTTCTGGTAGATTTATAGTTTATAATTTTGCTCTTCTGTTGTGTGCTGATTTTTTATATGTGTTTTTTATTTTTTATTGAAAGCAGCCCAGAATCATCTAAGAGTCAGGTTGCCTCAAAATGTGACAAATAAATAAAATAAATAAATATTTTTATTTAAAACACTTCATAGGATAATTAAAACTTGTGGGTCATTTTTTTAATTACTTTGTCAGTTGTATACTTTTAGAATGTTCCTGTTTAATTACTTCAGAAGGAGTGTTTACAATTGAATTTTATTCAAATGCAGCATTTTTCTTGTGTGTCCAATCATATTCGATCAATAAAGAATTCTATTCTATTCTATTTTTATTTTTATTTTGTTCATCGATAGAGGATTTTCTGTTCACCTATAATGTTGAAAAATAAAATTAAACATATGCTAAAAAACACCATCCTCACTGAACTATGATAGTACAATGGTTAGAATGCAGTATTGTAGGCTAATTTTGCCAACTCCCAGCAGTTCTATTCTGACTGGCTCTAGGCTGAATCAGCCTTCCGCCTTCCGTCAGTAAAATGAGGATCCTGACTGTTGCGGGCAATATAGTGACTCTGTAAACCGCTAAGAGAGGGTCTTTAAAGCACTGTGGAGCAGTATATAGGTTTAAGTGTATTAATAAGTGCTATTTGGCCCCTATATTTGGGATTGGTTAGCGAATTGATTGCTGCTCTTAGTTTAAATTTTAAAAAGGCAAAATCAATGTATTCTTACAATGCATTCTTCCAAGCAAAGAAGCTTAGTCAAACTAATCGGATTGCCCTAAAGCCCTTGACAATCTGATCAACAGAAGAATACATACTGGTCTTTCCATTTGCCATTTTATAAACTTGCCTTATAGACATCCAGGCTATACAGATAAACTACACTTGGAATAGATTGCAATGAATCTCAGCACTCCTATAAAATCAGACCTCCTTCTTTGAATTTCTGTTTCTCTTAATGTCTGTCCTTCTTCAGTAAAATATTGAATATTTCCATATTGAAATCTAATTTGTCCTCTTTAACAATAAAAGAGTTGGTGAAGCATTGCACATTGCGATGCCCCGTCCAATAGATGAAAGTACTCTTGCTTTGTTCACGAAGGACAAGAGCACAATATTCTGCTTCAGTTACAGGAGAAGAACCAGAGTTGTGTGAAAGAGCTGAGAGATGTCTTTTAATTTTAAAGTTAATTTGGTGTGTGTGAACAGGGAGGGGAAGGTAATTACATTTTCCAGAACTGAGTTGACTTTGAGATTTGCTTATCTTGATGTAATTACTCATGAAAGGTTATAAGCATCCACTGTTGCTAATGTTTCAGAGATTTGATTAAAGCAAGGTAATTAAAGAACTTGTGATAGAAGCATAGACTGAATATGAAAAATGGAAAATTAATTTCTTGAGTTTGTTGGGGTTTGGGTCTTCTGCTTTGTATGAAAGGCATCTTGAAGGTAACTCCAAAATATTGGCATCATCAATTTATTCTGTTACTTGATCCTGAGACCCCCATTTACATTGTGTCTTGAGAGATTCTGAAGCAATCTGCTAAACACAAAACTAGACAAAACGTAAGTGGCATGCCATCTTGCTTTAGGTTTTGATGTTATTTAATTTTAAAAAGCATAACACCAAGACCAGGGGTGTCAAACTCACAGCATCATGTTGTCGCCATGAGATGTATTATGACTTTTTTCCCCTTTGCTAAACTGGGGGTAGGCATGGCCAGTGTGTAATGCATCCGGCCCTCAGGCTGCAAGTTTGACACCCCTGATCAAGACTAATCTTGATTAGGACCACATGAAATAGTGGAGGGAGCTCTATTTCTTTTCCATAATCCCATAATAAATCCATTTTATAGTCCTAGGGCAGGGGTGTCAATCTGGTGGCCCACGGGCCAGATGTGTCATCAGCAGGCCACGCCCATCCCAGCTACACAAAGAGGAAAAACTTCCCAAAACATCACGTGACGGAAACATGTCCTAGGGTGTGCATGCATGCATGCATGCGTGTAAAAGTGTAATCAGTAGAGTCTCCCACACACATATCAAAACCCCTTGCACACTGAAGGCAGAGGAAAAAGATTCACCTTTTTACTGTGCTGTCCTCAGTCTCAGAAACTGAATTAGATAGATCTCATTTAATGTAAGTGCTCATGAATGACGTATTTGCTGCTCTTGAAGATCTACTCTTCCATATTGCTGTATTTCTGCAGAAAATTATGTTCTTTAATGATATTGTGAAGATTATAGATAAGTATACATGTGTTAATTCCCTTATAGTTTTAGAATTTTGATTTATTGCCTCCTGAAGCTCAGTAATTTTGAGTACTTTCCCACATATGCAACATAATTTATTAAGCAAGTAGATTTCTTTTTTAAATTAAGATTTTTTGTTTTGGGTACTAAACATAAGTACAGGCTTCATGTTAGTTTTTGATTTAAACTGAGATTAGATCAAAGGTGGTATTCAGTAGGTTCTGACCAGTTCTGGAGAACCGGTAGTGGAAATTTTGAGTAGTTCGGAGAACCGGCAAATATCACCTCTGACTGGAGATTTTACAGTATCCTTCCCCTGCCATGCCCACCAAGCCACGCCCACAGAACCGGTAGTAAAAATTTTTGAATCCCACCACTGGATTAGACTATATTATATTATGCTATTCATTCCTTACTTGCTCAGAATATGAATAATAGTAGCACTTCAAATTCTCTCAAATTTGAATCAAGATACAAAGCTGATATATCATGCTGTAGGTTAGGATACTAGTGCTTTACTACTCTAACATCACTGCAGTGTCCTAGACCTGGAATTCAGATATTTTCTTCATTTTATTGTATGATAATAAATTAATTAAACTATATGTATGAAGTGCTGAATGGACATATACAAGGAAATTAAAACAATGTTGTTATGCCCTTGTTATGTCATAAGCCAACTTGTAAATATCATACTTTATTTATTGATTTGTTAAAGCCACTCAACTTCCAAAAGCCCGGGTGGCTTACCAAATTAAAAAACAGTTAAACACAGAGTATAAGCAAAGAAACTGTCCAAACAAGACAACAAGACAATTAAAAAATGACAGGGGCTTCACAAGTACCCATTATCCAGGGAGGAGGTCAGGAGGAAAGCCAGGATATTGAGTATGTCCAGACCCCTTGGAGAGTGGGAACTATATATATCTCCAGAGGATGTTATTCCAGAGGGCAGGGAGCAGGAAAAGAAAAAACATTTCTCTAGTTTCTCAAAATGATAACATTTATTTGAAGAGAGTATACTTCAAAGTCTTGGGGGTGGGGAGGAATAACTGGAGCATTCCCACAGAAAACTAAGTCCTATACCATCTATGGCTTTATAGGTGATAACTTTTGAATTGTACCTGGAATGTTCCCTTATCTTTGCATGTAATATAATGGCAAAGATGTAAGTTCTAATGCAATAAATACATAAGAGAAGATGTTTGTTTTATAAACAGAGACATATACCATAATTATGTGAGGACATTTAAAAAACAGTGCTGCTGTGGGTTACCCGTAAAGTATATAATCTCACAAATGTTGTTTCCCTTCATCACAGTGAGGGTCTTACTACGTATTCTGTGCTTCTATTTTGCTGGAGTCAGAAATAAAAATTGAAGGTATAACACTACGTAGGGGTATTGTAGAAATCAAACACTGTGTTTCACAATAAGAACCGTATGCTGGCTGTCAATCATGGACATATGAGTGTCACAGTTGGGAGATGCTTTGCTAATTGAAATAAGCATGAATTCTGTTCTGCGTCAGAGAATTCAATGGGAGAATATCAAGTATTTCACATCTGAAGCATCAATAGCAGTGATATCCAGCAAGACAACCCCCAACATAAAAGCAAGTCTACAGGAAACTGGACAAAGAACAACTTAGTGTTTTTAAAATGGCCAACCCAAGGTTCAAATGATGTGGCGGCATCTATGATAGATAAAAGTTGAAGGAATTTGCATAGTGGAATGGACCAGAATTCCTACGCAGTGATGTGAGAGACTGATAAAAAATTACAGAAAGACCCTCTTTGCATCTAAAGGTTGTGCAACCAGTTACTACAACTAAAGCAAGGATGTCAAACTCACATCATCACAGCTACATCATGTGACATATTAGGACCTTTTTCCCCCTCCGCTAAGCCAGCGCATGAGGCATTCGGCCCATGGGCCAGGAGTTTGACAGCCCCAATCTATAGGGACAGTTACTTATTCACTTTGATATGTTGTGGAATAAATGAAACGAGCAATATTCAGACTTCAGTATTATTTGTTTACTCAGATTTTATTTATGCATTATATGAAGCTCTGATAACTTTCAGTGGCAAGGATACGTCAAAATCCATAACATCAGAAAGGGGGAGAATATTTTTTTTTTAAACCAAGAAGTATTTATGGAAAGTACCCAGCTGGAGAAAGATATTGCAATGCCTTAGGTGATCTCAACATTTCCAGACTAGCTCCCTCCATTTGAATCAAGAAGGGAAGTTCTCTTTTCTCAGAAAATTAGTTTCGTCATCAGTCTGTTAACTCTTGATATGAATATTTGTATTGGCTTTTAATAAACCACTCTTTCATTTTTGGTACCCAGAATAACCATAGTTAATTGTGCTTCCTAGGAACAATGGCTATGAGTTCTTAAGATAAGAAAAATCCAATGCTTAGGATAAAAAGAATCAGTGTTTCTAAAAGAACAGCTTGTACCTATTGAGTGAACTACAGATCAACTTATATCTTCTCTTTTCTTTGACATTGTACTTGGGTTCATTTTCTGTGGATTCTTCTGTTGATTAAAAATCAACTTATATTTTATAAAAGAGAAGCTTTGCTGACAGCACAGAATTAATTGACCAAAATTAGAGAATACGTGACAATGGGAAAATGGACTGTATACATTCACAGCAAAGGTCTAACTAAAAATCAAATAGGAATCACTCCCATATATATAACATATCACACAACAATGCAAGCTGAGACGTGGAAAGCGATTTTTTGGGGGGGGAAAAAGAGAAACTGTTTAAAAAGGATTAGAATTTTTAAACAGAAGAGTCGCAAAACATTACAGTATGGTGCAAAAATATTTAAATCATTAGCAGTTAGAGGGGAAAACAAAAATGGGGTCTGAATGGTTTTTTTTGTGGTTTTTTTCTTATGCTATTTGATTTTTTTACTTAAAATATCACATTATTAAATCTCATCTTTTGAAAACTCACTTCAGTCTTCACTTCAGTGTAAAGGTTATGTGACAGCAATTATACTTAAAAAAATACACCAGTGCAGACCAGTCAGGTATTAAATTGCTAAGTATGTAATTATATGTATGCATTCTAAACTGGCTTTTTCTAAAGTTCATATGGAATATTCTTCATTCCCAGTTGTGTGAGGCATAGGGAAAGGGAGGATGGGGCAAAGCAAAGGCTGAGAAGGAGAGCAAAAGGCAAATGTGTCATAGGATGGAAGACAAAATATAGACTCTTTGACTTAACAGATCTGTGGCAAAGTAGAGCAACTTTTTTTTCCTGGACTGTTACCACTAGCAAGCCTGCGCTACAGATGAGCATAGACAATCCAGATGCTGCTGCTTCTGTTTACATGAGCAAATCAAGCCAACTATTCCTTTCACTGTGGAATTAGTCAACAGAATAATTGGGCCAGCAGCTTCTGACATCACCTTTTTAAAATCCCAGTTGTATAATTTCCCAAGTTTTGCAATTTCTTGTGAAAAATAATAGCAATTTCTCATCCCCTGTTGCATCATTCTGATGTGAGCAAGTCTGAAACAGATGTTAGGGATCATTGCCTGGTTGCCTCAAAGAGAATGGCTTTTTTATTTAATTGCAGAGGGTTACCTGATTTTCATTAAATGCATAACCTGGGAGCATTTAAAAGTATAGCTTCACAGCAACAGGACAAAGCCATGGAATTGCAGCATGCTGAAGTACAGCATAATAATAAAATAATAAAATTTGGTATTATTAAATTTGATAACAGGAAGGCACGAGACACAGCAACATAGATTTAATTAAAGCTTGGGTAAACAGATGTCTTTTGAGCGGCTGCCAGGCACAGTTGCACAGAGAGGGAATTCCGTAGCTGGGTTGCCTCTAAAAACATTTACATTTCATCCTTTGTGGATTTCTAGGTTATACCCTGTTCTCTGAAAATATGACCTATCCTGAAAGTAAGTCCTAGCTTGATTTTTACACGTGCACCCAATTTAAGCCCTACCCCCAAAATAAGTCCTAATTAAGATTCCGCCCACTCCAAAGTGCATGGGGAAAAGTTAACCTGTTTTTGTAGCCAGGCCTCACACACCCTGACACCTGCCTTGCTGGCCCATTTCTCCTGCAGCCAGCAAGGATGACTAGGCTTTCCTGAAGGCTTCTGTAGCTGATAACAAATCTACAGCTCAGGTCTGTTATTGGCTGCCTTCAGAAAAGCCTTGTTTGCAGCAGAAGTTCCTGAAGGCCTCTGACAGCTAAAAGGAGGCTGGGGTGGGGGTAGGGGGGTTGATGTGTGTAAGCGAAGTTAGTCAGTGGATGACATCCCCCGAAAATAAGACCTGGTGCCATTTTTGGTGGCAAAAAATATAACACAGAGTCTTATTTTGTGGAAAACATGGTAGAAATTCTAAGTGCTATATGCACTTGTGATCCTTCATTCTTTTTTGAACTCTTTCAATTTGTGGACAAAATTCTTGAGAGAATAATGCCAATCCTATTCATGCTTATAGCCTTATACTTATTAAGGCAACAAAGAGAGATCTGATAAGGGAATCCATAGAATGGACAAATGGTTCCCTTTATCCTATTGTAAAATAACTGTTGTGAAATCTCTGCTCAAGAAAATTAAACCTACCATGTTGGATAATTACAGTTCAATTTCCAGTTTGCAATTCTTGAGCAAGATGCTATATATCAGCTTCAGGTGTTCTTAGATACAACAAATAGGCCCCATTAAGTTTATCCATAGATCAAAGTTTGAGATTGAAATAATTTTGGTTGCCTTGGTAAATTATCTATGTTGGGAGATAAAGAGAGGAAGTATACCCAATGCATTATTCTGGACCTTTCAAGAATTCTGATTCTAATTATAGCATCCTTTTGGATTATTTGACAGAAATAGGCTTGGGAGATACCATTTCATAATAATTTCAGTAATTCTTTGTTGTCAGTCATAGAAGATAAAGCAGACGGAGTTGTGTTCATTCATGTTCCTCATTTTATTTAAAAACATTGAATTTTGAAGTAAATATGTGAAGTTGGTTAATTGATTTTATGCCATTGAATTCTGACTCCTAGCAACTACTCAGAAACAGTCATTCTCTCCTTGATGACCTGTCCCTAACCTGATCTTTCAGATGAAATTAGTAGGAGAGATCATGAAATAGCTTTTAGATTGTGTTGTTGATGTGCAGATGACAAGGAGGTGTTTCTTCTTTACAGTCATTTTATATTTTCTACTCATGTGGTTTTCTTGGTATAATATAGAAGTGGTTTACCATTGTCTTTTCCTGCACAGTATGAAATGATTCCTTTGCTGTTTTCACTTCATCCAGCTTAGTTTCATATCATAACTATCCAATATAGATGCCTCCTTTTTAAAAAAAAATTGGCAACTGCTACAGCGTGCCTTATGTGACCCTGCTGGGAGTATGTAAATTTATTGTACTCTCCAGGTGATCCTCACTCATCCCTACCAAGAACATCTCCTGTCACTCTTGAGGAGTGGGGGCACATGTCTAATTGTTGATTGGAATGTACAATATCCTACTTAAACTACCTTTAGAGAATTTTTAGAAGATGGAACTAGCAAAGGATGCAGCTATGAGAAAGTTGATAGGGCTAGATTACAACCAGAGGTGGTATTCAGCAGGTTCTGACCGGTTCTGGAGAACCGGTAGTGGAAATTTTGATAGTTCGGAGAACTGGCAAATACCACCTCTGACTGGAGATTTTATAGTATCCTTCCCCTGCCACGCCCACCAAGCCATGCCCACAGAACCGGTAGTAAAAAAATGTGAATCCCGCCACTGATTACAATGATATTGCAAAGGTTCACAGTTTGAAGTATTGGGGATGGCACTTAAAGCCCTTAGATCCAGGACACCTCAGATAACCATCCTTTTATACAGTCCTCTTTCTTTGCTAAGATCTGATGGAATGTCATCTTTCTGTATCCCAGCTCTGAAAAATAAAAATGGCCTTCCCTTAAAACTCTGAGAATCCTCTGTGTTGTTTGGGATTTGCCCATAAAGTACCTGGGGAAAATACTTGCCCCACTGCCTGGTTGAAGAATCAATTTGGATAATATGAACTGACTGAAGAGAAACAATTTTGGTTTTAATTATAAAATAATTGTAGTTCATTTATAGAACACATGCTTACATTTTCTGGCTATTTCAGTCAAAGGAAAAGTCTGTGCTTGAAACCCTGGAGAGCAGCTGGCAGAAGAGACAGAAAACTTGCACACAATTTCCCAAGAGATCTAGACTCCAACTGTGGCATGAACCTCTGCAAAAAGAAGTGGAGTTCCAGAATGGGGGATGATCTTACAGTAACTCTCCTCCTTATCTCTGAAAACCTAGGTAAACTGTAAAATCTTTTTCCAAGCGATTAGAAATTCCTTATTAAGAATGTGTAAGGCATCGCCATATATTAACCTCTGAAATGGAGGGTCAAATAGAGCTGCTGGTTTATTAAAATGATGTTTTTCTGTAAGTTGGGACAAATATCCTATATTATTCCATCTTCTTGCCCTTATAGGATTCCAGCGTACTGTTCTTTTAAATAAACTGTGCTGCAACATCATACACTAACCTTATATACTTGTATCCAAAGTATAACCCTGATACACAAATCATGTTGCATATTTTTTATTTGCAGCCACTCCTTAGATCTCTTTGTTACCATTATTGAATTTTGCACCCCAGTTTATATAAACATGGCAGAAAGCCATGACAATCTTCTAACAAATTATTCACAATGTTTCACTGCTTGAGGGTACCAAGGAGTGTTAACAGCTAATCTTAGGGGAATCCCTGTAAGAAACTAAATTCTTTTTGTGGTTATATAAGATTGATAATTGTCAACCTTCCCTTGAGCTTTAATAGAATATGCTTCTTTTAATAAAATCAGTCTTTTACTGTTCAGTTACCTGAATGAGTGCTACTATAAAGGCACTTCTAAATAATACCCGTGTTTCTCATATAATAAGGCCGGGTCTTTTTTTTTTTTGAGCCCCGAAAAAATGGCTAGGCTGTCTTTTCAGGGGTGACTTAATTCCCCTCCCTTGCATCTTCAGGGGGGCGGGCGGCAACAGCTTGGATGTTGACCTTGGTGTTGGTGGGGCACTTCGTATCGGGGTCAATGCAGGCAGCACCATATCCGGGTGTGCAACAAAAGTACTTCCTAACGGCAAGCCCCCCCACCATTCCCCCCATTTCACAGGTTTTAATATAGGCCTTAATTTGGGGGGAGGGGCTTAATTTCATTTCATGCCTATAAAACATGTTGGGGCTTCCTTTTGGGGGAGGCCGTATTGTTGGAGAAACAGGGTACTTTCTATTGGAAATCAAGATTTTCCTTCATCAACAACTTTGAATTACCTTGGAAAATAATTAAATGAACATGGAGATCCATGAGGCTGATATGTTCACACAAATCAGCTTGGATTACTCATCTTTATATGGTTCACAAATAATCTCTGAACTGCAAATATAATGTTGATGTTCATTAGTCTGTTACAATATGTTCTCTGACATTTTATTATCATAACAAAATCCTAAGTTACCTGCAAAGTGAGCCTTGGAATGGAGACATTTAGATATTGCAATCTCCTATGAGAATGAAGACAACACATATTAATGGCAAAAGGTGCATCTTGCTTACATGTTGAATAGATTGTAGCAGTTGCTGTTCACAAGGAAGGAAGGTACCAACTCTTCAAATAATCACATTGGGGAGATAGAACTTATCTGTACTGTGGTTATTGAATACCTGCCATCAAAACTCTATAAGGCTAGGACTGACTGGCTTTCTGGGTAACTTTTGGCCAATCACTCTCAGCCCCAGGAAGAAGGCTTCCAAAAAAAATCTTGCCAAGAAAAGTGTAGGGGCTCATCCAAGCAATTATATTAGCTTTTCCTGTACTTCCCATAAATATTTCTTTTCTTAAAGGGGAATATCATGATTGCATCTGTATGAGGATCTATAACTATCATTACAGAATCAAATATCTTCTTCCCTATCTTCCAGTTTACTTTTCTATTACAGGGAGCTTGGGAATTTTAAACTGATGTCTAAGAACTCTATTCCCTGCCCCCCAGAAAGACTCTATAGTCTTTCAGGATAGTAGACCAATTAGCTGTGGCTATTTCAGAGAAGTTTTGTTTACTATCAGATGTTGTCTGAATCGCTGATGTCAAAGACAATCAGGATGACTTTTCTGGTCTGGACATTTATTAAATTCCTGAAATGTGTGCCGTTAAATTACTGAGAATAGCCGAGGTTGGCTGGGTGTAAACTGTCATGAAGAAATGAAATAGCTCCAATAGGTTGCCTTGATGGCCACTCAGCAGCTGAGAACTAATTTTGGAACATGTTCTGACAGCAGGCAATATAATGGCATACTTCCTTAATCTGTGGCACACCTTTGGCCAATGGCCTCTGATTTATCAAATGCTGCTCTTGTAGTTCAACATCCTATGAAGCTATTTGGCAAGCTGAGTTGCTGAACCGCACTCAATAACACCAGCATTAGCTTCAGGGTACTCCGTGTTGGGCTGTTCGGCAAAATATTTCCATAATTAGATGGTTATTAATATTTTTAAAAATGAGTGAGGCAGAGGAACAGCTTTGGTTTTGCATCTGTGTACTGCAGCTAGAAGTACTTTTCTTTCATCCTTTTTGTTAAATCTCTGTGAGATAAATATGTCATAATTACACCAAAGAATATTATTGATAATACTGCCTTGGAAAAGATGGTATTACAGCTTACTTCATTTTGTTGTAGGTTTTGATGCAATTAGCTTGTCCTAAGAGTGATACACAGTAGAGCAAAGTTTGTCCCCATGGCTATCTTCATCTCTGGTTATTGTTTTACATGAAGTCTTAACCAGAATGTACATATTTGCAGTTCTGGCCACTAGAAGCAGGGATGGGATTCAAATTTCTTAACAACCGTATCTGTGGGCATGGCCTAATTTGTGGGTGTGGCTTGGTGGTCATGTGACTGGCTGGGCTTGACTTATATGTAAATATTATAAATATTTAGTAAATATTGAATTTTTTTCAAAAAAGAGCAACTTTTACCCAAAAGCAGGCAAAGCAGGCAGGCAGATTGAGTTATTCACAGAATCACAGATTCACTCAGAAATCTATCTATCTGCCACAGGCTAGCTCAATCTGTCACATAAAATTTGCTTGCAAGTAAACTCACAAAATTAACTCACAACACACCATGTATGTAAATATTGAATTTTTTTCTAAAAATAGATAAACTTTTACCCAAAATCGGGCAAAGCAGGCAGGCAGATTGAGTTGCTCACAGAATCACAGATTATCTCAGAGATCTATCTTTCTGCCATCTGCTACCTGAGTCTGCACTGAAAAATAGAAGCTTCAGTCCTAAGGAAGGTTCAGCTCTGCTTTTAGATTATCTAGAAAGCAAGAAATCCAATGATTTCCTACTTTCTAGCTTTGTGTTGGCAAACCTGTGCCATGCATGCTGGAAGTGGCAGGCAGAGCCATTTCCCCTGGCACATGAGAGGTCACCCGGAAGATCCCTATTGCGCGCATGCGCTGCCTCTCGACAGCTGATTGTTGGGTATCTGGTGTGCATGCACAGGGGGCAGAGGGGTGTGTTCAGCAGATGCTTGCACAGGGATGCGCTGCGCATGAGAGGACTGCATGCACATGCACAAAGATGTATGGTGCACAAGGGGGGAATCGCACACATGTGCAGAGAGGCACAGTGCACGAGGTGGGAGAAAGGTTAGCCACCACTGTTCTAGCTAATCTAAATCTCCCTCCACAGCAGAACAGCTGACAGTTGGGAAAAAGAAAAATAGCAATTTACCAAATGCAGACAAGTTTGATGGCATGCATGCCAAGTAAGGAGTGAGTGGGGTGGGGGGTAGGGAAGGGACAGGGACAGCCAGTGGCTTGATGTGCCAGTTCTCCGAGCTGCAGAGAATCGTAACAACCGGTTCTATAGAAGCGGTCCAACCAGGTAGAATCCTATCCCTGTCTTTTTGTATAGGACACCATCTCCCATTTGTTTTCATGCAGTATTGGCCATCTTGAACTTTAATTTTGTGTTTGAGATTATTGCTTTTGCGATACAAGCATGAAATGTGATACCCAATACAATTACAACCATTCTTGATTTACACTGGTATAACTGAATAAAAATAAAAAGCAATAACGGTGGTTTAAAATCAAGTTTTAGAATAAAATCTCCTAGCTTTTTTTTTTTTTTTTGAAAAAAAGTTTTTATTAATTTTCTACAAACAAACAAGACAAACAAAACATAAAAACATCAACTCTTATATGTACATCCAGTGTGTCAGTTGGTTCATCATTTTTGTGCATTCATTCTGTAGTCTCAAATTACAATTACATTACATAACAACTCATATTGTCAATCCAAATTTATATATCCTAATATCACTAAAAAAAGAAGTTTTTGACTATATTTTTAATCATTCATGCTTAATGAGCTAACAATACTTTAAGCCAGTTTACTCTATAACAAATCATCTAGTCATATCAAATCAATCCTAAAAAATCCTTTATAAATATAATATCAAATAGCAAAATAATAGCAAAATAAAGATATTCCTTACTATCTAGCATTCTAAATATTCTATTATCGTATTTTATCATCCAGCCATTTATAAAAAAGATCCCAAATTTCATAAAATTGTTTATCCTCTTGCTCTCTAATTTCAAATGTCAATCTACTCATCTCAGCACATTCCAATATTTTCTTAATAATTTCTTCCTGTAATGGTATTTTCTCATTCTTCCAATTTTTAGCAAATACAATCCTGGCCGCTGTTAATACATTTACAATCAGGTATTTCAAATCTTTACTATATATATCAGGTAAAATTCCCAATAAGAAGATCTCTGGTTTCAAATCAATATGTTTCTTTATCATTTTTTCCAACCACATGCGAATTATAGTCCAATATTTTCTAGCATCCTCACAAGTCCACCACATATGGTAATACGAGCCGGGTATCTGATGACATTTCCAGCATTTTTCAGATTTGTTCTTAAACATTCTTGCTATTCTTGTCGGGGGAAAGTGCCACCTGTAAAACATCTTATACAAGTTTTCTTTATATGCTGTTGACATTGTCATTTTATAATTTTGAGACCACAATTTCTGCCATTTCTCCAAATCAATCCCATATCCAAAATTCTTCCCCCAAACAATCATAGTTTCTTTAACTTGTTCTTCCTCTAATTTCATTCCCAGTAAATAACCATATAATTTTTTAATCACCTTCTCATCAGTACCCATCAAAATCTTATCTAAATCAGTCTGCTTATCATAAAATCCCTCCGTTTTAGAATCTTCATCATACCTTGAGTGTATTTGTGCATATGAAAACCAATTCATCCTTATACCTTGTTCTTCTAAGTTTTGGATCGATTTAAGTTCACCCTTTTCATCCAAAAGTTCCCCATATCTAACTGTTTGTTCCCTCTTGTAAATTATAGGATAGGAAAATGCTTCAATGGTCGATAACCAAACTGGAATTTTCAAATAACATTGTCTTTTTATCTTCTCCCAATTTAACCACAAAGACTCCCGTACATAATGTCTTCTAAAATAACCCTGTGTTTTAGTTCCCTTATACCATAAGAAAGCATGCCAACCCAACAGCAAATCATGCCCTTCTAATGTCAACAACCTATGTTTCCTTAATGTTATCCATTCTTTGACCCACATCAAATTTGCAGCTTGATAATACAATTCCCAATTAGGCAGACCAAAACCTCCTCTAATTCTAGCATCTTGCAAAAGCTTTAGCTTTATTCTCGCTTTTTTACCTTGCCATATAAACTTCAACATAATTTTATTTAGATCTTCAAAATAGTCTTTTCCAAGCCTTATTGGTATTGTTTGAAACAAAAATAATATTCTAGGTAAGATATTCATCTTGATTGTTGAAATTCTCCCTATTAATGACAATTGCAAGTTTTCCCACTTCTTCAAATCTGTAGCTATCTGTTGTTTAAGTTTAATATAATTATCCTCCTTTAATGTGCTACATCTTGTTGTCAAATATATCCCCAAATACTTAACCTTATTTGTAACTTGAATTTTCAAAAGATCTGCCAATTCTTCTCTCTGTCTCAATAACATATTCTTTGTCAAAATCTTTGTTTTATCTTTGTATATTTTCAAACCAGCCACCTCCCCATATGACTCTATCCTTTCCAGTAACTTTGGAGCTGTTTCAATCGGATTTTCCAAAATAAAAGCTAAATCATCAGCAAAAGCTTGTAGCTTATATTCTTCCTTCTTAATTTTCATTCCTTTTATGCTTTTATCATCCCTAATATTTCTATTCAAGACTTCCAAGGTCAACACAAATAGCAAGGGAGATAGGGGGCATCCTTGTCTTGTGCCTTTTCTTATATTAATAAGATCTGTAAGTTCCCCCTCCATCATTACCCTTGCTGTCTGTTTATTGTATATAGCTTCTATTGCTTGAATAAATTTTTTGGCAAAACCCATCTGCTCCAATAATAATAACATAAATCTCCAATTCACGTTGTCAAATGCTTTTTGAGCATCTAAGAATATCAAAGCCATTTGTTTTTCAGGATGAGCCTCATAATATTCCAAAGTATCCAAGATTACTCTCATATTGTCTCTAATTTGTCTCTTTGGCAGAAATCCATTTTGATCTGAGTGGATAAAATTGTTTAAATATTTTTTAAGTCTTTCTGCTAAGATTGAAGCAAAGATTTTATAGTCTGCATTCAATAAAGAAATAGGTCTATAATTCTTAATTTGCAATGGGTCAGTCTCTTCCTTTGGTATAAGTGTAATATAAGCGTCTGACCATGTTTTAGGTATCATCTTTTTTAACATAACTTCATTCATAACTTCTAACAATGGGATGCTCAATAGTTCTTGAAATGTTTTATAGAATTCTACTGGAAGCCCATCTGGGCCCGGAGCTTTCCCATTATTTTGTCTCTTAAATGCTTCATTTAGTTCCATCATTGTTATATTGCTTTCTAGCATTATAAAATCTCCTAGCTTTTTAATGCTAGTATGTGGTGTTTTTTTTTTGTGTCTGTATGTGTGTGTGTGTAAAACACACACTGATCACCTGGCAGCAGGATAAATCTGCTGTTCTGCTCCCCCCTCCCCCTCAAACTGGAACTCATCAGGTATGCATAGCCACAGATCAAGGCCTCCACTGAGACTTGGAATCATAGACCCTTCCATTTTAGTTGATTACATATAGTACAATACTTTAGCTTGATACATTAGCAAAGTCCTGGTACTCAGCAGTATTTCAGGAAGGGCTATGCATAGGCTATCTTTAAAACGGCAAAATGAGGGAATGACATTGCATTAATAGCTCTCTCCCCTATTGCTTTAAAAAAAGAAGGTGGACTGTATATAACATACTAAAGATACAGCATTCTTATTTCAGCCATGTAAGGAAGAGTACAATCTTCTATCAGCTTCATCTTAGAACATGTCTCTTTTTTATCTGGATGTTTTGAACATTTCCTTTTTCTTTGCCTGCATCTAAATAAGTAGCATGTATAATGCTGGAGTCTGGGTATGTGGGATATGAGTTGATCCATTTTGTGTAAAGCCTGACTTGATTATGTTATCAGGCACCTTAACTTAAATCATAATCACATCACAAACAAATTATTTTTGTACAAGTCAGTTAGTTTCCTTCAGCCACACATTTTCGGTCTTTTCTAGTGTGTCTCCTTTAACCCTATTGGTTAGTGCTGTCCACTGTTGCTTAGAAGAAGTTAAAGGCAAAGCAGGAAAACTTTCCTTATTTTTTCAGCTCCAGGCAATGTTTCTACTGGCACAATCATGTGATAGGCCGCTAGTCTGTGGTATCACGACCAGTGTTCTGGATTATGTTTAAAATATTGAGTTAAGAATAGTTCAATTAAACTTAAAGATCTGGAAAGACAGAGGCATGGAGTACCATGTACAAAACAAGAATTTCTATCAGTTGTAAAAAATAAAATTTGTGTACCCATTTAAAAAAATAGAGAATTCCTCAAAACAAGCACCCTAGATAAATGTTTGATGGTCAAATCATGACAAAATATTGTAATTTGTTTTTGGTTGTGTTCTAAGCGACTTCAGAATTAAATATGAGATATTTGTGGTCTCTGTTTCAAAAGTGCTTTGTTATGTCACATAATCAGATTATTCCTCACTATGTGGAGCTTCCCAGAGCTAATATTACATTAGGGGTGAAACTCGAAAAATTAGAATATCATGCAAAAGCTCATTTATTTCAGTAATGCACCTTAAAAGGTGAAACTAATGTGTGAGATAGATTCATTACATGCAAAGCAAGATAGTTCAAGCCGTGATGTGTCATAATTGAGATGATTATGGCTTACAGCTCATGAAAAACTCAAATCCACAATCTCAGAAAATTAGAATATTACATGCAATCAATAAAACAAGGATTGTACATAGAACAATATTGGATCACTGAAAAGTATAAGCGTGCATATGTACTCAATACTTTGGACCCCTTTTGCAGCAATTACTGCCTCAATGTGGCATGGCATGGAAGCTATCAGCCTGTGGCACTGCTGAGGTGTTATGGAAGACCAGGATGCTTCAACAGCAGTCTTCAACTCTTCTGCATTGTTCGATCTCATGTCTCTCGCCTTTCTCTTGGCAATGCCCCATAGATTCTCTATGGAGTTCAGGTCAGATGAGTTTGCTGGCCAAACAAGCACAATAATCCCACAGTCATTGAACCAGGTTTTGGTGCTTTTGGCAGTGTGGGCAGGTGCCAAGTCCTGCTGGAAAATGAAGTCGGCATCCCCATAAAGCTCATTTGCGGAAGGAAGCATGAAGTGCTCCAAAATCTCCTGGTAGGCGGCTGCGTTGACCCTGATTTAACACCAGCAGATGACATGGCTCCTCAAATCAACACAGACTGTGGAAACTTCACACTGGGCTTCAAGCATCTTGCAGTGTGTGCCTCTCCATTCTTCCTCCAGACTCTGGGTCCTTGGTTTCCAAATGCAAAAGTTGCTCTCATCAGAAAAGAGGACTTTGGACCACTGAGCAACAGACCAGGTCTGTTTTTCTTTAGCCCAGGTAAGATGCTTCTGACATTGTTTGTTGTTCAGGAGCAGCTTGACAAGAGGAATACAACATTTGAAGCCCATGTCCAGGATCCGTCTGTGTGTGGTGGCTCTTGATCCACTGACTCCAGCCTCAGTCCACTCCTTGTGAAAGTCCCTAACACTTTTGAATGGCCTTTTCCTGACAACCTTCTCCAGGCTGCGGTCATCACTGCTGCTTGTGCACCTTTTTCTTCCATACTTTTCCCTTCCACATAACTTTCTATTAATGTGCTATTAATGTACTGTACTTTGGAAACATCCAACTTCTTTTGCAATTACCTTTTGAGGCTTTCCCTCCTTATGGAGGGTGTCAATGATGGTTTTCTGCACAACTGTCAGGTCAGCAGTCTTTCCCATGATTATGATTCTCACTGAACCAGACTGTGAGACCATTTAAAGGCTCAGGAACCCTTTGCGGGAGTTATGGCTTAATTAGCTGATTAGAGTGGGACACTTTGAGCCTAGAATATTGCACCTTTTCACAATATTGTAATTTTCTGAGATTGTGGATTTGGGGTTTTCATGAGCTGTAAGCCACAATCATCTCAATTATGACACATCACGGCTTGAAGTATCTTGCTTTGCATGTAATGAGTCTATCTCATATATTAGATTCATCTTTTAAGTTGCATTACTGAAATAAATGAGCTTTTGCACGATATTCTAATTTTTTGAGTTTCACCTGTATATATAGAGGAGTTAGTAAATGAATGAGGAGGGAATGGAAACAAAAGAAAGCTAGTAATTGACTGGTAGACAGAGAGTTTCATACCTACTCCAAAACAGATCAGTGAATTCTACACTGCTATAAAATAATATAGAAACCCTCACTATAAACCAGAAATTGTTAGGCATAAGCCCAAAGACAATAAAATAAGATTCAGTTCAGTTCAGTTCTTTATATTTGCTTACATGTAATAGGCAGAATCTTGCCAGACTAAAGCTATTAACTTTCTGATCTAAGAATTATAAACTGGGAGATTCCAGGGTGTGGCTACCCTGAATCTTTCCTCCCTCCCTTGTCCAGTTCAGGACTGTGCAGTCTCTTGCTTTGGACCTCTCTCTGGAATGTGATGCCTCCTCCCTGGAAAATTACAGAGGTATTGTTGACTTTCCCTCAACTCCAATAGTGGGATTCAATTTTTTTTATTAACGGTTCTGTGGATGTAGCTTGGTGGGTGTGGCAGGGGAAGGATACTGTAAAATCTCCATTCCCACCCCACTCCAGGGGAAGGTTACTGAAAAATCCCATTCCCTCCCCACCCCACTAACTTGCTTTCCAGCTCTGTTCTCCTGTGCAGGGCAACAAATGAAGCCGATCAGCTGGGACTCGGGAGGCAGAGAATAGATGGGGGCAGGGTCAGTCAGAGGTGGTATTTGCTGGTTCTTTGCACTACTCAAAATTTCCATTACCGGTTTTCCAGAACTGGTCAGAACCTGCTGAATACCACCTCTGCTCCACTCCTTTAGCTGCATTTTCCATCATAGATACAAAATTCAACAGACCTGGTTCACCTTTTGAATCTGTTTTTCAAAGGTAGCTATACCATATGTTTTCTTATATATTGCTTATGTTTAACAATACTAATTCACCATTCACAGTGTGCTTTAGGTTCAGATCCTTTGTTCAGAGTGAGTATTGATCTGTAAGAATGATTTTAATAGCAGCACAGTAAAAGTATTCTTTATAGTTTTATTTGTTTGCAAACAGATATGTTTGCAGTTGTTCCATTTTGTCCATGACCCATGCATAAGTATCAGGATAGAAAAGAATTGAAGACAAATGCCACAACTGTCTGGATTAAATCTGAGTAGACACAGTTGTCTACAAAGGAGAAAAAAAATCAGCGAACATGATCTTTGTTAGCTTCTATTAGTGCCTTATAACAGCGAGAAAAACAAACATGTATTTTACTTTGAATCTCGACGTCTTTGATGCCATTTCTGACTTGTATAAGCTTTACGTTTTAGATATGAGCCATGTACTTCTCAGCATGCATTCACTTCAGCATGCACAGGGTAGGAGAAATTACAGGCTCCTCTTTACTGACTGAATATCAAACATAAGAGACTGCTGAATCTCAAAAAGATTTGCTTTGGACCAAATCTTACTACATTCCCATCCTGTAATGACTGGCAAAACATTTTCGGGAGAAATACTTGTCTACTGCATTCTTGTACAAATCTAACAAAGTAGATTTTTAAACTTCAGTTGTTCTCATGGTTAGTAACTAGTTCATCTTTGCTGAAATTGATTTGGCTACCTTTTTTTGACTCCCCACCAGGGATTCTTTAGCTGTAATTTCTATAGCTTCACAATTGCAGGGTATCTTTCAGTTAAGATGCAAACTAGATGCAGAATCCAATATTGGGGCTCAGAGGAGGATTTGGTTTTCAACGAGCATTTAGAAGGCCTCTTTAGTGTAATGAATCAAAATAAACAATACTGTCAGCAGTTGCCAATGTAATTGCTTACCTGTTTGTCAGTGGAAATGCATCAGTTGGATGTTCCTGGAGACATAAAAATATAGTAACTGCACTGGCTAAATCAAACAGAGCTCTGGAACTGATTATCCTTACCTTTCAGAAACATAGGCATTGCCTAGCACTTTGTGGGATTTAATCTTTACCAGTCCAAACTATTATAATTCAGAGGCATTTAAATTCTAACTGCTAAATGCAAAAGCAAGAGTGACTCACATATTATGAATGAAGCCTGTCACATGTTGTGTTCTGTACATATGAATTGTGGTCTGCATAAATGAATTGTTCTTGCCAATGATGGAGTTCTTTTATTACTGGATATCCTTTGAGTAGCTAAATATCCAGTAAGATGACTTTGCTTTAGTGGGAATTCAATAATGGTTTCCTTCACATTCAGCAAAGTTCTCTTTGCTATATATAATTTAACATTATATATGTTATGGACTAAGCCAACGTGTCAGTAACAACCCTAATAGCTTTACTTTAACAGCAGGCTCATAATCCTGCACTTGTCATTGGCCCGCGAATAGCGAGTCGTGATTGGTCGTTTCTGGCCGATCTGATTGGCTGACAGCGGGTCACTCTGATTGGACGCTTGTTAGAGCGGTAAACTCAAATCATTGGTTGTTGTGACAGCAGCCAGCTCTATAAAAGAGCTGCTGCTGCCCAAGTATTTTGCTCTGTTCTGAAGTCATTAATAAAGAGTTGAAGTCACAGTTCGATGTCTCGTCTCCGTTCCTTGCGCCCATGCTCAGGACTTAACACTGGCAATGAAGGTGGGATGCGGAGACGATAGAGCTGACTAAACACTCATTGAACAAGACAGAGTACGTGGCTGAGAACGCACGCAACAAATGGCAGAATGACCAGCGGTGCCATACCACCCGCTCCATTTGACCCGGCAAACGAAGACTGGGACTCATATATGGACCGCTTCCAGATGTTCCTGGAGACCAACAATCTGAAAGATGCTACGCCTGGCAAGAAACAAGCGGTGTTCCTGACCCATTGCGGCCCCGCCGTTTTTAAAATGGCTAAGGCACTTGCCAAACCGGCGGAAGTGAAGACCATGGATTGGGATAACCTAGCACCGATCCTCCGGGCCCATTATGCACCCACAGTTCCTACACTGATACGAAGACACAAGTTTAACCAGAGGGACCAATGGAAGAACGAGAGCGTTGGGGACTTCGGAGCCAACCTCTGGAACCTGGGAGGATTCTGTGGTTTTGCAAACCTCGAGGAAGCCATGAGAGACCGAATAGTTCTGGGATTAGATGACCACACTGTGCAGAGCAAGATCATGGCAAAAGGAGACATCAGCCTCGCAGATGTCATCGCCGATGCTACTGCCGCAGAAGCAACCAGGAAGTCAGCCGCTCGAATGCGCCAAGCGAACGCACCGCACTGCTAACTCGCTAGTGATAGTACGCCTTCCTCTGAGAGGCACACTATTACCGCCCACCATGAAGACCTGGAATCATCCTCAGACAGTGAGGAAGAGAAGGTCAACCGGCTCCGCTCAGAACGAGATCAAAGGAACCAGAGACTTCCGCGTCAATCTGCTGGTTGCAGGGCAAACCACCCGTGATCAGACTGCAAATTCCTCGACGCACTCTGCCGTTCCTGTGGGAAAAGCGGCCACTTCGCAAAGGTCTGCAGAAGCAAGCGAGGGTCCAGTCCAAGCCAGAGGGAGAATAATCTCTGCCAGGAGACAGGTAAACCACCTGTAAGTCGGGACCGCCTGAACCACCAATGGAACAACCACTACTACAGAAATCGAGCACCTGCCGCTTCAACGAGACGAGAAGAGGCACACCAAACTATCACTATCGGCCACGCTTCATCACTAGATGCGAGAAAGATCTGAGTAAAGGTCACTATTGAGAATCGACCATGCGTGATGGAAGTCGATTCGGGGTCATCCCTATCGATGGTCTCCTGGAAAACCCTCAAACAGCTGATCCCTGCCATCTGTCACCAGGACCTCAGCACTCAAAGAATCATCCTAAAAGACTACCAAGGGAATTCCGGTTGTCAGTTCCAGCCACGTCCAAGTATCCTTCAAGGACCGCAATGCAACGCTTCCCCTGACAGTCGTCAATTGTGACCGGCCCAGTTTGTTAGGATTACAGTGGTTCGCCCCACTCAGAATTGAACTAGCTGGCATCCACCAAACCGGAAATGATGACTGGGAAGAGGCCCTCATCCAGGAATTCCAGGACGTGTTCACAGGAACGTTAGGCAAGTACAAGGGGAACCCTATATCATTTAATCTCAGTCCCGATGTAGCTCCCATTCGCCTTAAGCCTCGTCGGGTGCCTTTTGCATTCAAGCCAAAGATCGATGAGCAACTGGACAAATTAATAGCCCAGGGTGTGTTGGGACTGATTGACCATGCTCGATGGGAAACCCCAATAGTAACACCCATAAAGCCAGATGGATCATTAAGAATTTGTGGGGATTACCAGGCCACCCTAAATCATGCGCTTCAGCAGAGCGCTTACCCAGTACCGGTGGTCCAACACCTTCTTCACTCCCTCGGTGGTGGAAAAATATTTGCGAAATTGGACTTAGCTCAGGCGTACCAACAGCTACCCGTAGATGCGACGACTGCAGAAGCCCAGACAATAGTTACACACAGAGGTACCTTCAAGTGCAATAGACTCCAATTCGGAGTAAGCGTGGCACCGGGCATTTTCCAAAGTCTGAGGGAGAGACTATTACAAGGCATAAAATGCGTCGTGCCTTATTTTGACGACGTCTTAATAGCTGCCCCTACTAAAGAATTATTAGAACAATGACTCAGAAGGGTTCTTCAAAAATTTAAAGACGCTGGCCTGAAGGTAAAAAGGGACAAGTGTCAACTTTGTACAAAGAGAATGGAGTTCCTGGGATATCTTCTCGACAGACAGGGAATCCACCCCACTGGAAAAAAACTAACCGCAATCAAAAACGCCCAAAGACCTAGAAATAAGACAGACCTCCAAGCCTTCCTGGGACTCATTAACTTTTATAACATCTTCTTGCCCCAGAAGGCGACCGTAGCCGAGCCCCTACATAGACTTCTCGACAAAAAGGCTTCCTGGGTCTGGGGACGGCGTGAAGAACAAGCATTTCAACAAGTAAAAGACCTCTTAACTTCTGATGCTGTATTGATACAATACAACGAGACTCTACCCTTAACGGTTACCTGTGATGCCTCACCATTCGGAGTGGGAGCCATTTTAAGCCATGTCCTGCCAAACAGTAATGAGTCACCTATTGCGTTCTTTTTAAGAACTTTGTCTAAAACTGAAAGGAACTATAGCCAACTTGATAAAGAGGCTCTCGCCATTGTATCTGCAATTAAACGTTTCCATGAGTATGTGTATGGGAGACCCTTTGCCATAATTACAGATCACAAGCTGCTACTTGGCATTTTAGTAGGAAACAAACCAACTCCCCACATCTTATCACCAAGAATGACATGTTGGTCAGAGTTTTTAGCCGCATACGATTACCAACTGCAACACTGCCCGGGGAAAGCCATTCCCCACGCTGACGCTTTGAGCCACTCTCCACTACCAGACGTCATAGATGACCCAGCTCCAACCCTAGCCGTATTGCAAATCGAAACTCTTAAATCACCACCGCTGACCGTTCGAGACATCGTCTCAGAAACAAAAAAGGACCCTTCTTTGGCATGAGTCCTCAGCTGGGTGGAATGGGGTTGGCCGGACAACGAACCCAATGACACTTTCAGGCCGTTCAGGAATCGACAGACAGAACTATTCTCTCAAAAGGGCTGCATCTTGTAGGGAGACAGAGTCGTTATCATGGAGAAATTGCAACATAAAGTTTTGAAAATGTCGCACGATGGACATCCAGGCATCGTGCAGATGAAGGCATTGGCAAGGAGTTACGCATGGTGGCCAGGCTTAGATAAGCAGATAGAGGCCTGGGTAGCTACGTGCAGCAAGTGCCAGGAGACTCGCTCTGCTCCTCCAAAAACACCCCCAACTCAGTGGGAAACGCCTCGAGGTCCTTGGTCCCGTATCCACATCGATTTTGTGGGACCCACAAGAGGACACACTTTCCTTCTAACCGTGGATGCCTAGTCTAACTGGCTCAAGGTCCATAAAATGAAAAGCACCACCACGGAGGCGGTCATTAAAAAACTGAATAAGCTATTCGCTACCCATGGATTGCCGGATGTCCTGTTCTCCAATAATGGCCCTCAATTCACTGCCCTGGCATTCGAACAGTACCTAGCAGACCG
Organism: Hydrophis major; assembly: GCA_033807585.1. Classification (NCBI taxonomy): domain Eukaryota; kingdom Metazoa; phylum Chordata; class Lepidosauria; order Squamata; family Elapidae; genus Hydrophis; species Hydrophis major. The sequence goes on along the minus strand of CM066328.1, from coordinate 82,687,046 downwards.
GGGCATCCACCATGCCTTAACATCGCCAGCTCACACTGCGGCCAATGGTAGGGCTGAGCGAATGGTCCAATTTGTAAAGAAGACCTTACACAAGATGGACCAGGGTGACATTGATGACAAGATAACCAGGATGCTTCTCCTCCAACATATTACTCCAAGCAGCACCACAAACAGAATCCCAGCCAAACTCCTGATGGGCGGAAAACTTCGCTCACATCTCGATCGCCTCCACCCTGCTTACACACCAGAACAACCCCTGGGATCCAGCAGCAAGTGTCGATCATTCCAGGAAGGCGACCCCATTTTTGCGAAAAACTTCTCGGGTGACCCATTGTGGGTCCCCGCTACCATAACGCAACTTACGGAACCCCGATCCTATCGTCTACAAACTGCAGATGGCAAAATGTGGAAGCGCCACATAGACCAGCTTCGATCCAGACTAGCACCTACTCCCATCTCATCCCCTGAATCTCAAACTGGGGGGGGGGGGAAGGGACATTGAGGAGGCCGAAAAAGAAATAACAGATGACTTAACAATCGGAACCCAGCAGTCTACACAACCAACCATGGGATACTCACCGCCAGAAGGATAACCGAGCCGGGAAATTGCCTCGCCGCGTGACAGCACCGCGATGGAAACAGATCCAGGGAACCCAGATGATAGCATTGGCGAGAGCAGAGAGGACAGCCCAGAGCCATTCAACGAAACAGCGGGACCGTTTTCGCCACCCAGCTCAGCAAGCAGCCCACCGGAACCAGGACAGAAACCGGTGGAACAGCGCAGATCAAGCAGACAGGTAAAGCGACCTGCCTACTTACGAGAATACGTCACCCCACCCCTCAGATGGAACCTAGGGGGGAGAGGTGTTATGGACTAAGCCAATGCATGAGTAACAACCCTAATAGCTTTACTTTAACAGCAGGCTCGTAATCCTGCACTTCTCATTGGCCCGTGAATAGCGAGTTGTGATTGGTTGTTTCTGGCCGATCTGATTGGCTGACAGCGGGTCACTCTGATTGGACGCTTGTTAGAGCGGTAAACTCAAATCATTGGTTATTGTGACAGCAGCCAGCTCTATAAAAGAGCTGCTGCTGCCCAAGTATTTTGCTCTGTTCTGAAGTCACTAATAAAGAGTTGAAGTCACAGTTCGATGTCTCGTCTCCATTCCTTGCGCCCATGCTCAGGACTTAATAATACATATTAATTAGCAATAGCATTTAGACTTATATACGGCTTCATGGTGCTTTTACAGCCTTCTGTAAGCAGTTTACAGAGTCAGCATATTGCCCCAACAATCTGGGTCCGCATTTTACCAACCTCCAAAGGATGGAAGACTGAGTCAATGTTGACCTGGTCAGTATTGAACTGGCAATGAGCAGTGAGTCAACCTGCAATACTGCATTCTAACCACTACACCACCATATTAATATAATATTCAGATGTACGTGAAGCTTTACTTTTTTTTTACAGGCCTTTATCTCTTTTCTTCTTTTGTTTTTAGGGCCAACAGATTTACTTGATAAAACTTGTATATCTCCAGAGCAGCTTTCTCTAACCTGATGCCTTCTAGAGGTATTGAACATAACTGTATGGGTTGCTGTAAATTGCAATTCCAACTTCTCTAGAAGGCAGCAGACATGATTGTTCTGTGGAACATTTTATCCAAGAAAGATTGGCTCTGGTTAAGATCTGCATTTTATAGCATCCGAAAAAAATAATAACCAAGGCATACTTTTTATATGGGCCTTCCCACTGTAGCTGCTTTCATATTGAGCTTAGTGCACATACAATGTTTATGGTTTTTATTTGAAATCACAATGATGATCTAAATGTCCTTTGGAAGAAACAGGTGGCAGATATGTTTGCACGTGCTTAAGGTAGGGGCAATGGTAGGTGCAAGCAGCTATCATACTTCTAGAAGTAATATTTCATCATTCAAAATTGGAGAGAGGACATTATTATCCAGCAAACTATTTCTCTTCAAGGAGGTCATTCTAGGATACAGCTATTTTCATCTACCAAGGGAAAAAAAATTATTTCTCAGGTTTTCATGTCAAACTGTTCCATGAAGATAAGACTTTACTAGTTTGGTTTCTAGAAAAGCAGCCAAATTATTTTACAGTTTTAATATGCTTTTTAAAAAGCTGCTTAGAATACCATTAGCAAGGCCATAGTGCAGGGGTCTCCAACCTTGGCTCCTGGAAGCCTGGCGGACTTCAACTCCCAGAATTCCACAGCTTTGCTGGCTGTGGAACTTTGGGAGTTGAAGTCCGCCAGGCTTCCAGGAGCCAAGGTTGGAGACCCCTGCCATAGTGAGTTAAAGTTCAGAGTTCTTCTATGTGTGATCTTAATCAGCCTTATATTAGTCCTGAAACACATTTATTAATAGCAGAAGTCTGCTTTGAATTGAGCTTGACTCCTGGATGACTTTGTGGACACATCCCTGTAATTTAATTGGCCACAATGCAGAAGTGATTTCCTGATGCCTTTCATAGGATGTTTTTAACATTAGGATTTTCTATTTAGATACTCACCCAGCCTGACACTGCTTGCTTGCAGGGCGAGAGCAGGTAGACAACATGCTGCTTACAGTATGATTTATTTTTTATTTGCTAGTACTTGTGTACTACTCAGTCTAAACAAGTCAAGGGATGGGGGGAAATCCAAGCAGTGAATATATAGCTACATCAAAGCAATGTAATACCTGATAATGATAGAAAAACAATAACAAATAGTTTAAAGAGACATTTATTTTCATATTAGAGAGCTGGAGTCCAGGGAATAGTTTAGTAATAATCAATGTTTGAGGTAGCAGGCATTTCTGCATAATACTTGGTTTATGTTATATCCATGCATTGAAGGATGCATATCCCACTTGTATATAGTTGCTGTATGAAGAGACATCACCAGTGGGAATATCTGCAGAAGCCATGGGCATCTGTACCATAAATTGGAAAACTTGTACAAATTAGACATCCTTCAATAAAGATTTTTTTATGGGGGCCAAAAAAAGATTTGACTAAGAGGATGTCACGTTTAGAAGCATGACAGCCCTTTTTCTGCAATTGTCATTGCAGTTTTTTTTTAATAATTGAATAGCACTAAAATATGTGATATTCTTCAGCCTAGATGTAATTAAGAATTATTTTTTGAGCAACCACTCATTCTTCTTACTCTGCATTTTTTGTTTTGTTTTTCAAAGCAGTTGAAGAATCAAGGTACCTATATATTCTCTCAAAAGCCAAAAAAAAGTATAGTCATTTTCAAGTTAAGACACCTGCTCTATTTTGCTACACAACTGGTCTGTTAAATCATTTCTTCTTTTACTCTTTGCCAAAGTTGTGGTTTTCACCTCCTTCCTTGTCTGCAGTGGTCTTTCCAATTAAGCTGAGATTTGAACTATTCTTTATAGTTGGTGCTGGATAAAGAGATAGGAATCCAAAACAAGCTGTAGCAGGGAGGTTCTTTGAGAAACTATGGAAAAAGAAACAAAACAAGTGATTATCATTTAGCAGTTATTAGTAATTAACCCAAATCTTATGCTGCCATTGTACTTTCTGCTACCTGAAGCTTTGAGAAATTGAATGTGCTTTTATCTGTTGGATGCAGAGAATCAGATATTGCTTTCAGAAAGTTACTCAGCAAGTTGATAATCTAGGTTTGAGATCTGAAAAGCATGTTAAATTACAGAAAATGGTTATTATTGACTGTAACATCTGTCACAATAGCTGGCAGAGGTGCCCTGATTACTGATTATGCTAGTGGTCAGTTTCCCACACAGATCAAATGAAAAAATAAACTTCTGCGAGTAGCAACATCACTTTCCGTGCCTATATTTTTATCATCATTCTTAAACTAGAGTGTGGTTGACTTTGTATGTGTGTGTGTGTGTGGACACAACACAAGACCTGTTTGTTAGCTTCCTCAGATTATGATTCAAAGAGCCCTATATTTTTCATTCCTATGCCTCATTAACTACATGTGCTCAAAATCATTAAAGCAGGCAGTTAACTTGAAATACACTGAAATTAATCCCTGCAGAGCAAGAAGAAATTTTTACCCTGAAGGGTAACTGTATTACTTTCCTTATGGAGGGAAACTTATTTTCTTTTCAGTGCAGTGGCTGAGCTTTCTCCAACTCAGATATGTGGAGGCTCTATTTAAAAAAATCATCACTGATAGGGAATTTAGAAGTTCTAATACTGTACATCTGGAAGACTAAAATAGCTGTTGTGCTATAATCCCACACAGGTTCCCTAAAAATATAAAGAACAGTATGTTTAGTGTGCCTTTTTCCCAGTTATAAAATTGCTGCCTTTTGGAGGGGAAATCCATTACAGGGGGCTCTGTATTTTGGGTAACTTGTTCATAGTTGCCACCAATATGGGAGAGGAATCCATATTTTCCAATGTTGTTTATGAAACTGAAATTTACTGACAGGTTTCTTGGAAAACCAAATGGCCTTGGTCTTTATTTCAATGGTGAACAGATTGTCTAAATAGGACTGTGGTGCAATCTGATTTGAGTCTATCCAAATTTGAAGTACTAGATATAATTGAGTTTTGTTCTGTTGCCCATACTCATGGATGTCCTTTCAGTATATAAATTTCAGAGAAACTGTTCAGGCTGAAACTATTTGAGCACTTTAAATCACAAGGGAGCAGATTCAAATTTGGCTTCACCTCAGGTAAATAATAATTTGATTTTGAATAATCCTGTTTTGTTTTGAGAGCCAACCTTTGGCTTCATCAGATCTATATTCCTGAATTATTTTTTATCTTTTCTTTTCGTCACTTTACATTTTAAAGATGGTGAACTGCAGCCTATAAACACCTGTGTGTACACACACAAGTGGACACACCCACACCCACACAAATTCATTGAGATAGTCATGAGGGAAGCATGCAGTGGAGTATTCCAAGGTTCTGTCTTAGATCCAGTGTTCTTCAACATTTTCATAAATAATTTAAATCAGGTGATAGAAGGAGAACTCATCCAACTTGCAGATGACACTAAGCTGAGTGGAATAACCAACATTTTAGAAGATAGGCTCAAGATCCAGAAGAATCTTGACACATGTGAACATTGGGCCCCATCCAACAAAATGCAATTCAGTTGTGAGAAAAGCAAGGTTTTATGCTTGTAAAACCTAAATGCACAGATACAGAATAGGTGGTACTTGGCTCAATAACAGTACTTGTGAGAGGAATCCAGGAGTCCTAGTGGACAATCAGTTAAATATGATCCAGGCATATGCTGCAGCTGCTAAAAAAGCCAATGCAGTCCTGGTCTGCATCAACAGAAGGATAATATCAAGATCATGTGAGGTGTTAGTGCTGTTTCATACTGCAATGGTGAGACCACACTTGGATAGTGCATCCAGTTTTGGTCACCATGATACAAAAAAGATGTTGAGACTCTAGAGCAACAAAGATGATTAAGGGACTGGAGTCTAAAACACAAAAAATAGTTGCAGGAATTGGGTATAGCTATTCTAATGAAGAAAATGACTTGGAGAGATGTGATAGCAGTCTTCCAAGAGGCTGTCACAAAGAAGAGAAATCCAACCTATTCTCCAAAACACTGAAAGCAGGACAAGAAGCAACAGATGGAAACTTTTTAAAAAGAGATCCAATCTAAGGAAAAAGTGACAGTGAGAAGAATTAATGAGTGGAATGATTTATGTCCAGAAGTTGCGGGGGCTCCGTCACTAGAGGTTTTTAAGAAGAGATTAGGCAACCATTTGTCTGAAATATTTGAGCAGGAGATTGGACTAGAACACCTCCAAGGTCCCTGCCAAATCTGTTATTCTGTTAATGCTGGCTCAGATGCTGAATTTGAAATTGGAAAACCTATCCCAGATGCTGGTGAACCAGGAAAATTTAGATGGGTTACTGGAACAAACATACAGTGGATGAGACAAGAGAACTTGGAAATTGATGGAATGCTACTATAGTAGTTGACCTAATAAGTGTTCATATTGTCACCACACTTCATATGTCACCACTTATTAGGTCTACTATATATGGACAGAAAACTATCTACATTAAAAAAAACAGTTAGTTACCCAGTAGTTCAACATAGTGAAGAGAAACCGCTCTCACAACCTGAGATAGACCAGCTACTCATTAATCCCAGATTCAAAAAAACTCAGAACAAATGGATGTGTCCCATTAGGAATACTTAAAAGTAACTCTTGCTTGTCAGCCAGGAAGTAGATTTGTTTATGTCTTGGCTTTGCAAACTTTAATAGAATACTGATGTTAAAAGAGCTCAGGCACTCTCCCATGATATGATTGTCCCAGGATATTTTGATTGTCCAATGGGAAACTGGTCAATTGCAACCAATCATATCAAACTGCATATTGCTAATTGAAGAGTTATGTATTGCAAACCCATCCTGCCAGTGAAATTGCTGTTTATTTAAAGAAGGTTGGAAAATGAAGATAATCAGGATGTACCCAGGGCCCTTGGCTAGCGGTTCTTCTCCATTCATTAAAATGCCAGGTTTTGTAATGGAAAGTTAGTAAGTACAACAAATCTCAGGAATACTTGAGTAAAATATTCACAATATGATGATATATCATCAGTAATTTGAATCTGATACTGACAGCATCAAATAATATATTGTTTTACAATATATTATATATCGTTTTAATAATGTTTCCCTAGAATAATCACACTTAATCTGGAGTTGGTTATCCTAAATTGGCACATACATTTTACAAGGCTTACTGAAGTTGTCATATAAAAGTTTACCCAATTATGTGCTAACATTTCAGATGCATTAATCAGATCCAGATGAATACTGTTTCCATAGTATTTCAATTCTTTCTTTTGATTCATTATTGTAAAGATACATTTTACCTAAGACTGTTAAACTTCCTTTGATTTGAAAATTGTTGTTTTGTGGAAACAAAGCAAAACAATAGGAATGCATTTTTGCATCCATATCTTTATGAAAATTTTGCAGTGAAATAAAGAGATTTATTGTGGGTTTTGTAAAACAGAGGACTTGGGGTAAACATATTTCATTTTAAGTCTCTTAAATCACCTGATGAATTATAGAGTTACGGAAACATAATTGGTCTTTGATGAATAATAAAGCAGAGGAATAATTCCAGTTTACTCTAAGCTTCAAGATTACATTCCTGCATTTTTGGCAGAAATGCATTTTAGTTTAATACCCACTGTATGTTTATGAACATGCATTTTGTTTCATTGTGTATTTGCTCTTTCTGTTTGTTGAAAGAGGTAGAAGCAATCTTGTCAAAGAAATTTTTCAGAATTGGGCCTAATATATCAATGCACCTGTCTAGGTTTTCTGCTTTATTCTTTTAAGAAGAGATATGTCCCTGTGGGGTTTAAAGTCATCATAAAAAGAGTCCTAGGGTTTAGCCCAAACTGGAGGCCCCTCTTTCTTGTCCCTGGACTCTCTGATCATGATTATAGAAACTGATGGCAATATTTTTGCCTTTTTTTAAAGTTGGAAAGTCAATTGAAAACCGTTATGTCAACTCTAAAATGTAAAAAGAAACTCCACCAAATTCCTCCTAAACTCTACTGTGAAAAATGGACATGAACGCAAACCCACCCCTTGAAAAAGGAAGTATAGCCACTCAAGGCTGCCCACCCACAGTTTCTAGTGAAACAGAAACAATATCAGCAGATGCTGTAAGGGAAATGAACTCCAGGACCTAAAGCCTTGCTTGGATTGGCTGTTACTTTCTGTTAAATTTACAAGTGGCACTAAAGCTGAGTTCTTTGGCAATTCAGTTTTAGAACTCTAACTTAAAGTATGGGAAGAAGCAATGGATGAGAAGGAGTGGCGGGATTCAAATTTTTTTACTACTGGTTCTGTGGGTGTGGCTTGGTGGGCATGGCAGGGGAAAGATACTGTAAAATCTCCATTCCCTCCCCACCCCACTAACCTGTTTTCCAGCTCCGTTCTCCTGTGCAGGGCAACAAAAGACCCAGCTCCTCAGCTGGGACTCGGGAGACAGAGAATAGATGGGGGCGGGGCCAGTCAGAGGTGGTATTTGCCAGTTTTCTGAACTACCCAAAATTTCTGCTACCGGTTCTCCAGAACTGGTCAGAACCTGCTGAATACCATCTCTGATGAGAACTTATTTGGCATACACAGAAGAGGAAATATGCTAAACTCACATGGCCTGCTCATTTTATAATATATCTCTGAATAAATGTGTCCAAACCTACACAAAGTTCTCTCTTTTGAATAGACCTGTGTAAGGAATCAGCTTGTGGACTATACCCTCTAGGTAATGATTTACTGGAATGTTTCTCCTGTAATCTATCCAGCTTACACACAGATAGACAGACAGACGCACAGATGTTTGGGAAAGCTTCATTTTCAAGAGTTTGACAAAGAGTAAACAGGTTCCTAATCTAAGAGTCTCTATAAGCTGCTTTTCAGGAGTGAATGCACTTCCATGAATATTCAGGCTAGCATGGAAGAATTATTGGAAGTGAGGGTACCCTTAGAATCATTTTCCATGTAATATTTAGCATCCTGTTATACTTATCATGAGCCAAGGATTTTCTTTGGTATCCTGGCACTGTGACATCTAGGGTGCTGAAGCCAAAAGCCTGTATTTTGAATTGAATCTGGATTACAACTGGCAACCAATGAAGGCTTCCATGTACAAGGAAGCATGTGGCCTGCAGCAAAAAAAGTAATGGACAAGGTAGATTTAGATGTCCCCAAATGGATATTATTTTTAATCAACTATCTTCTATTCATAGCGGACTAATCACTTTCAATCTATCTCAGAAGATTGAAGTTGTGAGATAAAATAAAGACAGGAAACGTCATGTAAGATGCATGGAGTTCCTGGGGAAAAGATGGTATATAAATCTAAGAATGTGAGCCAAATCTTTTATCCCAGATTTTAGAATGCAGTTGTAATTTGAAAGGAGACTAATACATTATCATTTGAAATCTATTAAACTAGGAAACAAATTGTAGGAATGATTTCTATCCTTCTCCCTTCCTCCCATTAAAGTTATAAATCATTTTAAAGATCATCCTTTAGAGGTTCTTTATGAACCATCTTTAAGGAGATGCTTTCTTAGGAAGCAATTACCTTCCTCTCAAAAATTCCCACCACAATTTCCTCTATGACACTTCTTGACAGCATCTTTCTTCTCTGTACCATCTCCAGATCCATTTCCTGAAAATGGAATGTTTGGTGCCTAACAAATGAAATTTCACACAATTCAGAAATAAGAGCTTGCTTCGCATCATGAAAATAAAAGTTAAAAGAATAAGATTGACATGTACAGTATATAGCAGGGATCAAAAGAAAGGGTTTCTGAAGCTACTCTGCATTTCCCCCCAAAATGTTCTGTGAAAAAGATCAGGAGGGTTACTTGCAAAAAATGTTTTGAAAATAGTACAGATGGAGCTTGTCTTGTTAAAGCATTAACATTTCTTGAACCACATAATAAGCTCGGCCCTTCCAGGTCCTGTTCGTCCCACTTCATTCCAACCCCAAGTTAGGAATGATAGCAGTTTACACCAGTGATAAAAAAGCCCTAGATCTTTCCATGTATATGGATATGTGTAGGTATTGGTATAGGTATATGTGAGACCCCTATGGATTTTATTCCACTAGTCATTGCCCATAGCAGGCTGTGTCCATCCCTGTTTCAAGGCAGAAGTGGTACCTATTTATCTACTCACTTTTGCATGTTTTTGAACTGCTAGGTTGTCTGGAGTTGGGGCGAGGATGGGAGCCCACTCTATCACATGCCACTCAAATCTCAAACCTGGACTGCCGGTTTTCTAGCCAAAGAGCTCGGTGTCTTAACCACTGAGATTAGAAGGAAAGTTTAGCTATCCAATGATAGCAACTGCTAGAGTTAGCAGTTTTTTTAGAAGGCCAAATTTATAATTTATATAATTCCACTAATGTAGAAATTTTCCCCATTTGTTTTTAAAAGAATAGATTTTGTTAACAATTGATCCTTCTATTACTGATGTGGTTCCATCTTTCTTACCAAACAGTATTTAAAGTGGTTATGAAAAACAGTGTGGGATCATGAATAAGGACTTGGACAGGGGTTATGTACATGTCCATTCTCAGTTCTTGCGAGTCATTATTTTTGAACCCAGTCTCCTTCACAGGATGTTGTAGGAAAGAGTTCTGTCCATCCATGATCTTGAATCCCAAGATGAAAAGAAAGATACAATTGGTAATAATGAAATAAAAACACAAACCATATTTACAGTTGAAAATGCCATTAAAACTACAATGAGTTTCTTAACACCCAATTTGCACTTGCTTGAATTTTGAATACCTCCCTTCCAAAATACAACACAAAAACAATGCACTCCAACAATCTCACTTTGCATAGATCTTGTATGGCGTATTTTGAAAAGTACAATGGCAATCAGCAATCTGAACTGTGCCCATCTGTCCTCAATTGAAAGATTCTTCTGGCAATGGCAAGAAATTTCTTGGCTTTTCCTTCTGTTTTCTTCTCATCTTTGCTAAGGCTTAACAAGATCTCTCTTCCACTTTTGCTTCTATGGGCTTTTTTTCTCTCCTTGTGGTTTGTTGCTGTTTCAGCTCACTGACATGCAGTCCCAACTTGTTATTCTTCTTCTCTAAGGGTCAGGTCCCAAGTTACATTTTCTGAGGAACAGAACTGTGCTTGCCTGCAAATAAGTTTACACAAATGTGGTGGAATAAAAGGGATATTCAGATCTACTGAGTTTCCTTTGAAGGGAAAGCAGTTCTGGTTCAGAAAACAATTGTATAATTGTCAAGGCCATCTAGTTGTCGAAAAATCACAATAGATCTCTGTGTTAATAATAAACAGAAGGTACAGTAGAAGGTGTAATAGTCTTGAGGGTTAATAACCCTGTATACCCATCCATATATTATCTGATTTAGTAGAGAGAAAGTCTAATAAAAGTGAACATAAAATGACAGATTTCATGCATTTCACCTACAACACATATTAGTCTATGCTGTAATATATGAGCATTCTCTCCTCTCAAGACAGAATAGTTGAATGTTCTTACTAGTTTGCTAGAAAGAAAAGCTCTTGGTAACGTGTAAATGTGCCAGTTGAAATTGTAGCAAGACAGAATTCCTAGAACTTTCAAGCAAAAAGTTTTGCAGTCCAGTTCACTATTAACTTATGCCACTTCTCTAGCATATAAAGTATCACAGTGCTAAGTGGCCATCTGCTCTGAATAACTAATAAGGAAACTGTCCACAAAGGTCTCACTGAGGCTATTAATGAGAAGGAAATAGAGTAATTTATTTAATTAACACTACATTAGATAGACCTGGCTAATAAGCAGAAATGTACCTCATAGATTTCTGGGTGTTCTGTATTCCCTAATTACTTTTATCAACTATGAAAATACAGTGATAGTAATTATACAGTGATAATTACTTTTATCAACTATGAAAATACAGTGATTGGAGTGTAAAATAGTGCAAAATAATATAGTAAATATAATAAATATAATATTGTTTTAATATAATAAAACAATTAGTTCTCTCTCTATTTTCAGACTATCATTGAATACAGAACTTGGCTGTAATGGTTGATAAGGTATTAGCATATCCTAAGATTTTTCCAACTTGTCACATAATAGTGGTATGTGTTTGGTTTTTCAAAGGAAAAACTGGGGTTAAGATAGTGAACCTGAGATCCTATAGCCTGGTAGACTTGCAAAATTATAGCCTAAAGCAGATGTTCATAAGACTAATTTCAGTATTGCTGAAGTGTCTTATTCCTTTAAAAAATATAACCTACATCGACCCAACCTATTAGATTAGGGGCAGGTATGTTACGGCTTCCCTCTTTCAAGACAGTCCACTTAGTGCAGGGATGTCAAACTCAATTTCATTGAGTTTCATCAGGGTTGTTTTTTTTACCTTGGGGGGATGGCCAACTTGACATCTCATTGAGGCTTCGTTTTTGGCTGCGATGCCCTCTTGCAGCCCTCTGCCAGCAAAAACAGAACTTGTGGAGGGTGTGCTTCTTCATTGCATTTGCAATTGTTGATCCTCATGTTAAAAACATTTCAAAATACTTTTGTGTGCCTCTTATTGTTTCCTTTCATTTTTTTGGTACAAGTCTGTGCTTCTTCATAGTCTCATTCAAAAAGACCTACATTCTGAGGGAAGATTTCTTTTCCCTAATAGCTTCTTTGACATTGCATATTGAATGTATTTGATTTTGGATTTTGTCTGTGCTATAAATCTCTCTCTCTCTCTCTCTCTCTCTCTCTCTCTCTCTCTCTCTCTCTCTCTCTCTCTCTCTCTCTCTCTCTCTCTCTCTCTATATATATATATATATATATATATATATATATATATATATATATATATATATATATATATATATATATATATATATATTTCCAGGTGTACAATGGGAATTTTAGTCTTAATTTTTAATTTCAATTTTCCCTATACTCATTTGCTCAGTTTGCTTATTTTTGACAGCAAAGATTCTTTGATAAGTTTCCATTTATATAAATTAAACCTGGTAGTACTATTTCTGACATATATATGTGCTTCTGATTTCTGCTATATATATGTGCTTCTGATTTCTTCTATTTCCCACATATATATGTGCTTCTGATTTCTACTAATGTTACTACTTCTAAATTTCATTTAGAAATATTACAGATCCTTGCTTTGTGATCATTTGAAGTTATGACAGATGTCCCCAGAACTAATCACTACCCAGTTTCAAAATTCTGGCAGTTGCAGCACCTGTCCTCCTCCCTGTTGGTATCTGCAATTTTCAGTGGGTTTTTTTTGCCATTTTTCAGGGTGTACTTCCATTTTCTGGCAAATTGAAGAAAACTGGTTCACTTAACAACTGTGGCACTCACTTAACAACCACTGCAGAAAAGGTCATCAAACTGGGCACAGTCTCATGGTGACTCATCTAACAACTGTCACAACTGATGACCATCATTCCAGGCTCAATTACATTCATAAGTTAAGGACTACCTGTATGCATTTTGGATGATGAAAATATTCATTTAGAGCAATAGCAATAGCACTTAGACTTATATACCACTTCACAGTGCCCTAAAGCCCTCTCTAAACAGTTTACAGAATCAGCATATTGCCCCTAACAATCTGGGTCCTCATTTTACCGAAGGATGAAAGGCTGAATCAACCTTGAGCCAGTGAAACTCAAACTGCCAAACTGCTGGCAGTCAGCAAAAGTAGCCGCAGTACTGCATTCTAACCACTGCACCATCGCAGCTCCTAAATTATGCAGCCTAAATTAATTTACTTTAAACTATAACACACATTTTTGCCATTTCACATATATATTAAACCATGCTTAATTTTAACGAAGATTTCGTGAAACAAATTAGCCAGTCAAAGTTTCAGATTCATGTGTTTTAAGTATTTTAGCTGAAAGTTAATCAGAGTTGATAGGAATTTGATGTAACATTTTCCAAACTTCCCTTCAACCTTCTGCTGGAGAAAAGAGGCTGAATAGAAAAGAGAGTGCTTTGGTAGCTCCATCCTCATAGCAATATAAACTATAGCTTATTGCTAGAATGAAACCCAGATTCTCTGTTAGTTTGAATTTCCAGGAGTTACGAAAAAAAATTCATATACAGTAGCAACAACAGTCAATCTATTTAAATAGCCCTCTTCACTCCCTGTTTTTCTCTCCTCTTACCAGATTCAAGGATATAACATCACTTGCTGGGATTGAATTATTTTAATGTCATATTCTAGGTTTGAAGCTGCCAAACCTCATAGCACGTCTTGACAGCTCACAATGAAGTATACAATAATAACTTATATCAAAGAAAATAAGATACAGCTGACTGGAGATGCAACCCAGAACATTAAAAGACACACACACACCAAACCAAACCAAATCCACAACCAAACAAGAGCTCAACCACCATCCTAACCCAAGGCCTGGGAGAATAACCATATTTCATCAGGTTGTGAAGGTGGGAGCAGATCTCCAGAGAATTCCATTCAAAATTCTATCATTCAAAAGGGCACCATCCATCACTGAGAAGGCATGCTTCCTTTCTCTTGTAAAATGGCTTAATGTTGTATTGTAGTTTTGAAGCTGCCCAACTCCACAACAGTTCTTAACAGTTGACAATGAAGTAAAGTTACAATAACAGGATCTGAAGCATGCTCACTCCAGTTGATCTTACCATTGAGATCAAAACATAATGGAGATGGGTGTTCCCTTAAGCCCACATTGGGTTGCTAGTATTTGCATCTGCCTTTGGAAACTAAGGATGGTCCTTGGTTTTCCATCCCTCAAAGCTTCTGCTCAAAAGAGGCCATTGGGTTGGAATTTATCTGTATTTTAAAAGTTCAGTCAAAGGATTCCCTTTTAAGAGTTCCTTAAATGATACTTTTATATTTAGAGACCTTCATGACTCCTTGCCTTCCATCTTCCATTTAGTGTCCATTCCAGGACAATTCACTGAGCTTTCAGATCACTGACTGTCTTCTCTGTGCAGATATACAGTCTTTACATGACATCTCTGGATAGCTTTGGGGGCTCTGTGGTCTACACTTTAAAACAACCAGAGCACAACTGAAAGCCTCTCAACTCAATTTAATTCTTGCTCCTCTTGGGTGCCTGAAAATATATGCTAGGAAATCAGTGATGCAGATGATCATACTTGTAGGCTACTTATTTAGCAAATGACATGTTTTGCTAAAGCATTAGCCTTTTTTAAACCCGATTCTGCAAACAGAAAGCTGTAAGAGAGAGAAGCCTGTTTGTTTGCAAATACTATCAGCATGGCATCTTATACATTTCTGTTTGACACTGCCAGACTCCCTAAAAGGCAGCTCCTTCAAAGTGAGTTTTAGAGTCAGCCCCCTTGTATTAAAGAATACATTAAGAACTTTTTGTGATTTACAAAATTCCATGCATGGAATATATTATATTCTATGATTTAAAGGCTGAATAAATAACCATCATGAATAAAGAATGATAGAATCCATGCCATCTGCCATACAAAAAGACATCTTCCTGAAAACATCTTGAGCTTTGTAATTGTAGATTAGGGAAGAAAGTACAGTGCAAGGGAATCCACCTGAAACTGAATAGGGAGAAGTTCTTTGGATGGATTGGCTCAGCAAAAAAAAGGGAAGGGAAGGGAAGGAAGAAAATTGATATGAGAAATCCTTTTAAGTTACACTCTGATTAAAGCATCTATAACTGCATATTTCTTGATGTCAGCTTTATACTATGCTAGTCTGTTTTTTTCTGAATAGAGCCATATCTCTGCATTCACTATCAGAACCTGCATGATGAATGGGGTTGAAGCAAGGAAAAATAAGGACAGCCATTTCTTCGATACCTTTTTCTCTGTCCATGAAGCAGAAGTCTGCAGGAAAGGAACAGATAGTCCCTGACTTGATGTATGCCAGAGAACATTTGAAATTAAGCCATGGAACCAGTCTATTATTCCTGGTATTTCTGTTGCTTTCATTTCAATAGTGCCCCATTTATTGTTCCTGTTATTTTAATGTAAACTGTCTGGTGCCTAGAGCTTGTAAGGTTTGAGACAATGAATAAATTGCATAACTGCAATTGCAAATTGCATAAAGCTAATCCAAGGGCTGTGTGTAGCCCAAGGAAGGCAGATTTTCCATTCCATACACTTATGACACACACAAGCACACAATTCTCTTATATTGCACATGTACATGAAGCATGCTCTTAGTTTCTTTGTTACGATGAGGCTGTAATTGTAACATCCATTATAACTGCCTAAGCAGACGAAAACAGCAGGGTTGTTGAAACAAATTTAAAATAGTTAATGATCTCAGAAGAATTATCTTTACATTTGGCAAACATTATAGCTGTGAATGGTTCTCAAGTGATTTAGAAGAAATATTTTAGACCTCTCCATTATTCACTGAGACAGGCTGACTTTTTTCAGGCTTGTGTATGAGGCTGAAAAAAAAATAGATCCATTTAAAAAAGATAGATTCTCTCTCTCTCTCTCTCATCTCTCCTCTCTCTCTCTCTCACACACACACACACACTTAAATTTGTATTTAAATGCATACGAGAACACACACAAACAAACATTTTGCCTAATAACTGCTTATCTTGAATTCCTAACAGACCTGTGCAGACTTCCCCCCCCCCCCCCCAAAGAACCCTCTTTCTATAAGAATAGACCCAGCTCCTTTGGGTCTGTAGACGGTCCTCTTCCTTTTGAAATTCTGCAGCACAGAACATTTATGGAAACATGCTTTCTTTTAAACGAGAAGCCAAAAAATGGAAAGTCTTCTTTTTGTAGATGCTTATAGAATTCTAATTCAAAGCCTCAACAGAGATTCAGGGTGGTGGCAGAGGTTATATCAAAACAGAGAAAAGAGAGACAGAAGTGGATTGCTTCCATTGTAATATCTCAAGGGAGCTGTACTGTAGCAGCCTACTGAATGAAATGAGGGTGACCCTCCATCTTGCAATAAATACATCAAAAGCTTTTTCCCCTTCTCTCTGCCTGTAGATGAGTTCTGTTCATTTCATTTATTCTTAAGTTGCTTGAGAATTTTTCCTTCAATTTATCTTGGGTATTTTAAACTTATTTTTTCATGTTTTTGTGTGTATGTATGTATGTGTGTGTGTGTAGGGTGTGTGTGCTACTGGTGTTGTTGCTTTATGATTACATATCTTCCCCATCATGCTAGAGCCTTCCATACTTTCCAGGGAAAAGAATCCCTTTATAACCTCTTCCTTTGGGACTTAATGGAAGTATAATTGAAAGGTGAAAATGGCTGGAGAATATTTATGCATTGACAGCAGAATACTAAACCCACCGTCCCAAAAGTCAGGTTGAGAAATGCTCCTTGGTATCTCTAAAGCCTTTCTCCATTTTGTAAGAAAAGAGAATAATGTATTGATCCAGTAAACTTCATAAAATAGCTAGTCCTTAGAGAAGCACATATTTACCTCATCCGGGTATTACAATACGTAGTTCTTCTGCTGAGTTTCTGAATTATACTTTTAGTGGTTTCCAAAAGCCCTGGTTTAGCTCTTCTTAATGTGGGATCTGAATTTACTTGCTATTTTTATTTTATCATATTATTTATTTATTTATTTGATTTGTCAATTGCTTACACAATAATAGATATAAGAATAAACCTGAATATGAATACAGGAAATAGGTATGAATAAATGGGGACAATAGGACAGGAATGGTAGGCATGATTGTGCGCTTATGCACGCCCCTTACAGACATCTTAGGAATGGGATGAGGTCAATAGTGGATAGTTTAAGGGTAAAGGAATGGAGGTTTGAGGATGTAACAACAGAGTATTCCAGGTATTGACCACTCTGTTGCTGAAGTCGTACTTTCTGCAATCAAGTTTGGAGCAGTTTACATTGAGTTTGTATCTTTGTGTGCTCTTGTATTGTTGCCGTTGAAGCTGAAGTAGTCATTGACTGGTAGGGCATTGTAGCAGATAATTTTGTGTACTATACTTAAGTCCAACTGTAGGTGGCATAATTCTAGGTTGTCCAAGCCCAAAATCTCAAGCCTAGTGGTGTAGGGTATTCTGTTGCGAGCAGAGGAGTGTAGTACTCTTCTTGTGAAATACTTCTGGACTTGTTCAATTATATAAATGTTCGATATACAGTGAAGATTTCAGACTGATGAGCTGTATGCAAGTATTGGTCTAGCAACAGTTTTGTATGTCCTAGTTAGCAATTCAGTATTACCAGAGGAGAAGCTTCATAAGATTAGATTAACAACTCTTAAAGCCTTTTTGGCAATGCTATTGCAGTGAGTTCTGGCACAGGTCATTTGATATGAGTACCCTAAGGTCCTTGACAAAGTGAGGGTCATCAATGAGGTCATATCTGCCTAGCTTGTATTTGGTGTACTGATTTCTTTTACCAATGTGTAGGACAGGGCATTTGTTGGTCGAGATTTGGAATTGCCAATTGTTTGACCATTTAGACACATAATCAAAGTCACTTTGAAGGATGGTAGCATTGTCGGTGGTGTTGAATAATTTTATGTCATCAGTGAAGAGGACACAGTTGCTTATAAGGTGATCACAAAGGTCATTTATGTAGAGTATAAAGAGTGTGGATCCTAGAACGCTGCCTTGGGGGACACCACTGTGAACTATTCCTGAACATACCTACTATTCCTGTCTCCTACTTTCTCCACAACAACTCTGTGAGGTGACCTGGCTGGCAGAGGTCTCTGGCTGTGATATTATCAGATAGTGTCAACACTAGGAATGGAGAGAGGATGGATTTCAGAAAGGAGTCTTCTCAATTCAGAAACAATCAAAATTACAGTATAACTGTTACAAATAAAACGTCTTTATCAGAACACACCTCAGTATGTATTAACAAATCCTTCAGGTGTGCAGCTATGCCCCGGTTGTCCTTCAAAAATGTTTGACTCATCCTGTGCAGCCTTTGAACTTTCTGTGGAAGATAACATACGTGTAGCTGTTTTCCTTCATTTGGTGCCTTCAAGGATCATGCAGAAACCTGCTGTGACTCAGTGTCCCAGTTACATTACCAGTGTTATGCCCAACTAGTGTCATTTATGTGTTGAGTTAACTCTCTTCCCTAACTTCTCCATAATAACTTTCAAACTAGCACTAGTAGAGTAGCAACATGGCAATTTCAGCAATTTCCTTCAAACCAGGGGCAGACTTTCACTCTGTGAAAGGCCTCCAAGGAATCAGTAAACAATATCATCACATCAAGGGAACATGCTATGCAAAATGGTTGTCAAAATGTTTGGATGATGATGGAATTTGTGGGTAGAAAATGGGATGGCTTAGATTTTGAGGTATTGCTATGGGGCACATCAATTGCTGAGGGGTGCATAAGGCTCACTGATTATTGATTCCTGCCCTAAGGAATGGGCTTGTGAATTCATAAATATCCTGGATCATTAGCTGTGGCTCCAGTTTTTAGTGCAGGCTCATAGCTAATTACTTGCATTACCTTCTTACACATTCCCTTAAATTATCAAAAAACAATGCAACTCCCACTTCTTCCCACTATCATTTTTTCATCAAAGAAGATACTTCCTCACAGGAGCCAAGGAAAGACAGCAAACAGATTAGATGGAATGAATGTAATATGAATGAACTAGAGAAATGGCCCAGCAGAGCTTTTCTCTGCAGTTGAGCAAGAGAATTGCAAGCTGGTTGAATACAAATCAAGAGATGAAGAATTGCAAGAGGCAGCAGACTGGTTATTCTTGGCTGCCAGCAAATCATTTAAGGGGCAATTGGAGAAAATCCAATTCTTGTTCTCTGTTTCACCTCTTTAAAAAAAAAGATTGTCAATGTACTGGGAGTATAGATGGGGAAAAGATCTACATAAGGAGCCTTGTGATTCTGAATTAAGCTAAATTTCTTTGAAGAATGTCTTAAGTAGTGAGAAAATCTCTCGGCCTTGTTAAGGATGAATGAAAAGATAGTCTTTCACATTTCTTGTAGATATTAAAAGCTGAAAAGGGAAGGAAGAACAAATTATGTGGAATACATATGACATTTGTCAAAATGTTTAAAACTACAGCATTAAAGATTTAAAAATTTTTAAAAATGCTCAAAGGGCACTTTTCACTGGGCTAATTGAATCTCACTGCTGTATTTAGAACTTAAAATTGACTACAATATCTAATATTGTCTGGCTTCAGTCCTTGACAGAATTACACCAGAACCATCTTGTGAAACTATCTAGAAAACAGCCACTAAAGAAATTGTACTAATGCTGGAATAATCTGATTTTACTTTCTTTGCATGAACATTTTCTGAAACATTTTAAAAAGTAAGTGCTGAAGAATCTACAACCCAATGGCTACTAGCTTTTCATCACTCATTCTACTTATTTTGAGGCATATTTCTCTCATATGCCACCCTTATTGCTTTCAGTAACTGATCTTTTACTTCATTCTGTCACATTTCTATAATTCAAGCCTACATGCACTTTCTCAGAGTCAGCCAAGATGAAAGAAACTATAGGTAGTTCTTTCAACTTATGGCCATTCCGTTAAAAACCATTCAGTTACACTGGCACTGAAAACTATGACTGACAACCAATGCTCGCTCTTATGGCTATTGCATCCCTACTGTCATGTGATCAAAAATTAATGATTGTGGGCCACCAACATGTATTTCCAACAATTGCAGAGTTCTCTCTCTCTCCCTCCCTCCGTCCGTCCGTCTGTCTGTCTGTCTGTCTCTCTCTCTCTCTGTCAGGGTCAGGGTCAGGGTCACGTGATTGCCACTTGCAACCTTCTCAAAGGGCTTCCAACAAGCAATCAATAGGGGAAGCTAGATTTACTTAACAACCATGGTGATTCACTCAATGACTGTGGCTTCCTAAACTTTGTTCATAGTTGCCTCTTTTACTCTTCCAGTTAGAATCCTGGCAAATACTTTCCCAGGCATAGGTAACAAACTCCTTCCCTGTAGTTTGGCATTCATTTTTTAAAGTATTCTCCTGTTTAGAGGAACTGAATAACAGAATAATAGAATAACAAAGTTGGAAGAGACACTGAAATTCTCCTAATCCAAACCCTTGCTCAAGCAAGAAAGCCTATACCATTTCAGATAAATGGTTGTCCAATCTCTTAAAAACTTCCAGTGTTGGAGCATTTACAATTACTGGAGGCAAGTCATTTCATTGATTAATTGTTCTGTCAGGAAATTTCTCCTTAGTTCTAAGTTGCTTCTCTCCTTGATTAGTTTCCATCCATTGCTTCTTGTCCTGCCTTCAAGTGCTTTGGAGAATGGCTTGACTCCTTCTTCTTTGTGGAAGCTTCTTAAATATTGGAATGCTATTATCGTGTCATCCCTAAACCTTCCCTTTCATTAGACCAGACATACACAAATTCTGCAATTGTTCTTCATATGCTTTAGCTTTCAGTTCCCTAATCATCTTTGTTGCTCTTCTCTGCACTCTTCCTAGAGTCTCAATATCTTTTTTAAAATGTGGCAACAAAAACTGGATAAAATATAATAACAGTATTTCTCTAGTCATAAAGTGCATAGATCAAAAAAATTGCACTGGTAAATGAATCTGTTTCAATCTTTCTCCATTCACACCACTATACATGTTATTCTTCTATTCACCATTCCCACAATATTCCTTACTTCCTTTTCATTCTTATTTCTTGCACGCTTACATTTGTAACACCACTTTTCATTTCACTCATTGACATATGACTGTCCTACCCACACCGGACTCTAAAATAGTCCTTCAAGCTTTCCTTCACTTTGGTTTCATGTCAAATCATTTCACATTTTTAATTCTTAATTCCAGTCATTCTCTTGGAGGATCCCCATTTAAAGCTTTCCACATAGTTCCAAATTTTTTTTTTTTTATTTCTATAATAACCGTTCTACATTTTCTTTGCCTTTGTTAAATTCAGCTGTTCTTTGGCCTTTCACAACTTCCTTTGCAATTATCTTTTTTTCTCTTTATATATACAGTATCATTCATGTAGCAATCATTCTTCTATATAACAGGGTTTTTTTTTGTTTTCCCTTCATAATTCTACCAAGTAATTTTTTCATACTTATTTGCATAATGCTCTATAATTAACTTGATATTTTCACAATGTTCAGTGTAACGCCTTTCCTACATCTATGCTCTATTCATTATTTGGAGAGAGATGTCTAATAATAATTTTTCATACATAACAAAGGCCTTATTTTCCTTAATATTTACACTTGTTTCATTTCCTTTTTTCTTTTCCTTTCTTCTTTCTTTTATGTCCTTATCTTTTCAAAACGCACTTTTGATACTACCAGAAATGGTCTGTATTCAGAATTGCTGCTCACTCTTGTATCCTTCAAGTATTCTCTTACTCTTTCGTGGAAAAAAGGAAATCAATCATGCTTTGCAATTAAATCCTTTTCCATATATATGTTTAAGTAGATTTGTCCTAACTCCAATATTTGAAACATACATTTTTAAGCAGACTCTTTTTAAAAAAAATTGTATCAATTTCAGAAAAGGATAAAATACAAAAAAGAGAGGAAAAAATGGAGTTGTTAGGGAAAAGAAAGATTACAGAAAAAGCAAAATCAGGAGTGCAAAGAGAAAGAAAAAGAAGAGAAAAAGGAAAAGACCAAAGAAAAGGAATAACTTCCATTTTCCTTAGTATAAATACAAATATAAAATAGATTGGCCTCTTGCTGTAAAACCAATAATGATACACATTATTTCTATAATCATAAATAGTTCTAATTGTCAAATCCCCAAATTTTCATTTTTTTTTATTCTAGCAAGAAATGCAACAGTCGTTTCCAAGTAAAAACAATATTAAAGTCTTTTCTTTACTCAGAGTAGTCAGTTTTGCTATGTCAGCCAATCCATTCTTTCATTGTAGACATTTGTAAATCCTTCCATCTCTGCACACAAAAATCTCACTGCTATTGTCAAGCATAGAAATAAAGTCCCATATTTTTCTGGTGCCAATTCCTGCTTATCTGGATGTTGGCTGCTGGAGAGGATATGTTCTGATCATTTCGTTTCCTTCTTAGGTTTCTTATTCTCTCTTTCAGATGGCAAGTTAACATGGTTCATTTTCTATTTTCTATTGATGACTGATTTGCCTGAATGCCAAACTTCCGTATTGTTTTGGGATTTAGCTTAGTTTTCCAATTCAAATTATGATTGAATCTCTCTCTCTCTGTTATGAGATTAAGGAGTTTTCAATGTGATTCTTCTAACTGCTAGTTGATGCTCATGGATTTGCCCATAAGTGCTGAACCTTATGATTCTTGACGAAGGTATCTTTTCCTTTATGTACACTGAGAGCATATGCACCAAGACAAATTTCTTGTGTGTCCTATCACACCTGGCCAATAAAGAATTATATTCTATTCTACTAGTCTTCTGCCTGTCTGTCCTACATAATGGCTGTTATAATCCTTACCATGTATGTTCTAAAGAAAGGATGTCAAACTTGCGATGACATGTTGTCGTCATGTGATATATCACAACTTTCCCCCACTTTGCTAAACTCGGATGAGCGTGGCCAGCGTGTGATGCATCCAGCCCATGGACTGTGAGTTTGACACCCCTGTTCTAAAGGACTCCTGCTTTTTCTTCCTGGGCTATAATATCTTTTAATTAATTCAAGATATTTTGTCGGTCTTTACTGGGTTTGTTTGCTACAATGATCCATGTGGTTGTAATAATTTGTTATTGTTCCTGAGATACTAATTGTTCCTGAGATGGTTTCTAGCTGTTTCTCACTATTTGCTGGCTCAGCTCTGTTTTTCTGTTTCACACTGTGTAGTTAGTATCATTTTTATATAAAATGAGCTTTGCAAAATTCAGAATTCAGAAAGATTTTTTATTTGGCTCTTGCCTACTTTCAAAAGCATGAGATATTCCAATGGACTATTTTTGCCTGTTCTGTAGAACCATTCCAGTTGAACTGCACTTCAAACCCTTTAATGGGAATCAGTCAATTGGTGTTTTGGAAAAGGAAATAAGTTGTCTCTTTAGAGAAACACACTATACGGAAGGAACAAATAAGGAAAGGGGGAAATCTAGGTGTAGATTTTGAGCGTCTTATCAAAAATATTCACAGCAATTATATTATGTTCCCTTCTGATGACTGGAGTACTGCTTGGTAACACGAACATCTGAGCTAGAAAGAAAGAAGAGGGGATGTTTCCATTTTGTTCCCTCTGCTACTGAAATCCTGGTGATTGAATGAACCACAAGGTATTTTTATAATAGTATTTTTCTTTAATGAGCCATTAGGAATATCTAGCATTTTAGCAATGATATCCATGACTTGCTCAAGTCCTCTAATGCAAGTGGTTTGCTTTAACTGTTTATCCATTTGCTCTTTGCTTTGCTATTTGGTTTAAAGCCAGTATCAAAAAATGTAATCTCTGGTTGCTGAATAAATAGAAGATACACCTTTCTCCTAATCCTGTTTGCTGTGTGGTTAGGTATAAATACAAGAAAGCTTTTATTCCCATCTATTGGGAAGCCTGTGATGTTTTCTTGCAGATTTGTACATAAAAATAAATTAAGTCATCAGTATGTACTTGAGGAAGTGTAACAGACAGTTATTTAACTAGGAATGCATAAATAGTGTCTGAACTTCGTAATCAGAAATTGCTTCTATTAATCTAGCAAAAATATAGCTAAGGCTCTTTCCCTTTATTGCACATCTATAGGGATAAGAAGAAAGCTATCCCTGCATGATGCAAAATGCCTCTGCATCTAAAACCAGGAATTAAAAGTCAGAGAACAGACTTCCAAATAACTTACATTGTTATTTTTTTCTTTGATTACAGCAGCTCCAATTTGAAGACTGGTACAACCAACTCATTTTGGAAATATATTGTCCAAGCAAACAATCTAATACAGTATTGTTTTGTACAGTGAGATCTGCAAATAGAAAAAAACAACAACCTCAAGGTGTCAGCTGTGACAATCTTAATAATGGCCACCCTCTTGCCTTTTTTTGACCATCTCCAGAGATAGATGCCCTTAGTTTTGCTTCATATTTTAATCAGGCTGCATAGAGCAAAGCAGAAGATCACTAAAAATGAAATGATAGAAGCCACTTTGCAATTGGAGGGCGGAGAAAAGTTGAGAGACTTAAATGGTACATTGGAATTTATGTTTTGTTGTCCATTTTCAGTTATTCTATTTTTAAAAGCAAATATTCTTCATTCTTTTCAATAGATCTATCTGCAGCTGATATTTAGTGTCTGTCATGCTCCTGTTGGAATCTGATTCCGAGGGAGAGGTGGAACAGCTGACAGGGAGTGGGAGTGCGGCTCTGGTGGCTGTGGAGGAAACTGGGGAAGGGCATAGTCTGGCTGGGCATTCAGGCCCAAATCCTCTTCATCCTAGAGCATGCAGGGAGGAACAGATAAGGAAGCAATGTGGGTTACGGGGGAGAAAAAGGCTCTGATTCCCTCCATTAACTGCAGCTGGGAAAACAGGATAATGAGGGTGTTTGCGCACAGCTCCTTGCTGGAAGCAAAGCATGAATTATTTTGGTTTGTCAAGTCTTATCTGAGTTCTGGTGTGCTCCCAACTGCGTGTGTTTCGTTATCTTTTGAAGCCTTCAATTCCTTATCCTGCCCTGTCTCGTTAATTGTTGCAGTGTGGTTTGTGTTGGTTTTTATTTATAATTTATATGTACTTTGGGTTTGGATGGAATTTCTTCCCTTTAAAAAACTGTTCTTGGGAGAACAGTTTTTTCTCCACTGATGATAACTGGACATTGGGGCCAAGTTGGAGGTATTAAAGGGACTTTACCTATTTTTGTAACTTTGTTGTTTTTGTGCCACGCTCCGGATCATCACAGTGTCCCAGAGACATGTTGATTTGAAAATATTTTGAAGGAATATGTTTGCAGCAGGAAGAATTTCATGATGCAGACTTTTTAATGCAAGCTTTAGATTGTTTACTTGAACAATATAGTCCCGAAAAGAGTTGATTGCATCATTTAAAAACCACCATATTGAAAGGTCAGGCTAGACTATGAGAGACTGGATTCTATGGGGGATGTGATTGTGAATATGTTTTTGGCACTGAGTTTTACAATCCAGTATTTGCATTCTGAAGTGATAAAATCCAGCCACTGAATGTGGAGATTGTAAAATTTATCAGTCAGCCAGATTCTGTTCTTTTCTCTCATGAAAAAACAAACAAAAAACAGGACCGCTGAGAAATTGCCCCTCTCTGTCTGTGAGCTGTGCTCTTTGAGCAACCTGTAAAGTTTCATTACTTATGTGAACCCAAGAGTGTTCTTAAAAGTTAATTCAACTCGAGAGTCCCTGAGAATATACATTATTCATAGGCTAATATTTATTTTGATTATATTGATTTTACCTCCACTAAAAGTTAAAAGTTAAGTATTTTTATCTGCAGGCTTTAGAATATGCTGATGTATGACCCGTTCTATACCTGTTTATTAGACTGGGGAAAATCAATACATCCTGAGCTTAATGGTTTTAGAATGGAGCCTAAATAAGCAAATTGCTTCTTTGACTACAGTTGGAATAAAACGAGAGTTTGAATTTAGATCGTTTCATTCTGCAATTTGTGATTTGATTAGTATGTTCAGATGCTCAGAATTTTAAAAACTAGAGGTTTTCAAAATATGCAGATACACCTTCCTTTTTTATATATGCTCTCATACTAGAAAGTTTTGTGATTGTCGCTGATCTCAGCTTTATAGTAGAGGCCTCTAGACAGCCTCCCCTTGGGATATAGATATAGATGTTATAATAGCTGTTGATCAATAGGAGGCACCATACTAGTATGGAGTCCCAATGAGGATAAGTGCCCTCCTCCTGCTCAGTAGTTAATATAACATATTTTCAATGGGAATTTCTATCATACCAAATAACAATACAGTTACTCCTTGACTTACAACAGTTCATTTAATGACCATTAAAAGTTACAAGAGCACTGAAAAAAGTGACTTCACTGTTCTGAGCTTTCCAGCATCCCCATGATCATCTGATCAAAATTCAGATGCTCTGGCAACTGGTTCATATTTATGACTGTTGCTGTGTCCCAAGATCACATGGTCACCCTTTGTGACCTTCTGATAAGCAAAGTCAATAGGAAGCCAAGATTCACTTAACAATCAGGTTACTAGCTTATCAACGACAGTGATTCACTTAACAACAGAGGCAAGAGAGGTTGTAAAATGTGGAAATTTTGGATGGAGGTAGGTGGATGATTGTACTAATGTACCACATGTGACTTTTTATTCCTTCATCCTTAATAGCAGTTTGAGGCTAACTTTTTATAAGCTTCTTATTAAAAAGTGGCAGGGTTTTTTTTTTAAAACAAAAATACTTTAGCTCATTTGGAATTGGGAGAAATAAGTTGATAAGTCTATTCAACACTGACCAAAAAATGTTCTCTGAGGTTAGCATTTCCTCATGATATTCAGAATTGTCATGATGCACAAAAAAACCCATTGTCTCTGCTATTGTAGTCAACATTCTCTAAAAATTCCTGAGTCCACTTAATTTGAGCCTGCTAAAAGCAATAACTTGGTCACATGAAAAACTGTGTTGCAATACATGAACATGATCTCCCATTAGTTTAAAAAAAATACATGTATGGTTTTAGGATTTTGATTCAGTGCTGTCTTTATTTTATTATTTTAGTAGGGAAAAATATCTGCAGGTGAAGAACATCTTTGAATGTACAAATTGATTACTGAAGATTTTGTAGCACAGATGTTAAGTGTAAAAATGTTTTAACAATTTAACGCAGATACACAATTAGAATGGGAATCTTTTAAAACAGACTACTAATTAAAGCACAATGGAATTCTGAAATGGTTTCTTGTTTTCTCAGCTTATTTATATTTACTGAATGTTTACTAAAACATGCTAAATTAAAAACTCAAGAAATGCAGATATAAATAGTAACCCTCTACCCACATGTTCAAAAGCAGGCCTTCGTGCGTAGTCATAAGAAATCATAATTGAGCTCTGCTATAAATAATAACCAGAGGTCCCTAGCCATCATTTGGCTGGTATTTCTGAATTGAGAAGGCCTGTTGTTATGAACTAATAAAGCGCTTAAATAAAGTTTTAACAAACCTTAAGAAAAAGCAGGGTTCTAATCCTGCTCTTCTGATTGGCCGATAATAGTGATATCGGATTGGTCCATTCTGGGGAATCTGATTGGCTGTTAACGAGCCACTCTCATTGGTTCAAGGGTTTAACACTTCCAAGTTCTCATTGGCTAATAGGTCAGCAGCCTGCCCTATAAAAGGGCTGCTGCTGCCCTAGAGTTTTTGCTCTATTCAGAATGATAAATAGAGTTGAACTTCACTGTTCACTGCCTCGTCTCCGTTCCTTGCACCCATGCACAGAACTTAACACTGGCGACGAGGATGGGATGCGGAGACATCAGAGCTGACTGAACACTACAGAGCACCAAACAGAGCATGTGGCTGAAGGCACATCGACAACGGAAACCATGTCCGGCGGCGCCATACCACCCACTCCATTTGACCCAGCACAAGAAGACTGGGACTCGTACATAGACCGGTTCCAGATGTTTCTGGAGACCAACAACTTGAAGGATGCCACTACAGGAAAAAAGCGAGCAGTGTTCCTGACCCATTGTGGGCCTGCCTTCTTTAAGATGGCCAAGGCACTAGCGAAACCGGCTGAGGTGAAAACCATGGACTGGGATGTCCTAGTGCCTCTTCTACGGGCCCACTATGCACCTGCCATACCAACGCTTGTCTGAAGACATGAATTTTACCAGAGGGACCAGCAGAAAGGAGAGAGCGTTGCAGATTTCATCGCGGATCTCCGGAACCTGGGAGGCCTCTGTGGGTTTACAGACCTCGAAGAAGCTCTGAGAGACTGAATAATTCTGGGATTAGATGACCACACTACGCAGAGCAAGATCATTGACAAAGGGGACATCGACCTTGCTGATGTCATCAAGGACGCTACTGCAGCAGAAGCAACCAGGAAGTCAGCCGCCCGAATGCGCCACACCAACGCACCGCTCCGTCAACTCGCCAGTGATACCTCACCTCGCCTAGAGAGGCACACAACAGCGACCCACCACGAGGACCTCGAATCGCCATCAGAAAGTGATGAGGAGGTGGTCAACCGGCTTCGGTCTGAACGTGACCAACACCATCAGCAGAATCAAAGACTACTGCACCAATGCGCGGGTTGTGGGGCAAACCACCCACAATCAGACTGCAAATTCCTTGACGCGCTCTGCCATTTCTGTGGGAAAAGAGGCCACATTGGGAAGGTCTGTAGAAGCAAGCAAGGATCCAGCCCAATTCAGAGGGGAAACAACTACTGCCAGACCACAGGGAATCGCCCTGTGAGTCGGGAACATTTGAACCACCAATGGAACAACCACTCCTACAGAAATAAAACACTGACCATTTTATCGAGAAGAAAAGAGGCACACCAAACCATTACAATCAGTCACGCCTCATCGCTAGATGCAAAGAAGATCCGAGTGAAGGTCGCCATCGAAAACCAGCCTTGCGTGAAGGAAGTCAATTCCATCGTCCCTCTCGATGATTTCCTGGAAGACTCTTAAACAATTAATCCCTGCCATCCAGCATCAAGACCTCAGAGCCCAAAGAATCATACTCAAAGATTATCAGAGGAACCAAATTCTGGTCATTGGATGCAGCCAAGTCCAAGTATCATTCAAAAATCGTACTGCGTCATTACCACTGACCGTCGTCGACCGTGACCGGCCTAGCTTGTTAGGCCTTCAATGGTTCGCCCCACTCGGGATCGAGGTAGCCAGCATTCACCAAACCAGAAGTGACGACTGGGAGGAGGCCATCGTCCAGGAATTCCAGGACGTTTTTGCAGACAAACTAGGCGAGTACAAGGGGACCCCGATATCTTTTAACCTTAACCCTGAAGTAGCCCCCATCCGCCTTAAGCCTCGTTGGGTACCTTTTGCCCTTAAACCAAAAATTGACGAGCAGCTCGATAAATTAATAGCCTAGGGTGTTTTAGAACCAACTGACCACGCTCGTTGGAAAACCCCAATTGTAACACCCATCAAACTGGATGAATCATTAAGGATTTGTGGGGACTACCGGGCTACCCTTAATCACGCCCTTCAACAGAGCGCTTACCCGGTGCCGGTGGTACAACACCTTCTCCATTCCCTGGGGGGCAAAAAATTCTTCACTAAATTGGATTTAGCACAGGCATACCAACAACTGCCTGTAGATAAAAAAAACCACAGAGGCACAGACGATCGTTACGCACCGAGGCGCCTTTAAGTGCAACCGACTCCAATTCGGAGTGAGCGTAGCCCCAGGGATTTTTCAAAGTCTGATGGAGAGACTCTTGCAAGGGATCAAGGGGGTCGTGCCATACTTTGATGACGTTTTAATTGCTGTCCCGAATAGAGAAATACTAGAAAAGCATCTTAAAATGGTCCTCCAGAAATTTAAAGACTCTGGCCTTAAGGTTAAAAAAAAAAATGTCAACTGTATACAGATAAAGTAGAGTTCCTGGGGTACCTAATTGATAAACAAGGCATTCACCCCACTAATAGCAAACTAAGATCAATCAAAAACGCCCCAAGACCCAGAAATAGGACTGATGTCCAAGCTTTCCTGGGGCTCATTAACTTTTACAACATCTTCTTGCCCCAGAAAGCGACCGTAGCGTAGCCCCTACATAGACTTCTTGACAAAAAAGCAACCTGGGTCTGGGGACACCGCGAGGAGCACGCATTCCGACAAGTGAAAAACTTACTAACCTCAGATGCTGTTTTAATGCTGTATAACGAGACTCTGCCTTTAACAATTACATGTGACACGTCACCATTTGGAGTAGGAGCCATTTTGAGTCATGTGTTACCAAATGGTAGTGAGGCCCCTATTGCCTATTTTTCAAAGACCCTATCAAAGGCTGAACGTAACTATAGCCAGATCGACAAAGAGGCTCTTGCTGTTATATCTGCTGTGAAACGGTTTCATGAATATGTGTATGGACAAGTTTTTACTATTGTTACTGACCACAAACCTTTGCTAGGGATTATAGCAGGAGACAAGCCAACCCCCTATATATTGTCACCTAGAATGACTCGCTGATCGGAGTTTTTAGCTGCGTACAACTATAAATTACAACACCGCCCAGGGAAAGCCATTCCCCACGCTGATGCATTGAGCCGTGCCCCACTTCTGGAAACTGTCGACAAACCAGCTCCAACCCTTACGACACTCCAGATTGAAACGCTACATTCACCACCGCTAACAGCCAGAGATATTGCAATCAAAACAAAACGAGATCCTGTCTTGGCGCGAGTTCTTAGCTGGGTCGAATGAGGATGGCCAATAGAACAAACCCCTGATGACTTCACCCCTTTCAGGAACTGGCAAACAGAACTTTTTTCACAAAAAGGCTGCATCCTATGGGGAGATAGAGTCGTCGTCCCAGAGCGGTTACAACGAGCAGTATTAAAAACATTCCATGACGATTACCCCGGCATCGTGCGTATGAAAGCGCTCGCACAAAGCTATGCATGTTGGCCGGGCATCGACAAACAGATCGAAGCCTGGGTAAAGACTTGCTTAAAGTGCCAAGAAGTCAGCAGTGCCCCACCTAGAGCAACTCCAACAGAATGGGAAACCCCCTGGGAGCTGTGGTCCCGCATCCACGTTGATTTTGCAGGACCTACGAAAGGACATACGTTCCTCTTAACAGTGGATGCCTATTCCAACTGGCTCGAGATCCACGAAATGAAGAATACTACAACGGAGTCTGTCATCCGAAAATTGAACAGGCTATTCGCAACGCACGGGCTGCCAGACGTTCTGGTCTCCGACAGCGGACCCCAGTTCACCGCCCTGGCGTTTGAACAATACTTAGCGGACCGGGTTATCCGCCATGCGCTAACTTCACCAGCGCACCCTGCGGCTAACGGCAGGGCCGAGCGCATGGTACAATTTGTCAAAAAAACTCTCCACAAAATGGACTATGGGGACATTGACGACAAAATAAACAGAATACTCCTACTCCAACACATCACTCCGCACAGCTTTACCAACAAGACCCCAGCTGAACTGTTGATGGGACGCAAGCTCCGTTCCCACCTCGACTGGCTTCACCCGTCCTACGAGCCAGAGAAACCCTGTGGATCTACCGGAAAATGCTGAGAGTTCAAGGTAGGCGACTTAGTTTTCACCAAAAACCTCTCCGGCAAACCATTATGGGTCGAAGCAACCGTAATTCAAACCACCGGGCCCAGATCGTACCGTGTGCAAACCTGCGACGGTAAAATATGGAAATGCCATATAGATCAGCTTTGCTCTAGGCCACAACCCAGTTCCCGCGACTCCTGTGACTCCCAAACTGAGGGGGGAGGGGATGTTGAAGAAACCGAATTCGAAATGGTGGAAAGCAGAAGTGAAGGAAGTCAGCAGTTGGGCGTGATAAATGAAGAAGAATCAGGGAGGGGACTCTCCTCGTTACAGAGGAATACCTCAATGGAGGCGAGCCCGCAAAGATTGGAGGACAACAATGACAGCATTAGTGGCACCGAGTTGTCCAGTGAGGAGGCGGAACTGCCTGTACCAGATATGTCCAAAAACGTCCCGCCGAAACCGGACGACAAACAGGAACCGGTGGGACAGCGCAAATCCAATAGACAGTCAAAACAACCTACATATCTTAGGGATTACATCACCACACCCCTCAAATGGAATCCGGGGGGAAGGGGTGTTATGAACTAATAAAGCGCTTAAATAAAGTTTTAACAAACCTTAAGAAAAAGCAGGGTTCTAATCCTGCTCTTCTGATTGGCCGATAATAGCGATATCGGATTGGTCCGTTCTGGGGAATCTGATTGGCTGTTAACGAGCCACTCTCATTGGTTCAAGGGTTTAACACTTCCAAGTTCTCATTGGCTAATAGGTTAGCAGCCTGCCCTATAAAAGGGCTGCTGCTGCCCTAGGGTTTTTGTTCTGCTCAGAATGATTAATAAAGAGTTGAAGTTCACTGTTCACTGCCTCGTCTCTGTTCCTTGTGCCCATGCGCAGAACTTAACACCTTCCCCTATCAGTAAACTGTGCTTCTTCCTTTCCTGAAACCTGTGTTACTCTATGTACCTCCCTGGATTCATACTTCTCTCTGGAATTGGATTGTTCACTGACTATATACCACTCTCCAGCCTTGACTTTTCTTTACGTATTTTATTTTTGTCTCATGCTTCTTTAACACTGATTTCA
This sequence comes from Hydrophis major, assembly GCA_033807585.1. Lineage (NCBI taxonomy): Eukaryota > Metazoa > Chordata > Lepidosauria > Squamata > Elapidae > Hydrophis > Hydrophis major. The sequence continues at coordinate 82,654,287 of CM066328.1, read as the reverse complement.
GGGAGATCTGTAGATCTAATGCAAACACGTGTCCAAAGGCATAAGAGCCAACAGTCAATACTTAAAAGTGCCGCCAGAAGCACTTTCAAAGCCTGAGAAAATAAAAGCAGGTTTTGTTTAAAGTCTCAAAGCTGGTATCAGGCCAATTGCCAGAGATCTGATATTTGTTTATTTGTGTCAGGAGCATCACAATTAAAATGAGGCACACTATGCGAACATATCATTTAAAATATAAAATACAAGATTAAAAGGTGTACAAGTTAAGCAGACCTTGCCAGAAACTAGCAACATTGTGTTCTGTCGGGCTGCTGTGAGGTCCCCACCTGTGCGATGATCAGGACTGAAAAGACGGGTATACCCATATATGTCATTGTCTTATTGTCGTCTGTTACAACAATTGCAGAGGTGGTATTCAGCAGGTTCTAACCAGTTCTGGAGAAATGGTAGTGGAAATTTTGAGTAGTTCGGAGAACTGGCAAAATATACCACCTCTGACTGCCCCCCCCATCTATTCTCTACCATCTGATTGGCTGGGTCTTCTTTTGTTGCCCTGTACAGGGGAACGGAGTGGGAAAGCAGGTTAGTGGGATGGGGAAGGAATGGGGATTTTGTAGTATCCCTCCCAGCCACACCCACCAAGTCATACCCACCAAGCCACACCATGCCTACCAAGCTACGCCCACAGAACCAGTAGTAAAAAAAAATTGAATCCCACCACTGAACAATTGCTAAAGACAGAAGCCACCAGATATCCCCATTTGTCCAGAAGATCTCTGGATCTTATAATATCTGTGTGCAATCTGTTCAACAATTCCATGCTTCCCAGATGCCAGCAGCTCCATTGGTTCCATCCAGTATTGATTGCCAGCAGTGGTGGGATTCAATTTTTTTTACTACCAGTTCTGTGGGCGTGGCTTGATGGGCGTGGCAGGGGAAGGATACTGTAAAATCCCCATTCCCTCCCCACCCCAGTAACCTGCTTTCCAGCTCTGTTCTCCTGTGCAGGGCAATAAAAGAAGACCCAGCCGATCAGCTGGGACTTGGGAGACAGAGAATAGATGAGGGTGGGGCCAGTCAGAGGTAGCATTTGCTGGTTCTCCGAACTATTCAAAATTTCCGCTACAGGTTCTCCAAAACTGGTCAGAACCTGCTGAATACCACCTCTGGTTGCCAGTCCTTTATGGCATTCCAAGGTGAAAAGGCCTTTTTTATATTGGTCACCAAGAAGGTTATTGACAGATGACTTAAAATACAGAAAAGTTGATATGGAAGTAACTGTTGCTTCTGGGGTATTGATCTTAATTGCTGGGATGCACAACATGTATGCATCAAATAACCTTAGAGGATCCTTCCACACCATTTGTTCATTCAAACAATTTATTCCATTTATTTAGTCCATTTGTTCATTCAAACAATTTATCAGCTACCTTAGTCATACGAGCAGCTCTGAGTGACATGCAACATATGAAAACAATGGAAGAAATGGAAAAACTGTGATAGCCAAATAGATGAATTGGAGAAGGGAAACAGCATGAACACCCAAGAAATCAACATGCTCCCAGACCTGCTGAAAAAGCCAGTTTGGGGGCTTTCCTAAACCACAGAAAGTCAAGAGTTCTGCAGGAAGGACACTATTCCACAAAGTAGGAACAGCTGCAGAAAAATGCAAATTTCTGAGGTCGCCCAATAGAATATAATTTTGATATTGGGACCTTGAACATGCTTGTTATGCTGGATCAGATAGGATTTTTTTTGCTGAACTGCTATTTTTTAATGTAATAAATGGGCATGGGTACAAAATATATACGGATTTATTTTTATTTAACTAGAAATTAAATGAAATCTAGGGAGGGGTTATTTTTCCTGGTCTTCTTCCTGATACCAGCTCCATCCTCTTTTGGAAGCACAGTATCAAGTTCAGAATAGGGAAAAAAAGAGTGAACTCTTGTGGTTAAATGGTGATAAGTGGCCACTTCCATCTTTGGCTTTCTCTTGTTATCCTTTCTCAGTAGTACTCCTTCTTCCCCACTTCCTTTGTTTCTCTCAAACTTTTTGCTTGTTGTTAGTACTATACTTGTAGATTTCCAATTCCATCTCAATGAAGTTGTTGTGATAAGCTTAATGAAGTTGTTGTGATAAGCTTTTTTTCTCATTTGACTGCTATTCTTAGGAAACTTGAAACCTAGTTTCCAAATAGAAAATTTCCCCAAATCCCTAAATCTAAATATGAATGTAAAAAGTAACTTTAACAGAGAAAATCTTTCCATGGCTTCTGTGAGAATATTATAGTTTTTACAAAATTATTATTATTATTTTTTACAAAGATTACCTTTGAGAAAGCTGAGTTGATGAAGTACTCGGGCTGGGAAATTAATGTAAGATACTAAAGTACCAAAGAGGAATTCAGCATTAAAATTCAGCAATTCATCATTAAAACTATCTAACTGTTGTTTCTTTTCATCAGAATAAAATGACATTTTAAGCAAATAATTTTGCATTAGGAAATTATACAGCGGAGAATAAAATCCATATTAAAGTTGAATTAGAGAATTAACAGAGTTGTATTAAATCAGATACCTACCTTGGTCAGCAAAGATTGTCTAAATATCACAGATGTTCATACTCCTGTTTTTTAATATCTTATATTAGCAATCTAATATAAAACAATTTAATATAATTAGCAAAAGGCCAGATTTAGTAGGATTCATATTAGAATCTGACTCTTGTTGAGCTGAAACAGTTGAATTGTTGGTTCATATAACACTCTTCTTCAAAACTTCCAGTGAGTCAAGCAGGGCCTTGGGAGGAATGACTGCTAAGTATTTAGTGTTTCTTTTACTGTTGTTTTTAACGGTACAGGCTGTTATACTGATCCATTTCATTTCATTTTATTGTTGCATTGTTCAGCAACTGCAACAGAGAACTGTACTGAGAAGCCTCTTAAGGCTTAGTGCACCTATTTTTAGTAAAAAGTAATTTCCAATCCCCAAAAAGCTAAAACAAAATTATCTTGCTTTCAGAAGCCACCATGTTATTGTCCTGTTCCCTGCAGCAATTGGAAGAAAAGAACTGGCCTGAGAAAATGTCAGCTGAAGAAAGTTCATTTTTGTCCTGTATTCTCATTTATATAATATATAGTCTAACTGTCAACTTTCAAAACAACTCTAGCCAAAGCCATACTTTACTTTGCTTCGTTTCTAAGTTGCCATGTATATGGGGGAGGGGAATGGGGATTTGAGGAATGTAGAATGTTTACCTCTCCAGTACCAGACATAACAGTGATAAGGCTCATGAGAACCAAGGTCAGCTCAACCGGTCCTAGCAACGGCAGGAGGGAATGATGAGAAGCTCATCGCCCACTTGGTTGGTTAATTTAGTTTATTTTATTGCCATTGCACCTCATACAATGAAATCAAACACTATCTTCAGTGCACATCATGACCATGAAAATAAACACAAATAGACATCCTTCACACTCCACACATTAATGTGTGGTTAATGTGATACAAGAGGTGTGTGTGGACAATATCTATTCTTTAATTGTACCAAAGTGCAGGAAATAGAGTTGATTTCACATTTGAAAGTTCCAATATGATGTTCCCAATAAAATGATTTTTGAGAAAAACCACAGCCTCAGATCCTGAGTTGATTGGGCCCATTACTCAAAACCATGACACTAATGTTAAATTGTTAGACGTTTCCCTTCTAAAATTTCCTAAGCTTAAATCACTACTTTCTTTTTAGCAAAAGAACTGTAGGATGTATTAAACCAGCCTTCTCTAACCTGGCATTTTCTAGTTATGCTAGGACTATAATTCCCAGAATTTCTTCCCTACATAGCTTTTAGAGAGACTAATTATCATTCTCGGGGGAAATAATATAATTTAATATAATTATGATTTTGAGATATCATTTTCAACATATAGATAATGAGAAAACTATTAAATTAAAACTAATTCTTATTTTAATTCCTGCTCCTTCTTCCACTTCTGAAATAGGGGATAGAGCTACCAGTTAACCATTTGTTTTTGTCATTGTGATGTTTTCTGATTTACTGCCTATCAAAAGAAAGACCTGGTCTTCTTCACACAAGGCCAGCCTTGGAAGCCTGCCTGGGGGATCAGTCCTACTCCTGAATATTGTAGACAGATGAGAATTGTTGCTTTAGTGATGAGGAGAGCTAAAATACTTGGACCACATTACCACATTGGCCTCATTCCAGAATCTGTCTGAGAGTCCATATAGGGTAGTGCCAGCAATACTGTTTCCACAAAGCTTAGAAGCACGGTTCTAAGGGAAGAAAGATTCAGAAGAATATCAGGAGCACTTCTGCTAGACTCCTCTTAAGCGAAGGACAAGATCAACTAAGGTACCTGTAGACCAAGAGAGTTTGGATGATTAGCAACTTTTAGAATAACTGAGTAACATTTTCTACTAAAAAGTGATGTACATGCACATTAAATATTAAATAAAAAATACAGACAGGCTGAATAAAGGAGCAATCAATAAAATCTGAATGAGAAAGGATATAAATCAGATAAAAAGCTCCAGAGAATAAAAGGATCCCAGTGAATGTCTAGGTGGTAATAAACATTGCAGAATGGAATGCATTTTGTGCTTTGCATCATGCAACGTTATGTCTTGGAATTTATATAGAGAGGGGAAAAAAAATCTGGGAAAGGATTTTCCAACATTTTCCAGATGAAAACAAAACAACCTCATTTTTCATGCCAAAAATTTCATTTGGAGTAATTTATAAAGGAGGCTTTCTTGCTCTTGTAGAAGAGGCAATTATTCTTCTGAAGCTTCTTTGCTTCTGGCTTGTAAAATTAAAATCTTAGCCAACTAAACTTATCTCCACCAGTCATAGATTTAGGAGCATGGCTCCAGTGATGTTGAACCTGATCTGGATTAGTGAGCAACTTTCCTTGGACTAGAAGAATTTATTATTGTAGCCAAGCAAAGATTTGAACATGCTGTTCCTCTTAGAGGACTTCTATTCCTATTTCTCTTGTGGAAAAGAAAGAGAAATAAATCGTATTACCAAAAATAAGTGACTTAGCTACTGAATTTTGGTGGTTGCTGTGGGTAACTGTGATACATAGACTGCCTACCCCTGATTTTCCAAAAGCTGAATCTCAGAGCTTGATTTTATCTAGAAGCTGTTTTTGTCATCTCATTGAGATTATTTTATTTTGCTCATGATGGTGAGGCAGTGCAGCTGAGAAGTTCTGAATTCTTGGAGATTGAAAAGAGAGAGGCTAGGAACATTAAATCTCATTATTGACCCCACAATGTTGCCTTTATGTAATGCCCATCTATGAATGAGATATTCATAAGTGTCATTAAACTTTATTAATCTTAAGGGTCATTAAATTTCATTGATACAAAAATGTTACCCCCTGCCTTATTCCAACACCATCCAATTGTACCTTCGTAGTATGTAAAATGTGATTATCCTTTGAAACAAATTGCTGCAAATTGATTTTGTTTTCTTTGAAACAAAACCAGGTGACAGGTGACTCTCAAAGAATCTGAGAATCATGGCTATGCTTCCTGCCCTCTGCTCACTAACCAACCTCCATCAAAGCCAGTCCTCTCTTTGCATTGGTTCTCTCTTTTTTTAGTTCTTTGTTTCTTGAGTTAGGGAGGACAGTGTGTTCCTCCACGTTTTATACTAACTTACCTCCAAACTTCCAAAAATGTAGAAAAGAGAAAAGCATATACCTTCATTAATTAATTTGGGGGTGAAGGTGATACATTGCTGATCTACTTAACTAGATTTAAAATGTATCTTTAATTTAAGATGCAGCACTCATTTTTTTTATATTGCCTACCCAAGAAAATGCTTATTTGCCCAGTTCTTGTATCTGACAGTTTTAAGCAAGTGCATTGCACATATATGCACACACAACACACACAAACAACACACACAAACGGACACATACATTTTGTGCTTAATTGTGGTTGTAAGCCAAGAACTATCTGTATTTGGAAGCCACTTTTGGATTTTTTGCTTTAAAAAAAAGAATCAAAAGAAATGAAATTTTAATTTAGATATTTGATTATTAGAACTGTTTATGTTTAAGAGATACTGTGTACTATTTGTTGTTGTTGTTGTTAGTTGCAAAGTCATGTCCGACCCATCACAACCCCATGGACAATGTTCCTTCAGGCCTTCCTGTCCTCTACCCTCCTCCGGAGTCCATTTAAGCTCACAACAACTGTTTCAGTCATTCCATCCAGCCACCTCATTCTCTGTCATCCTCTTCTTCTTTTTCCCTCAATCTTTCCCAGAATTAGGTTCTTCTCTTTTAATCTTAAAGTAGGAAGTTACTATATTTTATATTTGTATTTGTACCAAATAAAGTCAGAAGTTATTATTTCCCTTATCTGTATTCTTAACCCTGCTTTTCCCCCAATTGTTTAATACTCCCCCCTCCCATTTTCTTATTCTTTGCTGAAATTTAATAAAGTTTATATAAAAAGATGAAATCTCAAGTTTTTGCATGAGGATAACATGTAGTAGTATGCTATTACCATGTTTTACTATGTGTCATTTTTGTTAATGATTACTCTATTAGCATTATCTGATCATATTTAATTTTTATATTGGGTAATTATATTATAGGGGTTGTTTCACAGTAAGTAGCGATCATGAATTAAATTGCCAGGAATCTTGTCAAATTGTCAGCACTTTGCCGTGGCCATAGGCACAATAGGAATTCTAGTAGTAGGAAGACAGAATAAGAATGGTAAAAGCTTGTTCAAATTTATTTGTGTCCCATCATAATAGTAAACAAAATCAAAGCACAGTGGTACTATGTTTCTTTCTCACACTTGCCCTTTTTTTTCAGGACTGTGTAATCTTTGACTGTGTATTCCCTTTAATGGTTCACCCCCTCCTTCCCTAAGGTGCTTTTTTTACTTTGCTTTAAAGGAACAAACATGCAAATGCATAAATGTGAAACCACTTATACATTATGTTGTGGTAAAGGGATGCTCTCTCAACTATTTAGCAATAGTGAAAGGGAATGCCAACAAAGTCAGAGGAGCAAACCTCTCATCTTGCTTGTAGCAAATGGCACACTCACAGTTCAGGACACCGTTTGATGGTGACTCACAACAGATGCAACAGAAACAGGATGGGATTGGTAATGGAGATAATTAGAGGTATGCCTGCATTGCTTTGTGGCAGCTCAAGGATGGGTAGAGATAGCACCTTGAATCAGTTATGAAAAAAAAAACGCTCAGAATGAGGTTCCCAGTCTCTGTCCAGGGTACTGAAAATCTATTTCTCCTGGTTAGCATTAAAACTGCTTTCAGTTTTGTTTTGTTTTTTTAAATTCTCTCCACTGACCTCAGACCACCAACTTCATTCCTTTCTTCCTGTCTTGCCTGTGGAGCCCATTTCAGAAGAATCTGACAAATTTACAGCTGATTTGATTGCATTTGTTATGAATAGCTACAACTTGAAATTTAGCAAATGTGCAGCATTGATAAAGCATCATGCTAACTTTTATGCCTCTGTAGCTTTTTAGCAGGTATCTGTAAGATTGATTTTCTCAAAGACTACTCATCAGATCATTTTATTTGTGCCATTAAAAAGTCCTGAAGGATTCCTGTCCTTCATACCTTTTTAAAAAAATAAATAAATAATGATCTTGAAACCATGGAATGAGTTGATGTTTGGAGAATAGACTAAATAACAGTATATTGGCTCATATTCAGGTAAAAGTGGAAGTAATTAATACAGGTTGAAAAAGAATTGAAGAATAAATTAATGAATAATAACCTTTATCCTAACCTATAATGTACACTAGAGGAAGGAGGCCCTAAAGGTGGTTTTTGTTTTTGTTCTGCAGTTCCCAAAGCTGAATAATTAGTGCTGCTGAACTTAAGAGTAAGCAAGTCAAAGAGAAGCTGCACTTTAAAAAAAAAATGATGTGAAAGTGCTCTTTTAAGAGTTAGCCCCCCCCTCCCCCAAAAAAGAACACTAAAAAGGGTGGGAGCGATCACAACTCTTTAGTGACATTGTCCAAACTATGGTACACACTACAAATCTTCAACTACCTCTATTTTTGAAATTGAGAATCTATTTTTGGAGTGACAAAATTGATTTCAACTCTAATTCCCAAGTATTGAAACCATTCTTATATGGCTGTTGAACCTGCTTGCTTCCCTGTGTGTATTTAGTTGAGACTTTTATTGGATTTTTTCCCCCCCTCATTCAATCATATTCAATTTTCGGCGACTGCTTGACAGGTCCCTGAAGTTTTCTTGGCACGGTTTTTCAGGTGTTGATTTTCCATTGCTTTTTTCCTAGAATGGAGAGACAATGACTAAACCAAGATCAGATAAGTTTCAGATCAGATAAGTAGACCCTTTGTGTCTAAGGCAGGACTAAAACTCAATCTCCTGGTTTCTAACCTGATACCTTACCCACTGCAGCAAATTTGGTTCAGATTTGATTTTTTATAACAGATTTTTAATTTCCTTGCGCTTGCTCTATGACTATATATTTTTGCCACCTAGAGTCACTTAGGCAAGATGGGCAGCATACAAGTTTGGTAAATAAGTATTTTAATAAACCAAACCAAACAATATCTAGTGAAATCATTAGTTTATTCAAAATGTATTTTTCCTCCAATGATAGAGAGTGAAACAGGGCTTAAAACTCTCTTCTCTAAGAGAGGGCTTATAGAACAACAAATGTATTCAAACGATCGCAGGTTTAAGTAGCCATGTAGAATAATACTATCCTATGGTAGTTTTAGGGACATGGTGGCTCAGTGGCTAAGACGCTGAGCTTGTTGATCAGAAAGATTGGCAGTTCAGCAGTTCAAATCCCTAGCACTGTGTCACACAGTGAGCTCCCATTAGTTATCCCAGCTTCTGCCAACCTAGCAGTTCAAAAGCATGTCAAAATGCAAGTAGAAAAATAGGGACCACTTTGGTGGGATGGTAACAGCATTCCATGCACCTTCAACATTTAGTCATGTCGGCCACATGACCATAGAGACGTCTTCAGACAGCGCTGGCTCTTCGGCTTTGTAATGGAGATGAGCACTGCCTCCTAGAGCCAGAAATGACTAGCACATATGTGCGAGGGGAACCTTTACCTTTATGGTAGTTTTAATTTGATACTCATACATTCTTAGATGTATTGGAAATAGCTTTTACCTTTAGCAGCATGATTTATGTGACAAATATTCTGGCTTGAAAATTTCACACCCATCCCCACTCCATTTCCCCTCCCCCTCCCACACAAAGCAAACTAGACTAATAAAGATGATTATCTGATAAAGAACCAGTAAGAAGAATATGAAAGTTAGAGAAATGTGAAACTATTTTTATATTATAAATTTCAGGGGATATATCTGTAAGCATGCGATATGCCCATGTTTATTTCTTTGTATATATACAAGTATTGTAATAATAAAGGCTATTGTACTGTAGGTCCCAGTGGCTTAGGTGGAAAACAGCAAATGGGGGCATCTCAACATTCCTTCCAGTTACCCAAGCTTCAGTGCTCTTCCTGGTATCCAGTTGGCTCCAACTTGTTTGCTTCTTGCAAAGCTATTAAGACTTGGCCACTTCAATGAGTCTTGTAGGCTGAGGGAGGCATTTTATGAATTGTGTTTTGATAAAGGAGTGTTTGGCGGTTCCTTTGCATGTAAGATATTTTTGACTGCACTTTTATTACATTCTTTTTTTATGATGCTATGTTTTTAACCTTAAGATTTCATGTTACTCTTTAGGGGTGTCTGTCAGACATCCAATATGTTGGATATGATCGAAGTTATGCATATGTCCAGTTAAATAAACAAGTAAACAAACAATACATTTCTCTGCTGTTCTGCTAGCATAGAAAGGTATAGACCAGATTAATTGGATAAATGTTGATTTTTCCTATACTTCATGGAAAAACTTGATGTGAAGATTAAAATCAATATGTATGGTTGGCAAAATCTAGCTGTTCTTGCCCTTCTGTTATTATTGAGGATCCCCCACAGCTTTTTAAAATGCATTTTTCTATAAAGCCTTCACTCAATGGAACTCTTAATTTTTCACAGTCATATCTAATTTGAACTTTTCTTAGCAGCTTTATCTTTAATCAAGTATAGGATTATTAAAATGCATGTCAAGGAAAGGCCTGGTGATCATACCTCCTAGGAAACTCTTGTATTACAAGTGGCACTGTAGCTTATTTTGGGTCTGAATTGCATATTTATAGTCTGTGTAAATCTCTTTTGGTTCAATTAAGTAGGTAATTCGATATCCCCCATCAGTGCTCCAAATACATTATAATCTCATGTTTCAAGTATAATGAACTCAGAATTGTATTCCTTTCCCATCCTTTCACTTTTTCAGTCCCATAAAGGGAAACATCTTATGCACAGCTTAATTCCTATTCAAGGACTCTGTTAGAGTCATGGACTTTGGATTTCCAGGAAGGTTGTCATGACAGCTACCTTTTTCCCAATGAGGAAGAGCCTATTACCTAATTGATATAAGCATATTAATCCTGGTTTCATGTTCAGTCCATAAGAGAGACAACAATAAAAGTAGAATGTCTTTTTAGAGGATTTTTAAAAATTGAGAATGTTGATAGTTCTAAATTCTATCCCATTCTAAAGAATTCAGTTGTAACCTACCTTCCTGTGATTTAAGAAAGATTGTTATTCTGTGGGATGACCAGGAACAAGTCTTGATCTTTAGTGTAACATCCCTTCAAATACTGAAAAATATGATCTGATCATATCCTCCTCTGACATCTTTTTGTGAGACTAAATCTACCCATTTCTAGACATATAAAAAATTTTTGAATTATAAACACCCCAAATATATAACCACCCTTCTCTAAATGAAAAATAGCTATTTTGTATGGAACAGAACTGTTTTGACCATTTGGAAATGTATTTGAAATGGTTTTATTCAAGATGTTTTGATGCTAATGTTCAGAAGCATGAATCTCTTCTCTGTCCCTATCATTTTCATTGCTCTCCGTATCTCTTTTAGTTTATTTATTTTTTTCTTAAAATTTGACTCCCAGAATTGGCCACAGTGGAGTCTGATCAAGGCAGAATGAAGTGGAACTATAATTTCACATTATTTGGCAATTATGCTTATGTTGCCTAAAATTGCATTGCCTTTTTTAGCAATCACATTTATATTCAGTTTGTGATTAACTACAACTCCAAAACCCTTTTCTCTTATGATGTTGCTGTTATACATCCCCTATTTTGTAGGTACACACTTGATTATTTTTCCCAAGTAAATAACAGTGCATTGTTTATATTAAGTGTAATTCTGTTATCTCATCTAACTTTGAATCTTTCAATATTTTTTCTGTATTCTAGAGAATTACCCATCCTCAAATTAGATAAGAATTCTTCATTGAATTCATCGAATTGAATTGAATCCATGTCTTTATTGAATTCATTAATCAGTATCTTGAAGAATCCATGCTCAAGACCATGCCTTATATATCGCTTGATATCTTGTTCCAAAAATGATGAGTATCCATTGATAAGAGCTATTTCAGAGTGGGGTTTTCAAGCCAATTGTAGATTCATTTAATAGACATATTCACAAGCCCCCGCTAATCTGAATTTCAGATCCATTTCGTGGAATGTTCTGGTTAAATCAATATTGTGTTCTCAGAGTTTCCACAATTTTGAACAGATATTGTTTAATTAAAATAGAATTAACCTGATAAACATATTCCTGAAAATTCAGATTGATTTCTAGTTATTGCTGCATTGTTTACAAGGTGTTAACAGATTGATAGACATTTTCCTACTAAAAGAAGGTCTGTAGTTATTAGGAAAAAATCCATCAAAAGCCTTCTTTTCTTCTCTTTGAGGGAGGGAAAAAAAGGTTCTCAGATAAAAGTATCCTACAAGTCATTTCTGAGCTTTAGAAATCGGGAGTAGAAAAGTTATTTTAAACTTTTAGTGATGCCTTCAAGAAGCCTTGATTATCTCATAACAGTTACAGCTCTGAAGTTCATCACATCAGTAGTCACACTACAAACTTGGTTTTTAAATGTATGTCAATGAAATATGAACAGGAGGAAATCTTTTGTATCATAATTGTGTTTGCCATGCTGAGATCTTGACAACAAAATCAAACTAAAATGGTCTGTTTTTAATTATACACAAACCAGGAAGTGGAGACTATCAGGAGACAAAAGCATAACATCTCTTTAGTGGCCCAGGGTCACCACTCTTCAGTCTGGGGTCCAGATGTATTTAAACAACAACTGACAGAATTTCCAGCAGAAATGACTAACTAATTCTGAAAGTTGTATTCTACACATTGAATAATTGCCAGGTTAGTATATTCATAACACTTTTGCTGTTCTAGTACATGCTGTTAATTAACTTAAACATTTAGCAGCATGCACATGCAACTCTATGCATATTAAAATCAGAATTAGTCAAGTTTTCAATTTCCTTCAGTTTAGACAAAGTCTAGATATGTATGACTGTCTCCCTCTGGCTGCCTTATGTGTACCTATTTAGAATACTGTCATTTTTGGATGGGTAGATGGGGGACAATTGATACAGAATTTAGGAAACTTTGCAAAGCATTATGTTGAAGAATTGCCCATTGGAATATTCTGAATATCATTACCACCACCCTATCAGCATATCTTGATATCAAAATGAAATAAAAATAATAGGTCAGTAGGTCAGATTATTAGATTTTATTCAATAGCGTTCAACAATTAAGTCATCTTAAAATTAGGATGTTTTTTGTTCTCCTTCATTACATTTGTTGAAATATGCTTAACTTTGATACTGTATTTTTATTTTTTTAATTTTTGAAAGGAGTCATAAAAATATTTGGATGCATTTCCTTTTTATGCTTTCATGTTTTTAACATATAAATTTTAGCATAATGTATAATGTATATAATTGGTATTATGTAGGAACAGATCTTACAATATCGTCATGTATATCTTATGACTGCAGTTGACATCTTATGAGTCTATCAGGCCACTTCTCAAAATAGGAAAAAAATGGTTAAACCACCTTGAATGACAGATTAAAAAAACCACAAGTTTTTATTTTTCTTTATAAATCTTCCTTATACAAAACTTTTGAGCTGGGGCGAAAGCTAGTTTAAAGTCTCGCCTTAATGTTTTCAGGGAGTTATTTTTAACATGCAGTCTGCAAATGGAATGATCTAGTAGAGAAACCACAATTCACAATAGCTCTCCTTGCTTGCTTGCTTTTGCTCTTGGTTTTATTGGTTTGTTGTAAATAATTTATGAATTGTTAAGTCTTTTTCTTCCCCTTCCATTCAGTGTTAATTCAAGCAGTCCCTGTGGTCACAATTAATTCAATGAGTCCTCCCCACACCATCCCAGCCTATCTCATGGAATGTTTGTTTTGGGGGAAAAATAGGTAGAAGGAATGCCCTGAAAACTACTCAAGCAATGCTGAGTTCCTGGAGATAAGTGAGGCATTAAAAAAAAATATCAATCAATAAATCTTGTGTTGAAGGACTAAAGGATCTTTACAGCCTCCTCTAACTCTTGGAGAAATGGAAACATTACCAGATAATTGTAATATTAATTTACTTCAGTTACAGTCAACCTATAATATTATTATAATTTAATAATATAAGCCAGATTTTTGTGTGTGAAGAAAAGAGCCACCATGTTAAAGCAATAGGCTGAGCTGTTTTCTGTAAGCCCCAGAAAGTCATACCTCTGATTCCTTGAAATTTGATAGAAAAGTAAGAGTTTCTCCTCTTGTTTCTGCAACCTGAAAGAAATCAGTCCCAGATGAAATCCAGTAATGCCCTTTTGAATATGAACTTCAACGTTAGAACAGGTTTTACTGTTTCTCTTTTCCTTTGCCTGATTGTTTTTTCTTTTTCTCTCTCTTATTTTTTAAATTTTGTATTAGTTTGCATTAGTTTTTAGGTTTTTTTTTTTTTAAAAAAAACTTTTAAATCTCTCTCTCTCCCTGCCTTTCATTCATCTCTTGTCTCTCCCACCCTCTCTCTCTCTCTCTCTCTCTCATCTATCAAGTCAATGATACAAGAAATCTCAAATATAAAGTAACTCCATTTGCCTTCTAGCTTGCTTACTAGTTTATGTGCCATTAAATCAATGTCAATTTGGTAGGACATGGCCAGACTGAGCCCAAGGGAGAGGTCAAATACATCATCAGTTTGGATGATGTATTTGACTCTTCCTGCCCACAAGAGATTTAAGTCCAGCCCTGCCTGAATTCCATTGGCTCTTATCTACTGCCAATTTGCCTTAACTGTTAGGAGTTCAGATTCTTGTTTAAAAGTAGCATGAAATAAACTTGTCTTCATTTGAACAACAACCCTGATTCCTGATTTCTTGCACCTGACAAATTCTTAGCAATCACATAGATAGACTTTCTCCCAAATATTTAGCCCCCTGCCTTGCCCTTCAGGTGTTCCCGTGGTACACTGAAGTCCATCCATGTTGCAAGGACTGCTGTTTTGAGCAAGCCATGTATGAGCTAGAGCAGGGGTGTCAAACTCAAGACTGTGGGCCAGATCTGGCCTGTGGGGTGCTTAAATCTGGTCCACAGTGCCAGACTGGGATATCAAAGGACCGACCCAGAGTGGGTAAAATGGACGAAGTGCACCCCCTGCACCTCATTTTTACCCTCCATGGACTCCTGCAGCACTTTCCCAGCTGAAACCAGGCTGAAAACTGGGCCAAATCCAGGCCAAAACCCAGGCCAAAAATGCCTGAAAAATGGCCCCAAAATGGGCCACATGGCTTATTTCCAGCCATCTGAGCGCTGCAGGAGGCCATGGAGGGTGAAAACAAGGTGCAGGGGGCCATGTGTGGACCCCCATGGCCTGTTTTGGCCAGCAGGGGGCTGCAGGAGGCATCCACCCTGCATCCTTCCCCTCACACACTTCCCCACTGCCAGCTAACCCAAGGAGAGTGTCTTATTTTCTCCCGGCATTTGTGCCAAAGAGAAGTCGAGAGGAAAGTCGGATCTAACCCGAGTCTCCTGGGATTCTCAGATGGGAAATAGACAAACAATTCCATCCTGGGGTCCTTCAGGGGTCTGACCACCACAGAGCAACTGATTGTGCAATTGATTTAATTGCTGGAGTAAAGTTTCCAAAACCAAGAATGTATGCCATGACTCCAAATTAGATGGAGGAAATGAGACAACATATCGATAAAAATTTGGCGCATGGATTTATTCAACCCGGAAATCACATATAGCTACCCCTGTTTTATTTCATGAGAAAAAAGATGGCGGATTGCGTCTTTGTGTTGATTTCTGTGGACTCAATGCTATTTGTGTATCCCTTACCACTAATCAATGATTTGTTAGCAACGTTAGCAACTGGCAGATATTTTACAAAATTGGACTTATGAGAAGCCTACTATCAAGTTCAAATATGAGAGGGGCATCAATGGAAAACTACTTTTAATTGCACCCTTGGAAGTTTCCAGTTTAACATTATGCCATTTGGGTTGCAAGGGGCACCCGCTGTCTTTATGCAACTTATAAATGAAGTATTAACAGGAACATTTATATTTTGGTGTTTTGGTATATTTGGATGATATCTTGATTTATACCAAAACATTGGAGGAGCATGTGGCCTTAGTAAGAAAAGTTCTGAGAAAATTACTTGACACCCAGTTATATGTGAACCTTTCGAAGTGCAAGTTTCACTGTACGTTGCTGGATTATTTGGGGTACAGAATATCCAATAAAGGAATAGAAATGGATCCCAATAAAGTCAGAGCCATAATTGATTGGAAAGAACCAAAACCACAAAAGCAATTACAAAGTTTTCTGGGATTTGTGAACTTTTATTGGCAGTTTATTCCCAAATTTGCACAAATTGCTTAACTACCAACAGAATTGTTAACAACTAAACATCAAGTGCCAAAACCCAGACCTAGTCAACCCATTGTGTGGTCACAGGAGTGTCAGCAAGCATTTGACGACTTAAAAGTCTTATTTGCTCAAGAGCCCTTTTTAACAGATCCTGATACAACTAAAAGTTTTGTAGTACAAGCTGATGCAAGTGATGTGGCTGTGGGAGCTGTATTATTACAATATAACCTGGATGGACAATTACAGCCATGCGCATATACATCACGAAAATTTACAAGCACAGAACGAAGGTGGGCTATTTGAAAAATGGAGGCTTTCACTGTAAAATGGGCACTTAGCACACAGCAACAACTATTAGAAGGGTTAAAAGAAAAATTCAAAGTTTGGACAGATCATAAAAATTTGCAAGCATTACAGAAACTGAGGAAACTATCCCCTAAACAAGTAAGATGGGCTTTGTATTTTAAACATTTTGATTTCCAATTGTGATATGTTCCGGGAGGTAAAAACTTTATGGCAGATGCACTATCTAGACTACCTCAATACAATGTACCTAGAGACGAAGTTATTCAGCCCATGATCTCTGTAGGAATGCCAATCGAACATATTCAGGTGTTGACCACAAAAGAGATAACCAAAAAGGAATTACAAGAGGCTACAAGAATGGATGTATGGATAAAAACCAATAACACTACCTGTTTATATAAAGATGGGTTGTATTGGAAGTGGGATAAAATATATGTTCAATCGAGTTATAGGAAAAAGATAGTATCCCAATGTCATGATGTAAGGCAGGCTGGACACTTTGGATTTTTAAAAACACTACATTTGGTACGGTGGCAGTTTTGGTGGCCACATATGAGATCAGAAATTGAACATTACATTAAAGAATGCCACGTTTGTGCTGCTGCAAAGCCTCGAGTCGGAAAACCTTTAAGAACTATTACAACTTGTATCAGATCCAAACCGGCCATGGCAAGACATAGCTATGGATTTTATTGTAGAGTTGCCCAGCAGTAACAGATACATAGTAATCTGGACTATTATAGACTTGTTTTCAAAACAAGCTCACTTCATACCATGTAAAGAGTTACTTTGGCAACAAAATTAGCAAACTTATTCATAAAACATGTATATAGACTCCATGGCACACCCAGGAAAATAATTTCAGATAGCGGTGTGCAATTCACGGCATGATTCTGGAGAGTGTTTGTACGTCTTTTAGGATCCTCTCAAGGTCTTAGCTCTGCATGCCATCCCAGCACTAATGGTGCTGCTGAAAGAGCAAATGCGATGATCGAGAGATATTTGAGATCATATACATCTTACCAACAGCGAGAATGGGCTGATTTACTTCCATTTGATGAAGTAGCATATAATAATGCTATACATGAAAGCACAGGATATAGCCCACTCCAAGTAGTAAATGGGATAGAATTTGTGCCAATCCCCAATTTACAATGTGATGATCAACAACCTATGAGTGTCCAAATGTGGTCAAAAAAAGTACAGGATAGTTGGGATAAAGTAAAAGAGACTCTCAATAAAACAGCACTAGAATACAAACAACAAGCAGACAAGAAAAGAAAAGAGTATAGAACATTCCAACCTGGAGACTATGTTTACTTATCAACTAAATATATAAAATTACACCTAAATAGTCAAAAATTAGGACCAAAATATATTGGAACTTTCCAAATTACGAAAGTGATAAACCCAGTAACTGTAAAACTTAAACTACCACCATGGTTACATCGAATACATCCTGTGTTTCATGCTAGTTTACTGAAGCCTGTAGGACACATTAATATACCTCAACTTGAGGAATCTGTACTAGCTAAAGATGTGACACATGCTGAAATTGACAAAATCCTAGATTCCCAGATATGTAGAAAAGTGTTACAATACTTAGTGAGATGGAAAGGGTACCCTGAAACAGAGGCAACATGGGTGAAAGTATCAGATATGTGTGCAAATAGACTGATAAGGCAATTAAATACCAAATATCCCGATAAACCTGGCCATAAGTAGAGAAATAAGTAGTGATAATATGTATATTGTTTTATAGACTGGTTCCTGGTAGAGGGGGATGCATGTCACGACTACGCAACACAAGCATTTGAACTGAAGCCACAACGATCTGAAGAATGGCATTCCCCTTCATCGGAATAAACTCTGTATCATTATAATATGCGCTGTATATGTAAAAGGCTGTGAGGTTAAGACAGGGGTGGGCAAACTTTTTGGCTCAGGGGCCTCATTGACTTTTAAAATTTGACAGATGGGCCACCACCTGGTGTTGAAATGCCTGTCATTACAAGTCAAAATCAAATGAACGCAATCATTCAATCATTCACATCAAACCTTAATTCTGTACCAATCTTCGGCAGGCCAGATTAAAAAGACTAACGGGCCGGATGTGGCCTGCGGGCCATAGTTTGCCCACCCCTGGGTTAAGATATAAGCATTAACCAGGATTCATGTGATTGAGTTACAATGAGTAATCCTAAATAATAATGGTAATCATGGGTAATAAAGGCAACCGGGGATAATAAAGAGTAATGAGGGGAAATCATTATAAATTCTGAATCCCAGGAAACTTGGGTTAGATCCGACTTTATTTTATCTGCTTAGCTATTGTCTTGGACTCCTTGCGGAGGAAGGAATAAAAAATAAGCTTTTGTGTTACCAAATACTGAAGTGAAGAGTGTCTTATTTTCTCCCTGCATTTGTGCTAAAGAGAAGTTGAGACCAGCCTCAGAGGAGAACTACAATGTTGATCCGGCCCTTGAAGAAATCTAATTTGATTCCCCTGAGGTAGAGAATTTTTCTTTTTTGTTTTCCATTAGAAAGAATGTTGTTTTCCCTCCACTGTTAGTTGAGTTTTGCATAAGCAATAGCAGCTTCAATATTTGAGAAAAAATAGTAATGGACTTCTGGGTGGAAAATGGTAGACTTGCACTATGGACTCCAGTGCATGCAGACAATGAAGAACCAAAGACCAGCAGCTGATTGGTGCACTTGAGCTAATAGAGAATTTCTGGACAAGAAAAAAACATAGGATTGTCCACTTGAGCTCCAGAAGACAGTTCCTCATAAGGAAATTTGCTTGAACCCTGCAGGAGACACAAGAAAAGAGTGTCACAAGTTGTGGAAGAAAACAACGTGCTCTCAGGTTCAACTACTTTCTAAAGCACTTTTGAATAGAGAAAATGTAAACTGTAAAGCAACCTCCAAAGTAGGAGACTGCCCAAAGCCACCCAGAGGAATGTACCATGGGAATGTTTAAAGTAAAAACTAAAAAAAATTACAGAATTTTAAACAGAATTAAAAGCAAAAAGAATTTACAATATGAAAGTTAAAATGGATTAAGGGAAAAAAGTTAAAATTTGGACTAGTACCTTGTTTTAAAGTATTTTGAATTGATTAAATAAATAATATACACCTTACTGGGAAAGTGGATTGTTTAAGCTTGCTATGAAGGATGGTTGGCTAACTTTATTAAACAAAGAGATAGAATAGAATAGAATAGAATAGAATAGAATAGAATAGAATAGAATAGAATAGAATAGAATAGAATAGAATAGAATGATAAATATGTGATTGCAAAAATGTATAAACTTTTGTTGAGATTTGAAACAGAAGAGGCAAGTTAAATATTGCATGATACAATAGACTTAAGAATCTAGGTTCAATACACAGATGGATCAGTTGGGGAGGTTGTGGATAAAAGGATTGAATGCACATTGTATACGAATTAATTTTTTTCAATAAAATAGTGTATTACCACAGAAATTATCTAAGGTGTAATGGTAGTTCTAATCAAAGTTGAAAATGTAAAAAAAACTGTGAAGGGACAGTTTACCCTCTTTTCTTTATATATTTCTGCATTTGTCTTTTATCAATGTGAAAATTCTCAATTACTGTTTAAAAAGAAAGAAAAAAGGATTAGTTGTGATGCTAAAATGGTTTCCTTGAGATTAAATGACATGACTATGCCTCATTCTTGATCTAATATTGTTCTTGATTGTCATCTCATAAATTTAACAAGAAATTATTGTACCACTTTGATCTGAAATTAAGTTGGAACTTGTGGCCAGTTCTTCAAGATCAATAACTTTCTTGGAAACTCTGTGACCTGGAAGCAATGCAACTGTGTGGTAGCAAGACTCAGATTTGCAGAATTACAATTTGCTCATTACTCTGAGACACGTAATGGATAAAATGATATTGAGAAAGCCCATCTTTGAGACTTTTCCTGGCTTATTTTCAGTTCACAGAGAAACTGAGACTGAATTGGATTAACTTTGGCCACTGCTACACTGAAGAAATTTCTGAAGAAAAAAGTGCTAGGCATTATGGGTACAATATACTGCCAATTGCTCTAGCAACACAGGAACTCTTTCCTTAGCTTGAAAACACCAGCTGACAGATTAGTCTGGCCTTTTATTATTAGAAGCTGAGTATTTGTTCTGAAGTGATTTTCACTGGGATTATGTAGAGCTTATATTTACTTCAAGTAACTTCAGGCATATGAAAGGAGATGTGTAAACAGATGTCATGGGCTTTGGATGAATATACATGTGGTAAAGTCCTTTTTATTTTAATTACAGTTGGGAGTACAATCTCCTACTCAGCATTAAACTGGGTCAGCAGCAGCTTGAGAATGGTTACTAATGAATTCCAGTATCTAGAGAAAGAAGATAAATGTGCTGCCATTACTACCTAGGCAATGAATTTGTTGTAAGGTCCTCATCATTAGCAAAAATACTTGAGAGATTGTGTGGCTGTCAAACAATAACTACTAGTATCAAGATGTCCAGGCAATATTGGATATGGTTGATTATTTCTTATTCCTCTGGGATGATGCCTTAGAAACCTTACTTCACTTTTTTTTTTTTTTTTGAAATACAGGCTTCTTAATGTACAAAGAAACACAATTTCACAGATGAAATCGAGTTTGACTCCACTGATGTACAGTATAACATTAGAAATTGCGAGCATGTATTCTATATGTAGTATTTACTTTTCCTTGATTGAAAATTAGAAATCTACTTTTCCCAAAGGTATTACATAGAAGTAACAGAAGTTGTTTTATAGTATTCTATATGTTTTATGTAGGCTAGATTTCCCAATGTTTAGGAAAGATTGTGACCTCCCATTTCACAATCATGTACAATCCCAGGTCTCTTGCATCTGGCCATGCCTTGGCTCTATCTTATTTTAGATCCCATGGTGCATGTATCAGCTTCCCCGGGTTTCCACACATGTTAAAGAAGTAATTGTAGGAATTAGGTGTCTGTTCAAGTGAAGCCACATAATTTTTTATAACCACATATTTCTTTATATTTCTTGCGATCTACCCACCATTTCATACTTCATCTCCAAGTTCAATTACCAGTGAAATAGAAGCTCTGCAAAATTGCAGTGGAATTGCACAGTGATTGCTCTTTCATTGGATTTTTCTTTAGGTAAATGGGATTTAAAAAACAAATGAGAAAATTAAGTCAAAATGCCTGATTTCCAATGTTAAAAAGAGATTCTGGGATTAAATGGCATATATTTTTATGCATACATCTGTATTCTGTATTCTGAGTATTCTTCATTACAGGACAGATGATTTCTGTTTTGAATAAAATGATCCACGAAGCCTGGCACTCATCTGCAGTACCTAAAAAGGTACTTTAAAGGGAAGTTCCAGGAATGGCATTGAAACAAATTAGATAATAAAATAAACTGACAACACAAGAGGCTTGCTATTTTTACTCATATTCCAAAAACTGTGGAAAATGCAACTTTAAATGTAAGAACCTTAAATTTTCTCTAAGCTACAAAACTATAAGGACTATATTCAGATCCACATATGATGGTTTATAAGTCAGTTTCTGTGTGCCCAGATTTGCCTTGGTGTTCCCATCAGCCATCTGGTCGGTGAAGAATGCCTCCAGATTGACACTTAGCAAGGGCAGCTTTCCCCCATCAATTCAGAGTACTAGCCTGCATTGTGGTGAGGTATATGCTGCTTTTCCTGCTCTTCTTTGTCTTGTGAAAAAACTCTACTTGGGGTGCTATTGCTCTAGTGATAAGAAATACCAATTTGCTCTTTGCTCTCATTATTCTTGCCCTCTCTCCACTTCTTTTCTCAGATGACTTTATTCTCCAGCAATAATTTATAAAGAAAAGGTGGTTTTAATCAAAAAATATAAACCTTGTGAGGTAATAATTCTGCAATATGTTCTGTCTTCTGTTAAATTTCAACACTGATGAGGTCTGAAAATGAAAGTGGCATATGTTGAGATAGCTGAAATGTAATTTTCCACCACCCTGGACTAAAATTTTCCATCCAAGTTCATACTTTATTAATTTTTAGAAGTACACTTTAGACTTCAATAAAATAAAATACTGGCATCTTGATTTGAAGCTGTAATCCAAGAAAGGAGAGCAGTACATTGGGCGGATACACTGAGTACAGATGTGACATGCAGAATTGTCAATAAGGTAAAGTTATACAGGGCAACTTTTTGGTTATCAAGGGACAAACACTACATTTCTACCTGTCATTATTTTATTTTTATTTTTATTTATTTTATTTGGTTTGTCAATTGCTTACAAGATAATAGGTATAAGTAAAAACATAGTTATGAATACATGTATACATATGAGAAAAATAAAAGAAACAATAGGACAGGAATGGTAGGCACATTGGTGCGCTTATGCACGCCCCTTACAGACCTCTTAGGAAAGGGGTGAGGTCAATAGTAGAAAATCTAAGGTTAAAGTTTTTGGGGTTTGGGGAAGAAACCACAGAGTCAGGTAGAGTATTCCAAACATTGACCACTCTGTTGCTGAAGTATTTCCTGCAATCAAGTTTGGTGCGATTAACCTTGAGTTTGTATCTATTGTTTGGTCTTGTATTATTATGGTTGAAGCTGAAGTATTCATTGACAGGTAGGACATTGCAATGTATGATTTTGTATACTATACTTAGATTGGACCAAAAGTGGTGTAGTTCTAGATTTTCTAGGTCTAGAATTTCAAGTCTGGTGGCATAAGGTATTCTGCAATGAGTAGAGGAGTGGAGAACTCTTCTTGTGAAATATTTCTGGACTTTCTCAACTGTATTAATATCAGATACGTAATGCGGGTTCAAGACTGATGAGCTGCATTTGAGTATTGGTCTGGCAAATATTTTGTATGCTCGAGTTAGTAGTGTAATATTACCAGAGAAAAAGCTATGTAAGATTATGTTAACAACTCTTAATGCCTTTTTGGCTACGTAGTTACAGTGGGCTCTAGCACTTATATCATTAGAGATGAGTACTCCAAGATCCTTGATAGAGTTTGGATCATCAACAAGGTCTTGACTATTCAGTCTGCATTTTATTTTCTGATTTTTTTTTGCCAATATGTAGGACAGAGCATTTATTTGTTGAAATTTGAAGTTGCCATTTGTTTGACCATTCTTATACATACATAGGTCTTTTTGAAGAGTAGCAGTATTGTCTGTGGTGTTGAATAGCTTTACATTGTCAGCAAAGAGAATGCAGTTGCTCTTATTATGATCACATAGGTAATTTATGTAGAGTATGAAGAGAGTTGGTCCTAGAACACTGCCTTGGAGGACACCACTGTTGACAGGTGCAGAATTTGATCGGACACTCCCAATTTTGACCACGTGTTGTCTTTTTGACAAGAATGCTTCTATCCAGTTATGCAGGTGTCCAGAGATACTGTAAGATTTTAGTTTTAAGAGTAGTTTGTCGTGTACCACTGAATCAAAGGCTTTACAGAAGTCTATGTAGATTGCGTCTATTGCTTTGTGCTGATCGAGTTGTGTAGTCCATATGTTTTTACAGTGTAAGAATTGCAGATTGCAGGATAGTTTTTTTCTGAAACCAAATTGTTTATTAGAGAGTAGGCTGTTTGTCTCTAAGTGGAGGATAATGGATTGGTTAATAATTGATTCCATGACTTTACAGGTGACGCAGCATAAAGAGATTGGTCTGTAATTTTCAACTAGGTTGGGGTCTCCCTTTTTGAAGATGGGGATGACTGTGGCTTGTGACCATAGTTTTGGCAAGGAGCTGGTGCTGAAAGGTTTTTCAAAGATTATGCTTAGAGGTTTGGCTATGGCAGTGGATAGCTTTTTTAAGAAGTAGGCACATATTCCGTTCAGTCCAATAGATAAAGATGGTTTTAGATTGCGTAGTGCTTTTTTAATTAGCCATATTTCTCAACCCAGTTTCTTTTCAAGAACAGAGATTAACTTTTTTCCTTCCAAACAAAGTTGAATAGGGAAAATTATCCCATCAATAAACACATGATTAAACGTCACCAAGCACAGAATTAAAAGTAATCAAAAACCAGTTTTAGACCAAAACTCAGAAAGGATATGTAAACTCATAGTTAAATGTCAATCTTTCTAGCTAGCCAAGAAGCCTTGCTGAATGCCACTCATCTTGGTTCCTTGTCATTAAAAGCTTCTTTCCAGCAGCTCTGTTTCATTATTCAATTATTTCTTCAAAGTGCTGATCCCAGCTGGAAGAACTCCAGCAAGAGAGTATTTCCTCCCAGCAGCAGTGTAAAAAGCTTAAAACAACCCTTCCCCTTTAAGAAAGTACCAGCAAAGAAAAAAATTATAGAGACAGGAAGTCTTGGCATACTCCCAAGAATATAATAAGGGTTAATGGATAGCAGTTTCATTAAGCAGGGCAGTAAAGATTATGCTAGAAACAACACCAGAATGTTTCCTTCCTGCCTTCCTTACAGGATTAGCCCTATAAAGTGGAAAAAAAACAAAAGGTGATTTCTTCCAACAACCAGTTCTCTGAACTGCTTAGAAAGTTAACAACAGGTTCTAGCAATAGGTGAGAACCAATAGAATCCCACCCCTGGAGCTTTCTTGGAACTGTTGAAAGGACTGTGTTGTAGATTGGAGATAGATGGTGTTGTATCCCTCCCCCTCTGTTGAGAGAAATCTGTTCAGTTTTGACATAGATGGCCTCATCTGACTTATTATAGTCATGTTGTATCATTTCCACAGCATTGCACTAGCTTCCAATAGATTTATGAGTACAATTCATAAACCTAATTTTAACACATAAAGTTTTATGGGTTTTGGACCTCAAATATCTTCGGGCAATCACCTTCATATTGAACTTGATCATTGGGGGTAGGGTTAATTATGGTTCCCTCCATAATTGAGGATGATTGGCAGAGTCAAGTAATATTTTTCTATTGCTTTCTTATTCCCACTGAAGCCTCAGATGATATCCTTCCTGCTAGCATTTAAGAAAACTATCAAAATGGAAAATTTGAACAGAGACTTAGTTCTGCAAGAGCCAGTTGCCACTTATTACAGTCATTAGGTTGATATTTTATATGCTATGTATTAATTTTATGTTATCATATTCCAAACTGCCAGACATAACTTTGTAAAGTGAAAGTTGTACATACATGATGGGATATATTCCTGGATTCCAAGACCTGATTGAAACAAGCAGGTCACAGAGATTCCCAGTTTTTCTCTTTGTTATTTGGTTGACAGAGATTAAAAAAGTAGTTTGGTTATCGGACAAACTCATCCGAAAGCCAAGTATTTCCACTGTTGATGTTCTATTAGCTATTATCCAGAAGGAGATACTGAATGACCAGCTTCATCCTTATTAAAACTCTTCAGGCATAGGTTTTCTCCATACCTAAAATGATAAGGGAAATCATTCATTTTCCAAAGATCTCAAAGATCATATGGGGACCAGACTTTATTTTTATTTTTATCATGTGAACCTGTCTGGATTTCACAGAATTAAATAGTTCCAGTATTATCTGTAATAGTGGCTTGGTAGCCTAGTGGTGATGACACTTCTTGGCTTCTTCCATGGGGGTGCTCTTAAAGTCAACCTTTAAATGGTTCTGGGACATCCACCCGCTTGCGCAGTGCCCGCCCTTCTGGAACACACTTTCTTCCTTCTCCTGGTGGATGCGCCTCTTCCAACCCGGCCTGGCCAGCCAGCAGGTAACCACATGTCCCAGGGCTTCTCACCCCCCCCCCTTGTCACGCGATGTCTGCAGCTGCTATGTGCTTTCTTTGGTGCAGCTGCATTCTAAAAGCTGCACCAAAAAAAGCAGGCTCTTTTTATGTACCAGGCCTGGCAAGTCAGAGCAGCCGGCACATAAAACAGCTGTGTTGGGCCATTGGAGAAGCAGAGCAAAGTTGGAGATCAGTAGCTGCCCCTTTCAGCACAGAAATCCTTCCCAAATATTCTGGCTAGTCTTCTCTTTCTCTGCTTGTTTGTTTTGTATGGCCAAGGAGGAGGAGACCAGCTGGCCAAAGGAGCTGCTACTGGAGGTGACTCTTTTTTGGTCTCCAGCTGCCTCTTTCAGCGCAGAAATCCTCCCCGAATTGGCTGGCTGGTCCCCTCCTCCTTGGCTATATAGAACAAATAGACAGAGGAGGAGGAGACCAGCCGGCCGATTCAGGAAGGCTTCTTGCTCTGCGAAAGAGGTGGCTACTGATCTCTGGCTTCACTCCACTTCTCCAATGGTGCCCTGTTCTATGTGCCGGCTTCTTGGACTTGCTGGGCGCAGCACATAGAACAGGGCATGCTTTTTTTGGTGCAGCTGCTGGACTGCAACCACACCGGAAAAAGTATGCAGCAACTGCAGCATCTTGTGATAAGGGGGGCAAGAAGCCCCGAGATATCCACCCACCCACTTGCTGGCTGGCCAGGCGAGGCCAGGCTGGGCTGGAAGAGGCACATCCACCAGAGAAGGAAGAAAATGTGTTCCAGGAGGGAGGACAGGCAGACAGATGTTCCAGGCTGCTGCAGATGCGCACTGCATGTGTAGCAGCTACACACGCAGTGCACATGTGCAGCAGCCCTGGGACATCCACCCGAGCTGTGCCATGGCTGCCACATGGTAGGGAAAGCTAGGAGAGTGACTGGGGCAAGTGAGCGATTGGGTGACCGGGCAACCAGGTTGAGGTGTGTGGCCCACCAGGGGTCACCACCGGTTCGGCGACTCACACCAAATCACTGCTACCGGTTCGCCGGAACTGGTGCAAACCAGTTGAATACCACCTTACAGGGTCATAAAAAGGGGGTATTATATGCAATATTAAAGACCTAGTTACGGATGAGCTTCAGAAATCTTTTGAATGTTTATTTACTTACTGTAGGAAAAAAAAAGGTCTGCTTATCTAGTGTCGCCATCTTAAAACTATAAAGACAAATACAGTTATCCAAAACTGAAAATTAATTCTTTCTGAATCATTACATATCATGTAGTCTAACTGTTAATATTATACTGTTTCAATTGTTTAAATAAAAAACACTGGGGTTTTTGACTTCCTGTTTCATAGGAGTCTGTTTAATATGTTTTTATGGGCATTCCACTTCAGAAGCTTATGATGTAACCATTTCCAGTTTTACTGACATGTAAACATTTCTAAGTATTAAAGTATGTGTTCTCATATACAAATGCAAAGTTTACTTAACATACTATTCGAGGCTTCTGCAATAATTTTTTCCCATGTTTCCATGAAATAAAAACATCCCATGTAGTTCTCAATTTTGTTCAGTGTGCAATCCTCTATGGCTTATTTATTACTTTATCTTATATGCTGCTACATTTGAACAGTTTACAATTAGTAACATAACTTTAAAATGGAGGGGATCAATTATGTAACTAAAAAAAAAGTAGGTCATAATGTGTCACCATTCGGGCAGTAAAATCTTTGAGCATACCTAAAAGCCTCTCTGAAGAGCCTCTCTGACTCTTCGAAAACATAATAGGGAGAAATCTGAGAGTAAGCTTTTCAGAGGCATGGTGGGGTCATCACTGAATAAAGTTAAACATGGATCCTTTATAAAAAGTGTTGTCTCAGATGTGAGGTCCTCAGCAAGCCAATTTTATTAGATCGCACTGGGTGACAGAATCACTCATGTTAGAGACATTCAGTCCTTACAGTGGTATTTAAAGTTTGTGAACACTTTTTCCTGTTCAATGTTTCGGCATAAACACATTCTAAATCTGATCTGTTCTCCATACAAGTCCTAAAAGTAGATGAAGAGAACCCAATTAAAAGTGGGTCAAAAACTTTATACTCATTCAAAAATGATCCCAAGTTGCAAATCTGTGTATTAGTAGTACATATCAAGTTTGCACCCTTGTCCATTACCAACTTTTTAACAAACATAGGTTTCTTCTGTGCAGATATAGCACTAGGTCCATGGCTCTAGGCCACAGGTGTCAAATTTGCCATGTCACATTGCCATCACGTGACGTATTGTGATTGTTTTTTCCTTCACGGAGCTGGAGTGGGCGTGGCCTGCGTGTGATGCATCTGGCCCATGGGCCACCAGTTTGACACCCGTGCTCTAGGCCAAGGATACCAATAACCCAGCTGTGGTATTAGGCATTAGGCTGAGGTAGCTACATTGGAAGAGCAGATGAGTGCCACTTGCTCATATCTTTTTCTCTGGAAGAGTTGGATCTATTCTTTTCACCATACGTTACATATTCTGTCGTTTTTATCAATGCATTTACTTTCAGATGCTCCTTGTCCTTTCCTCGCCCTCTCTTCCAGATCAGCAACCTTTGCTTGCCACCACAAAATTTACAGTCATCTCTCCTCCTCTTTGCCATTCTCTGCAGTATGGATCTATTTCTCTTGCTTGAGGAACAGGGCCTGTCTTTAATTTAAATCTCAGCTCTTTTGTTATGGGAATAGCCTGAATAAAACTTCCCAAAAAGAATATGGTGGGACAGAATTTTATTAATCTCTCAACCATCCTACCACACAGCACATCTTGATGTTGTTGTTTTTTTACTCGCTGCCCAATAATTCTTCACAGGACCATTACCTCTTTTTTCTCACCTTTTTCTATGGCACGCCAAATGCAGATGAGACATCCTTCAAGAAAAATGGAAAGCGTCCTCTGTACAACATTGATTATTCAGCCTGACTTTGTATTGGCAAACAGATTGCAGTTTATTCAGTTCTTTTTACATCTGCATTTCCCAAATTTTCAGATACAATTTTGGCGGGGGGGGGGGAGGATGAAAACGGATAGCGTTAAATGATGCATGAAATGACCTGTCACAGTGCATTATGTTGTATAGAAAAATATACAAAAGAAAAATAACAGGGAGATAGACAATAACAATGCTATCCTGCAATTCATTGGGTGAAAATATATTCATACAATACGGCTTTATATAAATTTATCAAAAGCAATATGAGAGGAAAGAATGGTGCCTCTCCCATTTTCTCACTTTTTCCTTATAATACTGCTAGCTAATGTGCTATTTTCAAAGGATCATTTATTTCAGACACTGTTCTGCCATACTTATGCTTTATGCTGGGGAAGTGATGTGATTAGTGCAATAAGTTTAATTTGAGTTTTCTCACAATGAAAGTAACTTAGTGACTTATTAGATTTTGGAACTGCACTTATCCAAAGGTTTGGAATGAATAACATCTCAAAACTAAAACCCTTACATTACAAAACCACAATACTAGCTTGGCAGGTAGGGCTGAAAGAATCAAAATCAGATTCAAAGAACCTGAAATCAGACAGATCCATTAATAGTAACAATGCACAGAAGTCAACTACCCCTCCCAGAAGGTCATGCCTAGCTCTTAGTCCATTCAAAATGCACAAATGGATAAGGGGTGTCAAATCTGAATTTGAGAAGGGATGAATGTAGAGGCAGAGATGCTATGCTTGAAGCAGATAATTGGCACTCGCTGGATTTGGCTCTAATTACAGTTTCCCCCTATTATCTGTGAGAAAACTATCTTAGCAAAGAGCTGTGTCCTTGAATCTTTGTCTTTAAAGTCATGTGCACCCTGACATGGGCATTTTGTCCATGAAGACATAGATCCTATGTAACACCAGTGGTAACAGAAAAGAAACATTGAATTGATCCAGGTTTACAAAAGTGAAATAATGTAAAAATTCAATACACTTTAAATTTAAGTAAATGTTTCATAATCTATCATTTTAGTGTAAGTCAAAGTAAAAGATAGGAACATGGTACTAAAAATTGTGGCTGGTCTCCCTCATCATGTGGTTTTTTTTTGCCTCAGAGTGTTATACAAACTGAGCTAACATGGCTTACAGGTCTTGGTTTATAACTTAGCATGTTATGTGATCCCAGTTCATTGTAATTTGTGATTATACAGAGGTTTGACTAATGTGCAGATTAGAACCTTGTGTGATTGGAAACCAAAAACATAGTTTACATATGCAATTAAGAAGACGAAATTGTGGGCTAAAAGGGAAATGCCATTGCAGAATTTCATGGTAGACCTCAGCTTTAGGTGCAAAACATTCGCAATTTCAGTTTTGTGTATTTTACCTTTCTTACAGGTATCATTTTTGGTTCTGATAATTTTTCTTCTCCTTTCCATGTTCTTGGATCTTTTCTTTCAAGGACCATCTTTTGGTCATTTTTTCTTGCACATACTCTTTGGCCCACATTTCATCCAGCACCTCTGCTTACTTTCAGATGCCCTTGCTTCTTCCATCCTTGGTTCCATATACCTTCAGCCTGACTGGATCACAAAAGCTCAATCTAGGGCTAGCATTATCTTCCCTATGCTTTGTTTTTCCTATGAAATAATGGCAACCCGGAGGCCCAGTGCCAGAGACTTGTTCATTACCACCATCCTTCTATCCTTTGGTATATGAAATGAACAGATGAAAAAAATGGATGCCAACGGTTAATTACATACCCTCCTTTTTCTTGAGGCAAAGCTAGTAGGATTAGACATTCTTGAACAGAGATTTTGAATCCTGCACAGTGGAAAACTTTCTAGGATGTTATATAGATCTTTGATGCCTTGTCTGCTTCATTTAAAACTGAAATCTGTGAAGGCAGAACTAAGTATAATAGTAATCACTCAGCAACTTGACAGTTAAACAATAAGTGGATTCTACTCTCTGTCATGGTTCCAATGCAGAGTGAAAGAAAGCTAGAGGGAAGCTTTGCTGTGAAGTAGTATTAGATAGTTATGTCCATTTTTAATGCATTTCTTCTTAAGTCTGGAAGGCTGAGTAGACACTTCATGAGCTTCATAACAACCCTGGGCATCTCATTTTTATACTGTCACTGCCTACATATGTATGTGTGGACAAACCTGCACATGCACGCACACTTTCCTGCATACAAAACAATTATTCTCCACAACCATGGTTCCTGTTATAAAACAGGAGTGAATTTCTCTTCATCCCTTTCTGCTCCTTTCTCTACATACCTCATTCACAATTTTACAGGTATATTTTTTGCATTTCCTTTTGGGTGTTTATCTCTGTAATAGTTTATTGATTGCCTTTATCACTGTTTATCTGTATTTCAGTGAGAAAATGTTTTTAAGAATTTGCTGAATATGAATTAATAGAACTATTGATCAAAAAGACTACCCAGAAGCTACAACTGGTCCAGTTGTGACTGTGTGTGCATTTATTTACAAAGTCTACATAACTATTAGTATGATTCTTCTCATCACTCCTTATCACCCATCTCCTCCCATTTGTGACTGTATGACTGTAACTTTGTCCCTTGTATCCTTATGATTTATATTGATTGTTTCTTAGTAAGATTTGATTGCTTATTGTCCCCTATGACTATTATTAAGTGTTGTACCTTATGATTTTTGACCCTTGACGAATGTACCTTTTCTTTTTTGTACACTGAGAGCATATGCATCAAGACAAATTCCTTGTGTGTCTAATCACACTTGGCCAATAAAGAATTCTGTTCCGTTCCATTCCACTCCACTCCACTCCACTCCACTCCGCTCCACTCCACTCCACTCCACTCTACTCTACTCTACTCTACTCTACTCTACTCCACTCCTTTCCATTCTATTATTTATAGGTGCCCTTAGGTTTATCCATATACTCCTCTATTATATGAGCTGCACTGTCTCCTTGTTTCTTTCTTATTGCAATTTCAAAGTGCTGGTTATTACCATTTAAAACCATATAGCACAGGATCAGATTATCTGACAAAACTGCCTCTCTCTAAGGACATCTTATCTATCCATCTAACCAAATCAGATAGGGTGGAGGTGCCCCTAGTCCCTTCCCTTAAACATTGCCATCTGGTGAGAGATAGAGAGTGTGCCTCTTCTGTGATGGCCCCTGTTCTGTGGAACACCCTTCTGTTTGAAGGTCAGCAGGTCTCTACCCACCCAGCCTTCCAGAAACTATTTAAGATCTGGTTTCCCCCCCACCCTATACCCTGGGATAGACTGAGATGGATAAAAGGATTTAACAAGAGTTATTGGAAGCTCTGGTGCCAGCCTTTTAAAGTTTATGGTTTTAATAGATATTATGCTATTTTTAATTGATGTAATTTTAATTGTTTAAAATTGGGAATCATCCAGAGTTTGGTATAAGATGGGTGGCTATATAAGTGCTTTAATTAAATCAATGAATAAAATTACTAAAGGGAATGGCCAGTGTGGTGCAGTTGTGGTATTCTGCCAGTTCAGCCCGGTTCTGCCAAGCTGGAAGTGGTAATGAGCAGCGGAGGCTGAACCAGTTCTCTCTGCCACTCTGCTGTTGGGCCCACCCACCCACCTGGGCTCCCATATTCACTTTTATCCTCTGAATTTGAAGCACAGTTGCTTTGCACAGCACAGCAATTGCCTCGTGGCAACTGCTGAAGCAACAAGGAGAGTGCAGGATTATAGGAGGTGAGTTAGAATGCCTCTGTGCATGCGCAAATACCTCTGTGCCTGTGCAAAGTGCACATTTGCTATGCATGTGCACACACAAAGTGTGTGCACACACGCACAGCACACCTACCAAGCCATGCCCACCGAACCGGTGGTAAAAATATTTGAATCCCACCAGTGGTGTGGTGCCCATCAGATTTCCTTTCGCACTTGATTTTATATGTCATAAAACAAAGCAGCATTCACCTCTAGCAATATTTTAATTTTCAAGAATGCCTCCAGGTCCCAATTAGACCTAAAGGCATTCTGAGAAAATTGAATGGGATTATCTGTATTCCATTATTTGCTTGAAAAAGTGTCACTGGGATCCTGATAAATGGATATTTTGTAACTGGGCATACTTACTAATACACGCATTAAGGGCAGGCTAGAATTTCCGATGCCTGTCAAATTGTGACAGCATCCACAACACACAGTTAAAATTCCAAATATTCGCTATGGTTCAACACTTTTCTTATGAATTATCGAGACAGCATGCTAGCCAGAAGAATCTGTTAGTATCATAAAAACTGTCAAATTTGGCATACAGTTCTGGGAACTAGCGTATACTTTAAAAGAAAACTTAAAACATTATCCTCCATTGACAGGTAACAAATGTACTGCCTGATAGTGCAATTACTGCTTAAACTTAAACAAAATAAAAACAGTGACCAACATACCAGCAACTGTTAATAATTTTAGTAAGCAAATTAACACCTCTAACAGAACAGATGGCCATTTCTCTTTGCCAAACAAACAGAATGAAACTTATTAGTTCTTATTCCTTTACTTTAAACTGTGAAAGTGACATTCCTATGTTGAAGAACAGCTAGAGGAGTAAATAAATGTAAAAGGATTTCTTTCATTGGCTCGGTTCTTTTTCTCTTTGGTTGAGATGTTCCTGCCAAATAAGATTCATCTACTTATATTATGCACTCTAAATCTCTAGCAACGTCTTCAGGAATACATCAATCTACAACAAGTTGAGCTTATCCTTGAAGCTCTCTTTGACTGCTTCCAGGCCAAAGATTGTTGAGCAATCAGGAATGGCACCTCCCAAGTTGCTGCTGTTGGTCCTCAGGCTCAGCTGTTTTGGTTTGGTTTGCATATACATATGAGATCAGCGTTAAAATTTAATGTTGTTCGTTGCATAAGAGAAATGCAAATGCTCTTGAAAAAGAAACTATTCCTTTGAACTTGAGGTCAGTTTCTTCTTTCACTAAAAGTTGTGCTTAGTTGAAGATGAAACATACATCCCTGTCTTCTTTAGATTAGGTGTTAGAAACTCAAGGTTGTGTACCAGCAGTGGGATCCTACCTGTTCCATTACTGGTTTGGTGATTGCGCACACACCTAATTCACCTGGGCAGCTTTCCACACATCAGCTGAGATTTGCAGTGCCAATCAGCTGAGAGGATAAAGAAGAGAAAAGCGCAGGGGCGGGTAGGCGTGCCGATTCTGCGCTTTTCACTTCTTTCTTCTCTCAGCTGAGGCTTTTTTTTTCCTCCTCTCAGCTGACCATCGGAGTGTCAGGGCTCCAACAAATCGACCCTCATTCAAATCAAAAGTCTCTAGCCGCATCTCAGAAAAAGTAAATTGGTTTATTAGAAATTGCCGTGTTGGTGCGTGGCTGGGTTCAGCCGATACTAAATCACATCATACATTTCCCTCTTGACCCTGGTCTTTCCCCCACCCCTTGCATGTGACTTCTCCAATGGGACACATCCGTCTACAAGAATCATCCATCATGCTCTCCGATAACCTTCTTATGCTCTGACAACTTTGGGCTGCCAAGGTGATTATCTAGGCATTTCAAGAATGCCTTGGTTTCCCCCACTCCCTTTTTCTGGCAGCTAAAAAGACCAAAGGAGTATTTTTTAGTTAACATGGAGGCTTTTTTTTTTTTTTTTTACTACTGGTTTGGTTGAACCAGTCCTAACTGGTAGCATACCACCATTGTGGTGTACAAAAAGTCATGAGATTAGGAGTATGGGGCTTCTTTTATGAGATCTATAGTAATCAAGAAGGAGCAGATGGCAAAAGCCTTTTATAGTTCTCTACCTGAAAGCATTTTTATTTCATAATGGCAAATAGTAGAATTTCCAAATTCACATTTGCTTGTTCCTCTGGTTTCCCTTCCTTCAGAACTGACACAGACAAACAGACAGACAGAACCAACTTGGGTAGCATTAGCCATCTTCAATCTGAACACCCAACTTTTCCATTGATCCAATCATCGCTATCGGGGATCAAATGATGTGTAAGTACGTGTGTGAGATAGATGAAAATATTTCATCTGAGGAGAGATAAAGTGTTAGGCATAAGAACTTTGCTTGTTATAAGAGATTAGTGGGACTGTCTGAAGTAGGGGTGTCAAACTCAGTTTCATTGAGGGATGCAACAGGGTTATGTTTGATGTCAGGGGAGGGCAGGATGAGTATGGCCCAGGTGGGTGTGGCCAACTCAAGATCACTCATGTCGGGGGCACCTGTGATCGCCCGAGTGCTCTGTCAGCAAAAATGGACTGTGATGGCTTCCTGCAACCCTCTGCCAGCAAAAATGGAGCTCAGGAAGCCCTTGTGAGCTTTGTTTTTGGCAACAACCTAACCAGCAGCCCCTAAGGGGCTGTGTTCCCTGATTCCAAGAAATAAATTTGTGAAAATAGAAAACCCATTGGTCACTATCTAATAGCTAAAGGAAGTTTCTGTATTTTATTCAAACATTTCCCTCTTCCTCCCCATTCCTTCATACTGGATTTATTGGTTGTGAGATTGGAAGTAGATTTTCTCTCCTGCTGATGATAATATCCAATAATTATGTTCTACGTGATTATGCGTTATCATATATATCTACCATATGATTATCTGTAAAAAGACATAATCATGGTTATGCCACAGTTACTGAAAGTAATAAGGCTTGCACATGCTGTACTGTGGAGCTGTGAAATAATGAGTCATCATCTCCCACATATCTCAAGAGAAAACATTTGGAGTAGAGCAATGACACTGTTTCAGTTATATGCTTACGAGAAGGCAGTGGTAAAATGTGATTACTGTGATCTGAAATCATTACATAGAGACTGAGAACTAATTGTGGAAACTCCCAGCAAAGTGCCAAATTAGGTTTTGTATATAGAATATTTAGTGCTTGGGTGTCTTTGAGTACTCTGTGTTCCATTGCTTTGTGACTATATTGAATTTCTAAACCTACAACTATTTTTCTCTAGGTAGCTTTCAGCTCACAACTGAAGCAGATGAAACAGTTCAAACCAATCAGAATGATTTTAAAACAATTAATAGGACCAACTATCTCTAATCGTCTCTGCCCAACCTATCTGATCTAGCAGGAAGGGCATGCTCTGAGTTATGTTTATGGTTGTATGTTTTCTGATTTACTAATCTAGCATCTCTGTCAAAGGAGATGATGTGCTGTAGTACGTTGAACCATAGTTACCACTCATCAGACCTATTGTAACATGCTATGTGTAGGTCCGCCCTTAGATCCTGAGAAGCTACCACTTTCATAAAGCACAGTGGTTAAAATATTGATAAGTCAATCTCACCAATACATAATAACATCTAACAATAATAGGATGCAGTGGTAGCTTGGTACTCAACTGCTTTGAAACTCGTCAAATTGATATTCAGTGCATTTTGGCATAAAAAATTTGTCCCAGTCTGCATCAGTTGATATTCAATGCACAAGCCAGAACTTGTTGGTATTAGAGCCTTGCGATTCACTATATCATTCTTTATGCGGAAAATGTATTTGGTACTCATTTTTTTTGGTACTCACAATGCCCCCTGGAGCCAATTAACAATGAGTACCAATGGACCACTGTAGTTCTAGGCCTGAATCAAACTGCTGTTCATTACCCATAAAAACCTACACAGCATAACATGGTTTAATAAGACATGTCAGAACAGAGTTTGTCCATTTGTGTTGGTCCTTGTAAGAAGGCCATTTAAGGCACATGGGATGTAGACAAGGTGAGTAGCTGTTTCCCTTTTATGGAGATCAAAACAGTTTCATTCTCTCATGCCCTTGGCTCAAAATGATTATGGTTTAATAAAAATGTGTTGTATTATTTGGGAAATTGCTTTATTTGGATTTTTCTATAATTTTTTGCCTTCGTTTTGCTGTCCTTCAAAATTAAGGCAAGCTAGACATTCTACAAGAAGGTAAATGAGTAAGATAAGATGGTGAACACAGAGAGAGACTGATAACAAATAAAACCAAGTGAATTTAATGTTATTTCAACCTTTAAATATATGACTACTAAGGTTTTTCCTTCGTAAAAGTCAGCCCCTTGATTTGCAAGACTAACATACTATTTGTGTTTTATTTGCTAGATAGAAGATATCATTACAAGAATGCAGGATGACAAAACCGGTGGAGTGCCCATTCGTACCGTCAAGAGCTTTCTGTCAAAAATCCCTAGCGTTGTCACAGGTATGAACATAATCAAAAGGTAACATGTTGTTTTTCTGCACCCCTTATTAACATTGCCGCATGTGCTCACACTGTGATGGAAATTCAAAACTTTCATCAATGGTTCTCCCCAACATGGGCCTTAGCTTTAATGCTTGTATCTCACAGCCAGCAGTAAATGGTTCTACTCATCAGAATGAGCAGGAGGATTAAGAAGCACAGGAGCACGGTTTGATTCATTTTAAAATGAGTATTTTATGCATCATTATCTAAAAAACGGTGACCCTATGATTCTGCGCAGTTCGGAGAACTGACAAAACATGCCTCTGCCTGGCCCCACCTCTCTCCACCCAGTCAATCCTTATCACGCACGTGCAACATTGGCGCATTCCCTACATCGCTGGCTGCATTCTTCCCCGCTCAATCACTTCTTAAGGTATTTCTTAAGGTCAGTGAATATGACTAAAACACCCAACTTCTCTAATAAGCACATATGCTTCCAATTGCTGGGCTCTGAGCAAATCCTCAAGGAAACTGGCACAGGTAATTTCGGAGGTAGAAAACAGCTTCCAGGTAACTTTGAAGTAATGGACAAAATGTTTCAAAACAAAAAATATTTTCAGCATAAAACAGCTTTTTCCCACCTTCCCAGAAGTGTTAGAATGCTGTTCCAAAAAGATGATGTTTTGATCTCAGAAAGCTTCTGAAAGAGTCAGAACAGCATTGAAGTGCTTCTAGTGAAGTCAAGGCAGCTATTTCCTACTCAAAATATGTATGTTTCAAAGCCAAAACCT
The DNA here is from genome assembly GCA_033807585.1 of Hydrophis major. Classification (NCBI taxonomy): domain Eukaryota; kingdom Metazoa; phylum Chordata; class Lepidosauria; order Squamata; family Elapidae; genus Hydrophis; species Hydrophis major. Next base: position 82,616,462 of record CM066328.1, on the reverse strand, counting down.
TTGTATCCCATTGATAAGGAAGGTTGGGAACCAGGGAGGCTGAGGCAGTTTGCAAGAATAGTTTTTGCTTCAGCATTTGTGGGTCTCCATGGCTGCTCCTTTGGACTTGATTCCGAACAGCAGAATGCCATGTACATCAATCTCCTACATATATGACCATTGGCACCGTTTCCTCCAGCTTTACCAACAATCACAATCACTTGTTTTGTCCTCTCTCTCCCCCCCTCCCCGCCGCAGTGCAGATTTGAGCTAATTCTATTGTTAGCATAACTTTAGAAGTGAAATGGAGAAAAAAAAAATGTTGAAGGCAGTGTGGGGAAATGGCGAGCGAGGAAAGGGTTAAGAATTTCCTCCCAATGGCTCGCCTTCCCATTTCGATTTTGTAAAGTAAAATCAGTGGAAGAGTGGAAGTCATGAAGATAGTAGAAGTGGAAACAGTAGCTTTGTCTCAAATAGCTAAGAATGGCTACCACATTTCAGAGTCAAAAGACCTGCCCACCCTATCCTATGCTCTTGGAAGTTGTTTTTTCTGATTTCATGAGATGGCTTCCAGACACATCCTTTCCATTAGGTAAGAGCTGGTGAGAGAATGAAAAATCTTCAGGAGTCGCCAAAATTGCAGAACCATGTTGCTGTAGATCAGGGGTGTCCAACCTTGGCAACTTTAAGACTTGTGGACTTCAACTCCCAGAATTCCTCAGCCAGCAAGCTGGCCTAGGAATTCTGGGAGTTGAAGTCCACAAGTCTTAAAGTTGCCAAGGTTGGACACCCCTGCTGTAGATAGATAGAGGGTGATCTCCATCAGATCCATGTCATGGAAAGAGAGAGCCCAGGGCAAGAAAAACAGGTTCCAGTATGGAAAGGAAAGGAAGGCCAAAAGCAGCCACCCATGAATCAAGGCAGAGTACAGAAGGTAGGAGAAGTTTTTGTCTTTTACAAAAATTCATATTCCATGCAGAACACTGGATAAGCCCTTTATCTACAGATACAGAAAAAAAGGGGATCCAGTCTAAAAGCTAGGAAAAGAGCAAACTAAATTGAGCCTGAACTCAGTTGGGTGCCTAGTTATATCTTTGCTGACAGCAATTTTGTGTGGAGGAAGAGACTGTAATGGCTGTCAGAGGGTGGGAATGGATAAGAACAAACCAGTTGGCATTTGTATAAGAGTTCTGTTTATTGCTATACAAGCTTAGTACAAAGTCTATTTAGAACAGTTTTAGTGAATATGTGCGTATACATGTGAATGTATGTATATAATGTGTGCATGTGTGTAAATAAAAATTTCCTTCTCATCCTTATGGGCGGTATGCATCCTCCTCACTCTTTGGGAGCTTTAGGTGGAATTCTACTGGTTCAGACTGGTTCTGTGGAACCGGTTGTTATGATTCTGCGCAGTTCGGAGAACTGACAAAACATGCCTCTGCACCTCTCTCCACCCGCCCCTCCCCTCCCCTCCCAGTCAATCCAATGTGCAACATTGGCGCATTCCCTACATCGCTGACTGCGTTCGTCCCTGCTCAGTCACTTTTTAAGGTATTTCTGGTTTCCCCTTCCCAACAATCAGTTGTTCCTATGATCAGCTATGCTGCAACCCCCCTCGCTGTCTTACTGCTTCACCCAAGAGCCTTCCCTGAGGCCCAGAAGGCCCAAAAATGGGGAGCTGCAAAAAAAAAACGCCATACCCACCCAGTCACATGGCCACGCCCACCTAACCATGCCCAGAGAACCAGTTGTTACAAAATTTGAATCCCAGCCCTGGTTCTGTGCAGTATTGTAGTTGTTCCTACTACTGCACTCTTCTTGACAGAGAACTTTGATGCGGTCCTGGGATCAGTTGGAACCATTTTTCCTGCTTAAGAGTCACAAATGCTCCTATCACCACTGAAACTACTTTGCACACACACACATACACACACACACACACATCTTATTTAGTTCCTTCTTCAGACTCCTTTTCCTGATGTTGCTGTCACTTGACACAATTACATCAATCATCAACATTGTCTTCTACTACCACAATTGGCTGATTGGCCAATACCTGCCTGCCTAGCTCATATGCAGATATACACAATGCCAGCAATGTGGTTGTGCCACTCAGTGTGTACTGTTTATCTCTATCTTGCACCCTACCACTATATATTGGGCTGTCTCTAAGGCCCCTCTGTACAATCTGCACCTCTGGTCCTGTTTCATGTGGTAGATCCCTGCTCCCATGGATCTGGTGTTAATGCCTGTTCTTGTGCTGTTATGATCCTCAGTGCTATCTTTTAGTCCAGCCCTTTACAGCTACTGATTATGTAATGTCAGCTACCTCATTTATCTGTCAGTGGTACATCCCATGCAGGATCTTGTCTCACAGTGGCACTTAGTCTGCTTGAGCTTCCTCCTATGTCTGCTGCTGCCTGAGGTATTCCCTCAGCAGCTCATCTTTGGGTGCCATCTTACTGAGGTAGCCCTAGGTGCTCTGCCTTTCATACAGGCAGTGGTTTTAACGCTCACCAGACTCCACCCACCTTCTTTCTGGCTAGTGTATAATTTCTGGGTTTTGAACTTGGGGCGGAAACCTGCATACAGCATGAGGAACATCCAAGTCACATCAGCAGCTCCTGTATCTTCTTTTGGACAGTTCACTATAATGGCTGGGCGTACATGTTTATTTCTATACAAGCTTACTCCAAAATCTATGTTCAAGGTCTTTACTGAATTATTTGTGATTTTTGTATGTGTGTGTGTGTTTATATGTGTGTTCATATTTATATGTGGGTACACAAGCACAAGTCAAATGTAAATGCATACAATAAGAAATCTAATTGTGATGTAAATTTCTGCTACTTTCCTATTTTCCTTTGTTTAGCTGCTAATTTCTGCCTCCTCCCAATACTCTTAAGCACAGATTTTTGGATGCTAACAGCATTTCTCCTTAACAAACACCTGCCCAGTGATCCAATCCCTGAATCCTTGGCATCTGCTTTCTACTATTTACAGTCCAGAGCTGCGTTTTCCATTTTGCTGGCTGTTTTGCAATTTCCTTCCTTGGCTTCAGCTGCCACAGGCTCCCAGTTCTTGTCTATGGCTATAGATTCTCCGGTTTCTGGCTATCTCAGCCCTCACCTGCACTGTTCCACATTTCTTCTAGTTGACTCTCATTCCAGCAGCATCTCCTGGCAAACATAGGAGAAAAGCCCTCTCTTTTTAATAAACTTTATACCAGTTTTCAAACAATTCTAAAGAGCATAACCCCCCTCCCCTTTTCTCTGCGACTGCCTACATGGTCAACCTATACCTTTGACAAATTACTATGGGAGAAAAAAATCAGTCTTGGTAATTGCACGTAACATTATTTTAGGGCAGTTCATCCCCTCCTCAGGAGCAAGAAGGGGGCATGCTATATTGAGGCTTCTAGGTGTAAATGGACTATCTCAGTGGATGCTGCTGCCACTTGTTCAGATTGGAAAGTTGGTGAGATGAGCTGCCTTCAAACTGAATTCCTAGCAAAGCAGAATCACAAAGCAGAATTACGCTGAGGGCAATTACATGTTCCACTCTGCAGTAGGAGAAATTGATTCTGAGTTGTGCCGTGTATTTTTTGAGGATTCTAAAACCCACAGACATTGTCAACAGAAGAAAATGCTGCAGTTAGTTGAACTACCTGTTTTAATTTGTGGAACATATTTAATAAAATCAGAAATGGCCCAAGGAGCTTTTAAATTTGCAAATTTGACCTATGTTATCTGTACATTCAAGCATCCAAAATTCTGGGATAAGCAGGAAATGCCTGTATGAAGATAACCCATTCACAGCTTGGTCATAATATTTGAGATCTGTACTTAGATGAGGGAACTTACCAAATTTGCAGATGATACTAAGCTTGCAGGAATAGCTAACACCCAAGAAGATAGGCTCAAGATGCAGATGGATCTTGACAGACTAGAACACTGGGTCTTATCTAACAAAATGAAATTCAATGTAGAGAAAAGTAAAGTCCTACACTTAGGCAAGAAAAACCAAAAGTACACATATAGACTGTGTTATGGACTAAGCCAACGCATCAGTAACAACCCGAAATAGCTTTACTTTGCAGCAGGCTCGTAATCTTGCACTTCTCATTGGCCCGCGGATAGCGAGTCGTGATTGGTCGTTTCAGGCCAGTCTGATTGGCTGTTCGCGGGCCTCTCTGATTGGACGCTTGTTAGAGCGGTAAACTCAAATCATTGGTTGTTTTGACAGCAGCCAGCTCTATAAAAGAGCTGCTGCTGCCCAAGTATTTGTTCTGTTCTGTTCTGAATTCACAATAAAGAGTTGAAGTCACAGTTATTTATATGCTGTTGACATTTTATAATGTTGTGACCACAATTTTTGCCATTTCTCTAAATCAATCCCATATCCAAAATTCTTCCCCCAAGCAATCATTGTTTCTTTAGCTTGTTCTTCCTCTAATTTAATTTCCGACAAATAACTATATAGTTTTTTAATCACTTTTTCATCAGTACCTGTCAAAATCCTATCTAAATCAGTCAATTTATCATAAAATCCTTCTATTTTAGAATTTTTAAGATACCTTGCATGTATTTGCGCATATGAAAACCAATTCATCTTTATACCTTATTCTTCTAAATTTTGCATCGTTTTAAGTTCACCCTTTTCATCCAATATTTCCTCATATCTAACTGTTTGTTCCTTCTTATAAGTTATAGGATACGAAAAAGCTTCAATAGTTGATAACCAAACTAGAATTTTCAAATAACATTGTTTCTTAATTTTCTCCCAGTTCAACCTTAACGATTCCCGTATATAATGCCTTCTAAAATAACCCTGTGATTTAGTTCCCTTATACCATAAAAAAGCATGCCAACCCAATAATAACTCATGACCTTCTAATGTCAACAATCTAGTCTTTCTTAACGTTATCCATTCTTTAACCCACATTAAGTTTGCAGCTTGATAATACAACTCCCAATTAGGAAGGCCAAATCCTCCTCTAATTCTAGCATCCTGTAAAAGTTTTAATTTTATTCTCACTTTCTTGCCTTGCCATATACACTTCAACACAATTTTATTTAATTCTTCAAAGTAATCCTTACTTAACCTAATTGGTATTGTTTGGAACAAATATAAAATTCTGGGTAAAATATTCATCTTAATTGTTGAAATTCTACCTATCAATGACAATTGTAGGTTTTCCCATTTTTTCAGGTCGGGTGCTATCTGCTGTTTAAGTTTAATATAGTTATTCTCTTTCAGTGATATTTGATGTCAAATATATCCCCAAATATTTAACTTTGTTCGTAACTTGAATTTTCAGTAAATCTGCCAGCTTTTCTCTTTGTCTTAATAACATGTTCTTTGTCAGAATCTTTGTTTTATCTTTATTTATTTTTAAACCAGCCATCTCACCATACATCTCTATTTTTTTCAATAGTTTTAAAGCTGTCTCTAAAGGGTCTTCCAAAATAAAGACCAAGTCATCTGCAAAGGCTTGCAATTTGAATTCCTCCTTTTTGACTTTCATTCCTTTTATGTTTATATCCTCTCTAATATTTCTATTTGTGACTTCCAAGGTCAATACAAATAACAAAGGAGATAATGGGCATCCTTGTCTTGTACCTTTTTTAATATTGATAGAGTCTGTGAATTCTCCATCTATCATTACTTTTGCTGTTTGCTTATAATATACGGCTTCTATTGCTTGGATAAATTTTCTAGCAAAGCCCATCTGTTCCAATAGTAATAACATAAATCTCCAGTTCACATTATCAAATGCCTTTTGGGCATCTAAAAATATCAAAGCCATTTGTTTTTCCGGGTGCGCCTCATAATATTCCAATGTGTTTAGGATTACCCTCATATTGTCTTTAATCTGTCTCTTTGGTAAAAATCCATTCTGATCAGATTGAATAAAGTTATTTAGATATTTTTTAAGCCTTTCTGCCAAGATTGAAGCAAATTTGTATAAGATGTTTTACAGGTGGCACTTTCCCCCGACAATAATAGCAAGAATGTTCAAGAATAAATCTGAAAAGTGCTGGAAATGTCATCAGATACCTGGCTCATATTACCATATGCGGTGGACTTGTGAGGAGGCCAGGAAATATTGGACTAGAATTCGCATATGGCTGGAAAAAATGACAAAGAAACGCATTGATTTGAAACCAGAGATTTTTTTATTGGGAATCGTACCTAATATATATGATAAAAATTTAAAGTATTTGATTATAAATGTATTAACAGAAGCTAGGATTGTATTTGCTAAACATTGGAAGAGTGAGAAAATACCATTAGAGGAAGAAATTATTAAGAAAATATTGGAATGTGCTGAAATGAGTAGATTAACATTTGAAATTAGAGAACAAGAAGATAAACAATTTTATGAAGTTTGGGATCTTTTTTATCAATGGTTAGATAATACAATATAATAATAGAATATTTAGAAATTTAGGAAATAATGAATATGTAATTTTTCTTGGTTTTGATAATTTTTTAGAATATTTTATTAAGATAGATTTGGTATGATTCTATGATTAGTTATAAAATAATTTAACTTAATTATAGTTATCTCGCTTAAGTATGAATTAGTAAAATTATAGTCAAATGATTGTTCAATAATGATACTGGGATATTTTACTGATGATTGATAATGTGAGTTATTATGTAATATAATTATTTTGATGACTATGAAATGGATGCACAAAAGGGAGTGGTAAACTAACCGATACACTGTAAATTTATGAAGAATGATATATAATTTTTTTTTATGTTATGTTTTATGTCTTATATGTTTTTTGTTTGTCGTTAAAATCAATAAAACTTTTATCAAAAAAAAAAGAGTTGAAGTCACAGTTCGATGTCTCGTCTCTGTTCCTTGCGCCCATGCTCAGGACTTAACACTGGCGACGTAGGTGGGATGTGGAGACGATAGAGCTGACTAAGTACTCATCGAACAAGACAGAGCATGTGGCTGAAGAGCGCACGCAATGAACAGCAGAATGACCAGTGGTGCCATACCACCCGCTCCATTTGACCCAGCAAACGAAGACTGGGACTCATATATAGACCGTTTCCAGATGTTCCTAGAGACCAAAAATTTGAAGGATGCTACGCCTGGCAAGAAACAAGCGAGTTCCTGACCCACTGCGGCCCCGCCATTTTCAAAATGGCTAAAGCACTTGCCAAACCGGTGGAAGTGAAGACCATGGATTGGGATAACCTCGCGCCAATCCTCCAGGCCCATGATGCACCCGCAGTACCTACGCTGATACGAAGACACGAGTTTTACCAGAGGGACCAATGGAAGAATGAGAGTGTTGGGAACTTCGTAGCCGACCTCCGGAACCTAGGAGGCCTCTGTGGTTTTGCAAACCTCGAGGAAGCCCTGAGAGACCGCATAGTTCTGGGTTTAGATGACCACACTGTGCAGAGTAAACTCATGGCGAAAGGAGACATCAGCCTTGCAGATGTCATCGCCGACACTACTGCCACAGAAGTAACCAGGAAGTCAGCCGCTCAAATGCACCGAGCGAATGCACCGAACTGCCAACTCGCTAACGATCGCCCACTCTCCTCTGAGAAGCACGCTATTACCGCCCATCACGAAGACCTTGAGTCATCCTTAGACAGTGAGGAAGAGGAGGTCAACCGGCTCCACTCAGAACGAGAGCAAAGGAACCAGAGACTTCCACGCCAATGTGCTGGTTGTGGGGCAAACCACCCGTGATCGGACTGCAAATTCCTCGATGCACTCTGCCGTTCCTGTGGGAAAAGAGGCCACATTGCAAAGGTCTGCAGAAGCAAGCGAGAGTCCAGTCCAAGCCGAAGGGAGAACAACCTCTGTCAGGAGACAGGCAAACCACTTGGAAATCGGGACCTCCTGAACCACCAATGGAACAACCACTACTACTACAGAAATTGAGCACCTGCCTCTTCAACGAGACGAGAAGAGGTGCACCAAACCATTATTATCGGCCACGCTTCATCACTAGATGAAAGAAAGATCCACGTAAAGTTTACTACTGAGAATCGACCATGCATGATGGAAGTCGATTCGGGGTCATCCCTATCGATGATCTCCTGGAAAACCCTCAAACAGCTTATCCCTGCCATCTGTCACCAGGACCTCAGCACTCAAAGAATCATCCTAAAAGACTACCAGGGAAATAGAATTCCAGCTGTCGGTTCCAGCCACTTCCAAGTATCCTTTAAGGACCGCACCGCGACGCTTCCCCTGACTGTCGTTGATCGTGACTGGCCCAGTTTGTTAGGGTTACAGTGGTTCGCTCCACTCGGAATTGAACTAGCCGGCAAACACCAAACTGGAAGTGATGACTGGGAAGAGCCCCTCATCCAGGAATTCCAGGACGTGTTCACAGGAACATTAGGCAAGTACAAGGGGACCCCTATATCGTTTAATCTCAGCCCCGATGTAGCTCCCATTCATCTTAAGCCTCATCAGGTGCCTTTTGCCCTCAAGCCAAAGATCGACGAGCAGCTAGATAAACTAATAGCTCAGGGTGTGTTGGAACCGATTGACCATGCCCGTTGGGAAACTCTAATAGTAATGCCCATGAAGCCAGATGGCTCGTTAAGAATTTGTGGGGATTACCGAGCCACCCTAAATCATGCTCTTCAACAGAGCGCTTACCCAGTACTGGTGGTCCAACACCTTCTTCACTCCCTAGGTGGCGGAAAAATATTTGCGAAATTGGACTTGGCTCAGGCGTACCAACAGCTACCCGTAGATGCGATGACTGCAGAAGCCCAGACAATAGTTACACATAGAGGTGCCTTCAAGTGCTATAGACTCCAATTCGGAGTAAGCGTGGCGCCTGGCATTTTCCAAAGTTTGATGGAGAGACTATTACAAGGCATAAAAGGCATCGTGCCTTATTTTGACGATGTTTTAATAGCTGCCCCTACTAAAGAGTTATTAATACAACGACTCAGAAAGGTTCTTCAAAAATTTAAAGATGTTGGCCTGAAAGTAAAAAGGGACAAGTGTCAACTTTTTACAGAAAGAGTGGAGTTCCTGGGATTCTCGACAGACAGGGACTCCATCCCACTGGAAAAAAACTAACTGCAATCAAAAACACCCCGAGACCTAGAAATAAGACAGACCTCCAAGCCTTCCTGGGACTCATTAACTTTTATAACATCTTCTTGCCCCAGAAGGTGACCGTAGCCAAGCCCCTACATAGACTTCTCGACAAAAAGGCTTCCTGGGTCTGGGGACAGTGTGAAGAATGGGCATTTCAACAAGTAAAAGACCTCTTAACTTCTGATGCTGTATTGATACAATGCAACGAGACTCTACCCTTAACAGCTACCTGTGATGCCTCACCAGTGGGAGCCATTTTAAGCCACGTCCTCTCAAATGGTAATGAGGCACCTATTGCGTTCTTTTCGAGAACTTTGCCTAAACTGAAAGAAACTATAGCCAATTTGATAAAGAGGCTCTTGCTATTGTATCCGCAATTAAACGTTTCCATGAATATGTGTATGGGAGACCCTTTGCCATAATTACAGACCACAAGCTGCTACTTGGTATTTTGGCGGGAAACAAACCAACTCCCCACATCTTATCACCAAGAATGACACGTTGGTCGGAATTTTTAGCCGCCTACAATTACCAACTGCAACACCGCCCGGGGAAAGCCATTCCCCACGCTGATGCTTTGAGCCGCTCTCCACTACCAGACGTCATGGAGGACCCAGCTCCAACCCTAGCCGTATTGCAAATTGAAACTCTTAAATCACCATCGCTGACCACTCGAGACATCGCCTCAGAAACGAAAAAGGACCCTTCTTTGGCATGAGTCCTCAGCTGGTGGAACGGGGTTGGCCGGACAGTGCACCCAATGACACTTTCAAGCCATTCAGAAATCGACAGACAGAACTATTCTCCCAAAAGGGCTGCATCTTGTGGGGAGACAGAGTTGTAATCCTGGAGAAATTGCAACACAAAGTTTTAAAAATGTTGCATGATGGACATCCAGGCATCGTGCGGATGAAGGCATTGGCCAGGAGTTACGCATGGTGGCCTGGGTTAGACAAACAGATAGAGACTGTTAAACCTGTGTTCCCCAACCAGGGTTAAGGAGACAAGCTAAACAGAATGTGCAGTGTTAGTCAGATAGGCACACAGATAAATGTGTGAGATAAGTTTGTATGTTAGTTAACATACAGTAAAAATAACAGATACGCTTGTGTTATCAAAAATATAGTTTATTCCATTCAGAGTTATAGCATAGTCAAAATAACAGTCCAATAGTCATGTATCATTTAGTCAGTCCATTCAAGGATATTCAATTAGCAAAGTCTGTGTAGAATATACAATGTCAGTTCACTTACAAATAAATCAGTCCTTTCTCTCTCCCTTTCAGAAGGGGAAAAAAATGCAGTCTTCAGTCTATCCAGTAATTAGGGATCATCAAGCCAGAGAGAGCAAGCTGCCGTGCCTTGCTTCTTTTATGGTGCTTTTACAACCACTCTCTTAATTACATTCTTACAGTTAAAGTCACAGACACTTTAACTAACAAACCATGACAACATATTTATTATTTTACCTAAACCAGTTAGGGTAAACAATGTTATCCCTAACAGAGACCTGGGTCGCAAAGTGCAGCAAATGCCAGGAGACTCGCTCTGCTCCTCCAAAAACACCCCAACTCAGTGGGAAACGCCTCGAGGTCCCTGGTCCCATATCTACATCGATTTTGCGGGACCCACAAGAGGACACACTTTCCTCCTAACAGTGGATGCCTATTCTAACTGGCTCGAGGTCCACAAGATGAAAAGCACCACCACAGAGGCGGTCATTAAAAAACTGAATAAGCTATTTGCTACCCACGGATTGCCGGATGTCCTGGTCTCCGATAATGGCCCCCAATTCACTGCCCTGGCATTCGAACAGTACCTGGAAGACCGGGGCATCCGCCATGCCTTAACATCGCCAGCTCACCCTGCGGCCAATGGTAGGGCTGAGCGAATGGTTCAATTTGTAAAAAAGACTTTACACAAAATGGACCACGGTGACATTGATGACAAAATAACCCGGATGCTTCTCCCCCAACATATTACCCCAAGCAGCACCACAAACAGAACCCCAGCTGAACTCCTGATGGGCCAGAAACTTCACTCACATCTCAATCGCCTCCACCCCAATTACACGCCTGAACAACCCCCAGGATCCAGCAGCAAGTGTCGATCATTCCAGGAAGGTGACCCCGTTTTTGCAAAAAACTTCTCGGGTGACCCATTGTGGGTCCCCGCTACCATAACGCAACTTACAGAACCCCGATCCTATCGTCTACAAACTGCAGATGGCAAAATGTGGAAGCGCCACATAGACCAGCTTCGATCCAGACTAGCACCTACTCCCATCTCAGCCCCTGAATCTCTAACTGGGGGGGGGGAAGGAACATCGAGGAGGTCGAAAAAGAAATAACAGATGACTTAACAATCGAAACCCAGTAGTCTACACAACGAACCAGGGGATACTCAGAAGGATAACCGAGCCGGGGAGTGGCCTCGCCGCTGACAGCACCGTGATGGAAACAGATCCAGGGAACCCGGAAGACAGCACTGGCGAAAGCAGAGAGAACAGGCCAGAGCCATTCGACGGAACAGCGGGACCGTTTTCGCCATCCAGCTCAGCAAGCAGCCCACCAGAACCAAAGCCAGGACAGAAACCGGTGGAACAGCACAGATCAAGCAGACAGTTGAAGCGACCTGCCTACTTACGAGAATATGTCACCCCACCCCTCAGACAGAACCTAGGGGGGAGGGGTGTTATGGACTAAGCCAACGGATCAGTAACAATCCTAAATAGCTTTACTTTGCAGCAGGCTCGTAATCCTGCACTTCTCATTGGCCCGCGGATAGCGACTCGTGATTGGTCGTTTTTGGCCAGTCCGATTAGCTGTTAGCAGGCCTCTCTGATTGGACGCTTGTTAGAGCGGTAAACTCAAATCATTGGTTGTTTTGACAGCAGCCAGCTCTATAAAAGAGCTGCTGCTGCCCAAGTATTTGCTCTGTTCTGAATTCACAATAAAGAGTTGAAGTCACAGTTCGATGTCTCGTCTCCATTCCTTGCGCCCATGCTCAGGACTTAACAGACTGGGTGAAACCAGGCTCAATAGCAATAACTGAGGGATCTTGGAGTCTTAGTGGACAACCTGCTAAATATGTGCCAGCAGTGTGCAGCAGCAGCCAAAAAAGCTAATGCAATCCTAAATTGTATTTACAGAGGGATACGATCAAGATCAAGGGAGGTACTAATACCACTCTATAAAGCCTTAGTAAGACCACACCTAGAGTACTGTATCCAGTTTTGGTCACCACATTATAAAAAAAGATGTTGAGACTCAAGAAAAAGTACAGAGAAGAGCAACCAGGATGATTAGGGGACTGGAGACTAAAACATACAAAGAACGGTTACAGGTTGGCTCGTCTAGTAAAGAGAAGGACCAGGGGAGACATGATAGCAGTCCTCCAATATTTGAGGGGCTGCCACAGAGAGGAAGGGATCAAGCTATTTTCTAATGCACCTGTAGGCCAGACAAGGAATAATGGATGGAAACTGAACAAGGAGAGATTTAACCTGGATATAAGGAGAAACTTTCTGACAGTGAGAACAATCAAGCAATGGAACAGCTTGCCCTCAAAAGTTGTGGGAGTGCCATCATTTGAGACTTTCAAGAAAAGATTGGACTGCCATTTGTCAGAAATAGTGTAGGGTCTCCCGCTTGGGCAGGGGGTTGGACTAGATGACCTACAAGGTCCCTTCCAACTCTGATTGTCTGTTATCTGTTATCTGATATTTTACACAATATGATTTATCAAAGTGAAATAGCACACAGAGTTGTTACTTATTAAAGCTGACAATGTACATAACTAGAATGAATTATGCAGATTATATATATTTGCTTAAATGTGGCTCATTGTGGTGTGTTTATTTGTGGACCTCACTATTCCCTTTGTGTTGTCAATGCAGTGCAGACAAATGTTTAAAGGACTCATTAAGTGCTTCCCAAAAGCTTAAAAATAACAGCAATACAATCTATTTTTGCATTCAGTGAAGCTGCAGAACTCATAACCTTGGTTGTTTTGTGACCTAGCCATTCATGCAAACACTTTAAGAAAAGCACAGAAGTTTAGCTTTTGTACTTATCAGTATCACAGTAACAATAAAGATTCCTAATTCTTTTATAACTATAGTCCTTAAAAGTGAACAAAAATGTTGGTTGGCTTGGCCTGTTCTAATTTAGTGTTCTTCAGATATGATACTAACATCACTCCTTGCTGTATCGCCTAGCCTGGAATGTTTTATGCTGGTGGTTGGGAATGATTGGAATTGTAGTCCAACTCCTTTGAAGGTCAGCTTGTTTAAAAAGGAACAAAGAGCACAATGAAATAATTTCAGGGTTCTCAAAAAGGATATCTGAAAATGCGCAGGTCACTAAGAAGCATTCTTCATTCTGCAAAGGGCATCTCAAGGTGACCGAAAGGGAGGGGGCTGATATTCTTTCTTAACAGCTATCATTACAGTTTCTTAGGAGAAAATAAGAAAGACAATAAGGTGATGATAAGTCCTGAGCTGATTCTCTTGTCTTTATCTAGTCCAGGGGTCTTCAAACTTGACAGCTTTAAGTCTTGTGGACTTCAACTCCCAGAATTCTTCCTCCAGTCATGTTAGCTCAGGAATTCTGGGAGTTGAAGTCCACAAGTCTTAAACTTGCCAAGTTTGAAGACCCTTGATCTAGTTTTTATAGAGAATTTAGTTGTCTGAAAACTGAGCTGTTGCAATCACCAAAATAGTAGTTGGAATAGGACTTTTTTCTAGGCAATAATTATGCCATCTGAATTCTCTACAATGTAGATTGGTCCCCTATTTATAAGAAGAGTTTACAAATTATTGAATTAATCAGTGCTTGGCAGCCAACTCAATGAAATTTGGTTAGTAACACATTTTCAAGGAGTAGCTATGTGCTGCAAATGCCCTACTTTTGCATTTACTGCATTGAGCTTAAATAACCTCTGCTTCTTTCAGCTGTATATAATTTTCTAATCACCCCTTGGATAGTCACCTGTAGGGAAGAATTTTGAATAGACCTATTGATACAGCAAAACATTTCACTCATACAAATGTCTCATTGAGTTCAAAGAGCTCCTTCTATTGGATTCCTGCCTTGGTACAGACTGCGTCTCCTTGAGATAACATGAGTGCAAAGAAAGTGTTGTGCCTCTGTGTCTAAACTTATCAGTGAATAGCTATATATAGCAACAGAAAGGAAATGAGAAAGCAGGCAGCAATACTTCATTCAAGATTAGATCAGCTGCAATAGTGAAGGAGTTTCATGAAACCCTTGATGTAGTAGAAGTTGTATTATTTATGAAAAGATAATAACCTGTGTATGTGTGCACATACAGTATATGTGTGAATATATGTTTATGTGTCCATATAGATTGTATTTATGTTTGAATGTATGAAAATGAGTGTATGAATACATACAAACAGTTTTTCATATCCTGGCTCATTGTCCCTACAAGGAAACAGAAGATTTTAAAGATTAATATTCAATATCAGCAAAAGAATTTAAAATGGAAAAAAAAAGGACTTAAACTATGAAGCATAATAAGACAGAATTTGAAGTGCAATTGTGTAGTGATTCCATTGTAATTGCTAAAATGTATAAAAACTTGGTTGAAATTTGAAATGGGAGATAAAAGAATGTATGATAAAGTGGGCTAAGCATTTTGGTCATAATAAACAGATGGATTAATGGGAAAATAGGCAGTCAAGGGTTTTTTTGCAAAAAAGGGGGGAAAGGGAGGAAAAAAAGAAAATGATTTTGTGACATAGTTTTGATTATTAGAAGGAATAGCTTATAAAAAGAAGAGAATTATGATGTAATCTTAAATAGAGAGGTTTCATTAGGAGTGTGTGTGTCTCTCTCTCTCTGTGTGTACGAACTGAAAGGAAGATCAGAAGCTATTTTTTATTATTTCATTCATGTCTTTATTCTTTTTCTTTTTTTCTACTATACCTCCTTTTTTGTTTCTTTTTTCATTTATTTTTTCCTGTTTCACATTTACTATATCTTTTTTCTTTGAATATATTTCTTATTATGCAACTAAAATCTTTTAATAATCTTTTTTAATAGAAATGAATTGGTGGGTTCATGCCCTGAAATTTGAGTTAGGACTTCTTGCTTGGTACTCTTTACTAAAGTACTTGATCTGAAGTAAAAGCAAGCTTCAATTTTTAGCTTCCTACCACAGCTTATTAAATTTATAAAATAAGTTCTTTAGGCAGGAAGTTTCCATCAGTGAAGTAAATTGGTTTTTAATTAAAAGCACTATATTCCCTTTTCTCATTCTTAATTGAGTAATTCTGATGGTTTTTGCAATATTCATTGATATTGGTCCCTAACATTTACCCAGTGAATGACTGTCCATTTGTTGCCCTTTCTTTTTACCTTATTTATATGTTTTTCTTTATATTTGTGTAAAACTTAATGTGATACCTAGTGGAGATCTACAGTTGAGTGTAGCATAATAAATGTTATGTACTGTATTTTTACAGTTCTTAAACAGTGATGGGTTTACAGAATGTACATATTTATTTAGACAAATAGCAGGCAGATGCATTAGGAATAGCTGTATAATCTAATAACAAAACACAGAGCTTGCAAAGTAGTTGACAAACCTGTGAAGAGTTTGCTTCTTCCTGACATAAATTACAATTTGCACAATGTTTCACTCACATTATTTTGGATGACTTTTTTTCATTATAGCTGTGGATCAGATACACCATGATCACATCAAACAACTGGGTCAATTTTGCAATGTTTTTGCTTTGCTAGGAAGTCAAATTCAATAAGAACTGCCATTTTCAAGGACAACTTTTTGTGTTTATCTTTTAATACATAGCAAGTCTTTCCAAATTTCTTTTTCTAAAACATATGTCAGTTTTCAGTTCTTACTGAGATCAGAATTTTTTTTTTTCCCTGTACAATACGATTACTCTACAGTAATTGACATATTTGGGAATATTCACTGACTCCTGAATTATGAATAGCCTAGCATACTGAGTTTGACAGATTATTTTACTTGAAATAGATAAATATGATTTCCCTGTAGGAAATTATAAAGTATGATGAGTTTACTCCTATTTAGAATTCTACCTGAAAACAGATTGTAGCTGTGACAAATAAAATGCTTTTGCTACCCTTGAAGCAAATTATTTTCATATTTCTGAAAATATGAAAGTTTATGAAATATGTGTTGGGATCATTGCAGTCACAGCACCTAGCAAAATACCAAGTAAGGTCAGATTTGGTTAGTCTTTCCCTTTTCCTATGGTCATGCAAATATCTGTTGTGAAGAGATGTGTTTCTTCTTTCATAATATATGTATTTAATAGCCATGTATGTCAGTGGTGAGCTCTTCCAGTTCCAACTATGTATCTAGTAAGTGTTTATTCAAGTACAAGAGTATGTAGCAGCAGAAGCAATTGAATGGATCTAATACTGGTTATTAAAATAATAGTCCTTTAACCTGGATCAGACATAAAATATGCCAAAGAAGCAAAAATGTCTGAAATGAATGTGTCTGCATAAGAAAAATTATTTTAAAATATCTGAAAAATATTCTAGCATGGATTTTTCTTTATTTCAAAACAACTTCTAAAATGTTGGCATCTTTGCTGAAAGGAAGCTCTGAATTTATTGGCAGCTTGGCCACCATTTCACTGATATGGAGCATCTAGAAGATAGGATTTGGGATTAAGTTCTTTAGTGTAGTCTATGCACGCGAAGTGATTTTCTTACGTAATATGAAGCAATACCTGGATCAGTGAAGTTAAATTATAACTCCAACCCACAATCTTTGACAATCTTGGAGAGTTTGAAAATAAATAATTGAAATATTGTATCCTATTTGAAGAGCAACGTGATGGCCTAGTTGTGAAGAATTCGCCTCTCACTCAGAAGATTGAGAGTTCAATCCTAGGTAGTGGCAGATGTTTCTCTCGTTAGGGTGCAAGGATAAATTATCTGCTGTAAACTCTGAAAGGGCATCCGATACTCAGCTTCATCCAGTCATCCTGACTACCCTGAATAGGGACTACAGAGACATAAAAAGGGACCTTAACCTTCCTATTTCAAGGACATCAACATGCTTTATAAATTGTGTCCTTGTGGACAGCAGCCAATGTCAATTCTTTCTTCAGAAGTCCCACCTTCAGAAGTGAATGGTAGCCAATCTCAATACAGTCTTATTTTCAGCTCCATCTGTCCCAGTTCAAACTACAGTATAGTAAAGAGAAGATATAAAGCAGAAGTATGCAATCTGTGGGACTCCAGATGTTTCTTTTCATTGTCCATGATACTGATAACATTCTATTTATATCTCATCTTTTCCTCAAATTCCCATGGAATCTTAAATAATTTTTGCAATATATACATATATTCAGCAGAGTGAAGATTAATATGCAACTGCTAAATCTACAACATAATAAACCAGAAATGTGTTAAGTAAACACATTTTTAAACAGAAGACAAGTTAATACAGAGAGAGTTTTCATTTTGTAAGAGAAGTTGGCTAGCTGGGAGCTTAACAAAATTAATTTCTTTTCATAGTTTGTAATAAATTTATTAAATTTTTAAACAAGATAAGATCAAATTGATTAGACACTAATATTTAAGATAAAGAAGACAAGGAAAGAACAAAGTGAAAAGTGCAGAAGAAAGAAGAAGGGAGGGAGGGAGAAAGGGAGGGGAGGGAATGATTTCCAATTTTCTTTTGCAATAGTTACAGGTATTAATTTAAATTAAGCTCTTGTTCTAGCTTTCCATTGCCTTACAGACCTGCAAATGTCATAAACACAAGGATTTGTTGTAAAATTATTTTTTTCATCACTGTCACAACTTCAAATCATTGCTAAACAAAGCAGTTGCTAAATGAAGATTACTTGTGCATGAGAAGACGTTGCAGTGAGAGGTATGTTAACAGAAGAATATTTGGAATTTGGGGATCTTTAGAAAAAAGTATAAAATAAAAGTTTTTGCCTCTAGAAATGCACCTATTCCCCCACTGAGAAGTACTACTTTTTAAGAGGGATGAATAGATATGTGGGGCTAGGGTGGAGTTTGAGAGGGATAAGTTAAATAGCATCCAAATATATCCTTCCATAATGTATTTCATTTGGCCAGGATATCTAGGGTTTATTTGCAACAAAACATTATCAAAAATATGCTACTCTGCTCACTAGCCCACCTTGAAAATGCTGGAAAAGAAACAAAGAAAGTTTCGTGTCTAACCTGTGCTTTTTATGCTTTTTATATTTATTGGGATAAAAACTGCATTTCTTTCGTCTTTATGTATCTGCTTGACCAGCATCAAGTTAAGCTCATGGAGGCAAATGCATCCAGAATGCAAGCAGTAGCTTTAAGCGTCTGTTGAAGTACCAGAGCATTTAAAATACACTCATCTTACAGATAAAGTCTAGTACTGAAAGATTACCCTTGGAAATAACAAGACATTGTTGTTATTGTTGTGTTGTTGTTGTTAGGTGGAATGGGGAAAGAGAGTTCTTGACAGCCTCGGAAACAACATTACATCTCGTTTGTGCCCTAGCTGTACTAATAATTGATGTTCATCGGGACTCTAATATATCACTGTAAGAAGGTTAAGTCCATAAATAAACTATAGAAGGAGAAAAAAAACAAAGCATACTTTGATTAAGAATCTCCAGTGTGTGATATGATGAAGGGAGATTATCTTTTGAGTTTTATCAGACATCTGAGTGAAATCGTTTTAAAAAAAACAAAGGAAGGAGGAAGAGATTTTTTGTTCTTTGATCTTCCTCCAATTGTGAAGCTTTATGGTTATTTTTTCCTCAAGTAAGATAAAAAAAGAAACTGGTCACTTCATCTCTTGTCCAGAAATGCATGGAAGACAACGTGATTACTTAATGATATCCCCAGGGAATCTCAAGACATTTTGTGTAGTTGCCAAAGAAGGATATCTCTCGCATTTCCCAGGACATTTTCCAAGTACTTATATGAAGCATATTCTGTGGCTCTGAAGAGCTTAAAGGAGGGCTTTTCACAAATGTTTGGTAAATAGGAGAAATCTTTCAAATTAGTTGAGTGCTTGGGTATACCTATTTCAGAAACAGAGATAGAATGCTTAGGCTTAAATTAATGTAATTGTAAAAGGTTTTGTCAGCACAGTTTGATGCATTGATTGATGTGTTGCTAAACTGTCAGATTTGTGTATCAACACAAGGCCTTGTTGCCAAAAATCTTACTGTGCTGTCGTGTCTTCCCATAACATATATGGAGAGCATAAATCAGCAGGGTCTATATGAGAATCTGTGGTGAAACAGGCCTGTATTCCAAGGAAAAAGATTCAAGCACTTGATCTATAGCTGCTCAACATAAACATGGATCTTATTCCCATTAATCCAAGATGTGTAGAACTCAAGTTGGATCCTATCAGAAAAAAAAAGAAATGCTTTTTTGCAAGTGGTTTGACAAAATGAGTGCATATCACAGACTGAAACGAATTAAAATGAAGGGTGATTTTGGTGGTTCTGTCTCGAGCATTCCAATACCAGATATTTTTTTCCTAGATACCTTATGGCTTAAAGTTTAGACAGTATTCATAAATAAGGAAAATGGGAACGAATACATCAATTTGTAAAACGATGGGTGCATAGGCAAATAATAGGTATTTAGGTGATCACCTATCAACATTTCTTAATGCCATCTCTTTATTAATAATAAATGCTGCATTTTTTTCTGCATCTAAGCCATTTCCCTGGCCTTCTACAAGTGACAGCGAAATAACTTCTATCTAGACCTGGTTTTAGTATCCTTATGGCTTAGTAGTAATCAATCATCTATGATACATTTTCTAAATTCCATGAATAAGTCTGTAAAGTTATTTAGTAAAATAA
Source organism: Hydrophis major (assembly GCA_033807585.1). Taxonomy (NCBI): domain Eukaryota; kingdom Metazoa; phylum Chordata; class Lepidosauria; order Squamata; family Elapidae; genus Hydrophis; species Hydrophis major. The sequence continues at coordinate 82,596,505 of CM066328.1, read as the reverse complement.
TACACAATTAGTTAGTTCTTATCATTTCAGAATGGCTGTTCTTATGCACTGGATCCAAAATCTTCTGTTTCATTTACTTGTCAAATAAAACTAATGGAAAAAAATGTTATTTAAGGACTATTGCTTTGAAAAGCATTGCACAAATGTTAATTACATTTATTATATAAAATATTGGGGAACAGGAAAGAAAAGAGAAAAAATATGGAGTGATCCATTTGCCCCATATTTATGATTGTATTGCATGTCATTCATTGTACTTATGCATTAATTTATTTATTCACTAGATGAACATAATTAGTTAATCAACTGTGTAGAAATATAAAGAAGACAGACATAAAAATATTTAAAATATTAGGTTCAACTTGCCACGTGTTTTTTACATTTTTTACATTCTCCTCCTTTAAATAATATATGTTTAATTATGTATATTATATTCCCAGGCTATGAATTATAATAATCAGAACATTTGGTTACTGCCACAAATATCCACTTGATCTTGCCCATTGTAGACAGACTTCTGGGAATAAACATCATATCAATTTTAGATCAACTGTTTTCAGTCTAAATGGTTAAGCAGCATTCTCAAGTGTTTAATGACTGTTAATCAACAAATCAATGTACCCATGGAAGCTGGTAGCCTGCCTTGCCAAAATATAATATACTTTGAAAAATGTTATAACTGCAGCTTTAAGAAAAAATAGCTATTTGGTTTTGGGATTTCTGTACAAGAGTACCATCTGCTGGACAAGACCCTGGATGTTCAGAAAACACCATTTTTTACCCAACACATAATATGCTAACTTTGCATAATAATAATTGATAGCTGGAGCCCATTAGAATGGATTATATCAACATGTTGGTCCATAAACAATTGTACACGCACCTCGCTGGTGGTATCTACATAATGTATTTGTCCAAATTTCAAGAGGCAACTGGACTTCCTAGTTTTTCTTTGAAGACATTTCGCTTCTCATCCAAGAGCTGGAGAAGCTTCCTGGATGAAAAGAGAAACATCTTCAAGGAAAAAATAGAAAGTCCAGTTGCCTCTAGAAAAGACACCTTGGGACAACCATGACCTGGATTGTTAAGCCTGGGTTCCCCAACCAGGGTTAAGGAGACAAGCTAAACAGAATGTGCAGCGTTAGTCAGATAGGCACACAGATAAATGAGTGAGCTAAGCTTGTATGTTTGTTAACATACAGTAAAAATAACAGATACGCTTGTGCTATCAAAAATATAGTTTATTCCATTTTGAGTTTTATAGCATAGTCAAAATAACAGTCCATTAGTCATGTATCATTTTAGTCAGTCCATTCAAGGATATTCAATTAGCAAAGTCCGTGTAGAATATCCAATGTCAGTTCACTTACAGATAAATCAGTCCTTTCTCTCTCCCTTTCCAGTAGGAGAAAAATGCAGTCTTGAATCCATTCAGTAATTAGGGATCATTAAGCCAGAGAGAGCAAGCTGCCGTTGTCTTGCTTCTTTTATGGTGCTTTTACAACCACTCTCTTAATTACATTCCTACAATTAAAGTTGCGGACACTTTAACTAACAAACCATGATAACATATTTATTATTTTACCTAAACCAGTTAGGGTAAACAATGTTATCCCTAACATGGATGACTGAAAATCTCCATCGGTATTTGTCCAAATTGGTTTAAAGTATTGTGAACTCACTCGGTGGGTATGTAACCCCAGTTTTCTCCCCAAATCTTCCTTGGATCCTAACCACCTAACTAGCCACCACTTTCTTTTCAATTATGAGAAAACTGGTTCTCCCCCTCCCCACAATCTGAAGAAGTCCAGAGGTTCTTGTGCATAATCTACATCCGAATGTAGACAAGTGATAGTGAACATTGGAGATATAAAAAGACATGAAATCTGTCTTGTGAGAAACCCACTTTCTCTCAAAGTGGAAACAAAATTCTTGTCTGGTTCTCAGATGGTCCCAAAGCCTAACTTAATCCAAAGCATGAGCTTTGGCAAAAAAATAATAATAAGTTACTAATACATGGTAAGTTATATTTCACCCACATTTGACTGAATTTGATTAATTAAACTGAATTTAATCACATTAAATTTAATTTAATTTAATCAAATTAAATTAGATTTTCCCTTTCATCTCAACCAAGCCTTTGTTGCGGCCCCAAGTGCTTTTCTGTGCAGTGATCCTGACATACCACTCTTGGGCCAAACAGAGCCTCTGGCTAGAAAAGAACTTCACACTCCAGAGTTTAAAAGAAGATTGCTACTACAGGAATTCATTGTCAATCAGAGACAGGCAGCAAGAAAAATATTTTTGTAAATTAAAATCCCCCAAAGCACAAGATATCTCCCCCCCCTTTTTTTTCTTCTTCAACAGTTGATTGCTTCCACCAGAATCCTCTATCAATACAGCAGGTGTGCAACATAATAAGGACTCCTAGCTAACTTCAAAGGTGTCTCAGCAGAGACAAAACAAAGCAGGGAGCAAGGGTGTAAGAGAAAAACAAGGGAAAGGAAGTTCATGAAGTGGGTAGAAAAGGCTGGATGAATAAAACAAAGGGCAGCGCAGCTTATGTTTTGTGCTCCATAAGTGTGGTTTCCAAAGGTTCATATTTCTGCCAGAGCAACTGATGGAACAGCAGTGTGTTAGATTTTGAGCAAGATGCATATAGAATGCATGGATATGCACAATACAGAAATAAGAATTTCTGAACATTTACATCTGTCCATCAATGTACATGGTGAGATGCACAGATTGTTGGCTAGTTCAGTACAACATGTATCTTTAACCGAGATTAATACACAATGTGTTTGTACTAGATAGTCCATGTTCACACCCCATTTGATGAAAACAATTTAAGGATGACAGAGTGGTGGCAGGATACCATTCAATTCATATTTGGACCAAGGTATTTTTTTTAATTCAAATGTAATATTACACATTTTTTTAAATTAGCAAGATATGCAGTTTTTGCTTATGCCTTTTGACTCACATCAGAGCTTCCTCCAAGCTTTCACACATATTTCCATTCTAGGACAGGACACAAAGAGATTCTGATATAATTGATGGCCATTAATTATTGATCCAGGATTGCAACCACAATATTTGTACATAGAGATGCTTGAGAGGGAAAAATCATCCAGCCAAGGCACGTGCCTCTGTTCAAAGACAGAGTTGCCAGATTGGAAAAATGAAGTCATCCTTCCTGAAGGTATTGTTGCAGCACAACAATGATCAAACATCAATAAGCAAAATGGCAAGTGAAAAGTTCATGACTTTTATGAGGAAAATGAGGCAACACACTCTTCCACTTGATCTCACTGAGAAGCCAGGTTCAAACTCAGCATCTCAAGGAATGGTGAAAAAGCAGTCAGCAAACAAAAATATGAAAAAGCAGCAATGCAAACATATTTTATGAGCCCTTTGGATGGATTCTTAACATCAGTATTGTCATGACAAAAGCCTGAAGTCTGAGCCAGGCAGATGCAATGGGAGTTGGGCAGCATTCAGGTTTGACAGAAATAAATACAGGTGGCCCTCAGGTTATGATTGCTTCTTGAGCAACTGTTCAAAGTTATGATGGTGCAGAACAAGGGGGGGCTTAAAATGGAAGTTCCACCCATTACAGAATCCCCAGTCACGTGATTGGTGTTTAGCTCCCAATTAAGATGTCACAGTGAGCTCTGGTCATATGATCATGATTTTTCGCATTCTCTGCTCCTGTGGCCACAAGCAAAAACAACGGGGCAGTCAGAAGCCAGGGCCCACTCCTGCTGCTTTTTCATCCAGCTGCATTCCATTGCACTGCCAATGGCACCTGTACCCTTGCTCCATAGAGCCACCTACAGCATGAACACCTGTTCATACCCCAGAGAACCTGTGCACCCACCCATGCTCCAGAGTATCTGTTCATAGCACCTTCCCATCCATACTTCAGCTTTTTTAATCTGACAGCCTGCTTGCCTGGGACTTTCTCTTCCTCCTACTTTACAGCCCACATAGTCCTGGGGTAACAACCACAACTAGGACTATGGAATTGCCATTGCTAAGCTATGCAGAGAGCTGACATTGAAAGAAATTCTTGCCATTGTAATTTAAGAACTATCTGTAGTATTTCTACAAATAAAAACCATTCCTAAAAATTTTTTTTAAAACATTTGCAGTGTTCCTGACATACATAAAGAAAAAAAACCCTTCTGAAAACCACCAGGGAATGTGTATATATATTTTGGAAAGGCATTGTGTCTACCAACCAACCGAAACTTAGGATGATGCCGTGAGCGGACATATATATCTTGGCATATGTGTATAGTTTTATACTTAAATAATCTGATCCCAAATTGCTGATGATTTTGTCATTCAATATAGTATCATATCACTAGAATTAGCTGTCTCTGCTAAATCTAATGATGTTATTGGCATTTTGAACTTGATGGAAGAGGCATTTCTACCGATCAAATAAAAGACACTGGAGTGGGAGCAGGTTTTTCTGCCACATGAAATTTCTAAAAACCAACTCCAATGAGATTGCACGAATCACAACATATCAATCAACACTATTAGATCATAAGCGTGATTAATGTGTCAATAATAAAAATAACCAAGGGTACTGCAAAGCATAATGACCTAACTGGAAAAAAAATGTCCAATGCAAATTTAAAAAGAACTATCCTTTATTTTGAATCTTGCCCATCTGTAGATTTATTTTTTAAATTGTCTGATCTGATTCATTCTGCCGGGGAACTGACTTTCTGGTCTCTTTGTTTCTTCTCCCATAAGAAGTGTTAAGAAACAAAGGCTCAAGGTGAGTAGGTTTGCATTCTGCTGTTTTTTGGGGCTGCTTTGGAGATTATTAATCAGCCCATAATGCCTTCACTACAGTAAGTAGCTAAAATGCTTCCACTTACATATAACGTTCTGTATAGCTTGAGACCCAAATCTTTGATGGATCCCCTCATTCTTATGTATCTGTCAAACAATTATGACAGAAGTGAGATGCCCATCTGAAACCGCTACATTGCCAAAAAATTTCTATGTAAAGCCCAAGAGAGAGAGCATTCTCAATACAGGGCTTTGGCTATAAAATCCTCTTTTTCTCAGGGATGGGGCTTTGTTTGCCCAATGTTTTGTCTGAATTATTTTGCTCAGTGTATATAGCTGCAGCTGCTATTATGTTCTGTTGTATAGATTTACCTATTCTTAATTTTGCATGCTTTCCTTGGTTAGCTTTCCCAATATTGGGAAATATCTCAGTATGGGGTTAGTATAACCCAGTATCAGTTTACTTCCGTGAAAAAAATGGAGTGAGTTTTTTTTTTTTTTGTTCTTTCTAATATATAAACAAGGGTACATAACAATTGATGGTGCATTTACTCATTTTGTTCATCTGAAAATTTGTATCCCTTTGGATATTTATATCCCCAGAGTCTGGGAAATATGGGAGAAGCAAATAGATGGATTTTGTGTGAAAGAGAATAGAGGCAATAGACATAATTGTAACAAGAACAGCTACTTTTTATCTGCATTATCATCTGTATAAAATAATTAGTGAATTATTTTTGTGCCAGAAACATGTACATGTCCACAATTCTGGTTTGCCAAAAAGCTTTCTGTTGTTTCTGTAGTAGATATTATTTTACTCATGGTTGAAGATGTGTCACACAATGAATAGCAACAGGGAAGTGATTCAGGTTCAATGCTTAGCCATTCATATTTTGACAAGAATTGACAACAGTGAAGTTTCACAAGTATAGATTTCCAGTTGCCGAAGGATTGAATCCCATGGCAATCTAGTCTTCAGCATCCAGATTCAGGGGAATTTTTAAAAACTGCACAGTAGAGCTGGTTTAGTGTCATACAATACAAATTAAAGACTTGTAATTCCAGCCCAGGCATTTGATGGCATCCTGAGCATTTAGATTACCAAAATAAAATACATATAGCCCTTGTTTGATTGATCACTCATTCAAGAACTGTTTTTGACTTATGGTGGCCCTGAACAAGGGGGACTTATAACAAGTCCTCATAGTTGCAGCCATTGCAGTGTTCTCATGGTCACACGATGGCAATTCAAGCGCTTGGAAATCAGTTCACAATTTTGGCATTGTAGCATCCCGTGATCATGTGATTGCCATTTGTGACTTTCATTGCCAACTTCCAACAAGCAAAGTCAAAGGGGAAGTTGGCAGGAGGCTGCAAATGACACTCACAGACTGCAGGATGCCACAATTCTCTGGGATTCACCTAACAACCGGGACTGCCACAACCCCTCTATTAAGTAGATGTGGGTAGGTGTCACACTTCACAATCTCATCACTTGGTGATGAAGTTGCCAATCCCAATTACCCTTGTTAAGCAGGGACTACCTATAATGAAATCCATTTACAAAACAAAGCAATGGAAGGGCTCATTCAGATTCCCAGAGGTTGTGGGAGGAGCTGCTGGATGCTTGTGAAGGAAGCAGAGGGCGAGTAGAAAAGAGAGAGGCACTTTGAATTGCTTCCATTGCATTTCAAATTCCCAGAGGTTGTGTATAAAGGTTGTGAAAATTAGATAAACGTAAAAAAAATACAAGTTAATAAATCTATAGCCAATACAAATCATTCTTAACTAACAATTTAAATACTCATTAGGGATAGTTTGAGACACTGCACAGACTTTAAGCACAGCTGTGTAGAATCTAACAACATTATATGTTGTGGCAGGATTGGTGTCTGCAAACAGCAGAGAAATATAAAATTGTCCTGTGCATCCTATTTCTACAACAATGGTGAAATGAGACTGGTGCCAATGTAACACAGACGCTCGGAAATCACATGTTCTCTTGTGTTTATGTGTCCAGTCATGGAGATTGTGTCTTTGGGTAGGTTTTTTTTCCTCCTAGAAATGACACTTCAGAGTGAGGAAACTGAGATTGTAATATCAGACATATGACTTGCAAGTCAATGCCTAAGATTCAGCCCTAGAACGTGAGAAGATTTCTTGGTATTTCATCCTCAAATGTCCATTTTAATGTTTGGCTGCATACAGCAGTTCAAGATTTTCAAGGCTGATGTTAACAAATATTCTATAAAAGCAACAGATCAAACAAGAGTCCTCTATCCTTGGGTGGATGTGCTACAATTACATTTCACTGCGGGAGAAACAGTGCAGCTATTACTAATAAATAGATCGATGCTTGTGTTCAATCTGAAAAGTCATTTTATTAAAAGGAGATAAATTAGGAATTAGTTTTTAATCTTACATTGTGATTTAAAACATAGACGCATGTTGCTTACTTTTTCTGTTGATAAGTACTGGAAAGCATCTCTTCAGAACTGCATCTTCTCTTGCTGTATCTAAAAGGAAAATACATTGTATGTATGCATGTATGAATTTGATTTGACACTCTCATTTTATGGTATGAATTAATGATTTTCTCCTAATATCTCTGCTTTAATGCATATATTGTTGCTGTTGTATTTATGAAGGGAAAGAAGAAGGGGATATCATGAATCATAAAGGGATCTCAGAAATATGACAACATCAGCTGCCAAACAAACAAAAAATACAAATAATTATGATACAAAATATGGTTCATGGCATAAGTATCTGGAGGCAGGTCCTATTGTGCTAGGTGGACTTACTCAAAGATTAATGGGTTCTTTTCACAAGAGAAGGAAAACCATGTTAGTTGTAGGTATATTGTGTTGATTTGTTAGATGCTGACAATTTCCAGTTAGATTTAGAAAAGAAATTGAAAAGTTTCAATTCAAGTTTCAGAAGAGTTAATAATTCATGCATATATACAACTTTTACAGTATCAAATAACAAACCGGTTCTCCAAATTAGCAATATACCCATCTCCATTGAATGTGTTTACTTAGTTTATTACTCGTAGTTAATCTCACAAAAATATTAAAAATGAAAGGTAAAAACCAAAATATAGACAAAATTAAAAGAATAAAAGACAGCAAGAATGGCAAAAAACAACAACAACCCAGATGGGAAGTAGAAGAACCAAAGCTGCAGAGTCCACAAAAGGGGGTTTCGCCCTCCCTTGTCAAAAGCCTGGGCAAAGAGCCAGGTGTTCAAGCCCTTCAGAATACCACCAGCATGGGGTCTATTCAGACCTTGGGTGGGTTATGGTGACCCCATTCCAGAGGGCATACTAATGGTAGCATTAGAAAGCCACAATGCCTCCTTTGTCGGGGTTTCCATTTTATCTTCATATGTCTGTTGAACTGCAGGCATGAATGGCAGTTGCAAGTGTTCTCTTTTCCAGTTCCTTCCTTAACAAGCTTTCTTTGTGGGTCTCTCTGAAATAGGATCTTAAGGGTTTTACATCTTAATCAGTCATATAAAATGCATTCCGACGTTATCAAGCTGGCTTTCCTTGTGCTGTGAATTTGGACTCTTGGGTATAAAGGAAGCCTTTACTGGACTTAGGAAAATTGTCCATCTACTGGATGGGAAGAATTAAGTTTTTTGCCCAGTTTTTCATACTGCATTTTAATAAGACTTTCCCACTGGATACAGGTACCTTTCGAGGACATGGCAACAAGGCCATATTTAAACAAAGGAATGGGCTCCTTTTGGTCATTTTTAAAAATTCAGATTTTTAAAAAAATCTTGGATAAAATAGATCTTGGATGACTTCTGGAAAGACAAGTCCAAGAGAACTAATTTCCCAGTCCCAATTTTTGCAGCTACCAAACTAATGCTAGCAATCAGTAATGTTGCTAGGAAATTCAGCTCCTCAACAATCTATTTTTTAAAAGATTGATATCTATATGAGGAAGGAGCATTAAACATGTTTGCTTTCTTTAGTTATGTAATAAAGGTAGGATTAAAAATATAATAAAACTATTAAGAATTATAATTACAATAAAACTAATACAAACTGAAAAAAACTAAAACTATAAAAAGAGAGGGTGCAGAAATAGAAAAAAACATAATAAATAGAAAGAAAAATATATAAAAAATGACAGTGCACTCTCATCACAAGTATTATTATTATAAGTATTAATTATCCCTTCCAATAATGTTGTAGAATTTGATATCTTTTTATTTTTTCTTTATCCCTTCTCACAAAATTCTTCAAAACTTTAAGAAGCCTCTTTTGTAAAACCAATATAGGAAAATTATTCAGATCATTTTCTTTGTTTATTTGTTTGTATATCCTTCTTTATTTATTATAATATCAGCCAGTTTCTTTTGTGTGTCCAGTGCCCATCTTTTTCCATGTCAGCCTGTCATTTTTAAATCTAGCTTAAATTCAGTCTCAATCTTGTCAGAGGCAAAACTTTAAAAAAAACATTTTATTTATATGCGCAACTTAAGGTGCCAAATGCAACTTAAAGTGCTAAACATTCCAATACTTTCTCCCATTTTTCTACTTCAACCTTGTGAGGTGAGTTGGCCTGAAAGAGGGTGACTGGCCTTGTCAGCTTTCATGTCTACAGTGGAACTAGAACTCATAGCCTTCTAGTTTCTAGCCCAACACCTTAATCACGACACCAAACGTGTTCCTCTTATTTATTTTATTATTTATTTATTTAAAATATTTATATAGCTTCTCATCTTATAATAAAGCTTAAACAGCTCCCAATAATCTCATTTAAATACAGTGTATATATAGATGCAGACATTTTTAAAATTAATTTCTGGGTCTATTGTTAAAAAATATTCTTCAGTAAGTCTGATATTTAAATATTTTGCTTCATTCTCTAATTGGAAATTGAGTTTGAGTGGGGATGGTTCTCCTTTAATTGTAAACTTTGATATAAGCACCTCTAGTGTTCAATTTTTAAAGTTTTGTCTTCATTTTTTCTTTTTAATTCTGAACAAGCATTTTTCCACAGGAAGGATTCTTTACAATTCCAAAATCTTATTTCAAACCCGTAATCCAATTGTAACTTTCTAAAATCAAAGTTTTAATCACCCTTTTGCCATTTATTTCCCCTCAAAAAACTTTTTAAAAAGTTCTTAAGTGAGTAGTTAAAGCTTATTTTACTAACAGTTGAAGAAAACTTATCTAGTATGACATTCCAAAGTTTCCCAATAGTTTAAAAACAGTTAACAAGAATTTCCAAAAGTGGTCAGAAAGGAGTAAATAAGCTCAGTATTCTTTCAAAGCTACTGGCCACAGTTTAAGCAAGATGACTATTTCCTTGTCTCCCACAGCTCTAAACTAATCAGAAACCATTGTTTCATGGATTCTCCACAAGGAGCAACTGTTAGGAGTGCTTGTGGGCAATCTCAAGTCCTATCTTTGTCTGAAGAAGTGTGTGTTTAATTATAAAGTGTGTGTTTCCCAGCTCTTCACTGCACCATATCATTGGCTCTGCTGTTTGGAGAGATGTTTTCAGCCTACCATTTCTTCCCTGGAAATCAGAATCTGTGACTAAAATATGAGATCTTGAATGTTGGTAATATCTTTTTAGCTGGTGCTCCCTTTGTCTTGTTATAATGTTATTTTTGGAGATTGAAGAATGAGTAATAACTAGCAAGAAGGACCTATGACACCACAATCTGCAGGAATGATCTGAGTTCAAAATGCAGTTTTCGGCATTGTTTCAAGTTGTACACCATACAGAAGAGTGGTGGCAAAGTTGTTAGAATGAAGTATTGCAGGCTAACTCTGCCGACTGCCAGCAGTTTGATCCTGACCAGCTTAAGTTTAACTCAGCCTTCCAGCCTTCTAAGGTCAGTAAAATGAGGACCCAGGTTATTAGGGAAAATATGCTGACTCTGTAAACTGTTTAGAGAGGGCTGTAAAGCACTGTGAAGCAGTATATAAGTCTAAGTGCTATTCCTATTGATATGTTCTCTATTGAATTCTTTATAGAAGTTACAGTACCTTACAAATTCCAAATGCTGATGCTATGAAAACTAAAAATGTACAAATTTCCTGTTGGTATTATACAGACAGAGCTGGTACTATCTGCCCAAGAGGCATCTATATAACATAAAAATAGTACTCTCAATATTTATGCCTTGATGCATCGTCTTGGCAACAAATGGAGCAATTGGTAACAAAATGGTAACAAGAGCAAAGCATTTACTTTCAAGTGGAGGAGTTAGAATTTTTGATGTTGACATGAAAAAGTTATTTACATATGAATTATAGGGAAAGTATGTAAAATTGATTTCGGGTGTTGTGGCTCAACATGGTGTCACATGAAATTTCCTTCCTGCTGGAACTCTTAAATAATCGTTAGCTGGGTCCTTTACCTTTTGACATGCTGTTGCATATTAGATGTGGATTTTATATTTTACTTCTATGTTTTCTATGATGTTTTATATTGCTTAAGAATAGGGATGTTGAATTTTGATTCTACCACATTTATAACAGTGGCACTGTGACCCAGTGGGATCCAAGCCTATTGAGAGAGATGAAAGAAGAGATAAGGACAGATTTTGCTTTGAGGTTAGAAAAAAGGGAACCTAGTTTGGGTAAGATAGGATAGATTCTTATCCCTTTCTTATCCCTAATGTTTGTCCGTCTGATTGTCTGTCAAATTCAGAAGTGGTATTCAACAGGTTCTGACCAGTTCTGGAGAACCAGTAGTGAAAAATTTGAGTAGTTTGGAGAACCAGCAAATATCACCTCTGACTGGCTCTGCCCCCATCTGCCTCTGGAGTCCCAGCTGATCAGCTGGGTCTTCTTTCGTTGCCCTGCACAGAAGAACGGAGCTGGAAAGCAGGTTAGTGGGGTGGGGAGGGAATAGGGATTTTGCAGTAACCTTCCCCTGCCATGCCCACCAAGCCACGCCCACAGAATCGATAGTAAAAAAAATTGAATCCCACCACTGTCTCTCCATCTCATAAAAAGTGACTCTGGACAGCATACCGTAAAAGGTATTATTAAAACCTACTAAAAGAAACCAGAATATTACCGATGTGGGGATGATACATTTAATCTAAGTTTTAAAGACAACTTGCAAGCAGCAGCTGCAGAAATCTAGCTTGTTATTTGAACAGAATCCATGCAACACTGACTTTGGAGAAATATCAGTGATTCCCAGGGTAGGTTTAATGTATTGATGATGAGCTTGAGACCTTGATATTTGAGGCAGTTCTTCTCCAATTATACATTTCTCCAGATGACAATTGTCTGTTATATAAGACAGAACCTTTTTAATTATGGCATCTCAGCATGAAATACCTCTACAAGAAGGCTGGCCCTGTTCTGTTGATGTTTTTAAAGGCAACAAAGACATATTTACTCAAATTTGCAGTTTATTGATCGTGGTTTGTTTCTTCATTTATGGTATTTCCATATTTGATAATGTTTACAGCTGAATTGTCATAAGATGTATGGTTTCATGTTTAATTTGTTTGCGTTAATTGTATTCTACCTGAAATTTTTTGGCATTAGACAAGGTAGTTATATTTAAATAAGAAAATAAATAATTGGCAAATAAATGGTAGGCAGCCAGTTTAAGGGAGAGACTAACAATGACAATTTGTCTGCTCTTCCAACATTTTTTTAAATTCAGGGGAGAGTATGTTTTCAAATGAATCATGAGCTGTTCATTTAAGCAAAACACTCTACATTTTAAAACAGTGGGAGTTAATGATGTCCTAGAAAAGACACAACTCATCTTTTACCAATACTTCTTATGTGCATTTCTAATCTGCTCGGATATATAATACTCATATCTTTAAAAGAAGAGACAGACATCATGATCTCCGGAACTTAAATTGTATTGTCCACTTAGCTTTGTTAGCCTCTGCTAATATTGTCAGAATGTATACATATCTTTATGTATATCTACATCCATATGCCTCTGACTTGGTGCTGACTCCTGGTGCTACTCTGGGTAGTTCTCTTACATATGTAAGCATAAATACCACTGCTTATATTCTGAATTAAAGAATGGGTTGCATGGATGGAGTGCCATCTAATGGCCGGTTGCTGATGGTTGCATAAATGAAAAAAGGATTTTTGTGAGGAACTAGATGAGAGGCACATTACTTTCTTCGCATGTCTTAGATACTTAATTGCCACGAGCATTTTTAAAATAAAATTCAAGGTTTTCAGAATTCTTATCTATTTTTACATGACAACTGTTTAGCCATCTGGACAAACAGTACATTGAATAATGTAGTATTATTTTGTTGGGGGTTTGTTATTTTAAAACAATTTGCTTCATTAGATTTCCTCAAATAATAAAACAGTAGAAACGTAAGTTAAACATCTACGCTAAGTGCCACAAAATTTTGAAAGCTTCATTAAAATTGCTTTTGAAGAGATTGAGTTTTATTTGGCTGCTGCAATGGAATTCTCTAGACAACAGTGTTTATAACCATGGTCCTTTTGCCACCATAATTTCTCTAAAATTAATCAGCATTGGGGTCTTACATTATTATCTTTAATGACATCTTTGTCACCTTTTTCAGCACAAAAAAAGTGAATTATGACTGTTTTCACACTTACAACCATTGTAGCATCCCTCTAGTCATGTGATCAAAATTCAGCCGCTTGGCAGCTGGCTCATATTTATGATGGTTGCAGAGTCCCAGGATCATGTGGTCAGCTTTTGTGACCTTCTGACAAGCAAAATCACTGAGGATTCACTTACTAAGTTAACAACTGCAGCGATTCACAACTGTGGCAAGAAAGGTCGTAAAATGGGGCAAAATACACTTGACTGTCTCACTTAGGAGCAGAAATTTTGGGCTCAATTGTGGTCATATGTCCATGACTACCTGTATGCAATCCTTTATATAAGCCAGTGCTAATAGCACTTAGCAATAGACTTATATACAGCTGCACAGTGCTTTACAATCTGCTCTAAGCAGTTTACAGAGTCAGCATATTGCCCCAACAATCTGGGTCCTCATTTTACCAACCTCGGTAGAATGGAAGGCTGAGTCAACCTTGAGCCTGGTGAGATTCGAACTGCCAAATTGCAGGCAGCTGGCAGGCAGCAGAAGTAGCCTGCAGTACTGCATTCTAACCACTGTGCCACCGCAGCTCTTAGCAAGAAAGGGCACTCAAAATCAATATTTATATTTTGAACCAGACCCAGAATGACTATTTGGCACAGCAGAGATGTACCACTCTTATGTCGAATAGCAATCTCGGTTTATATAGTTGAAATAGTGTTGACAAAAAAGAGCCTATATATATTACTGCTTTCATCATTTAAACAAAATGATCAGATGTCTTGTGGGAAACCCTAACTCTTGCAAAATCTGATACTTTTTTTTTTTACAAACTCACCTGGAAGCAACGGCCTTCGTATCGCTCCACTGAAAGCATGGGAGAAAAAAAGCTTAGACATTAATTGCTTTCAATCACACACACATGCATCACATGTCAAAGAACGTATATGTATTTGTCAACCCACTCTTAACCAGTGTGGTGGGTTGTGGTCCATTATTTTCAATGAGGAGGTCTTCATCCTGCAGTGGATTGAGGGATATATAACACACTGAGACACACACACACACAAACACACACACACACAAAAGACACAACCCACTGATTCCTCTCTTTGAAAACAGTATTACTGCTGTTTTCAATACTTTGGAAAGGTATTACTGCTGTTTCCTCAGTGTTTCCTAAATAAATTTAATCCATTAAAGCTCAGAAAGCTTATTTTCTTGAATTTTCATTTTTGCTTTTGGTTTGTTGCAACAAAGATAAAGGGGGAAATGGGAAACAGAAAGAAAGGAGCAGAAAGGTGGGGAAAAGATAGGGGCTGAAACTCAAGCTCTCCAATCCTGGAAGATTTCATAAAGGCAAGATGGCAACTAATTGTGCAAAAATGGAAGCTGCATAGGTTGCAACAACTATTTTGATTTTTTAAAAACCTTCTCTGTAGACATCCCAGACTTTTCACATTACATTTGTTGCAAGTTTCATTTGACCAAGCCTAGTTATTAATTAAAAACTCTATTCTACTGTTTTCAAAACTTAGCTACAGTTTTCAAAACTTCAAACCTCTAGCACATTCCTGAAATCTACCAATGCATAGCTAAATGAAGGTAACAGAGCCCAGGTGACCAATAAAAGACACTTTGTGACATAGGACTGATTGGCTTTGAACCCTATGTCTCAACTTTATTCTAAAGTATGCCTCAATCTTTGGGAACATCACAGAAGAAACTGCTGAGTTCTTCAGATCGAGTCAGAGAAAATTCTCCCTGTTTCTAGCATGTTCATCTCTACTACCAGCAGGTTTCAATCTATAATTCATTCAGTTCCTCAGATTTGAACACAAAATTTTATTGCCTGTTTCCTTGACGGCGTTGCTATTTGTCACTGTGACAGCTTGTCGACTTCTGAAAATGCTTGGTATCATTCACATAGGTTTGTGATCCTAGGTTTCACATAGGTTTGTGATATATAAGAGGAAATAGTTGAAAATGAAGAGCAATTGTCCTGCCTTTACAGTATTTTGCTGGATGAATGGTCAGCTTTACCATTTATGATCAGATTCATAGTTTTGTCAATGATGTATAACGGTGTAACTTCACTTTCTGGTACTAGAATGAACAGATAATTGACAAATGGATTCAATGAAAAGAGGAAAAATGACTTTTACAGCCTGTTTCCTTATGTAGTAACCCATGGAAATGGATCCATACAATAACTAAGAAATGCTTAGATCAATTTATATAGAGCGGCATACTATACAAACAATATAGGAATTGTGTAGGTAAAGCATTCTACTTTGATGGAATCGTTTTCAAAATAAAATGAAGTCTTACATTTGTGTCTGTGTTATAGTGAAAATGCACCCTACTTCCCTTTCCTTTATTCCCTTGAATACGACTATTATTGAAAAAGAAAGCACATGTCTTTAATCAGATTATATGTAAAACAAAAACCTTGGTATACAAGATCGCTTGGAATCCACTTAACAGTTTATTACAATATTGTTCCTCCTGATAGAATATTCTACATTATTCCATTCACTTTCCTAACTGATGTTCTGTTTTCACCCTCCATTGTTTAATCACACAGCACCCTCATTCAGCTGTTCAGTACACAGGGACTTTGTACATTATTCATTTACTGACTGTTCAAAATTACAAGGCACTGTAAAAAGTGACTTATGACCCTTTTCCTCATTTACGACCATTGCAGAATGCCCACGGTCATGTGATCAAAAATGGGCACTTGGCAACTGGCATGTATTTATGACAATTGCGTTGTCCCAGGGTCATGTGATCATCATTTGTAACCTTTGCTTCCAACAAGCAAAGTCAACAGGGGAAGCCAGGTCTGCATGATTTACTTAACAGGTACAATGATCCATTTAACAACTTTGGCAAAAATGGAGAGAAACTCACTTAACAACTGTCATCAACATAAATTTTGGGTTTAGTTGTGGTCGCAAGTTGAGCAGTACAGCACAGCAAAGGCTGAGAAAACTCCTTAGTTTTACAGATGTGGGATGGGAAGCGGGGTATCATAACTTCTAAGCTACTAGATACCTCTTTCTTATGTACAGATAGTCCAATTTGAACTATAGCTGATATTCTGTAGTTTACAGCATATATTATTGATTTTTTTTGCTTTTCTGCACTTCTTTTCATACCCTTTTCTAGTTTATCAGCAAATCCTTTAAGAAAGCAATGAGAAGAAGGCATCTAGTATGGTTCACTATTTGAAATCATTGGATGATTCTGCTCAAGGCAATAAGACTAATCAATTAAAATATAATCTCCCTGTACATCAAGATCTCTGATTCTTCCAAAAGATGAAAAATAAGAGAGGGAGGGAAGAGACAGTAATTTGAGGCAAAACATTGAAAGAAAAAAATCCAGGATGGGTGGCCAATAAACATGGGAATAGAATGTTATAAAGGCTCTATTTTGAAACCAAATAATTACTTATTTCCGCTGTGTTTATCCCTTATTTATTTCTCTATGTCTTATCTCATTATTCCTGAAGTATAATGTAATTTTATAGTTCATTCCCCTGACCTTTATTGGGAAATGTGTAAAATAAAATCTACTGCATTGTGGTCTCATATTTTCCTGCTTGGTAAAGAGCAATATATAAATTAATAAATTGAAGATCATGTTTAGGAGAAAAGAGTAAACACTGATTCTGAGCTGTGATAGTGCAGTAATTAGAATTCAGTATTGCAAGCTAATTCTGCCAACAGCCAGTAGTTCAATCCTGACTGGCTCAAAATTGACTCAGATTTCCATCCTTCTGAGGTTGTAAAATGAGAACCCAGATTATTGGGGTCAATAAACCACATATAGAAGACTCTAAAGTGCTATGAAGCTGTATATACTTCTAAGTGCTATTGCTATTGGTGGAAGGGATAATCATGAATAGATACGTGTGTGTGTGTGTGTGTGTGTGTGTATCTTATTTCTCTTTATAAAATAGTTTGAAGCGGATTCTCTGAAGGACTTTCTTTAAAAAAAAACATTTAAAGTCTTTTTCTTTGTAAAATTTCTGGTTGAATTACTGATTGAGGTAAGAAAGACAAGCAGGGAATGAGAGGATAAATCTGCCTGTCATCTTGATGAATGCTGATCAGACTGTTAGTAAGGACAGTAATTAACAGAGGAAGAAAAACTTGTCATTATCCTAAGAGTGAGTAATTATTTTTGACAGATGATAATTAATGGTCTGGTAAAGTCAGCAAAAAATAATCCTTCAGTCTTGAGAAAAGTGGGATACTACTGGAAACATTTTCTATGTTGTTGTTTTTTAAAACATCCTTCAGGCTTTTAAGGTGCATGAAGAAATGATATCTGTGTATATGTATATTTTTGAGGTTATTTCTATCAAAACTTTGTACATCTTTAATTTGTCAACTTCTTTAGGAAAAGACAGAAGGTGCTTGTTTTCATGCTTAACAATCTCTATCGCTTGGTTGCTGCCAGTGATAGATGGGGAAAAATTGTAAAATATGTTCCTGACTGATAAGCAATAATAACTCCTGACTGATAAGAAATAATATGGAAAACCAGAACTGATGGGAAGAGTTCATATCTATAAAAGGATAGCATGAGGTTTAATAAATAAGTAAAATAAGAAACACAAAGATATCTCCATGGCAAGTCTTTGGAGCCATCACCACTTAGCATGATGAATGGAAGGGCCCACTGACTGCAACTGAGGCAGAGGGAGAATAGAAGTGCCCCCAGATTTGGAAAAGAGAAGATCACAAAAACAGCCTTGTTGAATTAGACTGGCCTCATCCACCATTATGGCTGTGGAGGCTCACTGGTATGGCATATATATGGCAGTTCTTTCCCTATTGTCTCCAGGCACTCTTGTACTCAGTAGGATGTTGCCTGGTGAACCATGAATTTTCCCTTTTGCAAACTCTCAATAAATAATTCTTGATATCTTTTATTTAATGTTTTTTTTAAAACTCTTGCTGTGAACTGTTGGCAAATCTTGCATCAGGGCATTATTACTCTGTGAACTAGTGTGGGAGATTCATTTTTGGAATAATGTTAAGTTTTGTTTTTGTCTTCTCTAAGCAATGGTATATGGGTTTTGCATTCAAAGATCAGATTCCATTTGGGTTCCTATAACATGCTAAGCAGAAAAAACAATTGCTATATTCATTCATTCATTCATTCATTCATCCATCCATCCATCACATTCACCCATCTCGCCTAAACAACTCTTTTCACAGAGCATGTGGAGATATATCATTAATATTTACAAGCATGTGGAGGTATATGACTGAAATATAAGCGCATGTGTGTGTATGACTGAGACCCAATTTGGTGTAGAGTTTAAGGTGCTAGATTATAGACTAGAGACTATTCTAGCCCTTTATGCATGAATGTTGGACAGTTCAGTCACTCAGCCCAATTCACCTCACATGAAAAACAGAAAGTAAAAAGCAAGATACATTTCCCCTCAAATTTTACTAAATAAAAGATGGGATCTAACAACCATTATCACTAAAACAATAATAATGGCAAATAAATTCAGTGGCAAAAATTCAGTCACAAAATACGTTAAAACAAGCTCCACAAATCAAGTAGTGTAATCATTCTACTGAGTTGTGTGAACCCTGCCTCTGAGTCAAATGGCTTTGAGGAGTCCCTTGTTAGACATGGCTACATATATTCACTTGAATTGAAACAGGGATATTATTTAAGAATCATTTAATTCCAATGATGAAATTGAGATGAAGTTTGCAGAATTATGCATATTATGGATATTGATTACAGAAGATATGACAGCAGCAGTTCAGCTAGAAGAATGAGCTTTCTCCTGAAAATTATTTATCAGTTACGTATAGTTTATGTTATGCTTTTTAACTCTCTCTCTCATTCACTGTCTGTCTGTCTTTCTCTTCAGGAGCTGACATAGTACAGTGGCTTGTGAAGAATCTCAGTATTGAAGATCTAGGTAATGCATTCATTGAATTCTAAGGAAGCATTATCTTGAGGCTTGTCGTTATAAAATGCGATGGTAAATGTTGTGATCTAAAGCTGAAAAATCAATTTTTTATTTGGAAGTTTTGGTTGGAAAGTGATTCCAAGCCAAAACTGATCTTGAAATGCTAAGTTAGATCCCAGAATACACTCTTCTGGAATGTTCTTCTTTATCTGGACAGGAAAGCTAAGTGAAAACAGAAAATACCAATCACATACTGCAGTACATTCTTAATAACTTTGGAACATTATTACTTCAAAATATGAACTTACTTTTACAGAAGTTTCATTATTTTCCAAGGTGCTATTTATTTTTCTTTTTACTTTATTCCTCTTTTGAAAAAAAATAGAAACTTTATTGGGGAAGACTGGAGCTTTTAAACTCATTCTATATAGCTGCACTTTAATAAAGCATGTAGACTGTATTTGCAAACGCAATAAAGCAGGAAATAGACTACATATAAAATATATAGATTTTTTTCTCAATAAAGACAAAAATTCAATTTTCAGAGTACTATAACAACAAAAAATTAAAAATATTCTTAAAAAGCAGAAATTACTGGTGATGATGTCTCAGATTCAGAAAACGATAGTTTATAGGCAACATGGCAAAACATGTTGACCCTTGGTGTTTCCTAATTTTTCCCAACTTTTTCTCTCTCCTGAAAGGTACGGCTTTCTTGATATATTGATATATTTCTTGATAGATATATGTTCGATATATTGTATATTGAAGTATTTTGGGCCCACTTGGCAAAAAAAAGCTCAAGACTATATTGGTTGGAAACATGTGAAAGAGGCCTTCATCCTGCAGTGGGTAGACAATGGCTAGAAGGATGATGCTATGTCTTCTGACCTAGGCTTCCCCAACAGCATGAAGTCGAGTCCTCATCCCGATAAACCCCTTTTATTTAATTTACAGTGAATTCCTCTCCAGAAAGTCCTGGCCAAAATCTTTCAAGATAGTTCACAATTGCAGACCTTTATCAGGCTTGGAGAATGACCAGGCTGATATCTTTCAGATGCCACAATACTTGGCAAGAATGCAGGAATGAACTAATTGTCTCCTGCAAAACCCCACTCCCCTTTCGCTCCTCTTTTATTCCCTATGGGAAGGGCCATTCACCGTCCACCTGTAGCTTTACTCCCAGGTCGACCCTTGTTCTTTAACTGTTCCCTTCATCTGGCAACTCTGTGCATGCGCACACTGGGAACAGGCTCCAGCTTCTGCCTCACTGATGTCCGACTCTGAAGGTAGCTGATAACTGTCAGATGGCCCTGGACTCTGGCTCTGATGCAGAGCACTTGTCAGAGCCTTCCTCAGACTCTGGGACTAGCCCATGTTCTTCCCCAACTTCCTCACTGTCTGAATCTGCTGCCAGCTCCGCTGGCCACTGATGGGCCACAACAATATATTTGATATAGCAGAGGCCACAATTCAGACTACATCGCTATCGTTGTTCTATTAAAAGTTTTATGGTTTCTTTTGCTTTGAACAGATAATTATGGTACCCTATTCCACCCAGTCAGGTAGGGAAAGTATGTTGTGGACCTGTCAGTTAACACTATCAGTTAAAGTATTCTGATTGGTGGACTTGGAGGAGGAGAAGACCTTCCCCACCCTATGGAATTCCTCCCCCCTCCAAAGTGAAGCAGGCCCACACCGTCCTGGCCTTCCATATAGAAATGAAAACATGACTCCGCAGACTTGCATAGGGACCCCATAAGGAACAGGCAGCCCTGGGCCTGGTTAGCACCCTGAAAGTCCTCCCTTCGCCTTACTTAATATTTATTAAAATTATTAAAATATTAATATTTATCCATTCATTCAACTTGCATGTTGCCCATCTCACCTGGAGGAAATTCTAATAGTGTTTTAATCATCCTTGTATCTTTAAAAACAGTTATCGTTTATATGCTGTTTTTATATTTCAATATATTTTATTGCATACCCCCATACGTTATGAATATATGCATTTATACCACTGCCATGAGAAGAGATCTCTCTCACCTTGTACTCCAGAATGATAAACATGCAGGTGAGATCTCAGTTGGATTGCAGAATTAAGGGCCTGAGTGTCTGGACTCTATTAAGCTTCCAGATGGGCCAGATTTTGCTCCATCTCATTCACCTGCAACAAATGGTGTCATTTGGCCTCCTAAGTAGTCTCTTGTGCATCCAGCCATGTGAACATCCATTCGATAGAAATTGTTATTTGCCTTTGCAAGGATAGCCAAATGTGTTCTTTTTTAACTGCATCATTGCTTCACTTTTTTATTTCTGGTATAAAGGTCTTTTTATTAGAAATGTATCATCCAGGTTCCTTTTTTGTTTGACAGCCTGTTAAGGGTGGTCCGTATGTTATTTAAGTAAGTGAATAATTAATATATCGTACTTGTGATGATTAACTCTTAATCCACCCCCAACACTGGGCTCAAAGCTGACTAAAGTGATCGCACTTCCATTTTGTTGAGTTTACCACTGATATCATCATATCTGGTCAGAAAATTCCTGCCACCCAAATTTTGCAAGTTGACTCCTGAAAAGCATAATTGTCTGACAGAGCTTGTGTGTGTATGTTTTACAGCTGAATCAATACATCTGGGAAGTCTCATTGCAGCACAAGGATATATTTTTCCAATCTCCGATCACGTACTGACTTTAAAGGATGATGGGACTTTTTATCGGTTTCAGGTAAGAGATCTGTTTTCTCCACTTGGATTACAGACGGGAGAGGTATGTCTTTCCTTGCTGAAGTCCTCCCATTTCCCTTTTTTATGATGGAACAAATCTAGAATAAAGTACCCTATTGTATACCTACCTTCTCCTGACTGAATTCTTCCACATCACCATAGAACTGTTTGCCTTTTAATGTAACTGATTTACCTTGCTCTCGATGGTATGAACTTTGTATATGTTGTTAACCCTTGGGATATTATCATGATAGTCCTGTTAATGTATTTTTTTAACCTAAGATATATTTTTTTTAAAGTAGAGATGCTGAGAATTGAACCTCAGACTTTCTGAAAGACAAATATATGTTTTATTTATTTATTAACAAATTTTTATTTTACTTATTCACTGATAATATATATTAATTAATTAATTAAATATATTTATATTTAGTAACAGAAGGTAACCATCCACTTTTCTTGGGAGGTCAACCACTAGATAACAGCAAGATGCAGAATAGATTCCCAAATTCTGGGCTGCCATCTAATATTCATTTAAATTTTTGGTTGTCTAGTTTTCTTCTTAACCTAGATAATGTCATTTTTCAGAACAACCATGGCAGCTTTTTTTAAAAAAAAAAATACTATAACATGGAAAGTAACATCGTGGTCATGTTTATGATTATTAAATGATTATTTTCTTTAATATTTCTCTTTGTTAGTATAAAGGAAGGAAAAGACTGGGAAATGCAATTCTAGGATCGTTTTCAGAAGAAATCATGGTGATTTGGTTTATTTCATTTCATTTCATTATTTTATTTTATTTATTTTTATTTTATTAGATTTATGTGCTGTCCACCTCATCCAGAGTTAGCACTGGGTAGCTTTCAAACATTAAAACTGGTAGACTTTAAAATGATTAAACAATAAATAACAACAAAAGTACAGTTAAAAGATGGGGAGGAGGGGAGCTCGAAGTGAGGTGGAAGTTTTTCTTAATCCAATAAACCACCTCCAGAATGGTACACCCCAACTGGCAGACTGGATCTGCCAGTTGGGGTGTACCATTCTGGAGGTGGTTTATTGGATTCAGGCCCTTATGGAAGGTGAGTAAGGTGGGTACGCATATCCCTTTAGGTGGTGCAGTGTTCCAAAGGGGGGGAGCTATGGCAAAGAAGACTCTTTTCCTGGACTTCAGCAGCCAAAATTCCTTGAGTGAAAGGGTCTGAAGCATGTCTTTTCTGCTAGCATAGGTGGGGCAGGTCAATCCCATTGGGGTGAGACAGCTCTTCAGATGATCCGGACTCTAACTATGAAGGTGATAACCAACACCTTGAATTGCACCTGGAAGCAAATCAGCTACCAATGCGGTTTATGGAACAGTAGTGTAACATGGGCCACCAATAAGGGCCCCAAGAACTGATTTTTTTTGCCCTTCTTGCTTTAAGAAATGAATGAAGTAATAAACCTTTTTAAATAAAGTGTTGTTGTCGTATCACATAGGAAATCAGGAGATATGAAACATAGCTTTTCTGTGATCATGGGCTTCTTAATTCATCATAGAAGCTCAAATGGTGGCAGTTCTTTTCAAAATTGCCTTTTTCAAATTTGCATTTCAGCTGGTGGAAAATGTGTTAAAATGTGTTGTGATTTGTGAATTGGAATTATATGCAAAGGGCTGTGTTAGGGATAACATTGTTTACCCTAACTGGTTTAGGTAAAATAATAAATATGTAATCATGGTTTATATGTTAAAGTGTTTGCAGCTTTAAATATAGGAAAGTAATTAAGGGAGTGGTTGTGAAAGCACTTTAAAAGAAGAAGCAAGACGACAGCTTGCTCTCTCTCTGTCTTTGATGATCCCTGATTACTGCTTGGAATCAAGACTGCTTTGCTCGAACGGGAGAGAAACAAAGGACTGATTTGTAAGTGAACTGACATAGGATATTCTACACGGACTTTGCTAAATGAATATCCCTGAATGGACTGACTAAATGATACATGACTATTGGACTGTTATTTTGACTATACTATGAACTCATAATGGAATAAACTATATTTTTGATAGCACAAGCGTATCTGTTATTTTTACTGTATGTTAATAAACATACAAGCTTAGCTCACTCATTTATCTGTGTGCCTATCTGACTAACGCTGCACATTCTGTTTAGCTTGTCTCCCTAACCCAGGTTGGGGAACCCAGGTTTAACACTGGTTATGGGCCCAGAGGCTGAAAAGTCAGTTTAACTAGGATAAAACAGATTTATGTAAAAAGTGAGAGTTTGTGTTGTTATACATTACAGTAAACAGACAGCTGTGTTTTATTAATTATAGTTTTATATCCATACAAAGAAAACATGGCACAAGTCAATCTACAAAGTTTGTCCCTTATATCCAAGTTTAATGGAACAAACTATGTATCATGGTCAATGAAATGTAGTCTGCTTCTACGAAGAGAAGGTTTGTGGAACATAATTGAAAATCCACCAAACATAGAAGAATGGGATCCAGAGGATGATGAAGATAAACTAAAGATAGAAGAATTTATGCATAAAAATGAACACGCTATTTGCATAATTGCTTTAACCTTAACTGACCAACAGCTTGTTTATATCCACGGAGAGAAAACGGCTGTTAGGTGTTGGCAGAAGCTGAAGAGGATTTATGTTCGAGATAACGTTGGTGCTCACATAAATCTTACACGGAAGCTTTTCAGTACGCATCTCCAGACGAATGGTGATATGCTGAGTCATTTGAAAACTATGCAAAGCATTTTTCAAGAACTGCATGAGAAAGAGCTTATTTTCTCTGAACTACACCAAGTCTACATAATTCTATCTTCACTTGATGAAAGTTATGACAACTACAAAACTTCCCTTGAAATTTTGCCAAAGGAAAATCTAACTTTAACTGATATAACTGGCAGATTGATTGAAGAGGCCAGAAGAAGGCTTGAAAGAAATGAGTTAAGGAGGCAGCAACCTCAAAAAGAAGATAATGAATCTCCTACTGCATACGCAATTAAAAAGTGCTTTAATTGTGGAGGAAGAGGACATTTGGCAAGATTTTGTAAAAAGGCAAAGCGCCAGAACGCTGGCCAGAATACAAAAAGTCATCAAAAGATAAATAAAAATTTAGAGTTAGCCATGTATAGTAACGAAGCTGTAAAAAATAATTTCTGGGTGGTTGACAGTGGAGCATCCCACTGTATAACAAATGATAACAGAAATTTTATTAAAATGTCCAAGAGTACACAGCAGATATCGTTAGCCAATGGCTGGAAACTGAAAACTAAAGGTCAAGGTATAGCATATTGTTCTTTTATAAAAGAGAATGTAAAAATGTTATATGTACCACAACTTAAGTTTAATTTAATTTCAGTTAGAATTTTGGTTAAACTAGGATATGTAGTTACCTTTAAAGGAAATAACTGCATAATTGAAAAAGAAGATAAGAAAATTACTGCATCTTTAAGAGGTGAATTATATGTGTTATATGATAATGGTTTAAAGATGGCTAACACAGTTTATGAAAATAACAAACCTCATGATGAATGTATTCACTTGTTACATCGAAGGCTAGGGCATTTAAATTTTAAAATGCTTAAGAAAACTGTTGAATTATCTAAGGGAATAAGTTTAAAACCTTGTAATAAGTATTTGCAATGTAATGCCTGTAATCAAAGCAAAGCCAGGGTCACACCGGCTAATAGAGTTGATGGATTTACTACTAAAGAGCCTTTAGAGGTAGTATTTGCAGATTTAATAGGTCCGAAAAAACCAAGTGTAGGAGAAGCTCGTTACATACTAAGCATAATGGACCATTATTCTAGATATGGGTTTTGCTATTTAATGAAGAGCAAAACTGAAACGTATCAAAATCTCTTTAATTGGATAAAATTTGCTGAAAGGAAAACTAAAAAGAAATTAGTAACTCTTATAACAGATAATGGTACGGAATTTACAAATAATAAATTCCAGAACAGACTAAGAATGTTAGGTATTCAACATAAAAAGTCTGCACCTTATAGGCCACAATATAATGCCTTTATAGAGAGACGAGGCCAAACATTACAATCAATGACACGAACTATGATGTCTGATTCAGGATTACCTGACAATTTATGGGGAGAAGCAATAATGTGTAGTAATCATATATTAAATAATGTTGTTAATTCAACAACAGGTGAATTACCATTCACACTGTGGCATGGTACAAACCTGATTTAAGTTACATGTACACATTTGGAGCACCAGCATGGGTGCATATCCCTTCACAACTTAGACACAAAGGACAGCATAGAGCTAAAAGATTATATTTTGTAGGATATACATCTAATCATAGATCTTATAGATTCTGGGAACCAGGTACATCTAGAGTTTACACCAGTGCTAGTGCTAAATTCCTAGAACATGTAGGATGGAATAGATTAGAGCAAGATTTAAATAATGAAGTAATTATTGAACCCTACAAAAGGCAAAAAGAACAGAATAGTTATAAGAAGATTCCAATTAAAGAAGAAGTCCACAAAGAGCAAATAGGACCAGAACAAGAGGAAACAGATGATCAGGAAGAGTTAGATAATCAAGAACAGTTAATGAAGGAAAGTCCACCTGTAAGTCCTGTAATACCGAGACGTACTACACGTATAACTAGACCACCTGATAGGTATCAAGCAAGTATAGTTTGCCAAGTAACTAAAGTTCCAACTAGTGTAGATGAACTTAAGATGTATCTTGCTAAGGATCAGGAGAATTGGCAAAAGGCAATGGAAAAAGAATTAAATTCATTAAAATAATGAAAGTATATGAAGATGCTAAATTACCTCCAGGAGAAAAATCCATTGGGTGCAAATGGATATTTAAAGTAAAAACTGGAAATGATGGGACTGTTACCCATAAGGCTAGGTTAGTAGCTCAAGGATTTAATCAAACTGCATCTGATTACGATGAAGTTTTTGCACCAAGTCTTAAAGCAACATCTTTAAGAGCAGCATTAGTGTGGGCAGCTAAGAAAAACTATATCATTAACCATTTAGATGTAGAAACTGCTTATCTGCATGCACCATTGCAGCACACTATATATTTAAGAAAACCAGTAGGTATAAAAGAAAATAAAGTAAATAGTAATGATTGTTGGAAACTCAAAAAGAGTCTTTACGGGTTGAAACAATCTGGCTTTGAGTGGAATCAATATATTGTGAAAGAGTTAAACAATATAGGTTTTAAATCTGGTTTAGCAGATCCATGTGTGTTTAAAAGAGAAAATAATGGAACGGTGTCATTATTGTTATTATTTACAGATGATATTGCTTTGATAACTAAGACTAATAATGAAGCTAATGAGATTATATCATTATTAGCCAAAAAGATAAAATTAAAGCATTTAGGTGAAATTAAAAAGTATCTAGGATTGACAATTAACAAAACAAAAAATGGTTTTAAGATATCTCAAGAAGATAAAATTTGCCAATTAATTAAAACATTTAAAATGGAACTTTGTAAACCGGCAAAGACTCCAATGAGTCAAGAAGTTTGCCAAATTAATGATCAAAGTCCCAAATTTGATAAGTCCATATATCAATCTTTGATTGGCAGCTTATCATATATAAGCAATTGGTCAAGGCCTGATATAGCTTATAGTGTTAATCAGCTGGCACGTTTTAATTCAGATCCACATCAATGTCATTGGCAATCATTAAAGAGAATTTTAAGATATCTTAAAGGAACAATGAACCATGCATTGTATATAGAACCAAAGGGTGATTTGAGTCTTAGTGCCTATGCAGATGCAAGTTTTGCAACTGATATAAACACTAGAAAATCAACATCTGGGAGGGCTATATTATTTGGTAAGACATTAATAGGGTGGAGGTCAATCAGACAACAGCATATTAGCTTGTCCACGATGGAAGCGGAATTTTCATGTCTGTCATTACTATGCACTGATTTGATTTTGTACAAGCAGCTATTATTAGACATGGGTATAACTGTTAAAGATTCCATTATTGTGTACAAGGACAACCAGGCAGCCATAAAGTTAGCTACTAGTATTGCTGTAAAAACTAGATCAAAGCATACTGATTTAAGATACTTAAATGTTAGAGAATCTGTAAAGAATGGGCTAATTAAATTGGAATACTGCATGATGGAAGAAAACATTGCAGACCAATTTACAAAAGTTCAAGGAGTAATTAAGTTTAAAGAGAGTTGTAACAAATATGATTTAAAGATGTAAATAGTTATATTATTATTTAACCTAAAAGGGGAGAATGTTAGGGATAACATTGTTTACCCTAACTGGTTTAGGTAAAATAATAAATATGTAATCATGCTTTATATGTTAAAGTGTCTGCAGCTTTAAATATAGGAAAGTAATTAAGGGAGTGGTTGTGAAAGCACTTTAAAAGAAGAAGCAAGACGACAGCTTGCTCTCTCTCTGTCTTTGATGATCCCTGATTACTGCTTGGAATCAAGACTGCTTTGCTCGAACGGGAGAGAAACAAAGGACTGATTTGTAAGTGAACTGACATAGGATATTCTACACGGACTTTGCTAAATGAATATCCCTGAATGGACTGACTAAATGATACATGACTATTGGACTGTTATTTTGACTATACTATGAACTCATAATGGAATAAACTATATTTTTGATAGCACAAGCGTATCTGTTATTTTTACTGTATGTTAATAAACATACAAGCTTAGCTCACTCATTTATCTGTGGGCCTATCTGACTAACGCTGCACATTCTGTTTAGCTTGTCTCCCTAACCCTGGTTGGGGAACCCAGGCTTAACAGGCTGCAATCATACTGACCCTAATAAATAGGATGTTTTGGATATGTATGGGCAATCACACCTGTACAAAATTGTTTTGAGTTTCTCTATTTCAAAACATATGCATTAAAATAATTAAGAAGAGTTTTTTTTTGTTTCATTGAAACGTAAGCTGCCTAAATATCTGAAGGTGAATAGACACTTGAATACCTACATCTTTATGATAAAAGTTTTGTTTTCTGGTTTTTTTCAGGCTCCATACTTCTGGCCTTCCAATTGTTGGGAACCAGAAAACACGGACTATGGTGAGACTCTTTAGTGCATCTTTTGAAATGCACCTTTTATAAACCCCTTGTCTCTAATAATCATTTTTCTCTAAAAGAAATTATAGAATAATATAATTGTAGAGTATTATGCTGACTGATGAACAGGAAGGCCTGGAGGAACGTTATCCATGGGGTCATGATGGGCCAGACACGACTTCGCGACTAACAACAACTAAATGCTGACTGATAATCCAAGAAGTTGTAATGCTAACTAGGTACTGGAGAATGCTACTATATTTAGTTTCATGATATAAAAGTCAGTAGTTGCTAGCATTTGTGCACAGATGATGAGCAGGAATAATGCAAGCAGAATACCCTAGCAAAACATATAAAATGATTTTCTTTGAAGCTGCAATCCACTCCCTGTCCCTCCATTTTTAAACAACAGCCTGCTTGACTTGAAAAAGAGAAGGCCTTGTTATAGACTGGACTTGAGCTGTCTGATAGCTGTGCCCTGGGAGTATTTGCCACCCATCTACTGGCTGATGGCTGAGAGGGCTGCACTTAATGGATTTTTGCTTCTTTGGGGAATTGTAAAGACCAGGGATCTGGCTTCTAGAAGAATGGGTACAGACTGGGAATCATGAAGTGTGACTATGAACTTAAGTTAGCCTTGACTGGTGAGAGCTGAATTAAAAAACAGTGGCCTAAGGTATGAGATGGTAGGTAAAGGTTCTCCTCTCAATATGTGCTAGTCATTTCCAGCTCTAGGGGGCGGTGCTCATCTCCATTACAAAGCCAAAGAGCCATCGCTGTCCGAAGATGTCTCCATGATCATGTGGCCCGCATGACTAAATGCCGAAGGTGCACGGAATGCTGTTCCCTTCCCACCAAAGTGGTCCCTATTTTTCTACTTGCATTTTTACATGCTTTCAAACTGCTAGATTTGGTGGAAGCTGGGACAAGTAACAGGAGCTCATTCCGTTAAGTGGCACTAGGGATTTGAACCGCCAAACTGCCGACCTTTCCAATCAACAAGCTCAGCGTCTTAGCCACTGAGCCACCATGTCCCTATGTGAGATGAATTTCTGTCCTTAAACACTGAAATATTTTCCATCATTTTGGTGTATGGGCTGGATTAGTGATTTTCACAGCTCCCTGTGGAATTCTAGTTATATTCCACTGCTCCTTGCAGTTTTAAAATATCTGTAGAAAGTGAGGGATATCCATAAATTGGAGGTGCAGAGGAGACAGAGAGAAGACATTGGGAATAAAATCTAGATGGCTGCAAGTAATCACCCTCTCTGTCTTTCTTTCCCCATTTCAAATGCCTGGTTGCCATGAGGCAAGCATTCTACCTGTGGATCTTAATGCAAACACTAGCTCAATTCACCCTAAGACTTCATGGGTGGAAAACTAACCTGCAGATTTACAAAGTCCTTCAAGGAAAAAAATATGACAACTTGATGCTGATATGAATGATGTTTTTGATAAAATATTTATCAATCAAATTCATATAACCATGCATCTCACTGAAGGTGACTCTGGGCAGTAAATGGGAATCAATACAAAAAAAAAATATGTTCAATATAAAAGCTTTATTAATAAGTGAGAATACAATCCACAGGAGGGGATGGATAAAAATGGCTACCTCAACAATGGAGCCATCTGGAGAGGTATATCAAGACTTGAAGGCTGATACACACTGCACCACAATCTAAAAGTATAAGGAGATTTTCAATTTATGAGACCTAAGAAAAAGAACAAGACATTTATGGCTGTTTAGTCTATCATATGCTCTCTGGACTTCTATCCCCTTGGCTTATTCAAGCAAGAAAAGCGGAAATGGTTTGGAGATTTCCAAAGACCAGTAAACATACAGTATTTTTTCCTTGATGGAGTAGTATCTTTGGATTTTAAGGAAGTGGTCTGTCCATCTCTGAAATCCTCCCTACATTCAGATATTTTCTTTACTACTATCCTGTCGAAAGCACCTCTTTTGCAGCCAAGGTGCATATTATATTATTGTGGAAACAGCAATATTGATTGCCAATTAGCTACTGAACCTATTCATTTGACTCTTGATATAATGCCCTAAACCACTGGAGTCCAGAATACCTGACAGATGCTCATTAGCTAAACCAGGCTAATTATTGCCTCAGGATGTTTAGTTTTATAAATTGCATTCTGGGCTTAGGGTAGGGTTAAACTCTCTGTGCACTACCTAGAGTCATGTTGGTAAAATTGCCTGAGGAATTTCATCTATGTGCAACTTAAAAAAAAAAAACCTAGAACACCATTTTCTCAATATTTGCTAAGAGGCCTTCTCGATGGTGGCACCTCCATTCTGAAAATCATGAACACCTTTCAAAATAGCTCACACCGAAGATCGACCATTTAACCCAGGCCTTCATAAATATATTAAATAAGATTTGATATCCTATATTTTTAGCTAGTAGTGTATTATTTCATTTAAAGTATCTATCTGTGTTGCATTGTCTTTTTATACAATGTTTCTGCTTAGAATGATAGTATGGACAGTTTGGAGAAAACTATCATAAGTATTGTCCCTTATTTGTCCCTTAGATTGTCCCTTATTTCTCTCTCCATGCATTCATCAGAGCTCTGGACAGCACCTTATAAGCATATCACACACACTTACACACACACACACACACACAAAATGCTGTTGTGAAACCGGCAATATCTTTATCCACATAGATCACATTATGGATAATTCTTGTTTAATCTGCCTTGTTTAGTGACTTGTTTGCAGTTGCAGTTGTGATGAAATGTAACTTTGTGATCAGTCCTCACAGCTGCCACCTTTGCAGGTCCATAAAGCAGAGGAAAACTGAAGATACTAAGATCACAGACTCAGTTTTGCTTAGTGGCCTCTTCACTTAACAACTTAGTTGCCGATCCCAAATGTGGTTGCTAAACAAGGGCTACCTATGTAGAAAAGCATGCTGTGCATTTCAGTTTCAGCGGGCACATGAAACAGAGTGAGTAGAGACAACCTTAGGCTGTAGGATTGCATGAGGTCATTCAATTAATTCATTTATGTCCTTTGGGGTCCTTTTTCTATTCTCATCATTTTATTGGAGTGCATATCTCCTAAAAAAAACAACAACAACAACCTTACTTGCCACTCTTGGCCAACAACAACTTCCCATATCTGGTCTAAGGACCAGGTTTTCCACCCCTGATTTTATTCTATTCTGAACTTCATGGAAAGAACTTAAGTAAAGAGCTGTGATTGCTGTCACTAAGCAATGCAGTTATTTGATATTTCGCTTTACAGTCATATGATTTTGATAATTGGAACTAGAATGTCCATTCCTTAGTTAACTGCAGGTTTCAAATTGATTGAAACCTAAAATACCCTCTTCAATTAGAGAAATGTGCAGTTTTCTCAGTGTTGGATCTGTATGTATGAGAATCCCAATTGTTTCTTAGTAGAAACAATTATTTCAGAAGGAGTTGTTTGATTCTCTCTCTCTTTTTCCTTTTCCTTTTCCTTTTCCCTTTCTCTCCCTCTCCTCCTCTTTCTTCTTCACTTATCTTTAATGGTGTTTTTTGCTGTTGTTTATTTCTGTCTATAGCCATCTATCTTTGCAAGAGGACCATGCAGAACAAAGCTAGACTGGAACTGGCAGATTATGAAGCAGTGGGTATATTGATTTTAATATCCTCAAAACTGAATGTCTTCTGATGTTATATGGGCAGCATCATTATCTAAAATTATATTTATCCAGAAATTATACAGATGTTGGGGTAATATCAGAAAGAAATATGTATTCCTTTTGACTTAGATTCGAATGGGGCAGGCATACGTTTTATTTATATTATGCCAGGGAGTTTAAGGTGGTTTACATGGAAGTTTACCCCTAATTTTATTCCTGCACAACAATCCCTTATGGAAGATGGAGAGGGGAATGAGAAGAGTAAAAAAATAGTCAATTCTGTGACTGAATGTGGACTTGAACTTGGATACTTTGCTGTAAACAAGTGCTATGACTTTTTACAACCCCAAATAACATTTTAAGAGTAAGATTATTGTGGAATTAGACCCTCCTTAATTTCTGCTAATTCTGCTTGATTCCCCTTTACAAATGGGGCCATTCAAGGAAAAAAATCATTCTTATTTACCTATAAACTAGGTTTAATGAACCATTTTTAAAAAGGTACTCAGGATGTTTCCACATAGATAACTCCAGTTCTTTCACCGTTTTCTACAAGATCTGGGGAAAATAATGTGCATTAAATAATTTTAAGTTTTCTTTATTGGAGTGACTAATTCTATATACTGCTTCAAAAGACTAAAGAATTATCAGAGTATAATGCTATATTTTTCATGGCTACTTAAAATAAAAAAAAATTAGAACTATTCAGTTGTTTCTTGCTAAAATGCTAGGAACTCTTAAGAGTCCATTCTGCCCATTTCTCATTATATGACAATGTATATATATGATGTAATATAGAAGTATCAAATTCAAGGCATGGGGCCCAATCCAGCCCGGGGGTGTGTGCTTATAAATCTGGCCCATGGTACTCCCCTGGAAACAGCAAAGGACCAGCCCACAGTGTCTCTTTCAGCAAAAATGGAGCTCAGGAGTGCTGCGTGTGGCCCTCCTGAGCTCCATTTTTGCTTGGCATAGCACTCAGGCCACCACAAGAGTGATGTTGAGCTGGCCACGCTCACCCTGGCCACTCCCACTGCCCCCCCTTCCCGAGGTCAAACACAACCCTGAAGCAGCCCTCAATAGCAACCAGGATGATTAGGGGACTGGAGACTAAGGCATGTGAAGAATGGTTGCAGGAACTGGGCTTGGCTAGTCTGGTGAAGAGAAGGACCAGGGGAGACATGATAACAGCCTTCCAATATTTGAGGGGCTGCCACAGAGAGGAAGGGGTCAAGCTATTTTCTAAAGCACCTGAAGGCCAGGCAAGGAATAATGTATGGAAACTGAACAAGGAGAGATTTAACCTGGATATAAGGAGAAACTTTCTGACAATCAACCAATGGAACAGCTTGCCCTCAGAAGTTATGGGAGCATCATCACTTGAGACTTTCAAGAAGAGATCGGACTGCCATTTGTCAGAATGGTGTAAGGTCTCCCGCTTGGGTGGGAGGTTGGACTAGATGACCTATAAAGTCCCTTCCAACTGTGATTATCTGTTATCTGAAATCAAATTTGATGCCCCTAATGTAATATAATTTTCATGGAGAGTAATTATGCTATTCAACATTGATTCAGGTGTATATGGTGACTGTAGACCACATTGACTGATGGCATCACCTACCAATGCAAACATTTGGAAATATTGGGAAAGAGGAGAAGCGTTAATAGCCCCTATGTTTTGGTACACTAGTCCTGTGCCTACTTGGCCTTAGCCAAAGCCAGTTATGATTATATTAATTATATAAAATATTGTTAGGGATACACACCCTAGCAGAACGTGCAACGGCAGTCTAGCAGGCAGGCAAATATGTGAGATAAACGTTGTTGTAGCTTACGCTCAGTAAAACAGATACACTGTGCCAATTAAATAGTTTGTTATTCCAGCAAGAGTTATAGCATAGTCAAACAGTCCATATGTCATACACTAGTTCAGTCCATCCGTGGATTAATCAGTTGCAAAGTCCAGTGTCGAAAAAGAGGTCAGTAAACTTACAAATAATCAGTCCAGTAATATATCTCTTTTGCAGTTAGAGATATGAAGAAAATCAAACCCCTTTTCTTCTTTCAGCAATAGCAAGGAAAAACACGCAGTTATCACCATCAATCCATCATTGTCAGCAATCCAGTAAAAGCCAGCAAACAGTGAGCTCTCTTGCTCCCTCTTATGGTGATTTTACAACCGCACCCAAAATACATGTTTTAACAGTTAAAGTGATACACACACTTAAACTCACTAACATAGTTTATATATATTATTTTACCCAAACTAAGTTAGGTAACCAATGTTATTCCTAACAAATATAAATCTATATACCATTGTAATGTATAAATCAACTCAGCACCTAAAGATTATTCGGTAGATTCAAAATATGTTATTGATTGCACTGATACTTCTCTTAATGTAGTCACTCATTTTTCAAACCATTTCTATATAAATGCAGCATCTTCTACAGTGCATTGACTGTAAAGGTTGGAGACAGCACCATTCTTGGTGTCTGTAATTAACATGTGGTTTGTCATGGCAAAAGATTATGGTCCAAGTTGGTGCTTTCCAGATGAGTCAAGCACAAATCTTTCTAGATGAGAAGGATGGGTGTTGTAGAATACCAGTTTGGGGAAGGCTCAGGTAGTCTTGTTCTATTTCCAAATAGTGACCGCTGGATCAGATTCAGTGTCTCTAAGCTGAGAGTGATGTTAGGAGCTCTCTTTTGAGTCAATACCACCATCCCTCTAATCCCATCCCTGACCTCAATATTTGTTTGCTTCCAAGTAATCTGTACTTAAACCAGATCTGAACATCCTTTTTAATATAAAAATATTAAAATGGAGAGCAATCACAGATGGAAATATCCATTAATCCTCACCCTACAGAAAAGCTCTGTTTTAACTAATTTCCAGAAGACTGTCTCAAAGGGAGCTATTCTAGGTTCCAACGGGAGCTTTTTCCAAAGTACAAAAGTCATAATCAAGAAATGCTGCTGGCTGAACTCCATCTATTCTAGAAAATCGACCACCACTTACAGTTTCTCCTGGGATAACCTTTGTGGATGAGTTTGCTATACTCTGGTTGATGAAAGCAGTCCTGCATCTACCTCTGTTTGCTAGCAATAAGCTTTATAGGTTGAAACCAGCACTTCAAATTGCACTCAAAAATCTACTCGTAGTTAAACCTTCTAAAAATGCGTATGCTGATTTTCACCAACCAGTAAGTGGGCTCCAGATCCCAGGACTCACAGCCATTCCAGAAGAATACTGTGGTTGAAGGTATGACAGCCAGGCAAAAGGATCCAGAGTGGTATCCTATGCCATCCATGTTCTAACAAAAGTAATCAATCAGTGCTACATACCTTAGATCCCATGGCTATCTCTAAACCTTGGCTCAAAGAGACATAGCAATCTGTTCCTTCTAGGGCCTCTGGAGTTAAATCCCTACCAAACTTGAAAACTTTCAGTTGACTTTAAAAAAAGTGGGAGTTTGGAGTTAATTGTTGTCAAAAACAATTACATCTATGGACAGACATTTAAGGAGGGGCTTTATTACAGCTCCTTCAAGACTACAGATATCAACTTTTTCTGAAGCAAGGCATTGTCAGCTTCATAAATTCAGCCTGACATGCACCCTCCAGTCCCAATCAGAAGAGGTGTGGATCTGGCAGGGGTCATGCCAGAGAGTGCCCTATCCATTTCATCAGGATCAATCAGGGGTGGGATACAACAGGGTTAACTACTGCTTTGGGATTTACAAGCTTCCCTGCACACTGTGAGCCGTGCTCCTGTAAATCGTCATCAGCATGCTGTGTGCAGAGATGCAGCCTTTGAAACAGCCCTCTTTTCCTGCTTTTTTAACTGCAGCTGTGCCTCGTTTAGCAGCTGAAGTTGAAAAATCAGGAAATAAAGATCAGGTAAGAGCCCAGGTGGGCACGTGGCCAAAAACATCAGCAGACATAGAACCAGTTCTATGTCTGCTGCTCTTCAAAGCTACTGGTTCTACAGAAGTGGACAGAATCGATAGAAACCCACCCCTGGGATCAATGGACCAAATGGAACCCAAGATAACATGGCCAGACATTGGAATCGCTACATCAGACATCAATGTGGAATTTTCAAGTGAATCTGAGCAATTATAACAAAATGATTATAGTGGCCAGGCAGTCCTCATGCTCTGTGCATTAATCATAGGCTTTCTAACATCTGGCCGAAAAATCTCAGTGCAATCTCCCATCATCATTTCCTAATTATCTGGGGCCTTCTAAGCAGTATTTCAACCTTTAGAATCAAAATTATCAAGATTATTTTGTTTTCCTATGCCTACAATTCAAGAGCCTTAATATTCCTCACCTATTTTTTCTTCTTGGGATTGTGACAACATATCTTCATCTAAATTTTGGAAATTTATAAAAACAGAAAATAACTTCTTGAATGCTGAAAAATCTGTAGCTTTTTAACCCACCTAGTGCCTGTTAAATGCAGTGGTGACTGATGCTTGCACAGGTTGACATGCATAGATGTTTAAATTTACATTCCTTCCCACAACCTGGGCAGAATTGCCAGTTGTTTTTGAAATCAGCCAACCATTGTACATGGACAGTTTTGCACATCACATTGTAATTTTCTGAGTGTTTTTATTCTTGCACCCGTATACTGTCATTATTTCCACACCATCAGCTGTTGAATTATGCAACTATAATTATGAATGTTCTCAACAAATCAACAAAAGCCTTATTCAGCATCCACAGTCACATCATGGTATATCTATAAAGGAGGCATAGCACTAAATTCAGTTCTCTTGCAAATATTAAGAGTCGGACTCATTAATTAACACTAGCTAATTAGATCTTTTCTTTACCGCCACCCCAAACGGATTGCTCACATAATCAAGAATCATATCCGTACTGGTCTGTGTAAGTTCAGAGAAGAATGCCATATCCATTTCACCATGGTTTGTTTTCAGAACACAAAATGCCACTTTTAAAAACATCCATTCGTATGGCTGGAATGGAACTGGTTTTGTTTCTTTCTGTGCCACACTCTTCCTCTCTTTAACTTTTACTTAACTTTTATGTAAATTCATCACATCTCTGTGTGAGTCATTTCAAAAGTGTTATGCAATAGACTGTGGATTTCACATTTTAACAATTAAGGTCTCGCTTCAGGTTGCTGAGCATCTGGATTCTTGTGGGAAATTGTACTAACCTAAAATCTTCCTGCCAATAATTCAAAGCATTCAGTTTACACACTTGGCACATAATGGATTTGTATCTTGAAAGGTAAATTCAATATTTCGCTATCCCACTGTGATGCCTGAATCAATTATTTTTACTCACCCCAGTCAACATGTTATGTTAGATAAGAGGCTTCTGTTAAATGATGGTGATTCATCCATATTGCCATGGCTTAGAATTAGATCATCGCAGCAACAGAGGGCAGCCATCTTCCCCAACCTGGGGCTCTCCAAATGCTTTCCGACTACAGTTTACAGAATTCACAATATTTCTGAAAGGCACCAAGTATGCGAATGCTCATGGTTAGGAAAACAACGAGCATTACAGAAAAGTGTGTACACATAATGATTATACAACATTGTTACAAACAAAAGTTTAACACTTTTCAGATTAGGGCAAATCAGTTGAAAATTATGTACATTTAAAAGCCCGCTGAAGTTAGCAAGGAGTTACTGGAATTTTTTCCATGGAATCAATGAAACAATAGAGGTACGAAATGCCGTTTTCATTTGATATAATAATGCATAGCGATCACCATAAGGATCATAGAAGTTATGTGCAGGCGGAAAAGCCCCCTAAAAGAATAAAACCAATTCAAGGTTCAAAAAAAATCAAGAAATGTTTGAACACAAGGTATATATATATATAGACTTTAATTTTCACATTAATATGATCTAGATACTATGAACTAACCAGATTTCCTCATGGTGATTCTTTGGATTGTTAGCTCTCCTTACTCTTGCATTGTTGTCCTTGTTTTGTTGTTGTTGATATTATTTTCCTGTCCACTTAGGAGAATTTAGCAAGACTTCAGAGAGCTTTTGCCAGAAAGTGGGAATTCATCTTTATGCAAGCTGAAGCACAAGTCAAGTAGGTGTTTGCAGTAAAACAGTTTCAAATGATTGAAAATCGTGGTGATACTGAATACAAGGTACTCATGAAATATACTATTTCAAGCTCATTCTTTAAGGTTGAATTGTCCTCCCAACAATTGAACACATTTCTATATTTTACACTCCACTTGGTACGAGAAAAGTTTCAATCTTTTTGCATCCTCATTCATCACCCCCACTTCCTCCAATCCCTTAAGGTGAGAAATCATTGAGAAGACACAGCCCCACCTTGGCTGGCATATCAGAGAGGAAAGAAATCTGAACTCAAGACCTGAGAAGGCCAAGCTAAACACAGCATGGCTTCATGATGCTAATGGCTACGCAATAGAATACATTAAATTTTACTTGGCACTGTTGGAAATATGTTAAGCATGGAATAAGCATGGGATTCAGGTAGCCCTCGGCTTATGACCATAATTGGAAATGAAAAATTTGTCATTAAGGGGTGTCATCCTTAAGAGAAGCATCACATAACTAGCTGATTTTACAATCTTTTCCACAGTTATTAAGCAAGACATCATATGTCCTGCTGACTTCCCCACTGACTTTGCTTGTTCAAAACCAGCTGGGAAGGTTGCAAAGGGCAATCAGATGACTCTGGGATGCTGCAACTATCATAAATACCTACCAGTTGCCAAGCACCCAAATTGCAATCAGGTAACCATAGCAATGCTACAATGGTCATAAGTGCACGGACTACAAACTATTACCCATGTTTTTTTAAAAAGGGAAATTCTGTTGAAATCCTGAAAGACACGTGGGACATTATATCAGACCCATTCTCTGAACCCAAAAATATGTATTTGAGTTTTGAATGTCATTTTTGCAATTAAAACCAAAATCTTTTCTCTACTTTACCAAATCTTTATGGCTTAATCCACTGATTTAGCCATGTAGGACACTATGGTAATCACAAGTAAGTGATGTTGCTACAGATTATTTTATTAACATAAACATTAAAAAGGAATTAAATTTAATTTGAATCTTGCTATCTTCAATACAGTATGTGTATATATATATTAATCAATGTCAACCACACGGATAAGAGTGGGTGCTGATTGTTAAACTCTTGCTGCTAAAGCTATTCAATTTATGGGCCTAATTTTAAGTTGGTTTAACTGTTGTGGCTATCACATAGACTGTAATTCCTTTCTAAGAGTTGTCAATATTTTTGGGGGAATGTTGACAAAAATCCTTAGTTCATGTCCACCTTTGATTGCTATAAAAGGTATAATATAGATCCAGTAAAACTATATGGTCATTTGGTTGAATATGGGGGGGGGGGGCAATGAAATAAATAAATCAAATAAACAAAGTTTAGCCCTAGTTTAACTGCCATGCTTCCCCATGTTACTCCAGACAGAGGCTGAATTTAGTCTGGGTGTATTTTTATTTACACTAATTTCAGACTCTTAGGTGTATATGCAAATAATTGACACTTAGATGTCTTTGGGTGGATGGATGAGTAGATGGTTATACAGTAGGAGCACTATATTTTTGGTATAAAATTTTAGACAGATGTTTTCTGCAATACTTAAATTAAATAGCCCATTGGTTGTACATGTAGTTCTCTTTTATATATACTGAGATCATTTGCACCAAAACAAATTCCTCGTTTGTCCAATCACACTTGGCCAATAAAGATTTCTATTCTATTCTATTCTATTCTATTCTATTCTATTCTATTCCATTCCATTCCATTCCATTCCATTCTATTAATGACCGCTTCATACAGTTACTGTTCACAGTTGCAACAATGGCAAAAAAGTAACTCTGCAACCAATCCTCACATTTATGACCTTCACATTTCTGTAAAGCAAAGGAAAATTGAGCAGAGTCACAGTTTCATTTAGTGTCCAATTTGCTTAGCGATCAAGTTGCAAGACCCATTTGTGGAACAAGGACCATCTATATTCACATTGTATGTTGAGCCAAATTAACCAACCACATTTTAGTCTAGGATCCTGGGCAATCCTGTACAATAATGCAATTAATTGTAAAGTGGACTAATTGTACCTGCAAATACAATATGATGGAGAGAAGAACCTAGTTTGAATTGTATGGCAGAATGCTCTGTATGCAGGTTTTGATTAACTAAAAATTCATAATGAATATTAATACAAATCAGGATTGCACACAAAACTGCTTTTGGATCTATTTTATTTGTTTTTTTTAGAATTGACAGAAAAAAGGATAAGACAGAAAGGAAGATTCTGGATAGTCAAGAAAGAGCTTTCTGGGATGTCCATAGGCCGGTGGTAAGATTCACAGACTTGTTATTCTTTTATAATAAGCTAATTATAAAATATCTGGAGGCACAATGGTGATGTGTCGATATTTTGGGCAATCTTTTCAATCTAATGGCCACACAATAGACGTAAGTCAGAATTAGCTGGGCATTCCTCTTCGGCATAATCTAGCAAGCCTCTAATTCAGGGGTCCTCAATTCCTAGGCCATGGTGCACTACCAGGCCATGGCTTGTTTGAAACCAGGCCACAGGAGAGGTGGGCAAGCACACATACACTAGAAGCTCCATTCACATGAGTGGAGGTCCTTGTGCTAGCATAGGAAGCTTCCCTTTTGCAAGTGGAAGGTGCTTGCAAGTACAAGCAGAGCTTTGTGCGCAAACCCAAGCCCCACCTCTGCTCAAGCGCCCTCTGCATGAATGAGGGGAGTTTCCATGCATGAACGCAAGCACTTGCCGCTGATCAGAGTGTAGCTTCATGCACAAGCCCAAGCACCCTCTGCTCATGTGCAAAGCTCCATTTGTGCGAGCAGAGGGTGTGTATGCCCACCGCTTACACAAATGGAGCGCTGTGTATATGTGCGCGCCTGTCACTCATGTGTTCCCTCCCCCCACGCTGGGCTGCCAAACTGGAAAGTTTGGGGACCACTGGATTATATCACATTTTACAGAATACAGCTGAGCTAATCCATGTTTACCTGTTTTGTTGTTTAGCAACCATTCTCAGTTATGACGGTGCTGGAAAAGCAACTTTACAACCAACCTTCACATTAATGTAACTTTGCAGGTCTGTAAGGCAAAAGAAAGATGAAGTAAGATAATAAGTACATTCATGGTTTTACTTAGCAACTGCGTCACTTAATGATTGAGTTGTTGATTCCAATTGTGGTTGCCAAATGAGGACTATCTGTATCAGTTAACTGAATAAGTGCTCTACAATCATTTAGGTAAAGAAGTAGAGGATGTCATATTTGAAAGTGAAGACACCTGCTTCTCTGGCATAGAGGGCCACAGTATATAGGCATTGATTTATGAAAAGCACAGATACCAAGCAAATTACACATCACCATCAATTGATCACAGTAATGAATTCCCTGTACATTATTAGCCCTTGATGTTACTGTAACAGTGTGACTGTAGTTGTTCTCTAAACATGGGAAAATCTAAATGAGTTTATTATTTTCATGTAAGTTCATCAGCATGATATACGTTCAAAGCTTCCTTTAGAAAAAGAGAGGAATATTTCATAGTAAAGTGTATGACTTTTGCGAGTGTTATGAAGATTGCAATTTGATCTTGCTTTATAGCGAGAAGAATGCTGTACTGCAAAACAAACGGTTTCATGTAGGATTGCCAATTGACAGAGCCTTCTATGCAGTTCACCACATTGATTTGATATATTCTTTAATATTACTGCATTCCATCCTTTGATGGGTACTTTGCAATATACTTTTAAAACTAGATTGTAAAAGGAAAGAACACCTAATTTTGATAAAAGGCCAAATCTCAATATATATTCAGTGCTTGCTATAAATGTTGGATTTGGCTTAAAATAGCACTTCCGGGATGAGAAAACCAAATGTGGACTAAGTTATTTGATGCTGGAAGATAGACAAATTAAAGATATTTGATGAGGAATATCCTTAATAATTAAGTATATACTTCCACTATTGATTCTATGTACAAAGCGTTTGACTATCTTGTCCTTTGTTATCGGTGTTTATCCAGATTATGCAGTTTGATTGCAATAAAGACATAATTCAATAACATGTGATCTGCAACTGAAACTGTTGGCTAACAACAAATTGAGGAATGCTGTGCAAATTGAAAAAAAGTCTTGTTTATTCTCAAGGAATCCATTAATTTTTGTCCATGTTTTCATCACAGAAATTATAGAGACTATGAGTGAATATCTATTATTTCCTGAACTATGACTTATGTAAACTACCATATTTCAACTGCCCAATTCTGGATGATTTTTATATGACAGCAAAAAAGACTAGAAGTTATCTGAATTTTGCAGACTAGCTAAGCCCTAGTTTGTTCAGAAAGCAAATAATAAATGATGAAGGCTTAGTACAGTATATGAATCAAGCTATTATATAAAAGTGGAGTTCAAACAAGTACTTTATCTCCAAAAATCAAGTGAAGAAGTCAAATGATTATGATGGAATTTTAGAAAAGTGCACCCAATGACAATATATGCCCTGCAAATAAAAAATAGATAAACCCACTCTTCCATTGAACTGAACCTCACTGAAAGCTAATTTGTACTGAATTAGCCTGCTGTGATTTCTAAATGAACTTCCAAATGTTAGATTAAAAATGCAATTCTAATTGCACCATAAGTCAGAGTTTGAAATCATTGGTCTGTAGAAAATGAACATTAAATAAAATTAATATTTTTGAATATGGGTTTTTTTCTTAGCCGGGCTGTGTGAATACAACAGAGATGGACATCAGAAAGTGTCGGCGAATGAAGAATCCACAGAGAGTTAAAAAGGCAAGCTTCTTCTTCTGTACTCCAAAGAACATGTAAAATGTGCTAGATGAGATTTTTATGGATACATTTAGTGCTGATCTATATTAAGACACTGACCTCAGCCTTAGTAAAAAAATAACCCTCAGCTGAGGGAAATGTTTCTGTGAAGTTGGTTTATATATCTTTATGGACTGACCTGAAATTA
This sequence comes from Hydrophis major, assembly GCA_033807585.1. Taxonomy (NCBI): domain Eukaryota; kingdom Metazoa; phylum Chordata; class Lepidosauria; order Squamata; family Elapidae; genus Hydrophis; species Hydrophis major. The sequence goes on along the minus strand of CM066328.1, from coordinate 82,552,696 downwards.
TTATTATTATTTTGACATTATACAGAGGCCTTTGAGATAAACCTAATGACTTTATGCATCCTTGATTACATCTAGAAAAAAGGAATAATTGTATTCAGTTCAAATATTGTATATAATATCTATTTGAAAATCAATTTTTAACATTCGTAGATATACACTTTTACAATTATAGTAATTGAAGTTGGTAAAGGAAAACATCTAGGCTGTAATTTTATTCAGCACTTTACTATGCTGAAAAAAGTTGAAGTCCATTATTAATCTACTAAAATTTCTCTTCAAATATAACCATATATCTGTTTTTTGCAGATATATAACCATATATCTGTTTTTTGCAGCAAATAATGGATATAGATATTCATGATAACAGTCTATATCAAGGGTCTTCAAACTTGGCAAATTTAAGACTTGTGGACTTCAACTCCCAGAATTCCTGAGCTAACATGACTGGAGGAGGAATTCTGGGAGTCCACAAGTCTTAAAGCTGTCAAGTTTGAAGACCCTTGGTCTATATCTATGTTGGTTATCCAGTCCCATTCTAGTCAATAGGATATAAGGACTTTAGTTAGAACTACCAGTTTAGGTTACACAGATCCTGGTAATCATGAAATAGCAAACAAAGTATTAGACTTTTCAAACAGATCTTTGCAGTCTGAATCGACTAACCCTAGCTTTAAATCATCCATTTTTAGCAGCAGGAATTTTATCTACTGCTGCTAGTGGAGAGTCAGCTTGTGGAGAGTCAGCTTCCACCAACACTCTATCATATTAAAGAGAAGAAAGATACAAATATTTCTCTTTTCTTATTATTTTCAGTGGTGGCCAGTAAGGGAAAGTCAAACACAAAAGTAAGAAGGAATTGGGTTTCTCAGCTTAAAGGTGCTACAGGGTGTCCGTCCCCCCCCCCTCAATAATTACCTAACAGAATATATTACTGAAAAGGAAAAGAAAGGGAGTTCCTGTGGATTTTACTCCAGTAGTTCTATAGAGAATCTCAGTCATGGTTGTCCCAAAGGTGTTTTTCAAGAGGCCACTGGACTTTCTTGTTTTTTCTTTGAAGATGTTTCGCTTCTCATCCAAGAAGCTTCTTCAGCTCTGACTGGATGGTGAGGAATTGAAAGATTTATATTTTACTTATATTATACTCAGTCCAGTAGTTGTTGCCAACTATAGGGGGAAATGTTCATCTCCCCTTCAAGGCCATTGATCCAGTGCTGTCCAAATACATTTCTGCGGTCATGTGGCTAGCATGACGTCGCCAAGCACTGTTTCCTCACCACCAGAGTAGTACCTGTTTATCTATAGTACTTGAATTTGTGTGCTTTCAAACTGCTAGATGGGCAGGAGCTAGGCGAAGATGGGTGCTTGCCCCATTGTGTGATCCTGGGGTCTCAAATCCGAGCTGTCGGCTTTCCAGCTGACAAGCCAAATGTCTTAACGTCTGAGCCATCATGCCACTTCATAAATGATTGAAAGCAGAATAAGATGCAAATGACTGCAGACATTTCTGCAAATAAATTTGGATGTCATTTAAGATTAGCTATTGCTAAGCAGAGGCTACTTGTCTTTTGAATGTAACACCCACACAAGATTTTTTCCTGTTCAATTTTTCCTATTCAATTACATTTTCCCTTCATTTAATTTCCCTTCAGTTTTCTACTGGTGCTTTTTTTTCTTACCTTCTTAACTCACTTCCCTTTTCTTCTTGCCTCACATTTTCCCTATATTTATCCTCCTTTTTGTTTGCGGTTTCTGCTGGAAGAAGGGGAGTATGTGTGAATACTGTGCATTTCTGGGTCAGCATGGTTTGTAAGTGTGAGGGAAAATGTTTGATAGATGCTGATGAGAGATCAGTTAATTCTATAAATGGGAAAGCTTACTTGACAGGCAATTTTAATCAACAATTTTAATTAGTTCTTAATTGTTTCTTATGTGAGAGCCAGTTTGGTCAAGTGGTTAAGCACCAGATAGAAACCAGGTTCTAGTCCTGCCTTAGGCCTCGAAAACCACCTGTGTGACATTGGGACAGTTGTTCTCTCTTAACCAAGTAAATCAAGCTTGGGTGATAAGCCAGTTGGTCAATTTTGTCACAACCAATGAATCAATACTCAGTTGATCCAAACAAAAAATGCACTTGGGGAAAAATGCTAAGAAAAAGAATTATTGTTCACTCCTTTATTTGGAATATGACATCTAGCAAATACATACCCACACATGCATATATGTGTAAGTGTTGCACATGTACACATCTATTGGGATGGGGGAAAAAACTCCAGGATCAATGTCAATCAGAGTTTGCCATCCTGGGTTGGCAAGATAAGCATTGCACAGGATTTTTATATGTTTTATAAATCTTTGTTTTCTATTATTATTATTCCTCCTTCATTTTCTGGCCACTTTTTTAGTAGAGTACATTGTTCATCTTCCTTTTGAATTAATGTGATCATTAGCCATTTAAGGATGTGCAACCTCTCTCTACCGGGATCTACTCTTATGTAGCAAATTATTTTCAATTTTTTATTGCAGTCAGTTTATGGAGTTACAGAAGATAGTCAGTCCCAAAGTCCTGCACATATACCTTCCCAACCAATTCGCAAAACAACAAAAGATGACGTCCGAAAGCAAGTAAGCGAAATGGCTTTGAAAGTGTTTCTTTTGCATTTGAGAGATGGATTGATTTTTTAAAAAGAATATTTCTGTAGAAATTTGTTCCTTCCAATCATTACTGGTGGTGGGGGCGAAATGTTTAACTGGAAAATCAGCTGAACTCTATCCTTCATCCTTCTTGCCACCTTCCTTTTGGTTCTGCATGGTTTATACAAGAATAACAAAGTTGGAAGGGCCTTAGATGTTTTGGACATCTGCAACATAGAGAAGAGAAGAAGAAATTTACTTAAAGTTGATGGGGAAAATGCTTTCCAGATATGGAGCAAAATATTTGGATACATTGGATTAAAGTCCATATCTTTCAATATTAATATAATGAGTGCAATATATTGATGAAAATCATGGAAACCATCAGAGAAAATCACTGGCATAACTGCATGTCTATGCAGCTGCATGTAGTTGTTTCTTCAACAGCTATTTTCATTTCTTTTCTTCAGATATCATTTCTGAACGTTCAGATAGACAGGCATTGTTTAAAAATGTCTAAAGTAGCAGAAAGGTAAGCACTCCAATTCATGTTATCACTGTTGTTGCTATTTTTCCTTTCAGTATTTGCAAAAGCATGTTTTCAAACCTCATGAATTAGTTGCTGAGGTATGCATGCTTTTTCTCACTAATGTGTGCTGACTTGATAGATTATTTCAACAGCTTGATCCTGATTTGAAAGCATGTTTTAGAGAGTTTGATCAAACTGGGATTTTCTACAGTACTTCATGTCCAGTATATTCTATTGAAGGATGTGTCTATTTGTTGTTTCAAAACAACCATATACATCAGTGCAGCTGAGTTCTGATGTTCTCAAATAAAATTACCAGTTTCCCTTATTGCCTTCTTGATATATAAGATTAATGAAAAGCTTCCACAAATAAGAAAAATGCAATTTGGAATGACAATTTAAGGTTGTTTTCATACTTCACATGCACAGCCCACACAACTCAACAGACTTTTCCATCATCTTGAAATAATCTGTCGTGTCCGTCGCGGGAAAGGAGACTCGGAGCCAGTGACTTAGTTTCAGCTCTTTATTATGTCCCTTGATCGGCTCAGGGTTTAAAGGGAAAAACAGCGGCTTTTATTCTCTAGCCGCGGCGGCCGCGGCCAATGGCACCGCTTTGAATCTCCCGCGATTAGTTTCCACCAATCGCGGGAGATTCGTTACGGGCCAATCAGCACGGCTTGCTTGGCCAATGAGATTGCCGTGCGCTTTGGCCAATCACAGCGTGGCGCTTCCAAGTATGTTAATGTCTGCACAAAACACCCCTCCCCTCTTGGTACAGTCCTACGTAACGTAGTCCCGTAAGTAGGTGGGGCTTCGTACTTGCCTACTTGACCTGCGCAGGTTAGTTGTTGCTTGGCTCCCGGCCGGTTCGGTCGGGTTCTGTGTTGCTTTCTGCCTCCTTGATGGAACCGCCTGGAAGGGCTCGCCAGGCCTTTCGTTGCAGCTCCCTCCCGATCTACTCGGGCTGGTTGAGCTGTGGTTGTTGCCGCTCCCACCTGGTCTTTCTGGGCTGGTCAAGCTGGCCTGGCTGCTTCTCCCTGGTGAGGCTTCGAGCTGGCTGCTTTCCGGTGAGTATAGTTGGTTTCTTTCTATTGTTTTCTGGTTCCCGGGGTATTCCCTCCCCTCTTGGTCTGTGTTGTGGGGCTGTCTGTGTCTGTTTGCGTGTCAGTTGTGTTTCCCGTGGTTGTCCTCGATCTTATTTGATCGATGTGGCGTTTCCATGCTTGTCCATTGGTTGTTTGCAGGCAGTACGAGTGGGGACCTGTCAGCTGGGTTATAGTTGCCGGTACCCAAAATGGATCTCCGGAAAGGTTCTTCGCGTAGACTGCGTCACCTGGGGAGAATGTTCGGTTTTTGCTTGAGAAGTTTGGGGGTTTTTCTGGGTTGTATGTGGGGTGCAGTCTGTCGAGTGGGGACCTTAATTTCCTCCCCATTAATAGTTCTGCCGGGCTTTTGTTGGTAGTTGAGTTTGGGATTATGTGTTGTATAAAGAGCATTTTGTTTATTTTTTCTTGGATTTCCCTGTGTTCAATTTTTTGGATGGTTTTTTTTTTTTTGTGAATTGAACCATTCATTCTGCCCACCCGTTCGCCGCCAGATGTGCCGGTGCTGTCAGTGCGTGTTGTATGCCCCGTTCCGCTAGGAATTTTTTGAATTCCAGCGAGGTAAATTGGGGCCCGTTGTCTGATACGATGACATCTGGGAGGCCATGGGTTGCTGAGTTCCTTGGTCACAGCCTCCGTGGTGGTGGTTTTCATGTTGCTTACCTCCAACCAATTGGAGTAAGCATCTACCGTGATAAGGAATATATGTCCTTTCGTGGGCCCGGCAAAATCTATGTGAATCCTGGACCATGGACCCCTGGGGGTTTCCCATTCCAGGATTGATGCTGCGGAGGGGCTTGGTCTGGTTTCTTGGCAGTGTTTGCATTTTGCCACCCAAGTCTTGATTTGCTTATCCATCCCTGGCCACCAGGTGTAACTCCTGGCCAGGGCTTTTGTTCTAACTATGCCCGGGTGCCCCTCGTGTAACAACTCCAATACCTTCCCTTGTAACCTTTCCAGAATAACAACTCTATCCCCCCAAAGTACACAACCTTTTTGTAGCGAGAGTTCTGTTTGCCGGTTCCAGAATGTCCTGAATGATTCGTCGTCGTCCCTTTCCGGCCACCCCTTTTCTACCCAATGTAACACCCGCGCCAGACGTTTGTCTTTATTAGTCTCGCGGGCAATGTCTGACGTGGTTATGGGTAGATCGGGCAGAGTCTCTATGCTGAGGGTGGCTGTCGTGGGTGCTGGGTCGGTGTCTAGGTCAGGTAACGGCATGCGGCTCAGGGCGTCTGCGTGGGTGATCGTCTTACCGGGTCAGTGTGTGAGCCGGTAGCTGTAGGCGGCAAGGAATTCGGACCACCTTGTCATTCTAGGAGATAGAATGTTTGGGGTGGCCCTGTTCCCTGCCAGGATTCCCAGCAGTGGCTTGTGGTCAGTGATGATGGTAAATGTGCGGCCGTAGAAGTACTCGTGGAACCTCTTCATTGCGGCGACGATAGCCAGGGCCTCTTTGTCCAGTTGACTGTAATTCCTCTCCGGTTTGGTGAGTGTCCTTGAAAAGAAGGCGATGGGTGCTTCTTTTCCGTCGGGGAGCATGTGGCTGAGGATGGCGCTGACGCTGAAAGGTGAGGTGTCGCATGTGACGGCAAGTGGTAGGGTCTCGTTGTATTGGATTAGGACAGCATCCGAGGTGAGCAGGTCCTTGGTTTTGCTGAAGGCGGCTTCCTCACGTTTCCCCCAAGTCCATGTGGCCACCTTGTCCAAAAGCCTATGCAAAGGCTCTGCCGCGGTCGCCTTTTGGGACAGGAAGACATTATAAAAATTAAGCAGTCCCAGAAATGCCTGCAGTTCTGTTTTATTCCGTGGTGTTGGGGATTCTTTAATGGCTCTGATTTTTTCCGCGGTTGGGTGGATGCCATGTCGGTCTAGGAGGTATCCCAGGAACTCGACCCGCTCTGTGTACAGCTGGCATTTCTCTTTTTTCACCTTTAGCCTGGCCTCTTTGAATTTGGTTAGTACCTCCCTTAGACGACCCTCTATTTCTTGTTGGTTGGCCGTTGACACTAGTACGTCATCGAAGTAGGGCACCACCCCCTTAATGCCTTGCAAGAGTCTTTCCATGAGACTCTGGAAAATTCACCGAGCCACACTGACTCCAAACTGGAATCTGTTACAGCGAAATGCTCCCCGATGGGTGACTATGGTCTGCGCCTCGGCAGTTTCTGCGTCGACTGGCAACTGTTGATAGGCTTGCGCCAGGTCGAGATTCGCAAAGACCTTGCCTCCTCCCAGTGAGTGTAGAAGGTGCTGCACTACTGGGACGGGGTAGGCGTTTTGTTGTAAGGCGCAATTTAGGGTGGCCTTATAGTCCCCGCAGATTCTCACCGACCCATTGGGCTTGATTGGGGTGACTATGGGGGTCTCCCACCGGGCGTGATCGATTGGTTGTAGGACCCCTTGTTTGATGAGCTTGTCAATTTGTTCGTTGATTTTGGGCCAGAGTACAAAAGGTACCCGCCGTGGTTTTAGGCGTATTGGGGAAATGCTGGGGTCTAGGCTGAAGGTACTTGCCTAGGGTGCCGTCGAACACTTCCCAGAAGTCCCATGCCAGTTGCTCCTCCCAGTCAGCATCTGCGACGTGGTCGATGCCCGTAACCTCGATCCCGAGTGGTGCGAACCACTGTAGTCCCAAAAGGCTGGGGTGGTCTCGGTCCACGATCATCAGGGGAAGCTTTGCTGTGTGGCCCTTGAAGGTTACCTCGAAGTGTCCGGTTCCAACTACCGGGATGCGGTTCCCCTGGTAGTCTCTGAGGATTAGTTTCTGGGTTTCCAACTTCCTCTTGTGGATTTCCGGCACCAACCGCCTTATTTCTTGCCAGGCAACCATGGAGAGGTAGGACCCAGAGTCCACCTCCATTTTGCATGATTCGTCTTCAATGCCCACTTCTACGTACACCTTCCGGGCGTCTGTGGTGGATGAGTGGCCGATGACGACCGTATGTTGGGTTTCCTCTTTCTGCCAGTTTTCGCTGCTTTGTCAGTTCCATCCGTCTTGGTTCCAGTGATTTTCGGCTTGGCGGTCTCTGGCCCTGGGGGGTTTGCCGTCTCGTCTCCGGTTGCTGAGGTCTCACTGATGGAGGCTGTAGGCTTTTCTCAGTCGGTAGACTCGGGCGATGTGACCTTTTTTATCGCAGTGCCAGCAAATCGCGTCGAAAAACCGGCACTCCAATCGAGGGTGGTCGCCTCCGCACCCGGCACACATTGTCCCCGACTTACGACTTTGCCGATCACGCCGATCTCGTCCCGTCTGGAGCCGATGTATTTCTTCTTCCTCGTCCCTGGTGTCGGAGGTGGAGTAGAAGTCGCCATGATGGGTGGTGGTCTCCTGGTGGCTTGCTTTTGGATGAGCCTCGGTTGCCCGGGCCATCTCGGTGGTTGCGGCGCGTTCCTCGGTGTCCGGTCTCTGCATTCGATTCGCTGATTTCTGGGTTGCCTCGGCTGCGGTGGCTTCAGCAAGGGCGTCGGCGAGGGCGATGTCGCCTTTTGCCATCAGCCAGCTTTGTAGGACTGGGTCTCTGAGTCCGAGCACGACACGGTCCCTCAAAGCCTCGTCCATTTCCAAGAACCCGCACATGCCCCCTAGGCTCCGTAGATCAGCCACAAAGTCGCTGATGCTCTCACCCGGTCTCTGGTCCTGCCGGTAGAAATCGTGCCGCCTGATGAGGGTGGGCATGGTGGGGGCATAGTGGTTTCGGAGCAACGGCTCGAGGTCAGTCCAGTCCATCTCCTTCACGTCCCCGGGTTTGGCGAGGGCTTTTGCCATCTTGAACACTGCGGGCCCGCAGTGTGTTAGGAAGACGGCTCTTTTCTTCTGCCCAGTTGCATCCTTCAAGTTGCTACTTTCAAGGAACATTAGGAATCGGTCTGTGTATGATTCCCAGTCCTCGGTAGCTGGGTTAAAGGGTGCGGGCGGAGCGATGCTGGCCATCTTGTTGGTCTCGCTTCCTCAGGACACATGCTTGATGGGGTTAGTCTCGGGATCCCACCTTCGTCGCCAGTGTCGTGTCCGTCGCGGGAAAGGAGACTCGGAGCCAGTGACTTAGTTTCAGCTCTTTATTTGGTCCCTAGATCGGCTCAGGGTTTAAAGGGAAAAACAGTGGCTTTTATTCTCTAGCCGCGGCGGCCACGGCCAATGGCACTGCTTTGAATCTCCCGCGATTAGTTTCCACCAATCGCGGGAGATTCATTATGGGCCAATCAGCACGGCTTGCTTGGCCAATGAGATCGCCGTGCGCTTTGGCCAATCACAGCGCGGCGCTTCCAAGTATGTTAATGTCTGTACAGAACATAATCAGCCCATTACAACTAAGCTTTGATGAGAGAAAAAACATAAGATAAAATGAAAGCCAGCAGTGCTTGAGACAAAATAAAGTTGGATGGAACACCAGACTGTTGTTTATTGTCATGTGCATGAATGTCAGACTGGTTAAACTGGTTGTCCCCTCCCTTTTCCGCAGTTTCTCTTGTGATACAAAAGATTTGACAGAAGTATCCACTTGGAGGGAGCTCTGATTCTTCCAAGCCTCATGGCCCATGGCCCGGATGCATCATGCACAGGCCAAGCCCCTGCCTGGTTTAGTGAAGGGGGGGGGAAGTCACAATACATCACGTGACAATGCCATGATGACGCGAGTTTGACATCCCTGTTCTAAGCAATGCTTTTTAAAAACCTGACCTCGGCCATAAACCTGGCATATTTATTTGTCCACCAATCACAGAATCTCATCCTAGCTGCACTATCTATATATGTGTTGCATCGCTTCAATTGTTAGGAAGATATATAAGTATAGATAGCTTGAACTGGAACAACCTCTAGTGACTGGTACAGAAAATGGCATGTTAAACTGCTCTGAATTAATTTTGTTAAGCTGTAAATATAGTTAACCTACATTTCAGCATGTCAACATAAGAACCTCCATTGTCGCCTTGACCTAACCATACAGCAATGTGCCCGCTCCCGTGTACTCCGCACTGAACTCAAAAAACATCTAGACAATGGAGAGAAGTACCTGTACATTGACTACCATGCTGACTATATCAAAAGTAAGTCACACAACCTACAAATCAGCTTTAACCTTTAACCACAACCCTACCTCAACCAATCCACCATCATCCAAGACTAGGCATGCACACCCCTAACTACCTCAATTCCAACTACTGCTGGCCTTAAATGCAAGCTACTCAATGCAAGAAGCCTTGCGAATAAAATACCTGAATTTCTCCTCTTACTAAATATGGCTAAATTTGACATCATATTTGTCTGTGAAACATGGTTCAACGCATCTCTCCCTGACTCCATTACCACAGTAAAAGACTATCATGTTTACCGATCAGATTGCAAAATTCGCAGAGGAGGTAGTGTTGCTATCTTCTATAAAAAGTCCTTACATCTAAAAAACATCCAAGTTACCCAGGAGCTTACTATTCCTGAGACCATCATCTGTGAATTGTCCTTAAATATCACATTTCGGTTCTTACTATGTTACAGAGCCCCTGATTATGACATTGAACATGTAAACAAGCTAAATACACTACTAACATGGGCAGCATCCTGCCCACACGCTTTTATCTTTCTTGGTGACTTCAATCTACCTCATATTGACTGGACCCTAAATGAACGTACAACTGAACCCATACACGCAACCTTCTACAATGCTGTTACAAATCTGGGACTGGAACAACTAGTAACCAACAACACTAGACTAAACAACTGCCTCGATCTCATCTTCTGCAATAGTTTGAATTTAACTTACGGAATACAAACTAAAGAATCTTTTTCCAGCAGTGACCACGTATGATTGACTTTTGTCTCAACATACGCACACAAAAATCATCACAATGACGTAATCCCCAATTATAACTTCAAAAGCAACTATGATCTTATAGACAACAATCTCTCATCCCTTGATTGGCAATCTCTATTCACTGGATGCAATACTGTTGAAGACCATTACAACATATTTTTACTTGAAGTCAAAAGAGTCATCAAACTGTATGTACCAACAACAACTCCCAAAAAAAAAAAAAAACTGATTACCCATAACAATAAGGAAACTTCAATCCAAAAAGAGATCACTCTGGCAGAAAAACAAATCTGGTCACATTGCCAATTTCAAAAGCCGATACAAAAATTTATGCCACCAGATAAAGACTGAATGCACCAATTATCACATAAAACAAGAGGAAAACCTTCTATGCACCAATTCCACCCACGCTTTTTACAATTTTGTAAACAACAAACTAAAAGACTCAAGGTCCATCCCACCCCTGATAGGACCTAATGGTAAAGACTGCAACGATGACATCATTAAAGCCAACATCTTTAACACATTCTTTGGCTCAGTATTTGTAAACAGCAATGGATCATGCCCAGTATTTCCTAACTGAACCACAGACAACTACAATGATCTAATACATATTGATTTTACAGAAGACAATGTTGAAAAAGCACTACGCAATCTAAAACCATCTCTATCTATTGGACCGGATAGAATATGTGCCTACTTCTTAAAAAAGCTATCCACTGCCATAGCCGAACCTCTAAGCATAATCTTTGAAAAATCTTTCAGGACCAGCTCTTTGCCTAACCTATGATCACAAGCCACAGTCATCCCCATCTTCAAAGAGGGACACCCCAGCCTAGTTGAAAATTACAGACTGATCTCCTTATGCTGCATCACCTGTAAAGTCATGGAATAAATTTTTAACCAATCCATCATCCTCCACTTAGAGGCAAACAACCTACTCTCTAATAAACAATTTGGTTTCAGGAAAAAAACTATCCTGTAATCTGCAACTCTTACACTGCAAAAACATATGGACTACACAACTGGATCAAGGCAAAACAATAGACACAATCTACATAGATTTCTGTAAAGCCTTTGATTCAGTGGTACACGACAAACTACTCCTAAAACTAAAATCTTATGGTATATCTGGACAACTGCATAACTGGATAGAAGCATTCCTGTCAGACAACAAATGGTCAAAATTGGGAGTGTCCGATCAAATTCTGTACCTGTCAATAGTGGTGTCCCCCAAGGCAGTGTTCTAGGACCAACTCTCTTCATACTCTACATAAATGACCTCTGTGATCGTATTAAGAGCAAATGTGTTCTTTTCGCTGATGATGTAAAGCTGTTCAATACCACAGACAATACTGCTACCCTTCAAAAAGATCTTGACTATGTATCAGAATGGTCAAACAAATGGCAACTTCAAATCTCAACAAAGAAATGCTTTGTCTTACATATTGGCAACAAAAAAATCAGAAAATAAAATACAAGCTGAATAGTCAAGATCTTGTTGATGATCCAAGCTCTGTAAAGGACCTTGGAATACTCATCTCTAATGATCTAAGTGCTAGAGCCCACTGTAACTACATAGCCAAAAAGGCATTAAGAGTTGTTAACCTAATCCTACGTAGCTTTTTCTCTGGTAATATCACACTACTAACTAGAGCATACAAAACATTTGCTAGACTAATACTCAAATACAGCTCATCAGTCTGGAACCCACATTACGTATCTGATATTAGCACAGTAAAGAAAGTCCAGAAATATTTCACAAGAAGAGTTCTCCACTCCTCTACTCATTGTATTATACCTTATGCCACCAGACTTGAAATTCTAAATCTAGAAAACCTTGAATTACGCCGTCGTCAGTCTGATCTAAGTATGGTATATAAAATCATACATTGCAATGTCCTATCTGTCAATGAATACTTCAGCTTCAACCATAACAACACAAGAGCACACAATAGATACAAACTCAAGGTTAACCTCACCAAACTTGTTTGCAGGAAATACTTCAGCAACAGAGTAGTCAATGTCTGGAATACTTTACCTGATCTTGTGGTTTCTTCCCCAAACCCCAAAAACTTTAACTTTAGACTGTCTACTATTGACTTCACCCCTTTCCTAAGAGGTCTGTAGGGGGCGTGTATAAGCACACCAACGTGCCTACTGTTCCTGTCCTATTGTTTCTTTTATTTTTCTTATATGTACTCATTTCATGTATTCATAACTATGTTTTTACTTATACCTATTATCTTGTAAGCAATTGACAAATCAAATAAATAAATAAATATTGATATAATGTGGGCATGGTTTCCTGTGGTGTACTTTATTAATTCTGATAAACAGAGGATCAACATAAACTAATTATTTTGATGAACTAGCAATTGGAGCTCTGCAAAATGAGCTAGGGATTCAAGAGTGCAAGTTTCTGTATTTATTCACTTACAACTATTGGATATGCACAATTAAGAAAACAAATGCAATTGCTGGCCTTTTGCCACAATAAGAATCTATTCATTCAAACAGTAAATGTGAAAATGTGACAGCAAGTCAAAGGAAATCATACACAGACAAAAACAAATGACACCACACCACAACCAAATTAATTAAGAAAACCAGCAAGTAGGAAACTTTAATGTGGCGAAGCTAAATCGACACAGTCAATGTTTAAATTGACTTTAAAGGGCCTTCAAATGTCTGGTGGATTCAGTGTTCTCACCTAACACTGGAAAAAACACAAATGATTGAAATAAACCATTTGCATTGAAATATCATTTGCCTTGTTCTTGCATTTAATTTCCTGTAGCACTTACCATTGCATTAGAAAGCATTCCATTCACAGTGGCATTGTTCGTGCATTTATACTGACTGTTTCCTACTATGATTTGATTGCTTTGTACCCTATGACTATCATTAAGTGTTGTATCTTATGAGTTGACAAATGCATCTTTTCTTTTTATGTACTCTGCGAGCATATGCACCAAGACAAATTCCTTGTGTGTCTAATCATACTTGGCCAATAAAGAATTCATTCATTCATTCATTCATTCATTCATTCATTCATTCATTCATTCCCTATAATCTTCGCAGATGATGGTGCTTTCATTCCTTTTTCTTTCCAATTTTCCCTCATTGCTTCATTTGCTGCATGCTGTATATCCCAAAGTGAAAGCTTTTCCCTCTCCGAACCTAATCTGTAGTGGTCATGAAACGCAGTTAATGAAATGAGATCAGACAATAACTGCCAAAAGACCCTGAGGCTGAATTGCTAGAACTTCTGTTAGTTATGAAACATTTTGATTCTGATGCTTGGTGATATAACATCATCCTTTCCATGACAGATTCAAGAGAAAGCAACTTCTCACTAGCAGTCATGTTTTTATTATTAGTTTCAAATGTATAGTGATACATTTAAAGCATTTCAAAACTTTCCCAGTATGTTTATTTTTCTTTTTACATTACAGTTTAATTGCTTATTCAGAGCAGTACACAGATTATGATCCCTTTATAACACCTGTGGAACCCTCCAATCCCTGGATAAATGATGACAGTGTGTTTTGGGACTTAGAAACAAGGTAAAAAAACAACAACTTCTACTTCATTCTTTTCTGTATTAAGAAGCAAAGACTTCCAGATTTGTGTATGTGACAAAAACTCAGATGTACTCAGATGTACTAGACGGCTTCAAGAAATTGAAATGTTCTATAGGACTTTATTGCTTCCAGCAAGCAATAATCTGGTAAACCAACACCAGATCTCTCATGACATAACAATGGCAAGTTACATTAGAAGAGTTGACATGACCAAACCAAATGCCATGTGACCCCACCCTTGCTAGAACTGTCTATCTATGACCATTTCATTATGCTCATCTAATATTTGCTGTCATTTTATTCCGAACTTTTCAAAGAATGGTATGGCTTGTCATGGCTTGTGAACTGTGATGTTAAAAACAGACTGTAACCTTGGTTTATCATACATTAGCTAATTTAGGTATCTTATGAATTAATGGCTAGTTTGTACTTAAACAACTATTAGTCCTCCAGGTAAACAGTGCAGAGAAGAAAAGTATCTGCTATTGCTCCTACAGAGGATATGGATGCTTTTATTTTGAAAACAGAGGTGACAGAAAATAAATCTGTTGGAATGCCAACCAAAATTATGACTAAAAGCTCTAACTGGCTGTCTCCGTCATCTGTGAAACTTTGATGGGTTAATACTTTGACCATGGTTAACATTAAGTCATGTTTAGCATGTTGTGTGAGGGTGATTTATATAAGATTGAATCTAGAGACCATGAGGGCATGTTTGAGGCACAGAATGCTCCCACTGCAAGAAAGTTTAAAGTGGTCCCACGCCTCCAGATGCTCAGGAATCAGTAAAAGTTATTTCTCCACTCCATGAGGAAGAACTATCACGGATCAAAGACTCCGCAATCCATGGAACAGCAATTCAATATCCATGTAATATTGCATACTATACAGGTAGTCCTCGATATACAACAGTTCATTTAGTGACTGTTCAAAGTTACAACGGCACTGAAAAAAATGACATGACCATTTTTCACACTTATGAGCATTGCAGCATCCCCATGTTCACCTGATCAAAATTCAGGTGCTAGGCAATCGATTCATATTTATGATGGTTGCTGTGTCCCAGGGTTATGCAACCATCTTTTGCCACCTTCTGACAAACAAAGTCAATGGGGAAGCCGGATTCACTTAACAACCGGGTTACTAACTTAACCACTGCAATGATTCACTGAACAACTGTGGCAAGGAAAGTTGCAAAATGGGGCAAAACTCACTTAACAAACATCTCACATAACAACATAAATTTCAGGCCTCCGTTGTGATTGTAAGTCCAGGACTATCTGTATTTATGACAGCTAATATCCACCTTTTATTCATAAGTAATGCCAAGTCAATGTGTGTCTCTTTTCAGGTGTTATAAAAGGTAAACATATTTCAGTTTTCATACACACAGATTCCTTTCTTTCATAAATCAAGCAGGAGTTTGCAGGCATTTTCTCCAGTTTCATTAATTTCTTGCTGCAAGCAGTTTTCAGTTGAGCCACTCCAAATGAAAATTTGAGGATTTGACAAGGAAAAATATGCTGATAGTCGCAATGGTTTCCTCTCTGTCCTTTTACTTAGCAAAGAGCCTTCCCAACATCGGGTCAAGAGATGGGGCTTCTCAATAGATGAGGTGTTGAAAGATCCTGTGGGGCACGACCAGTTTCTTCGATTTTTGGAATCAGAATTCAGTTCTGAAAACCTCAGGTAAGAAGCTGGAGATATAGCACTCTAGTGGTTGGTTGGTGGGGATTCACACCAGGGAAACACCAGGGAAGATTGAAGGGAAGAACACCAGAGGCCTGGTCTAAAGATTATTTAATTAACTTAATTTATACCCCACCTTTATATCCAGCTTTAGATCAGTTGGATGAGTGTCATCAAGTCAGACTTGACTTCAGATAACCCAATAGCCAATTGCTTCCCATTTTGGTGTCCCTCCAGTAACACCCTACAGCATTCCAAGGGCAGTTTGGAGATTCACAGAGTCCAAAATGGTATTTGAAACCATCCTTATTCAAGGCTATTTTTGGTGGGATTTGGATAGACAGAAAGAAAGCTTCCCAACCATGAAGAGATTCCTAACAGTTTTAAGATGGCTAATAGGCACTTTCTGAAAATGATGAGAAAGTGGGCTTTGTGAGCTTGGTGGCGTTTAAAAGAGTTTGCCGTGGTGGTGAGCAAAGTGGCTAATACCTTGTCTCCTAGCTTTCAGACTCACAGAAAAGTGCTATGCTGCTGTCTCCTCATGAACAGCAGCTGTCCAGAGCACCTGGTCAATCTCCTGTCCTCTCCTTACCTGGAAAGGTTCTATTCACCAGTTTCTTGGTCTTTGCTATGGTAAACTGAAGTATCTTCAGTTTGCCATATCTCTTCCAGAAGTCTCCAGCCACTAAAAGATTTCTGTAGATATTCACAAGATGCAGTGTTCCCCATAAAAACCTGATTTTTCACAGTCCCAAATCATTTCTCCATTATGTGTTAGCTTTCAATGGTAAAAAGTACTTTCTCCTGATCAGCTGGGTACCACATTAAATCATTTGAATCCTCTCTGTGATGGCCATTGCCAAGATATAGTGCCAACATCTTCCAGGAAACATGGTCAAAGGAATTTAGAAGGCTAATACCTGACAGTATCTTTTCAGCAAATAATTTGCAGAATAACAGATAACAGATAATCAGAGTCATAGGTTATCTAGTCCAACGCCCCACCCAAGCAGGAGACCCTACACCATTTCTGACAAATGGCAGTCCAGTCTCTTCTTGAAAGTCTCAAGTGATGGCGCTCCCACAACTTCTGAGGGCAAGCTGTTCCATTGGTTGATTGTTCTCACTGTCAGAAAGTTTCTCCTTATTTCCAGATTGAATCTCTCCTTGTTCAGTTTCCATCCATTGTTCCTTTCTGGCCTACAGGTGCTTTAGAAAATAGCTTGACCCCTTCCTCTCTGTGGCAGTCCCTCACATATTGGAAGACTACTATCATGCCTCCCCTGGTCCTTTTCTTCACTAGACTAGCCATGCCCAGTTCCTTTAACCATTCTTCATATGATGGAAGGAATGTTGAATTTGCCCTCAAAAAGAAAGCACAATTGACATCTGTAATAGACATCTTAAAATTGGAACCCCATCTGAGGTTTTCTTTAAGCCTCAATGGAATGCATGCAGCTTGTGCATGTAGATCTAATCTGTGTTGTGACCATAGGAAGAAGCAGTGGAATTTTGTATACAGGTAGTCCTCAACTTTCAATCACAATTGAGCCCAAAATGTATGTTGTTAAGTCAAAAATTTGTTAAGTTGTTGAGTTTTTCCCCATTTTACGAATTAACAGCAGAAGTTAAATTAATAACATGGTTGTTAAGTGAATCCGGCTTCCCATTGGCTTTGCTTGTCAAAAGATCACAAAAGGTGATTACACGACTCCTGGACACTGCAACTGTCATAAATGTGAGTCAGTTGTTAAGCATCCAAATGTAAATCACCATGGGGATGCTACAATGGTTGTAAGTGTGAAAAATGTTCATAAGCCACCTTTTTCAGTAATGTTGTAACTTTGAATGGTCACTAAATGAACTGTTTTATGTCAAGGACTACCTGTACTCACTAGCCGTATGTACACAACACGTTAACCAAGTCAGTTACAAACCCAGTGGCTACATTTATATAACATGCTAAGCTTGCTTAACTTTAGCCTTCGTTAGATCTTTGATAGCTTGGTGTGCTATCTGAACACAGCATATTCCATGAGTTTATAGTTTGGGGTGTAGACCAGAAAATGGGACATTTTAGTAGCCATGTTAATTTGTGCAAACACAGACTCTGAATCAAATTCTAATTCACAGTCTCCACACAGGCCACAAGGATCAAGGCCCTTTCCTCCCCCATAGACCACGCCATTCACATCTCTCCCTTATCCTCTCCTCCCTGTGTGCCCTTGGATGGAGAGGGGATGGGCCTGGGTCTTCCTCTGACTGCCCAGCTGGCCTTTGCCTTTCCCCAGCCTCCTCCACAACCTCTGGAGCCACACTTCCACTCCCTGTCGGCTGTTCCTCCCCTCCCTTGGAGTCAGTCTCCAACAGGGGCATGACATCATGTGACCATGGGGATGGTCCAACAGTTGTAAGTGTGAAAAATGGTCGTAAATCGCTTTTTTCAGTGCCATTGTAACTTTGAATGGTCACTAAACAAACTGCTGTAAGTCAAGGACTACATGTCATTGGGACAGCACAAACGACATGCCCTTAAGTTCTTCCTATAGCTCTCCCCTCATCTTGCTATCTTATTTACCCCTTTAGTTTAATTTTGGCTTTAGCAAAAGTGATAAGAGGAGTGCTTTTTAAATGCCTCCTATCTATGTAGTGACCGTGTGGATACAATTTTCTAAATAAAGAAACTGAGGACTGAAGTAAGATTAGTTTTTCCCCCGTCAGTGCAGAGAGGACCCAATGTATACCCCTAACTTCTGTATCCAATGTGCATCCACTAGAGTAGTCTTTCTCAAAATATATTACAAGGAAACTTGGGGATCCCCCAAGACCTGCCCCCCACTGGTCTGCAAAATCAAAATCTTTTCTAGCTTTTGTTGAAAAGTAATACCGTATTCAATCCCATCAAGCACTCATGAGAAGTGATAGTGACAGTGAAAGTGCCAATTTTAACTTTCAATGTATTAAGTTAAGGGATGCCTTGCCTTCGGACGTTGTGGGTGCTCTATCACTGGAGGCTTTTAAGAAGAGACTAGTCAACCACTTGTCTGGAACGGTACAGGACAGGGGTCTTCAAACTTGGCAGCTTTAAGACTTGTGGACTTCAACTCCCAGAATTCCTCCTCCAGTCATGTTAGCTCAGGAATTCTGGGAGTTGAAGTCCACAAGTCTTAAACTTGCCAAGTTTGAAGACCTTGGTATAGGGCCGTGATAGCGAACCTATGGCACGTGTACCACAGGTGGCACGTGGAGCCATTTGTGCTGGCAATGAGCTGCAGGCAAACATATCTCACTGCACATGCGCGCACCTCACAGCTAATTTTCAGCCTGTTTGAGGCCTTTTTTGGCTTCCCAGAGGCTTGAGGAAGGCCTCTGCAGGCTTTGCAGGCCGAAAAATAGGCCCATCTTTTCACTTCCTATATTTCTGGAAATACCAGTAGATTTCATAGCTTGTTTGGGGTGAAGCTGGAGGGAAAAGATATGCAGTGATTTGTAGGTTTCCATATAAGGTGATATTTATGTAACCATTGCATAGTTTTATGGTAGCATCAAGGAAATGGACTTATTCTGTAAATAGGCTAAGATTAATGCTGGGTTGGATGTTGTTAATGTCATGATCAAGTTTTATGAAAGAGTCATTTCCATGGTTCTAGATCAGAGCTGTCAAACTCATGGCCCACATGCCAGATGCATCACATGCTGGCCACGGCCACGCCTGGTTTAGCGAAGGGGGGGGAGTCTTGATATGTCACGTGATGCTGCCATGACGAGGAGAGTTTGACACCCCTAGTCTAGATGAGTTTTTAAAATGCCATCAATGAATATTAAGCACAAGAAGCTTCAGGTTAAGTATTGGTTTCAGTCAGTCATTAAGTTATTGGTGTATGAGACATTTAATGAAATATTGTCCTCAAAACAAGCTTAAATTAATTATTTAACTCCTCCCCACTCTTAAGGGGGAGTCAACACCAATTGCAACTTTCCCTTACCTTTTCCCAAAATGGAAGTTGTAAAAGAGCTGGAGAATTTTCAAGGAGCTCTTTAATTTTAGTCTTTAACCTTTCTCTCTCCTCCTTTTCACAAAGGACAAATTGGGCCTCCCAGTCCAGGAATCCTCTGGAGAAATCAAAGCATAGTTGCCGCCATAAACCATGCAGAATTTGCTACCCCTGCACTGGTAAATCAAAGGGTCATGGCATCAGACAGTATATACCTCAGCAGCATTTGGAGAATTAGAAGGTATACTTTACTGAGTTAAAGGCAGATGGGTGAACAGCAGCAGCGTTAATGAACAAAGTCCAAAGCTTACTGAGATAATAAAACAGTAAGCGCAAGAGGGGAGCAATTATGCTAACACAGTTTCAGGGCCTAAAGATGGCCTCATCAAAATTCTGCAGCCAGGAGGACCAAGTAAGCAGTCGGCTGCGGGTTTTTGAACTTTCAGAATCCTGTGGGAAAGATAAGCTATTTCAGTATTTTGCCTATAGCAACAAAATGCCCAAGGTCAATCTTGAGGGGAACCTTCGCCATCTGTCTTTGGACTTCCATCCTCTTTTGTATATCACATAAATCTATAGGATGCCACAATGATTGAAGTTCCCCTTCTCTTTTCTTAACCTAGGAAGGGGCAATAATGTGACAACCTTGAAGCTAAGCAGAGGGACATTTGGGAATTTAAAAAAGGGAAAACTTTAAGGCCTAGCAATGAGAAAAGAGGTTCATTTAAATGAAAGACTGGAAGGGGAGTTTTATTTCTTCAGGCAATTTTCCTTGATTTAAAACAGATTGTTGTTTGTATCATTCTTTATTCTAACTGCTAACTATATTCTGAAAACATTATGAAGTTGTAAACATAAACATGAAGCCACAGATCCAGATATGCACAGATAATATAGGTTTTCACTACCATTAAATTATTTCTGCTCACTCAGTGCTATTTCAATCCTGTCTATTTAAATCCTTTACTTATGTATTCTCAGCCTTTTCTTTCTGTTCTTGTCCCATAATTTCAATTCTGAAATGTGCCAGTCCACTATAGTTATTTTATCACACCCTGGTCCAAAATATTTGGTGTAGACCTAACTGATATTCCATCTTTCTCAACAGTAGCTATTACAAAAAAAAGGAGGAGGCTATTTTGTGGGTGGCTTAAGGGAGACAATAGACCAAGCAAATTACCTCTTTTTTGGAACTTCATAATATCCCTCTAAATTGTACTGTTAAAAGAGGAGATAAATGGAGGCATGTACCTATGGCCATGTATTCTTCAAGTTTATTCTTTCTCCAAAGATATGTGTGCTTGTTTTGTCTTCTCAATTTCTCGGCTGAGGCTGAAGTAGATGCAAGAAGTTTCAGAAATGATTAATTTGTTGGAAGTGTAGAAGGATGGAAAGGACATTTATGCATAAGATATGCATTACTGTATCAATTACAACCCATAAGCTTGCTAATATGGCTTGGGGGAAAGCAACACTGTTTGAGAATATGAATGGGATTTTGAATTAAACTCCAGATTTTGGAAATTAACACTATATGAAGAATTATGGGTTTATCCAGCAAATATATCAACAAGTTTATTACATTTATTTACATTAGAAAGATAATGGTACTCCAGTTTTACAATCTTTAGTTAATGATAGATACTCATTCTCTGCTTATGAACACTTACTGTAATAGAAAGACTAGTAAATATTTTTCCATGTTCTGAAAGCTTAATACTATGTTTGAAAACTGAGTGAATTTTTATCTTTCATAATATGTTCTTATTTTTTTATGTTTTTGTTTGCTTGGGGAGGGTTGCTGTTTTTCTGTAAATTCTGGCAATAACAGTATTTCAAAAAGGAAGTTATTAATAGCGATACAAGTTATGGGTTGCAGGTAAAACAAATCCATCATAGAGAACTCTGCATAAAACAGCCATTTTGTTTAAAACAAAGGTTTACCACAAAACCATTAAGGAAAATATTCAGAAAATAATATGGAATATTCAAATAGATAAAATATGTACTTTCCTAAAAAATTATCACTGTCCATGACTAAAATTTTAAGCAAACGGCATTACCTGATATTATGCACATTGGCTTCTCTCAACAAAGTGTCCTCCAGATGTGATGGAATACGGTCCCTATCATCCACAGTCATTGGGTAATGGGTAATGTGTTCCAAATGATTGGGAAGACACAGAAGAAAGATTTATCCAAGAATAAGTAAATCAGACAAATGGTGCTATCAAGTTCCTTCAGTCTGAAATCTTACATAATACACAGTGTGGAACATACACTTATCTGTGTGTTTGATAATCTTCAAGTTATAAATTCATTGGTGGGCAGGTGGAAGGATAAAAGTTGGTAAAACATTCCAAAGTCTTTGGGTTCTTTACCACTAGAGGGTGCACGTGCTCTACAGGGACTTATGTCTGCCAAATAGCAGAGAACATTGCATGATATTGAATGAGCAACATGATATCCCAAAGACTTGGTGCCAAATAAAAGCCATCCTTATTGCAGAATTACCTGCAAGCATTCACAAATGGGATGGAAAAATGTTGCTTTTAAAATTCCTAACAAAAAACATCCCGATGCCTTAAGAATCCCTTGGCATTTGAATACTGAGCATGACTGGCCTTAAGGCTATTCTACAGCTCCAGCAGACCAGACGGTGCCCTTTAGGTTGGCTAAGGATTATACGATTGAAGCCTACCTAGGTGGGCACCTAGTTAAAGACAAACTCAAATAGGATAAAATGGTTGACTTTGCACATTGTGCTAAGCTTTATTGCTGAGTTTTATATTGTTTTGGCTTTGTACAATATGCAAAGTCAGCCAACTGTAGCTTGGTTGACACATCATCATTTAAAAAAAAACAAAACAAGGCTTACTGCAACATGAAGTCTTCCCTTATGTTTAGCAGCTTTAAAGAAACACAGCCAGGAGCTTAGAATCCTAATATCTTCTGTACATAATTTTCCCTTCTCACTGATAGCTACATGATGCTCCAAATGACACCTTTGTTTCTTTGAAAATTTTTTTGCAAACTAAAAGGATTTTTTTTTTTGCCATTTAATAAAGCATTAAAAAAAGATTACTCTTCTGCTTCCTTAATAGTACTCACAACTTAAATATTCCAAGAAGTACAGTAATTTCATTTGTGACATCAGAAAATGCATGTGCAGAAATGGTCTATTCCCACTGAATTGTAAGAAGGCCTATTTTGGCTCCAAAGTTCATCTGGGAGCCATATGTCAACTGTTCAGAGCTTCACCAATCAAGTGTAATAAATAAATACATTTCACTGGAATTTTATGATATATAGCCCAGCCAGGTCAGAGAAAGTGCAGTTTGTTAGGTTGCCCATTATTTGCAAAGACAGCATTGTTGGTAAAATAATTTATGTCCCTCAATATAGTGTGTGTGTGTGTGTGAGAGAGAGAGAGAGAGAGAGAGAGTGAGAGTGAGTGAGTTTCAGTATATGTGTATACATATACTGAATATATGTACACACATATGTACACAAAACATAAGGAATAAGTACTGCTTGGTAGTCGGTGAAGTCAAAATGACTAATAAGTATTTCTGTGTTCCAGAAAATACAAAAGTAATTCACCCATGGAAAACAATGGAACTTTTAAACAAGCTTACTTTGGGCTGAGGCCAGCCTGCTCTGTGAAGGTCGAAGGCATGGGATTTGATCCTCGGTGAACTTGTTCTTCTCAGAAAGGCAGAAATGGAAACAAGTTCTACGTTCTAAATATTTACATATTCCTTTGAAAAGGGTAGAAAATCATTCAAGGGAGTGATTAGCAGAGCAGAAAATGCAGCTCCTTCTGTTCACTGGAATAGGACTTCACCATGCTTTGTTCTTTTTCTTCCCGTTCTTTGGTACTTCTTGTCCCAAACAAGTATTAACATGAGGCCGCTTCTAGGTGTACAAAGTTTCTTAATACTCTTGTGAAGGTGCTAGTCAGGGATTATTTCAGAGTTTAAAAAAAGCGTTTTCACACTTCCAGACCCGTGGAGGTGTGTGCTCAGAAAGCAGTGCTTTTCTCAGCCACTCCATTTGGGTGCTACATAGGAAGGAAATGTACCACAGAGGCCAATCAGTGGCTTCATATAGATTAAAACAGATGCCAGACATGTGCTAGGTAACTCATATCTCCTATTGTGAAAATCAGGGTCAGGGACAGGCAGTATGTACAATCAGAGGTGGTATTCTTCCAGTTCTGACAGGTTCTGGAGAACTGGTAGCAGAGATTTTGAGTAGTTCGGAGAACTGGCAAATACCACCTCTAACTGGCCCCACCTCCATCTATTCTCTGCCTCCCGAGCCCCAGCTGATCGGTTAGGTCTTCTTTTGTTGCCCTGCACAGGAGAATGGAGCTGGAAAGCAGGTTAGCAGTGTGGGGAGGGAATGGGGATTTTACAGTATCCTATCCCTGCCACGCCCACCAAGCCATGCCCACAGAACCAGTAGTAAACATTTTTAAATACCACCACTGATGACTATCAACCACAAACAGTGAGTAAACTAGTAGGGACATGGTGGCTCACCTGGTAAGACACTGGGCCTGTACACCGCTGAGGCCAGCGGCTCCATTCCTGTGAGCAAATAAACTGCATAAGGACAAGAAAGGAGCCTCCCCCTACCGGCATTCAGGCATCTCATGGGTAAAGATAACAGTGCCCAAAGAAATTCCTTTCACAGAGGCAGCCAGTCACCTTGGTGATCCCTGGCTAACACATGCCATACACTAAAAATAAAAAAGTGAATAAACTAATAATAAATGCAACAGACATTGTCATTTATCACTCATATTTTCTCCCCAGAACACTTGAAATAGCATTTATATTCTCCTTATTAGGTTTTGAAGCAGAACTGGATCCACTTTGTTTCGGTTCCTTCCTTTGATCCTCCAAAGACAGCACACATTGTTGTCTCTGGTTTATGTTATATCACATATGTCCCCGAGATGGCTTCGTGGATCACTGTTTTTTTCCTGGATTCTTCAGGCTGATATAGCAGCCATTGTAATAACAGCACAGCTTTGTTCTGGGTACTAAGGCCCCTTTCCTCAAATTCCTACTCAGAATGGCTGCCTGGGAGGGGAAAAACACCCCCAGTTGGGGCAGGCTATACTAAACACTTTATCTGGTACCTTCCCAAACTATTCCCAAGTTCTCTGTATTTCATTCTCCGTTAGCTGCCAAGAAAAGCTATATAGTTTGTTCCAGAACCTTTCTGCTTTTTGCAAATGTTTGCCAATCACGTTCCTATGTTGCAGTCTATGGAGGGATTCCTGCAACAGTGTGTTTAAACTGGTTAGGGGATGGGTTGTCCACTGGTTTCAAGTTTTTGTAAATAGATAATATAAAATATCTGGATCTCTAAAGTGAGATGCATCATCATTGACCACCACCATTGACCTCTGTACTGTTTCTTGAGTTGCTTTCTGGCTGCCATGGCCATGAAGGAGGAGGAGAACTGGACAGTTAAACTATGGGTTGTTTTTAAAAGGCTGTGATAGCAGCCCCACCTGAACCTTTCAAACAATAGCTTGAATGCTGGTTTGAGAGATTGTTAAGAACAAGAAGTGGTAGCATATAGACACTTTTCATGTTTTTCGCAGTGAAAAAGCTCAGGCCAAGCTAGATCACTGGCTGACTGGGAATTTTTTTTTCTCACTGTTAACAACAGTGAATGAGGTCCATAGTTAAATGGGGAATTTAATGTTTTATAGGAGGATAAAGAAAGGATCACTTGATGAAATGAAGTAACAAGACTTGGATAAATATTGCCCCTGAGATGCATACAAAATAGAAATCTCCCAAGATTTTCCAGGTCCAATTGCTGGTTTAACATACATGGATGAAGAACCTAAGGGTTGTTATGTGCGAATGATTAATCTCACATATGATGCCATATTCTTACCATATTCTTGTAATGCTTCTGACTGGGTTTATATGACACACAATGTGGTTATTGAATGAACTTACTTTTACTTTTATACAAAACTAACCAAATGGGATGTCTTCACAAAATGCTGAGCTCTCCCACCCTTTCTCCCCCCCCCAAAAAAAAAAACTAATCAAACTTGAAACTGACCAAGCTTTCCATTGCAACAAATGCATCAGCTGGATGTTTGACTGACTTGCTGTGTGAATACATCCACAATTTTATCATAGAGCACGTTTGTATCTAGTTGCCAAGAAAGGCGTAATAAGAATTCATAAATAACTAGACAGATCCATGAAGCAAGACAGAGGAAAGAGACAAAAGCTTAGGCGGATGTATTCATGCTTGGCATGCCAAGGATGTTGGGCCCAACTCCTACTCATCCAAGTAGATAATGCCAGTTCAGAAGGAGGAAGTGTAAGTTGTCATGAATGGGGCAAAAGAACCAGTTACTGTGAACGTCCACTAGGTGTCAATATAGCTTTGTGCATGCTCCTGTTAAAAAAACGCTTCCTTGGGAACCCAACCCCCCCCCCCAAAAAAAGACATTATATCTAATGTAAAACTTTTGTGAGGAGTGCATTCAACAAGGAGCGAAAAACACCAATTATGTAAGATAGTTTTCTGCAAAAATCAACTCCTAGCAGACTGGCCTCACATACGTTCAATTCCAGTTTAGACACAGATCATCAGGGCAAAAATCTCTATGGTCAGTGAGAGTTGACAACTTGATGGCAGATAATCAATCTGTTAAGTACTTGGACATGGGTCGGAGTAAATGGAGACAGCCTCTGAATAGTGACTTTCAGCTCTTTATTAGCATAGTGACTTCTCAAAACAACAACAGTGAACTCTGCCTTATATAGGCAACCCTTGTAAGAATTGTCCAATAGTGAGCTATGAACGCTAGCTCTTTTAACCAATAAGAATCCTCTGTTAAGGGCCAATCGGATTCCTCAGAACTAACCAATCTGATCTGGCCGCCTAACAGCCAATCAGAAGTGCAGGGCCAGAACCCTGCACTTTCCCTCAAGCTCATACTTTATTAACTATGGTACATACACAACACCCCTTCCCCCTGGCTTCTTAATTACGGTGTAGTTATATAGTCCTTTAAATAGGACGGTTGTCTTTTAAGTCTTTCGGATTTTCATTGAACTGGTTGGTTGCAATCCTGTTGAGGTAGATTGTTGTTTGGCAGTGGATCTGCTATTTGCTCAGGTGCAATTTCTTGCAGTGCAAACGATTCTCCTTCCTGCTCCATTTCCTGAGTATCACTTAGTTCGTCACTCCCTTCGAACAGGTTCCCTGGAACGTCATCTTCTTCTGTACCTCCCCCCCCTCGGTTTGGTCATGGGGGAGTAGTTGACTAGCCGTTGGGAGTCGTGACCGTAATTGGTCGATATGCCGTTTCCACAGTCTATTGTCACAGCATTTCACTACGTAGGATTTGGGGCCGGTCACTCGTACTACTGTTGCCTCTTTCCATAATGGATCGCCCGATAAGTTTCGTGCGTAAACGAGGTCTCCTACCTGAAAGGTGCGACAGCGGCCACTGGATCCTATTGGCTTTTCCGGTACGTAAGCAGGGTGCAACCGGTCGAGGTGGGAGCGGAGTCTTCGTCCCATCAGTTCGGCGGGAGTTCTGCTGGTGACGCTATGTGGAGTTATGTGTTGCAAAAAGAGAATTTGGTTGACCTTGTCATCGATATTGTCATAGTCCACTTTTTGCAAAGTCTTTTTCACAAATTGGACCATGCGTTCCGATCGGCCATTGGTCGCAGGGTGCGCAGGCGAGGTGAGCGCATGGCAGATGCCGCAGTCAGCGAGGTACTGCTCGAACATTAGTGCTGTAAACTGTGGCCCTTTGTCGGACACCAGGACATCAGGTAATCCGTGGGTTGCAAAGAGTCTGTTTAGGATCTTGATCATTGCCTCGGAAGTTGTAGCCGTCATACGATGAATTTCTAACCAATTGGAGTATGCGTTGACTGTCAGCAGGAAGGTGTAGCCCTTGGTTGGCCCCTCGAAATCCAGGTGGATTCTGGACCAGGGTCCACGTGGCGTCTCCCATTCAGTAGGCATGGCTTTTGGTGGGGCGTTGCTGACTTGTTGGCAATTGGCACACGCTTTGACCCACTGCTCGATTTGCCGGTCCATGCCCGGCCACCATGCGTAGCTTCGTGCAAGCGCTTTCATCCACACGATGCTGGGGTGGCCCTCGTGCAGAACTCATAGCAGCATCTTCCGGAGTCGTTCTGGGACAACGACTCTATCGCCCCAGATGATACAGCCTTTTTGGGAAAAAAGTTCAGTCTGTCGAGATTTAAATGGTGCGAAGTCATCTGGTACTTGGTCCAATGGCCATCCGCATTCTACCCAGCCTAGGACTCGAGCTAGGGTGTGGTCTCGTTTGGTTTCTCTCGCGATGTCTCGGGCGGTCATAGGCGGCGAGTTGAGTGTTTCGATCTGCAACGTAGTTGCCATTGGTGCCAGATCATCAAGAGTCTCTGGAAGCGGTGTTCGGCTTAATGCGTCGGCGTGGGGAATGGCTTTCCCTGGGCGATATTGCAGGCGATAATTATAAGCAGCTAGGAATTCTGACCATTGGGTCATTCTAGGGGATAATATGTAGGGGGTTGGCTTGTCCCCGGCTATTATCTCTAACAACGGTTTGTGGTCAGTTATAATGGTAAATGTCCTTCCATACACATATTCATGAAATTTCTTTACAGCTGAAACGATTGCGAGAGCTTCATTATCAATTTGTCCATAGTTCCGCTCTGCTTGTGAAAGAGTCTTCGAAAAGTATGCAACAGGGGCTTCGTTCCCATTAGGCAGTACATGGCTCAAAATGGCGCCCACCCCAAAAGGTGATGCATCGCATGTTATAACTAATGGCAAAGTCTCGTTATACTGCATAAGTACAGAGTCAGATGTGAGCAGTTTTTTAACATTCTGGAATGCTTGCTCTTCCCGGTAACCTCACACCCACAATGCTTTCTTATCTAATAGTCGGTGTAACGGTTCAGCGACAGTTGCTTTGTGCGGTAAAACACATTATAGAAATTAATGAGGCCTAAGAACACCTGGAGATCGGCCTTGTTGCGTGGCCTGGGAGCTTTTTTGATCGCTTTTAATTTATTCTCGGTAGGATGAATGCCCTGGCTATCAATTCGGTATCCTAGAAACTCAACATTGTCAGTATATAAGTGACATTTATTTTTTTTCACCTTAAGACCAGCCTCTTGGAATTTTTTAAGAACGCATTTCAAACAATCCTGCAAGATTTTTTTGGTAGGGGCTGCAATTAGTACGTCATCAAAATAAGGAACCACGCCCTTGATTCCCTGTAATAACCTTTCCATGAGGCTCTGGAAGATCCCCGGGGCTACACTAACTCCAAATTGCAATCGGGTACATTTAAAGGCACCTCTGTACATTACAATTGTTTGGGCTTGGGCCATTTTTTCATCCACTGGTAGTTGTTGATAAGCTTGAGCTAAATCTAATTTAGCGAAAACCTTTCCGCCCCCCAAGGAATGGAGGAGGTGCTGCACCACCGGAACTGGATACACGTTCTGCTGTATGGCGTGGTTTAAAGTGGCCCGGTAGTCCCCATAAATTCGAATTGACCCGTCTGGCTTAATGGGTGTTACAATAGGGGTTTCCCATGGAGAGTGATCGATGGGCTTCAACACCCCTTGAGCAATTAGTTTGTCGAGTTGTTCGTCGATCTTTGCTTTAAGAGCAAATGGAACTCGATGGAGCTTCAAGCGAATGGGCGCTACCTTTTGATCTAGACTAAACGAGATTGGGGTCCCCTTATACTCGCCTAAGCTGTCGGCGAAGACGTCGCTGAACTCAGAGATAAGGTCTTCCTCCCACTCACAACCACCGATTCGGTTCACGCCGGCCACTTCAATGCCGAGTGGCGCGAACCACTGGAGGCCCAATAGACTAGGCCTATCTCTATTGATGATCATTAGAGGTAAGTACGCTGTATGCTTCTTGAAGGAGACTCGGACTCGGCAGGACCCGACAATGGGGATTTGATTTCCTTGGTAGTCCTTGAGGATGAGGCGTTGAAATTGGAGGTCTGGGCATTGAATTGTGGGGATGAGCTACTTTAGTGTCTTCCAAGACACCATCGAGAGGGATGATCCCGAGTCAACCTCCATGTGGCAAGGCTGGTTCTCGATGGCTACCGCGACTCGGATTTTCTTAGTGTCCAAAACTGAGGCGTGACCTATAATGACAGTATGATGAGCCTCTTCTTTTTGCAAAGCTCGATTTCTGTAGGAGTGGTTTACTGGCTCTTGCCTTACAAGACGGTTTCCTGTCGATTGGCGATAGTTGGCCCCTTTTGAGGCCTGGCTGGGTCCTGGTAAGCTGCGGCAGACCCGGCCGATGTGGCCTCGTTTCCCGCACTCATGGCAGAGTGCGTCACGGAATTTGCATTCAGCCCTGGCATGGTTTGCTCCACAGCCAGCGCAAGGGCGTAAGGGCTTTGGGCGAGGGTCCCGGTCGGACCGCAGTCAATGGACCCCTTCTTCGTCGCTGTCTGACGACGAAGAGAGGTCCTCGTGGTGTGTTGTTGAGAGCTATCCTTCTGAGTTGGGTAAGATTTTGCTGGTCGGTGGTGTTGCCGGAGTGCGGCTTCACCGTAGTTGTGCAGCCGACTTTTTAGTCGCCTCCGCAGCCATGGCTTCGGCGATGGCGTCAGCAAGGCTGATGTCGCCTTTCGCCATCAGCTTGCTTTGCACACCTAGTGCATCTAATCCCAGAATTACTCGATCTCTTAGTGCCTCTTCTAAATCTGCGAACCCGCAGAGACCTCCTAAATTTTGAAGGTCCGCCACGAAATCGGCCACGCTCTCCCCTTTTCATTGGTTTCTCTGATAAAACTCGTGGCGTCTCACGAGTGTAGGCACGGTTGGTGCGTAATGGTCTCTCAGGATGGGTTCGAGGTCGTCCCAGCTCATGGCTTTCACTTCTCGAGGTTTGGCGAGTGCTTTAGCCATCTTAAATACAGCTGGGCCGCAATGCGTCAGGAACAGTGCCCACTTCTTTGCTGGTGTGGCGTCCTTCAAGTTATTCGTCCCGAGAAACATTTGGAAGCGATCCATGTAGGATTCCCAATCCTCTTAGTTTGGATCGAACGGAGCGGGTGGTACGATGCCGCCGGACATGGTTCCGTTGTTGGCGTTGTCTATCACGTGCTCGGTATTGCTTCCTGGCTTCTTCGGTTCAGACGTCTCCACATCCCATCCTCGTCGCCAGTGTTAAGTACTGAACATGGGTCGGAGTAAATGGAGACAGCCTCTGAATAGTGACTTTCAGCTCTTTATTAGCATAGTGACTTCTCAAAACAACAACAGTGAACTCTGCCTTATATAGGCAACCCTTGTAAGAATTGTCCAATAGTGAGCTATGAACGCTAGCTCTTTTAACCAATAAGAATCATCTGTTAAGGGCCAATCGGATTCCTCAGAACTAACCAATCCGATCTGGCCGCCTAACAGCCAATCAGAAGTGCAGGGCCAGAACCCTGCACTTTCCCTCAAGCTCATACTTTATTAACTATGGTACATACACAACACAATCAATCAATCAATCAGACTCCCCTGGCTATGATATTGTTCTAGTGATGAAGAGTTTTCCTTTCAAACTTCCTTTGCTTAAGTAGAACAACATAGGATTAAACTCAAGTGATCTTAAACATAAGCAATGTTAAAAATATTAAACTGAGTTTGAGCCAGACCGACTAATTTATGCTTGAAAGAATTCCTTCTCTTCATTGATTACTCTGGGATTTGACACAAGATGCTTGCTGGAAGGAGGAAATTGGGGTGACTATATTTCAGCTTGTTCTTAGTAAGCACATCAAAAGTATATTGTATGGGAAATAGCTCGATTTCCTGCTTCTAATTTCATGGGGTTTCTGTACATGATTCTAAAAGCAATGGAGAGGCTGAAATGTATTACAAATGCATGGAGAGGCTTCTAAAGTGTGTTTTTTTACATTTCAGAATCACCCAGAAATTACAATATGCTAATGGGTCTGGCAATAATTTGGATGTCCTTGTCCCAAAGGTGCTTTTTCACGAGTCAACTGGACTTTCAGGTTTTTCTTTGAAGACATTTCAGCTTCTTATCCAAGAAATGTCTTCTGCTCTGACTGGATGGTGGTGGAATGGAAGGATTTATACTCCTTGTAGAAAGTCCAGTTGACTCATGAAAAAGCACCTTTGGGACAGCTATGACCTGGATGATTGAGAATCTCCATAGACATTTGCGTATCAGTTGAATATTGGTTATAAAAAGATGGGGTTAAAATTAACCTGAGTCCTGGTGGTGGTGCAGCTAACTTACTTTTCTGGGGTACATTTTCTTTCTTTGTTGCCTCAATGCAGGTTTTGGTTGGCTGTCCAAGATCTCAAAAAACAACCACTGCAAGATGTAGCGACCAGAGTAGAAGAGATCTGGGAAGAGTTCCTCGCTCCCGGGGCCCAGAGTGCCATCAACCTGGACTCTCACAGCTATGAAATAACAAGCCAAAACGTCAAAGACCCAGGGAGATACACATATGAAGATGCACAGGTTCGGACTTGGATGTTATTTCTAATAGTGCACTAGAACAAAAGAGGGAAATGCAGCTTTAACTTATTAATATGTAAAGTGGGAGATGCTTCAGTCTCAATCAGGAGCAGAAGCAGGAATTGAATAAGGAAATTTATAAATTGATTTAAAAAAAAAAAAAAAGATGATAATGTTTGCTACTATCACTTGTAGTTCCTTAGAACAGCATTCCCCAATCTTTCTGGGTTGGCAGCCCAGTGGGGCTGGGGGAGGAAGAGGGGATCATTTTGTGTGAGGGGCATGCATGCACACAACTTTGTGGGGCTTTGAGTGCTCATCACTCATAAAAAATGGTCTGCATGCACTGACCCACCACACACATGGCCCGGTTGCGAATAGGCCACGGACCGGTAGTGGGCTGCAGTCCACAGGTTGGGCTCCCCTGCCTTAGAGAATCTATAAGGTTATTATGAACATAAAAGGCTTTTATTGGCTTGTACCAGTGGTAGGATTCAAATTTTTTTACTACCGGTTCTGTGGACATGGCTTGGTAAGGATGGTATGGCTTGGTGGGCGTGGCTTGGTGGGCGTGGCAGGGAAAGGATACTGTAAACCTCCATTCCTACCCGATTCCAGGGGAAGGATACTGTAAAATCTCCATTCCCTCCCCACTTCTGGGGGAAGGTGACCACAAAATCCCATTGCCTCCCCACCCCACTAACCTGCTTTACAGTTCTGTTCTCCTGTGCAGGGCAACTAAAGAAGACCCAGCCAATCAGCTGGGACTCGGGAGGCAGAGCATAGATTGGGGCGGGGCCAGTCAGAGGTGATATTTGCCAGTTTTCTGAACTACTCAAAATTTCCGCTACCGGTTCTCCAGAACTGGCCAGAACCAGCTGAATACCACCTCTGGCTTGCACCCCACTGATAGCCTTCTCTATACCTTATATGTGTGTGTGTGAGAGAAAGTCTTTTGCAAAGTCTTAGAAGGCCATCAAGTCCAGCCACCAGCTAAGTACAGGATCCCAAATTAAAATCTTTGACATGCTTTTTTTTTTTTCCAGCAATCATTGCTTCCTTTGATGTATTGATTGTAGTGTTGGGAAGTTTTCACACTTTCAGGTAGAAAGTGTTTGTAACTTAAGCAGATTGTTCTGTGTCTGTACTTCAAAAGAGCAGAGAATAATTTGGAGCTTAGCTGAAACTACCAAATGTTGTATTTCCTGAACATGAACATTTACAATGAGAACAGATATTATGGGTAAAACCGAGCATCCCCTGACTCAAATTGTGGTCTGAGTTTACATGTGCAGGCCTGTACACATACAGGCTGACATCCCTGTGGTATAAAGTGGGCAACATTACTAAAAGAAAGTATAGGTATGCTAAGGAAGATAAGATTATCCAAGACTCTAAAGCAGGGGTGTCCAACCTTGGCAACTTTAAGACTTGTGGACTTCAACTTCAGCAAAGCTGGCTGAGGAATTCTGGGAGTTGAAGTCCACAAGTCTTAAAGTTGCCAAGGTTGGACACCCCTGCTCTAAAGAGAGCAAGCCAACATTTTCCAGCTAGATACATTAAAAAAAAAAGTTTCATTAGTGGATGATTTTTTCAAGGTGGGCCTTTACTTAAGCCACCACTTCCTTTGGCTCCCCCTCTTTTTTCTGCTGGATGCCCTTGCTAAACCCATTCAATCTTTCCTATTGCATTGGTCAAAATAAGGAAATCAAAGATTGAAGCAAGCAGGTAGCAATTGGAGTAGGCAGGTGAGCAATTACAGAGACTCTTTGCAATCACTTGCTAAGTTTTGGCTTCCAGGAGAAGAGAAAGGCTGAGTAATCATGAAAATGTGGTGGAGCAATTGCTGCCTCTCTTACTTATCCCCTCTCCCTTTTTCTTTTCCTCTGGATGGCATGGTGGAGGCTATTAGATTAATTGGATAGAATCACCATCACTATGGTACCTGGAGGGAGATCTCAAATGGGTGAGTGGGAAGATGAAAGGGTTACATCATCCAGTTCAACAGAACAAATGAAAGGACACAGTTGCTCGCACGCTTTCTTGGCAACATCTGCGGTCAGATTCACTGCAGTGCCTAAGAGAGAATGGACTTGAGGAGAAATATTTGCAACTACTACCATTGTATTCTTTCCTGGTCCTCTTGCAATAGAACTTAGCCTTATAAACTGGTTCATAGTGCTTTACAGCCCTCTTTAAGCAGTTTGCAGCCAGTCAGGATCAAACTGCTGGCAGTGGGCAGAGTTAGCCTACAATACTGCATTCTGACCATTGTGCCACCACAGCTCTGAAATTTTGGAGAAAGCAGGATAGGCAGTGCTTGAGAAGGTTCTAGGTGGTATCTTTCCTGCCACCCTTGAGTTTTGGTGCAGGGAACTGTTTCATCCTGCAGTTTCCTTCAAATGGGCTAGTATTATAAATGTTGGTACTTATTTAGTATCATATGAGGTTAGGGCCACCGTTACTGGAGCTATCCTATATTTTTCAGAAACTGAATCAGGGAATTGACTTCTCAGGTGCATCCATAGATGTGATGCAGAGCCACAATTTCTGCTATATGGGTGCCAAAGGTGCATGAAGGAGCAAGCCTAGGATAGATAACCTGATATATGATCAATTCTGAAGAGTTCTTCTGAGCCATTGGCAGGTATAGGTATCAACAAAGTCTGTTTATTGCCCAGCTACTGCAATAGGTGGCTCTTCAACAGTGCCAGTAAAATTTCACCTCAATGTTCCCTCAAGGCAGCCATCTACAGTCAATGCAACCCAGTCCCACAAATCAGAGCCAATCCATAAGATGAGGAGAAAGTCCACAAAGCCAAAACATGGTCAAAAGTCCATGAGTGCCAAGGAAGTGTGCACTGAAGCAAACTGTTGTTCCTTGCAATTCATCTTCCCCCAGCATAAATCATCCCAATGTTCTTTGTTCTTTGTGAGGAGGGCTGGCCTGCTTTCTCACAAGCAGCCTCACAGACCTCTTCTATCCTTTTTTTCTGCTTCATTCTCCTTATCCTTGGATCAGGTAGGATAGGCAGCTGTTCCTCTTCAGAGGAGATCTGTTGCCTTTGATTCCTGTGAATGGTTGGTAACTGATCCACCTCTGCTTTCATTAGGGCAGGCGTCTCCCCATCTGGTTGACTGCTGCTCCCAATGCCTTAGCCCCTGGGTTTCAGCTCCTCCTCCTCCTCCAAACAGGCTTCCAATGGGGCCCCTCACAAGGACAGTCCCTGTGAGTCCTACCATCATAGTAAGTGACAAGGTTGTTGGAAGGTGTTCTGCTTCTAAAACCTCTATGGGGACACCAAGTTGTCTAATCCTGCAAGGAATCTACAACTTGAAGCAGAAGAAGGACCTGCTAGTCTCTCCTATATGCCCCTTCCCACTTGCTAGTAATACAGTCATTCAGTCTCTAGCGTGTCAATTTCCTGGTCACACTATCAAATTGAGTGAGAGAAAGTTACCAATGCCAGCAAGAGTCACAATGAAGAACCCTATGCCCTCAGTGCCACACAGCAGCAGCTCTGGGCAGTGGAGCAGTAGGATTGCCCCCTGTCCTTTCTTTTTCTCTCTATCCTAAACTTTGAACTCTGTTCAAAGTTGCTGTTTCATTCATGTAATAGTAGATCCCATGTTTCCCCATTGGCTAAGAGGAACTTATTAAGATTTGAGCAGTATAACTGGGTCAGGACAAAGTAAGGAGGCATAAGGGAAGGTGGGTTTTGATAAAAAAAAAAAAATCAAGGGCAGTGTAATGAAGAAAAGAAAAACTGGTAATAGAGCGGCTAAAGAACTCGGTGTAAGAATAGCTACAGCACAGCATGTTTTTTCAATTTTGACAACTTTTAAGATGTCTGGACTTCAACTCCCAGAATTCTCAGCCAGGATTGAGTTTCAGCATTTCAGATGCAGGCTGTTAAACCAGCTTGCCAGCAGTCACTCCTTTTTAGGGGCTTCTGGAAGTCTGGATTCTTGGCAACATATATTAAATAGCTTCTTCGCCTCTTCTTACAATTCAGGTTTGAGAGTTGAGGAGTGCTTGCTGACAACTAGTTCGGATGAAGTCTTAATGGCTTCAGCCAATACTGAGTGCGTTACAACAAAAACCACTGCTGAAAGAGCAAATCAAGGTTTTCTTTCAGAATAGGTTGCCAAAAGCCCAGGTGATTCTTATATATATAGGCCATAAAACAAGAATGCTCCAAAATGCAGAAATGCACCATCCATCACATTGATTTGCGCAGTCACTCCAAGATAGCTGCAGCACCCAATGACTTTATGGCATACAATCTCTCGACTTCACATCTTGAAGCAGCAGACACAAATTTTTGCAAGTTGTTCCCACCCATCCACTCCCCACACACATATCCCTGATAAGCACACGTAGGCTCAGCCTCAGATGCAGGCTTGTTCTGAAAATAACTCTGTAACCAAACCCACAGTGAGGGCTGGCCCTGGGTTTCAAGGCATACAAAACCACATCTACAGTATTTTACTTCACATCTGTTCTTTTTTTACTTAAAACTTCTGAAAGATGTGACCAAATGCATACCACCGGGCTGACAGTTTCTGGAAGGAGCTGACAAGTTATTGCTGTAGTGTAGAATGCTTGGAATTGTGAACAGCTTGAATAAAGCCACATCCGGTCCTTCTACCTCCTCTCTTGAATGGCAGGAAAAAAGGAACAAGAGCTGCAAAAAAAAGTTGCCGTATTTCTGCTGCATTTAAGTTTGCAATGAAGTATATATATATTTTTTGCAAAGGGATATATTGGCAGAATAAGAGTCTTGGCTAGTGGTAATGTTAAAATGAGGATTCAGATACAAATGGAAGTACTATATGAAATAGTTGGGAGGCCTTTTATGAACTGTATAAATTATTTCTCAGTCTGGCTATATTTACTCAAGCTCTGCCCTCTGTTTCCTGCATCTTTTTCTTACTCACCATCCCAATTTTGGTAATCTCTCTCTATCTCCCTCTCCCTCTCTCTCTCCCCCTCCCCTCTCTCCCTCCATCTGTAAATGGTCCCTGTCAAAGAGCCATATGTAATGTTGAAGTATTTCTTCTCATAATGAGTTCTGGCTTTTGTTTTATTCCTTACATCATTGACTCTATCCATGTCTCTGGGTGCATATTTTGATGAGCATCTAAGCTCTATAATGAGACTAAGGCTAATTATAAAATAACCAATTTAATAAATAACCTTACTTCTTGTGACAGTTTAAAATTGGTTGCTCATTCTTTCTGTCTTGGCAGAAGTTTCAGGTTCTTGTTTGGAACCACAAAAAAAAAAAAATAACAAAAAGAAAAAAAAGGAAGAAAGGAAGGAAGGAAAAGTAGAAATTGTCCTGGGAGCAGTTAGACTAGTGCCTTCCCATCCATCATCTAAGGTTGAATGAGAATTTGCCTATCTATTATCTAAGAGGGAAAAGGAGGAGGAAAGCCCATACTTGCACACAAAAGAAAAATGAAGAATGCTTTTGTTGTTGCTTTGCTAGGCTCCATTGACTACTCAATACAGCAGGCAGAGGTAATGTTGTCTTATTTTAAAAGATCCAACTGTTTGCAGAATCCTTGTCTAGAATTTCCAAGATGCTGGACTGTTGGCTAAGTGCCCTTCTGTAACCTAGCCAGGGTCATCATTGTAGCTTGCTGTAGGAGAGAGAAATTGGACCTCTTCTTACACCGACATCGATGTGAAGTAGTTACCTTATTATTATAGGTTCAATTTTTTATTATCTCCCCTATCCCTATTTAGGTCTTAGTGAAATTGATAGTGCAAACTTATGTATTCCTTTTGTTCCAAGAATTTTGCCGAGTGTGTTTCTCATATTTTTTTTTCTAAAGATGTGGCTTGTATTGTATGCAGAAGATGTTATATCTTAAGCAAGCTTGAACATACCACTTCTATGGCCATGATTTCCTTTTAGACTTTTCTTATTGTAGCATTATCACTGTCCTTATGCTCCCCAACAGTACTGCTTGCAAATGAAGTCATTTTGTGATGCTACCCATACAGTCTGAAAAAAAAAACCCACAGCATCGATTCTACAATTTATGAAACATTATTGTGCGAGGAGGTGAGCATAGAAAGCTAGTGAGCACAATCATCTGGCTGGCTAGGAATAGCATTTTTTCTAGCCTCCTGAATATCAAGTTCAGAGGTGGTATTCAGCAGGTAGTGGAAATTTTGAGCAGTTTGGAGAACCGGCAAATTATACCACCTCTGACTCACCCTGCCCCCATCTATTCTCTGCCTCCCGAGTCCCAGATGATCATCTGTGTCTTCTTTTGTTGCCCTGCACAGGAGAACGGAGCTGGAAAGCAGATTAGTGGGATGGGGAGGGAATGGGATTTTGCAGTAACCTTCCCCTGCCATGCCCACCAAGCCACCCCTACCAAGCCAAGCCCACAGAACTGGTAGTAAAAATTTTTTGAATCCCACCACTGGATCAAGTTCACTAGCCTTTTAAGACTAGGAAGCATGAAAACTTAGGAGTGCGGTTGTTTGGAAATTAGGGCACAGTTTGGAAAAGCACATGCCTGCAGAATGGTGCAAGATATGATATCTACTCTGTCAAGTACTCAGCGTGGGCGCGAAGAATGGAGGCAAGCCGGTGAAATGGTGAACTTCAACTCTTTATTTACATGGTGTGACAGCTCAAACTGGATGGCTGCTACAGCCTTCCTTATAAAGGCAACTTATTAGATATTCAACCAATGAAAACCCAGGAGCGCTAGCTCCGTTAACCAATGGGAACGGCTCGTTAATGGCCAATCAGATTCTCCTGAACGGACCAATCTGATCTCGCCATTTAACAGCCAATCAGAAGTGCAGGGCCAGAACCCTGAACTTGACTTCAAGCTCTTGATAACTTTATTAACACAATTATTCATTCACAACACCCCTTCCCTCCGGGTTACGTTTACGCGGTGCGGTTACGTAGTCCTTGAGGTAGGACAGTTGTTTTATTAGTCTATTTGATTTTCGTTGTGCACCTGGTATTTGGCTGCACTCTTGTTGAGGTAGGGCGTTGTTTGGCAAAAGGGGTGTCTCTGACTCTGAGTTCGAGTTTTTGTTGTCACCAACATCTTCAGTATCACCATGAGGTGAGCTCACTCCCATCCCTGATTCCTCTTCACGTGTTTCCGTTCTGCTATCGTTCCCTTCAAAAAGTTTTCTGCTAATTGAAGTTCATCTTCCTCTGTATCTCCCCCCCCCCTCAGTTTGGTCATCAGGGGACTCGGAGATCTGCAGCCTTGATCATAGTTGATCGATATGGCGCTTCCATAGTCTATCATCGCGGCATTGCACGAGGTATGATCTTGGGCCGGTTACATGGACTAGTCGCTTCGATCCACAACGGATCACCCGATAAGTTTTTGGCGAATACCAAGTCGCCTATCTGGAAGGTACGGCATCGGCTGGATCCATGTGGTTTCTCAGGTTCGTACGCTGGGTGTAACCGGTCGAGGTGGGAGCGGAGCTTTCGTCCCATTAGCAACTCAGCGGGAGTTTTGTTGGTGATGCTGTGCGGAGTGATATGCTGTAAAAAGAAGATTCGGTTTATTTTTTCTTTGATGTTGTCATAGTCCATTTTTTGTAGCGTTTTCTTGACGAATTGTACCATGCGCTCAGCCCTTCCATTGGCCGCAGGATGCGCAGGTGAAGTCAGCGCATGTCGAATACCGTGGTCTGCCAGGTACTGTTCAAAAGACAGCGTGGTAAATTGGGGCCCATTGTCGGATACCAGAACGTCTGGTAATCCGTGGGTTGCAAACAGTTTGTCCAGTTTCTTAATGACCGCTTCGGTTGTTGTGTTCTTCATTCGGTGGATTTTGAGCCAGTTCGAGTAGGCGTCCACGGTTAACAAGAATATGTGGCCTTTGGTAGGCCTTGCAAAGTCCAGATGGATACGGGACCAGGGTCCCCTCAGTGTTTCCCATTCAGTTGGGATTGCCTTTGGTGGGGCGTTGCTTACTTCCTGGCATCTATGACAAGCTTTGACCCAAGTCTTGATTTGCTTGTCGATGCCTGGCCACCATGTGTAGCTTTGTGCAAGGGCTTTCATGCGCACGATGCTGGGGTGGCCATCATGCAAGGTTCTCAGTACTGCTTGTTGGAGTCGCTCTGGGACAACGACTCTATCGCCCCAGATGATGCAGCCCTTTTGTGAAAACAACTCTGTTTGTCGACTTTTGAATGGGACGAAGTCATCAGGTACTTAGTCCAATGGCCATCCGCGTTCCACCCAACTGAGGACTCGTGCTAAGGCAGGGTCGCGTTTCGTTTCTCTCGTGATATCTCGGGCTGTTAATGGCGGTGTACGAAGTGCCTCGATCTGCAACATTGTCACTGTAGGTGCGGGGTCGTCGATGGTCTCTGAAAGCGGTGCTCGGCTCAATGCGTCGGCGTGGGGAATGGCCTTCCCTGGGTGGTATAATTGATAATTATAAGCAGCCAAGAATTCTGACCAGCGAGTCATTCTGGGAGATAATATATAGGGGGTTGGCTTATCTCCCGCTATTATTCCCAGCAAAGGTTTGTGGTCAGTCACTATATTAAAAGCTTGGCCGTACACGTACTCATGAAATCTTTTGACAGCAGACACAATAGCAAGGGCTTCTTTATCAATCTGGCTATAATTGCACTCAGTTTTTGAAAGTGTCTTTGAGAAATAGGCAACAGGGGCTTCGCTACCGTTGGGCAAAATGTGGCTCAAAATGGCGCCCACTCCGAAAGGTGATGCATCACACGTGATTGTTTAGGGCAAGGTCTCATTGTACTGCATCAGTACAGTGTCAGAAGTCAGTAGTTTTTTCACATTTCAAAACGCCTGCTCTTCTCTTTGTCCCCACACCCAAATTGCTTTTTTGTCCAATAAATGATGTAGGGGTTCAGTGACAGTTGCTTTGTGCAGCAGGAATACGTTATAAAAATTGATAAGGCCTAGAAACGCTTGGAGGTCGGCCTTATTCCGGGGTCTGGGAGCGTTTTTTATTGCTCTCAATTTGCTATCAGTAGGGTGAATGCCCTGACTGTCAATTAAATAACCTAAAATTCGACACGATCTGTACACAGTTTACTTATTTTTCTTCACTTTAAGACCTGCGTCTTTGAATTACTGGAGGACCATTCTCAAGTGATCCCGTAAAATTTTTGAAGTAGGGGCAGCGATTAACACATCATCAAAGTAGGGGACAACGCCTTTAATCCCTTGTAATAGTCTTTCCATCAAGCTCTGAAAGATCCCCGGGGCTACGCTCACTCCGAATTGGAGTTGTGTACATTTAAAGGCACCTCGGTGCGTCACGATCGTCTGTGCCTGTGCCGTTTTTTCATCTACTGGCAGTTGCTGATATGCCTGAGCTAAATCTAGTTTAGCGAAGACTTTTCCGCCCCCCAGGGAATGGAGGAGGTGCTGCACCACCGGTACCGGATATGCGTTTTGCTGCAGGGCATGGTTCAGGGTGGCTCCGTAGTCCCCACAAATTCTTATTGATCCATCCGGCGTAATGGGTGTTATGATTGGGGTCTCCCAGGGAGAGTGATCGCTTGGCTCTAACACCCCCTGGGCTATTAACTTATCAAGCTGCTCATCAATTTTTGGTTTTAGGGCAAATGGACCTGACGAGGCTTAAGGTGAATGGGAGCTATTTTTGGATTAAGGTTAAATGATATTGGGGTCCCCTTGTACTCACCTAGTTTTTCTGCAAAGATGTCCCTGAATTCTTGGACGAGGTCCTCCTCCCAGTCGCTGCTGCCGATTCGGTTAATGCCTGCCACTTCAATGCCAAGTGGCGCGAACCATTGGAGGCCTAATAGGCTAGGCCGGTCCTTCTCGATCACAGTCGGGGTAAATACGCTGTACGGTTTTTGAACGAGACCCAGACACGACTGGATCCTACAACTGGAATTCGATTTCCCTGATAGTCTTTAAGTATGAGTCTTTGGGAACAGAGGTCTTGACGCCGGATAGTAGGGATGAGTTGCTTGAGGGTCTTCCAGGAAACCATTGAGAGAGACAATCCCGAGTCGACTTCCATTTGGCAGGGCTGATTTTTGATGGCCACTTTAATTCGGATTTTCTTGGCATCCAAGGAAGAAGCGTGACCGATAGTGATAGTTTGGTGAGCCTCTTCTTGCTTCGTGGGACGGTTTAGGGTTCGGTTTCTGTAGGAGTGGTTGTTCCATTGGTGGTTCAGTGTTTCTCACCTTACAGGACGGTTTCCTGTCGGTTGGCGATAGTTAGCCCCCTTTGAGGGCTGGCTGGGTCCCAGGAGACTTCTACAGAACCGTCCGATGTGGCTTCGTTTCCCGCACTCATGGCAGAGCGCGTCGCAGAATTTGCATTTGGACTAGGGGTGGCTGGCCCCACAGCCAGCGCATAGGTGTTGGGACTTCTGGTAATGGTCCCGTTCGGACCGCAGTCGATGGACCTCTTCTTCGTCACTGTCTGACGACGAAGAGAGATCCTCATGGTGGGCCGTCAAAAGCTGTCCTTCTGACTTGGGTGAGATGTCGCCGGTCAGCTGGTGTACCAGAGCGTGGTTGCGGTGCATTTGGGCAGCTGACTTCCTGGTTGCTTCTGCTGCAGTAGCATCAGCGATGGCATCGGCAAAGCTGATGTCGCCTTTCGCCATCAGCTTACTCTGCAAGTTTAGCGCATCTAATCCCAGAACTATTCAGTCTCTCAAGGCCTCTTCCAGGTCAGCGAACCCGCAGAGGCCTCCCAGGTTTCGGAAGTCTGCGATGAAATCTGCAACGCTCTCTCCTTTCCGCTGGTTTCTTTGGTAGAATTCGTGCCGCCTTACGAGTGTTGGCACGGTCGGTGCATAGTGGGCTCTCAGTTGGGGTTCGAGGACGTCCCAGTCCATAGCCTTTACTTCTGCCGGTT
This sequence comes from Hydrophis major, assembly GCA_033807585.1. NCBI lineage: Eukaryota > Metazoa > Chordata > Lepidosauria > Squamata > Elapidae > Hydrophis > Hydrophis major. Next base: position 82,509,905 of record CM066328.1, on the reverse strand, counting down.
TTGCTAGGGCCTTGGCCATCTTGAATATGGTCGGCCCGCAATGTGTTAGGAATATCGCCCGTTTCTTCCCGGTCGTGGCATCCTTCAAATTGTTGGTTTCCAAGAACATTTGGAAATGATCCATGTAGGAGTCCCAGTCTTCTTGCGCTGGGTCAAATGGAGCGGGTGGTATGACGCTGCCGGACATGGTTCCGCTGTTGTGCGTTTTCAGCCACGTGCTCGGTTATCTTCTTCGTTGTTCAGTCAGCTCTGACGTCTCCAGATCCCATCCTCGTCGCCAGTGTCAAGTACTCAGCGTGGGCGCGAAGAATGGAGACGAGCCGGTGAAACGGTGAACTTCAACTCTTTATTTACATGGTGTGACAGCTCAAACTGGATGGCTGCCTTCCTTATAAAGGCAACTTATTAGATATTCAACCAATGAAAACCTGGGAGCGCTAGCTCCGTTAACCAATGGGAACGGCTCATTAATGGCCAATCAGATTCTCCTGAACGGACCAATCTGATCTCGCCATTTAATGGCCAATCAGAAGTGCAGGGCCAGAACCCTGCACTTGACTTCAAGCTCTTGATAACTTTATTAATACAATTATTCATTCACAACACACTCTGTCTGGAAAGCCATGCTGTGCATTGGTTGGGCATGACTGTCAGCAGCTATAGAAAATGTGAGGGTAAGTGGAGCAATTTATACTCACTGTTGGGCCCTGTAATCAATGGAGGCCTCCCCAAGAATGGTGGGATGGAGAGATGCCCAGATCTATTGCTGCAGCAATTTCCATGCACCAGGTTAGCCCTGCAGCCCTACAAATTCTCCCGATCCATGGCAGATTTCCACATGCTAGTAAGGCCCTGTTGTCTGTACCTGATCTCCCCCACTCTCAATGCCCTCCACTTTACTTAATATACTTATTGAATTTTTTTCATATAATTTTTTTCATAACAAACCAAAAAAGAAAAGGGGGGGGAATAGAAAAGTGCAAGAGAAGAAAAATAAACCAAAGTTAAGAAATATAGATTACCTATGACCTTTTTTTAAACAGATAATTGTGTTGTTATTGTCCTTCCTTCCTCTTAAATGTTTGAAAAGTCCTTTTAGCCCTTCATTTAGTTCTCATCTTTCTTAGTCTTCAAATCCTTGTTTCAGCAAAAGTCTATATAAGGCTTCAAATTTTTTCTTTTAAATTTTTGTTTCTTTTGTGACCAGATTAGTTTTATCATTTCTACAAATTTGGACATTTTCATAATTCATTCTTCTACTATGGGAATGTCATTATTCTTCCATTGTTGTGCATATAATAATCTTTCTGTAGTCACAATTTAGAGTGTCAGTTTACCATGAGTTCCAATAAAAAGTTCTGATTTCTTAGCAATATTCATCCTTCAAGTCCTTTTCATCATTATATGAATCTGAATTGAAATTTTTTTAGCTTTCTCACTAGCTCGCCATGCCTGAAAAAAATGTCCCCTCATGCTTTTCACATTTCATGCCTGGTTTGAAATACTTTTATACTTTTTTAATAATGTCCCTGATGTCACATACCAATGATATATCATTCTATACAAAATTTACTCTTAAATGACATAAAATGAATTTAATACGAATTACCCATAGCCTCTCCAAATGTTCCTTTTTATGTTATATCCAAAATTAGCACCTCATTTTGTCTTACTGTCTTTAACCACTTCTTCTGTTTTAAACCTTACATTTATATTTTTTTTTTGCTATTACATGCTCATCATTTGTACATAATTCCATTTCAGACTGTGTATTGTATTTTTTTTTCAATTCCATCTGTCCTTTTATCCATATTGAACCTTTCTTTCTTTTAGCTGTGCATATGAAAACTGTTAAGTTTGGAGCATGGGCGAGAAAGAATGGAGACAAGCCTCTGGAACGGTGAACTTCAGCTCTTTATTTACATAGTGACTTCTCCCTCAGTTATAACCCTCCTTATATAGGCAACCCCAGTAACTATTAACCAATAACAATCGAGGAGCGCTAGCTCCCTTAACCAATAGGAACTCTCTGTTAATGGCCAATCAGATTACCCGGAACAGGCCAATCCGATCCTGCCGTTAACAGCCAATTAGAAGTGCAGGGCCAGTACCCTGCACTTTATTCCAAGCTCAGTTCTCTTTATTAAATCTTATGCATTCACAACACCCCTTCCCCCTGGCTTCTGTTTGCAGGGCGCAGTTACATAGTCCTTTAGGTAGGACGGTTGCTTTATTAGTCTTTTTGATTTTCGCTGTGTCATTTGACTGCAATCACGCTGAGGTAGATCGTTGTTTGGCAACGGGGTTGCCTCTGGTTCAGAGTTCATTTCTTCGTCGTTGCCATTATTCTCGGTAATTCCCTGAAGTGCATCTGTTTCCCTCTCTGGTTCCACTTCCTGTGTCTCTATTACTCCATCGTTTCCTTCGAACGGGTTTTCATCTACTTGGAATTCATCCTCTTCCGTATCTCCCCCCCCCCCAGTTTGGTCATAAGGGAGTTCGGGAATGCCCGATGGAAGCCGCGATCGTAATTGATCGATATGGCGTTTCCATAGTCTATCATCAAGGCATTGTACAAGGTAGGATCTCGGGCTGGTTACACGAACTACTGTCGCCTCCACCCACAGCGGGTCGCCCGATAGGTTTTTAGTGTATACCAAATCGCCTACCTGGAAGGCACGACAGCGGCCGCTGGATCCTAGTGGTTTCTCCGGTTCATATGCTGGGTATAACTGGTCGAGGTGGGAGCGGAGTTTTCGTCCCTTTAGCAGTTCGGCGGGAGTTTTATTGGTGACGCTATGAGGTGTGATGTGTTGTAGGAAAAGAAGTCGATTGATCTTGTCGTCAATGTTGTCGTAGTCTACCTTCTGCAAGGTTTTCTTAACAAATTGGACCATGCACTCTGCTTTGCCATTGGTCGCAGGGTGCGCAGGCGCGGTGAGCACATGTCGGATGCCGCGGTCAGCCAGGTACTGCTCGAACGACAGTGCTGTAAATTGGGGCCCGTTGTCAGACACCAGGACGTCTGGTAATCCGTGGGTTGCAAATAGTCTTTCCAAGTTTTTGATAACCGCTTCAGTGGTTGTGTTCGTCATGCGGTGAATCTCGAGCCAATTCGAGTAGGCGTCGACGGTTAGCAGAAAGGTGTGGCCTTTGGTTGGTCCCGCAAAGTCCAAGTGAATACGGGACCAGGGTCCCCGTGGTGTCTCCCATTCAGTAGGGATGGCTTTAGGTGGGGCATTGCTCACTTCCTGGCATTTATGACAAGCTTTAACCCAATTTTCGATTTGCTTGTCGATGCCCGGCCACCATGCGTAGCTTCATGCGAGGGCTTTCATTCGCACGATACCAGGGTGGCCATCGTGCAAAGTTCTCAGCAGCACTTTTTGGAGTCATTCTGGGATAACGACTCTGTCGCCCCAGATGACACAGCCTTTTTGAGAGAACAACTCCGTTTGTCGAGTTTTGAATGGTGTGAAGTCATCTGATAATTGGTCCAATGGCCATCCACGTTCTACCCAGCCTAGAACTCATGCTAAGGTGGGGTCACATTTGGCTTCTCTCATGATATCTCGGGCAGTCAATGGTGGTGAGTTGAGTGTTTCAATTTGCAACGTAGTTACCGTTGGTGCAGGATCGTCGAGAGTCTCTGGAAGCGGTGCTCGGCTCAATGCGTTGGCGTGGGGAATGGCTTTCCCCGGGTGGTATTGCAGCCGATAATTATAAGCAGCCAAGAATTCTGACCAGTGAGTCATCCTGGGGGATAATATGTAGGGAGTTGGCTTATCCCCAGCTATTATCCCTAATAACGGTTTGTGGTCAGTCACGATAGTAAAAGCCCGGCCATATACGTACTCGTGGAATCTTTTAACGGCCGATACAATTGCGAGGGCTTCTTTATCGATTTGGCCATAATTTCGCTCAGTTTTTGAAAGTGTCTTTGAAAAATATGCAACAGGGGCTTTGTTACCATTAGGCAGTACATGGCTCAGAATGGCGCCCACTCCGAAAAGCGAAGCATCGCATGTGATATTTAATGGCAAAGTCTCATTGTATTACATGAGTACAGAGTCAGAAGACAGTAGTTTTTTTATATTACGGAATGCCTGTTCTTCTCTATGACCCCATAACCAGTTTGCTTTCTTGTCTAACAGTCGGTGTAATGGTTCAGTGACCGTTGCTTTATGCGGTAGAAATACATTATAAAAGTTGATGATGCCTAGGAACGCCTTGAGATCAGCCTTGTTCCAAGGCCTGGGAGCGTTTTTTATTGCTCTTGGTTTACTGTTGGTAGGGTGAATACCCTGACTGTCAATTAGGTACCCTAAAAATTCAACACTATCTGTACACAATTTACACTTATTCTTTTTTACCTTGAGCCCGGCGTCTTGGAATTTTTGTAGGACTAACTTTAAATGATCCCATAAGATTTTTTTTGTAGGTGCAGCAATTAATACATCGTCAAAGTAGGGAACCATGCCTTTAATCCCTTGTAATAGCCTCTCCATCAGGCTCTGAAAAATTCCTGGGGCTACACTGACTCCAAATTGGAGCCGGGTGCATTTAAAGGCACCTCGGTAAGTCACAATCGTTTGTGCCTGTGCCGTCTTTTCATCAACAGGTAGTTGCTGATATGCCTGAGCTAAGTCTAATTTAGCGAAGACCTTTCCGCCCCCCAGGGAGTGGAGGAGATGCTGTACCACAGGCACCAGATATGCATTCTGCTGTAGGGCATGGTTCAGGGTGGCCTGGTAGTCCCCACAAATTCGGATCGACCCGTCTGGCTTAATGGGTGTTACGATTGGGGTTTCCCAAGGAGAGTAATCGGTAGGCTCTAGCACCCCCTGAGCTATTAGTTTGTCGAGTTGTTCATCGATTTTCGGCTTTAAGGCAAACGGAACTCGATGGGGCTTAAGGCGGATGGGAGCTATCTTTGGATCAAGGCTGAACGAGATTGGGGACCCCTTGTACTCGCCTAAGCATTCTGCGAAGACGTCCTTGAACTCATGGATGAGGTCCTCCTCCCAGTCACTTTCGCTTATTCGGTTTATGCCTGCCACTTCAATGCCAAGTGGCGCAAACCATTGGAGACCTAGCAGGCTAGGCCGATCTTTTTCGATCACAGTTAGCGGTAAGTACGCTGTGTGCTTCTTGAAGGAAACCCAGACTCGGCAGGAACCAACAACAGGGATTCGATTCCCTTGATAGTCCTTAAGAATAAGTCTTTGGAAACGGAGGTCTTGGCGCTGAATCGTGGGGATGAGTTGCTTGAGGGTCTTCCAGGACACCATCGAGATGGACGATCCCGAGTCGACTTCCATGGGGCAAGGCTGGTTCTCGATGGTTCCTGTGATTCAGATTTTCTTGGCATCCAAGGCTGAGGAGTGACCGATAGTGATAGTATGATGAGCCTCTTCTCACTGTAAAGTTCGGTTTCTGTAGGAGTGGCTTGCTGGTTCTCACCTTACAGGACGGTTTCCTGTCGATTGGCGATAGTTAGCCCCCTTTGAAGCCTGGCCGGGTCCTTGTAAACTTTGGCAGACCCGTCCGATGTGGCCTCTCTTTCCACACTCATGGCAGAGTGCGTCGTGGAATTTGCATTCGGACCTGGCATGGTTAGCTCCACAGCCAGTGCAAGGGCATAGGGACTTCGGGTGGTGGTCCCGGTCGGACCGCAGTCGATGGACCTCTTCTTCATCGCTGTCTGACAACGAAGAGAGGTCCTTGTGGTGTGTCGTGGAATGCTGCCCTTCTGCCTTGGATAAAATGTTGCCTGTCTGTTGGTGTACCTGAGCGCAGTTACGGCGTAATTGTGCAGCCGACTTCCTGGTTGCTTCTGTGGCAGTAGCATCGGCGATGGCATCGGCAAGGCTGATATCACCTTTCGCCATCAGCTTGCTCTGTACGCTTGGTGCATCTAATCCCAGAATTATTTGATCTCTCAGTGCCTCTTCCAAATCAGTGAATCCGCAGAGGCCTCCCAGGTTTCGGAGATCTGCTATGAAGTCGGCGACGCTTTCTCCTTTTTGCTGGTTTCTCTGATAGAACTCGTGCCATCTCACGAGCGTAGGCACGGCTGGTGCGTAGTGATCTCTAAGTAGAGGTTTGAGGTTGTCCCAATCCATCACCTTCACTTCTCTAGGTCTTGCTAGTGCTTTAGCCATCTTAAATATGGTTGGACCGCAATGCATTAGGAACACCGCCCGTTTCTTCCCGGCTGTGGCGTCCTTTAAGTTGTTAGTTTCTAAGAACATTTGGAAGCGATCCATGTAGGACTCCCAATCTTCCTGCACTGGATCGAACGGAGCGGGTGGTACGATGCCACCGGACATGGTTCCATTGTGTAGCGTCGTCAGCCACGTGCTCGGTGTTTCTTCTTAGTTCCGTTGGTTCAGACGTCTCCATATCTCATCCTCGTCGCCAGTGTTAAGTTTGGAGCATGGGCGAGAAAGAATGGAGACAAGCCTCTGGAACGGTGAACTTCAGCTATTTATTTACATAGTGACTTCTCCCTCAATGGCAGTTATAACCCTCCTTATATAGGCAATCCCAGTAACTATTAACCAATAACAATCGAGGAGCGCTAGCTCCCTTAACCAATAGGAACTCTCTGTTAATGGCCAATCGGATTACTCGGAACGGGCCAATCTGATCCTGCCGTTAACAGCCAATTAGAAGTGCAGGGCCAGAACCCTGCACTTTACTCCAAGCTCAGTTCTCTTTATTAAATCTTATGCATTCACAACAAAAACCATTGAAAACTATGTTCTTCTCCAATTGTTCTTTTGACCTCATCTTAATTTCTGATTCATGCTGCATTTACAAAACTTCATAGAGTTTCTCTCTGCTGTCTCTCTTCTCTAAAATGCTTCCCTGTGCTGAGGTCAATAAAAATATCTCTGGGCACAGCCTCAAATTGTACTTATTTCATATTCTCAGTATGGCACTCCTTCACATAGTGATTTTTAAAATCACATTAATGTTAACTTTGTCATGCCATAAAAACCCATGCCCTTCTTTCTGATGTCGCCTTCCCTGGGTTTGTGACTTTCTGTCCACAAAGGAAACCCAACCATTTTTTTTTTCATCCCATAAGCTTCAATTTAGGGGGGGGGAAAAGATGCAGGAGAGGCTACAATTTTCATTGGAAAAAGATATAACTTGGTAGTGCCTGATTTACTGGAAGGCTTGGATAGATCTGGCACTTCCAATGCTTTGGGAGTTGTCTTTATTGATCTGACCCAGCCTTTGCAAGCAATGAGAAACCACTTATTCACAAGTAAAACAACCCCCTTTATTAAAAAAGAGCAGGAACAATCTTTACTCACATGAAAACTCAAGATAAAAAGTCCTTCAATGATTGGCTGAGCATAGTAAGAATTGCACCTGGGTGACAATTTTGAGATATAGAAATATCTCAAAATGACAGACAGATTGATGTAGGTCTCCAAATATAGACAATCTTTGTAATTTGTGGGTTCTATATTTGCAAATTTGCCTACATGCTAAAATCTATTTGCAACTCAAAAATCAATATTTGCAACGCCTTTTTAGTTATTCATGGTCATGCCTGTCTTCTCTTAGTGATTTTGCTGGTTAAAATGGCCATCAAAAGTGAGGTCTTTTTTAGGATTTTTTTATTTGTAAAAAAATGCATACATTAAAAGATATGTCATTAAACAGAAACACATATTTTAAAAAGGTTATGTATTGAATAGTTGACAAAAATATTGTGACTAGAGCCGTGGTGGTGCAGTGGTTAAGAGTGCAGTACTGCAGGCTACTTCTGCTGACTGCCAGCTGCCTGCAATTTGGCACTTCAAATCTCACCAGGCTCAAGGTTGACTCAGCCCTCCATCTTTCTGAGGTCAGTAAAATGGGGATCCAGATTGTTGGGGGCAATAAGCTGATTCTGTAAACCTCTTAGAGCTGTAAAGCACTGTGAAGTGGTATATAAGTCTAAGGGCTATTGCTTTAAAAATCTAACCCTGGATTTGGCTCAATACTACCGTAGTTATAGTTTGATAGATAGATAGACAGACAGACACACAGATAGATCAAACTATAGCTATATCTATAGCTATGACACTCTCTCTCTGTGTGTGTGTCTGTATGTGTGTAATCACTATCACTCTGAATGATAAAATAATAGCCCAGGGGTCTCCAACCTTGGCTCCTGGAAGCCTGGCGGACTTCAACTCCCAGAGTTCCACAGCCAGCTGGCTGTGGAATTCTGGGAGTTGAAGTCCGCCAGGCTTCCAGGGGCCAAGGTTGGAGACCCCTGTAAATAGCCTATTACTTTGTGACAGTGTTAGAATTATTCTCATTAATTGTTGAAGCAGAATCATTAAATTGATGTTTACCTGTTTCACTGGGAATCCTTTTCCAAAGCTCTTGCTTATGTCTCCTCATCTGTTTTTCCTTCTATTTTTAAACACTAATTGCTTCTTTTTCATGTGGGCTGCAAGCTCCACATATTTTATCATATCAGCTATCAGCAGATACAACCAGCTCCATAGGCTAATATAGTGAATTATCACAAGATAACATATTTCTAGCTACAGCCTGATCAGGTGCATAGTATATGGAAGACTAAGCTATTACTGAAGGCATCATTCAAACTGGAGCCATTGGAGACAGCAGATCCATCAGGTCCAGGAAAAGGAGCAATGCTGAGTCAGGGACAGTTGGATGTCCTTCTCAGTGGGTTGCAAAGAAGATTGCAGCCACACCTCTAAAATTGTATTCATGCAAGAACCATTACTGCCATACTTGTGTCAACATTTTGTCTAAAAAAGTGTCCCTGAAACTTTGCACTCTGAAACTTTCTCTAAGTCATTTGTTGATTTCCTTCTAGGCCTTTTCTTCATTAACATGCCAAGCTTAATAAAGTGGTAAGCAATTTAGAATAAATCCATTTTAAAATCTATTTAAGAGAGTTGCTGTTTAACAGTTTCCAGATGTTCAGCTAATTAATGTATAGGTCTGTGCATGTAGCTATTCATCATATGGATCTACATGCATGAGCACACTAATGAACAAGGAGAGACATGTCAGACAACTTGTTGAAACAACAAAGCTGGGGCCAGATTGGAACACTGATTAGAGTCTTTGACTGGAATTAGGAAGACCAGGGTTAAAAAGAGCTTCAGTCTTAGCTATATAGAACTTCCATGGCAACTGATCTTAGGCCAACCTATTTACTAGGTTATTTAAAGATTACTCCATATATTGCTCTTTAGGCAGACGGCTGGTTATAAAATCGATAAATCTGGTATGGCTGGTATGGCTACAGCATCTTGTAAAGGTCCATATTTGATGCTTGTCCTGGCTCTTCTTGAACAAATGCATTTAACCATCCTTTCAATTTCTCTTAATGCGTCTAGATTCATGTCAAATTATAGCAGTAGGAAAAATAAAAAGGTTGGGAAAGATCCAGCATGGTTAGATTGGTGGTATCACATCAAAGTAAATCCAGCAGAGTCTGTTTTCAGACCGAAAAATGCCATCCAAGCCCATTCAAAGCTAGAATGAGATTCAACATAATAATGCGCACAGAGCAATTTTTCAGCTATAACATGATCACAACCTTCTCATTATGTTAGATGGAACTCATATAAATTGTAATCTATAAATTTAGATTAAAGTACCAGATGGTCTGTCCTTGCGATATCATAGGAGATTGGTCAAACATTTGTGCTAATTTTATTAAGGATATTATTATGCCTATATTATGAGTATTGGTCTAGGACTATGAATAGTAGCATGGTAGACCAATGTTAATTTAATCTTGAATGCTATATGGCTCATAATAATATCTCTTCAGCTCCATCCAACCATGATTTATTCAGTCTTCTCTTTCCTCTCAACCCATTTACTTTTCATTCAAATGACTTTGCAATTCAGTTCTTATTAATTCTGTCTATAAACCAAACCAATTCAACATATTTCTTTTATACTGGACCCAAACTTTTGCATTCAGACCATAATCATCCAGTATCCATTTTAGCTTCAGTCTTTGTAAATGCTCCAGTCCAATTCATTCAATCTCATTTCCAGATAACAAAAATGGGCAAACCCACTTTCTTATAGACAGGCATTTTAACTTCTTTCAACAAATATTTATTCACTGTAATACAATACTGTACTGAACCACATACTCCGCTCTATTTTTCTATCAGCATTTGCATGCCTTAACATTTCTTGCTCCATTTCCTCCACTTTAGTAAAGATAGTACACAGATCCACCTATTTGCTTTAGGGTTTTTTTTTTTTGTTGTTTTTTTTTGACATTCAGCTACAACTTGCAAAAATTATTTCATTTTCCCTGTCAAAACCAATTCCCTATTTCTTGTATGCCTTAACTAAGCTCCATATGGTTTTGTGCAGATCTCAGTGTGCATATGTGTCACCTCCACATGTGTGAACCTTATTTTTTTTTTATCACCAACTCCTCAAATGATCTAATTTGGGAACTAGGACATGTTTCTTGTATTAATACAATCAGTGGAGAGCAAGAGGTTAGAATCCTACTATCTCACCTAAGATGATTCTAATCTGCATTAGAGATTCTGAATACTAAAAATGAACATCTGAAAGGCAGTATTGTGCAAAAAAACCCACTCTTTTATTTAGGCCTTTGGATTGAAACATGGCAGAAACCTTCAATTACTTATATAATTATTCTTTCCATCCTGAAACAAAGCCAGGCCAAGGTTTCTTTCCATCTGGCTGATAGTCCATTGTGGAACATCTATCGCCACGTTTTAGAAATTTGGGGGGAACTGTTCAATTGTGCTTTGATATTTCACTTTTTTTTCCCTCGTAGATGCCTGGAGATTGTTGAACAGTGTCCCAAAGCAAATTTCACCCTGTCATTTCTTCTCTTCCCACAGGAACATATTTACAAGCTGATGAAGAGTGACAGCTATGCACGTTTCCTCCGTTCCAATGCTTACCAGGACTTGTTGCTGGCAAAGAAGAAGGTATCTATCGGGAAGGACATGCTTGCTTCTTCAAGTTCTTCTTGACTCCTGCCTGCTGCTGCTGCTTGCTGCTGTGTGGACGTGAATGTTCTGTTCTTTGTTATGGACCAAGGCTTGTTCCTTTTCCTTCTTCTGAGGACTGAGAAAGCATTTTTCTCTCTTCTTAAAGCTCCATGTTTGGCATCCGAATAAAAACACCTCAGTGTTCAGTGGAACTGGACATCCTCTGATAGGGAGATGAAACTGAAGCGGCTCTAAACTGGGTGACATGATTTGTCATGAAGCCCTGTGAAAGCCTGCTTATCTTAGCAGATGTCCATAGATTTTCCCAACCTTGCTGTCCAGCATCTTCTAACTTAAGGTATCCGGGATTAACATGACTGCCCTCTATCAATGAACTATGGCTCTTCCGCCATCTTTTAACATTGTTGCAAAATGCCACTCTAGGCATTTGCAGGGCACAAATGCCATCCAGTTTAATAACATATAATCTTGTCATACAGCGTAGCAACCGTTGGGAAGCAGGGCAGCACCCCCTTCTGTTTAATCTCATGGTTGTTCTTGTGGATGCCTTACGTGAAGCCTTCCTCTTGATTTTCTATCAGCTTTTGATTTTCTGTGAATGCCATTCCCTTCTACCAGCACTCTGCGTATATAGACTTTTGTTATTATTTTTATTTTAAACAACTACTAAACGCTACTCTGACTATTCCTCTATCCAGCCACATCTTATTATTTTCTTTTCATGTCAGCATGCTGTGCTGTGCTCATTATTGTTTTCTGTCCTTACTATATAAAACAACAAAGGGCTTCTTGTATGGACTCGAATCCTAAATCAGGCATTTAGGAATAAATGGGGCAGAGACCTAAAAGTATTTTAATTTTCATTTGTGACGAGGTTTAAATAATATATAGCCATCTGAAATGATGTCCCACTTCCCATATTCAATTTTGTGTGTGTGTGTGTGTGTGTGTGTGTGTATGCTTTTGTACAGAGATTTAGAGATTGGGTCCTCTGCTTTTTCCATTTGGCTCTCTGTTTTCCTCTGCTAGTTGCTGCTTTCCCAAGATCCCATAATTCAATCAGCCTAATCAAATCTCTGTTGCAATTCCAATAGGATCAGAATTCTTAGAACCTATTTCTGACAAGCTCCTGGTTCCCTGTATGTACAGGAACTCTGAAGCACAGTTGGCGATCATGAGCAAAGCTTTGATGCTGACTGGATAAGGTCACTCTCTCCTGAGCAGTGGAGATCTTTCTGGCAGTGGAATAGAGATGTACGCATGAGGCTATTTTTGGTGCAGGTTTTTGCAAGAAGTTTACCATCTGCATATTTCTATGGTCTCACCAATAGAGAACAGCTAGGTTGGATAGAATGTGTAGAATTCTTCCGTGACACTCACTGAACCCTTCAGCACTTCTTTTGCACCAAGAGTTTGCAAGTATTTCTCAGAGTTATATTTTACACGCTGATTGCTCTTGTGGGAGCCATATAGAGGCTCTGAAGCTGAAGAGACATTCTCACATCCAAGAAATTGAATTCAGGGGGCTTTCAACAGCAGATGTGTTATTAAGTCTGGATGGAATGGGGAAACAGAAGCCAAAGGCCCTTAGACCATTTTTACTGAATCTAGTTTGATGGTTCCTCTCTATACTGATGTTAAGCTCTTGTACAGGCCTGCATAGCTGGTGGTTAGTACTCAGTGTTGTGGCTGTGGTTGGGATAGGATTGCTTCAGTGGGTGTCTTCAGTGCTTAGGTGATTGGTCATAAGTCCTGTTGACTTTCTCTGTAATAGTCCCATGACAAAGAAATATCAGATTTCATTCAATGAATTTAACATAGTACTTGGGTTGGATATCAAAGAGTAGCCCAAAATCCTGACTCTACACCAGAGGTGATATTCAGGTTCTGACCAGTTCTGGAGAACCAGTAGTGGAAATTTTGAGTAGTTCAGAGAACCGACAAATACCAGCTCTGACTGGAGATGACTGAAGCCACATCCACAGAACCGGTAGTAAGAAAAATTGAATCCCATCACTGTATCTACACAGTAAATATTTATGGATAAGCATCTTTAACACTGTTGTCTTATGGTGGTTATGAGTAGATTGGATTCACTAGCTACTGTCTTTTTCAAAGATAGGATTTTACACATCCCTTTTTATAGAGCAGCATAGTCTGAATATTGAAAAAAGTCTTCATGATAAGAGCAATTTAGCAGTGGAGCTCTTCTTCAGAGGAGACATGGCTCCCTCCTCGTGCAGATGTTCAAGCTAAGGTTGAAGGGCCATCTGTTAAGATGCCTTAACCTCCTGCATGGAGGGGATTAGACTTTAGATGGTCTAAATGGGCTCTTTTAACACTATTATTTTATGACTCTTCAAAAGAAGTAGGAGGAGGGATTGGGGAATGCTGCATTACATGGATTTGTCTTCCCAGATGCTGTCTTTTCATTTTAGTCCCCAAATGGAGAAGGGTGTATGTGAGTATTACTGCAGCAAAAGAAGATGTATTTAGTCTCTTTAAAATGTTGAAAAGACTCAGGTCAAAGAAGAAAAAGAAAGCAGTTTAGAAGATGTTTTAAGTTTGGGTCAGAAACCCAACCCCTGAATCCTGACTGGCAGGAAAAATGTTGAGTTAGTTAAAATGGTTGCCTTTGTTTTGAAATGGTGATATTTATCTTTCTTGACATAAGAGTCAAATAGGCCTCATCCAAGTTTGTCTCATCTATCAGCACGTGGAATTGAAGAAACTAGCAGTGATGAGACTTCACATGTAACGCAGGCCTGTTGATGGGATGCAGCTCAAGATTTTGCATCATATATAAGATAACATCATTTCACAAATAATGTAATGATGGCAGTGACATACTTGTATAGATGGGCAATGAACATTTATGAATAATAGTCAACTTCTCCAAGTTAGCCAATTAAAACAAAATTCCACTGTATTTCAGACCATGTATCCTTTTTTCCTCTAAGTGTAGCATTCACTCATCATGACCCCCTTTTCCCCTATCTATACATGGCTTGTGATAGTTATTCCTTAGATTAGTTCCAATTAATTGCATGGGTTGGGTTTTTTTCATAGTAAGGGTTTATTGCTACTGCAAGCTCAATTTTAGCCCTAGGTAGTTTTAAATCCATGTATTTATTTTGCTTGCAAGAATGTCCATATGTGAGGTAATGACTCTTTGACAATAGATGCTTCAAAGGTCTCAGTGCTGGTAGATTAGAGCAAGAAGGAACAGAGAACAGAGGAAAAAAAAGGAAGAAAAAAGAGCTAAAAAGTAAACATATGGATCCACATATTCTCATCTAGTTTCCCGCAGCTAACTAGAATGAAGGATTTCCTAATTATTTTAACTCTATGTAACCATACCCAACATGCCCTTCCCTTACATTTTACATTGTGTCTGGATTCTATATTTACAGTAATTAAATATATCCATCCAGGCTTCAATGGATAGAATTGTTCTGTTCGTAAACTTAAGGATCTATAGTCTTTAGGATTAGTATAGTGTTTAGAGCTGTAAGCTCAATATGACTGTTGCAGATTTGGAATCTTATTCCCCACTCCCCTTTCTACTTAAATGCTTTGTAAGAAGTGTTAGGAAAGGGAATATGAGCACCCTGGCTTCTGGAAACAGAACTTCAGAAATGTTAATGCAGCTTTGGCCCCAGCAATTAAATGTCTTATACATAAAATTATATAATGATGATATGAGACAATATGAGAGAAAAATTCAAAAATTCAATGATTTCACATTCCTCATAATATCATACCTGAAAGTCCATAATTACTGCTTTGCAGACCTCTTTTCCAGTTATGTCTATGCCAGACTGGTTTCATCAGTTTCATTCTAGGAATCAAAAAAAAATCAGAGACATTTAGAGATTTGATAAAGGTATCCTAGAATTATTTCCCTAAAAGCAGCTGTGATGAAGCATTTATGTTTCTTCCATCTCAGTCTTCCTCAATCTATGTCAGACTACAATTCCCACATTTCCCAGCCACCATGATAACTGACCATGCTAACAAGAAATTCAGAAAATTTTAATAGGTTACATCCAAGGCCAGGACAAGATATTCATTTAAGGCAGATCAGAGAATCAATCTTCCATCTCCTTTTTCCACTCTTTTTTTTTTTTAAGTTTTATTTGGGTTTTCACACACACACAAAAAACATAATACAAGTAAAACATCTTTTTTGAAAATAGCATGGTCCCGGGTTACACTCTTTATACAGACACAAACTCAATTTCATGCTCATTTTTGTGTTCTATTCCATATCTTATTACTATTTTGCATTTTCTATATAGTTTTTCCCCTCTTTTAATTTTCTCAACTTTATTTTGATTATCTCATCTCAATTCAAATCATTATATTTATACTTTTGTCTGTCCTGTTTCAATTTCATATTATCTTTTCTCATTAAACAAATTTTTTCCTGTAGTTACTAATTGGAGTATGACACCTTTATATCTTTTAATTTTATCCATTCAACTCTTATTTAAACTTCAATGTATACCTTTGGGTTATAACATTCAATATAATACATAATACATAACTTCCAATCGAATTCTGCTTGGTACATTCTTAAAATACATACTATATTTTTTTTTAAAAGGATTATAAATATATGTAATTAAAACCCTCATTCCATTCCAATTCAGTTCTATCATTAATATTCATTAAAGTCTTAACATATTTAACATTTCTTTTCAATTAAATACCATACTTCCTTGGGGACACGTATAATCTTTCCATAATTAATTTTTCCCCTATTTCTCTTCACTTATGTTTTATAAATCATTAAATATTCATTTTATTACATTTATTAATTAACAAACATTCCACTAAATTATGATAACTATTTTATCCATCATTTTAATCATACATTGTTTCATATTTTCTGAAATTATTTCTATTTCTAATATAACAATACTATCTTATGTATCTTTGCGGAATCCCTTTTTCAATTAGATTTTTATGCATTATCTCTAAATAGGCCCTGTTTCTCTATATCTTGTTTCTGTCCTTTATAACTTCTTTTCCTTTCTTTCTTCCCACTCTTCTTCTCCCTCCCCTTTTTACCCCCTTGTACTTCTAATTCTCTCTTCTGCATTTCCCTCTTCTGTTGCTTTCTAATTTTATACTTATTTTTCAAACTATTCTTTTTGGGGGTTGTTTTTCCAAATCTTAAACTTTTCATTCTCTTTCCCCCCCTTTCCTTTTTTACCACCACATAAAATTACTTGTTCATTAAAGATGGCTTCTTCTTTGTCCCAATCTTCTTATTCTGCAGGCGTTTCTTGTTGTTTCTCATAGTTCCAAATTTCCATTTCTAAAAATTGAAATACGAAGCCAAAAAAACCTCTCCCTTCTTGTGCATCTTCTTTGTACTTTTTAAGTTCCATTTTCAGTTCTTCTAAAAGTGGTGCCATTTTAAACACTTTTAAACAACCACCCGGTTGATTTTAGTCATTCAAATGCAGTTACCAAAAATCTAGAAGTCACCAAGTAATCCATATACACCCGAGCTGTTTCTTCTTACTTCTTTTTTCACTTTCTCTTCCTGGGGTTTTACTATTTTGTTGCCATGTTTCAGTTAAAATGTGTCTTTTAGAAGTCTTGTTGAGATTTTACTGTAAGTTCTTTTTAATTCCAGGCTGTTTCCTCCTTCCAAATCCTGCCCTTTTATTCTTTTTCTCTCCTTTCCTGCTTTGAAAAGCTTTTAAGTATCCAGAAATCTTTATTATCCCTTTGACATTTTATTTTCAGCTTTAATGCCTATTGATGTCAAAGTGGTTTTTTTTTTTCAATTTCTTGCTTAAGTCTCTTAGCTGTTAGTATAGGGAAAGGAAGAGGAGAAAAAAAAACACCAAATCCTTTCCCTTTCCTTTCTCCTTCGCTGCTTGAAAATCTTCTTTGGGAACAGTGTTTTTTTTAATATAGTTTAAATTCCAGGGTACCTTATTTGTTGCTTTTGCTGTTTGATCCGGTCAACCAAAACTTTCTCTTCTTATCTTCCTCCTGCACGTTCTTTTCCGGTCAAGTTCTTCTTTGGGGTGGCCATTTCTGACCATTGCTACAACCGCCTTCAGGAAAGGGAGTAATGGCCAGCTGAGGAGGAGAGATGCAGCTCTTCTCAACCCTGCAGGCAGTCTCCCCACTCTTCGGTGGCTTAGCCCCGAAACCAGCCAGCTCGGGGCGCTCCAGCAGCAAACCCAGATCAAAACGGCACAGAGTCTCAGTTTCGGTCTGTTGCCAAAGAGGCTCAAACCAGAAGTCCCCCTTCCTTTTCCACGCTTGTTCCACAAGAACCTAAATCAAAAGAAATGTGTATATGTGTGTGTGTGTGTGTGTGTGTGTGTATACACACACACACACACACACACACACACCTTCAATCTGGATGAGTGTAATAATAGCCCTGAAAAGCAAGAAAGACAATTTTTCGAAACACTTAGCTTGTACAGATACTCCTTGGTTAATTATAGCAATTAGGAGCAGAATTATAGCAATTAGGAGCAGAATGTTACATGACCATTTAGCAACAGAAATTATGGCATTTCTGGTTGCCATCATTAAATGAATCATCACAGGTTGTTAAGCAAGCATATCACATTGATGCCATTTGTGATCTCCTGCCAGTTTCCTTATTGACTTTGCTTATAGGAAGCCAACAAATAAGTCTTCCTCAAATAAATATCCACAAATGGTCATCATATGGCCACAGGGACACTGTGATGGAGGGAAAATGATGAGGGTCAGTTGTAAGTACCACTTGTTCAACACTATTATCAGTTTAAACAGCTATGCAAGTAGTCTCTAAGCAAAGACCACCTCTTGTACTCCATATATTTTATAAACCCATTTATTTCCAAAGAAAAGTGTTTTCTTTTACTTTTTTTAAATTAGCACACAAAGAGAAGCTTTGCAGTTAGAGCCGCTTTTCCCTGGTTTCATATACCATTGCTTTTTTTTTTTATTTCCCTGAGAAGGTAGGAAAAAGAGAGTTGGTATTTTAAAGTCCTGGGAATGCAGTTACAGTTGCATTCCCAGCCATGAAAGCTGAGTATGTGTTGAAGCCACTAACTTTCTCCAAATTTAATATAATATGTTTTGAGTTGGGGAAAATTGGAGGAACTAGCAGTGAAAATGAGATATAAATTTGAATAATAAGTAGTGAATGAACAGAAATTGGGAACTAAAATTGAGTGCTTGTTTTTCTGTTCATTAAAAAAAGTCTGTGCTGATTTAGTAATGATGCCAAATGTATGTATAAATCCATCTCTCAACCCCTGAAATTTGTGAATTGACTTAGGTCATATCTTGATGGGTTTGCCCCTGAACATTACAATTCTTTTATTCAACTAAATGGCCTGTTTGCTGGGAAATTACCCTTTCATTCATATTAAATAAGATTTGTTTTATGCCTGATGGGTTGAATCATGTTTCTCTGGAGGACAGTAATACAGCTATAGTGTTGGTTAATTTCTTAAAATTCCTGTGTTTTATAGTTACAGCTTCCAAATAACAAAAATAACAAATAACAAATAGTAATTTGATTGTTTTGTATGCAGCCCGGCAAAACCTTTATGCCAACAGCAGCCTTATGCATAATTGCTTGGGAGTAAGTGTAAGGGGATGACAGAGAATGAGGTGGCTGGATGGAGTCACTGAAGCAGTTGGTGGGAGCATAAATGGACCCCAGGGGATGGTAGAGGACAGGAAGGCCTGGAGGAACATTTTCCATGGGGTTGTGATGGGTTGGACATGACTTTGTGACTAACAACAACAAAGTCTAACTGAGCATACAATGGGATTCACTTTGAATAGAACACCACAGCAAAGCAGAAAGCAGATAGCCCGATCAATTTTCATATAACATCCAGCACATCAGAAAGGAATATCATTTAATTTGTAAGCCTCCTGGATGTGATTTTGTCATTGAAAGGTAGAATAGAAATGTCCACATAGATAAATTTGGAAAGGTGGAATAGGATAAGGCTCATCATACCCTCTCTTATTCTGTTCTGTTCTACCTCAGGCTATTCTTGCATACATGACAGAGACAGAGAGAGTGGATGATTCCCTCATAAATCCACACCACTATCTTCTGACTGAAAAATGTTGATTTTTAGGTCCTGAAGACTTACAGACACGTGACAGCTGCAGAAGGCATCATTATATCCAGTTTTCTTGATATATGTAACTTTGGCTACATGTCCATAGCTATATTTTTAAAAAGAAGAACCACATTTCCCCAAAGAAAAGCAGATACTGAATGATTGCACCAAGTTCTTGCTTTGCTCTTGCAAACAGTACTTGCCCTATGTTTGAGATGTTTAATTTTTTTTTTCTTTTGCTAATACTTATAAAGCCGAAATAAAGTGAAGGGGTTTTTTGTTTGTTTGATTTCTTTTTGGTTTTGGCATTTTTCCCCCTTTCTTAACTTTGTTTTCCCCTTCTAAAGCCCGAGAATGAGCAAGGTCGTAGAACTTCCCTAGAAAAATTCACTCGCAGTATGGTAAGTTCATTTGTTTTGGTTATGTTCGTTTTTCTTCCCTCTTCTGTTTAACATTTACTTTTATTTTGGAAACTTTTTTTTTTTTTTAGCTCCTCTGTTGTATACTTTGGTCATGGCAAGGCAATAAAAAGAGAGAATTTCAAGATCCACATTTAAATTAAACAGCCAGCTCTCTCACAAAACAGGATAGAATCTAGTTTTCTCTCTCCTTCCCTTGCTCAGAGAGTTCCATTCCCATGATATTTCTCCCCCTTTTCAAATTATCATTGAAGGCAATAGAGAAGATGCACACATAGTTTCTATTCTCTGTAATATCACATACAATGTTGGTATCATGCACAATGCTCCACAGACATTGTCTTATATAGAATAGAATAGAAAAATAAAATAAGAAAAAAAGGGTGGGATAGTTTGGTTGAGAAGAAGGAGTGGTCCTACAAAGGATCAGATTTCTGTTTATTTCCATAGCATTGATGCACGATCTGTTGTGGATTCTTCTACATATCAAGTAAGTACGTTCTGGATGTTAGTTTACACAGAACAATTACTTTAATGCATGGATTAGGATACTGTTCTTTCTTGGTGTCTCATTTTCATGATGTTTTACCAATGGTTAATGAATTATTTCCAACCAGTCCCCTAATAATGGCCAACTGAATGTTTTTATTTGTTATCAGCTCAGAGTACAATTGTGTTGTTAAAAATCTATTACAGTTCTGTTGACCATCAAATATTTTCATAGAAGGGAATCCAAAGGACTAAAGCATGACCTATTGTGGGCAAAGAAAAAAAAAGAGCTTCCACACATTTAATTAAAAATACTTTTTTTCTGCTGCAGTCGCTTCTGGAGCCCTTCGGCAAATTGTTTCAGAAAATGACGTGAAATTCTATGAAAACAGGAGATATGAGAAGCATATACTGAATTTTACTTATGCATTATTTGTTTATCCGATTTCTGTAGCCACCCATCTCAATTCAGTTGACTCTGGGAGACAAACAATACCCCAACAATTAACCATAAAAACAGAAAAAGATATAAATAATTACATGCAGGCAAATGAGAATCATAATAATTTCATAAAAATTAAGAGCGCAAGGAGGTTATGGATTCCCTAATGGTTTCAGGTCCCTGAGGAACTAGCTAGGTCTTTAGAATCTTATGAAAGACTGGGTCAGGCCCATCCTGAAGGAAGAATATTCCACAGGGCAGGGGCTTCTGCTAAGAAAGGAGAATTTTTGCTTTCCATCAGCCAACATTCCTTGGCTGATGGAGCTCCTAACATCCCCATCTGCTAGACCAAATTGGACAGGTAAAAATTATTGAGAAGAAATGGTCCCTTAGATAATCTGATCCTAAGCTATGTTACTTTTTTTATTCAATTTCTATTGGATGGACGGGAGAGAGGGGCTAAAAAACTGTGCTGTATTGGAGTAGTTAAATTATTGTATGGATTTAGACAGCCCTAAGGATTGGGGGAAACTATTTATTTATTAAGCACACAAGAAATTTGCTGGCCAGCCAAATCAGAAATATATGCCTCTGATTTTAGAGATAGTATATGGATCAGATTTTATTAGCTTTGGGATCTTGAAATTTGCCAGACTTTAGTTCCCATCATTCCCCACAATTCTGAGGCGCTCTAAGGTAAATAGGCATAATAGAGATTTATAACTCTGCTCCCCTTTTAAAGAGGAAGCCATCACTGGCCTGTTGACAGAAAATATCATGACAATGTAATATATTCATTTTACCAACCCTGACTCTTCCTACACCTCACAGAAACAGGGATGAGAGAACTGTCTCTCCATGGGACTGTGTTTCAGTTTCCAACATTTCTCATCGTTAACGATGTGTCCAGGTTTTTTTGGAGTGCCATTACGTTTTCCACTTATAGCTTGACAAAGTGATGTCTTTGTGTCTCCCACCACAACCCTATATATTTATCTTCAGTCTTTCAATTCTTATAATTCATTCTCATTGGTCTGGATTACCAGTAAGGAAGCTTTAAAATGCACCTGCCCTATAGTATATAGTTAGGAATGCTGGAGTGGGGATTGCACTCAGGGAAGGTCAATGAATGGCTTAGGGCCAGTTTTATGTCTTAGCCCAACTTACCCCATAGGATATTGTTGTGGGTTTTAAAAAAAAAAACCTGGAAAATGAAGTGCTTGTGGCAATTCACTACAGGTGAATTGACTAAACTTACAACTATTTCTGATGCGAAACAAAACATTTGTTAAGTGACTTTTGCCCCATTTTATGACTTCTCTTGCCATAGTCCCTTAAGTGAATCACTGCAGTTGTTAAATTAGTAGCATGGTTATTAAGTGAACCTGGTTTCCCCATTGACTTTGCTTGACAGAAGATTGCAAAAGGTGACAAATGATCCTGGGATTCTACAACAGTCATAAATATGAGTCTGTTGTCAAGTATCTGAATGTTGATCACATGACCGTGGGGATGTTGCAACGGTTGTAAGTCTGAAAATAGCCCTAAATCACTTTTTTCAGTGCCATTGTAACTTTGAACAGTCACTTAATGAATTGTTGTAAGTTGAGGACTACCTATATCCTGTTTTAAAGTGTACCTACAAAGCAGTAACTCAGAATGAAATTATGCCTCTGATGCTGAAGTTATGGTTGTTTAGAGGCCTTTTAAGATCCATGATACAGGAGCAGGGTTGTGTAATGTAATTTTTTCCAAATACATCCATAGGTATTCTGTGCTGTGCCAATAATGCACACACATACACAATATTTGCGAACAACATTGCCTCCCAAGGAGCACTTAAACAGATGAGGTTTTTTTTTTATAATTATGCGGACATGTTTACATGTTTTACCACAGAAGCAGCTGATTGACTAAAATAACCCCTATGAATCACATAAAATAAATTACAGTTTTTGTAAGTGGGCGACAACTCTATATACACAGTGGAGACTGTGTGGAGACAAAATGTCTTGGATTCTGTCACAGACATTATACATGGTCATACTTTAGAAACACCAAACCTAACTGCAAGAGCCTTTAAGTAGCATTTCAAATGAAAGCTACCTCCTTCTGAAATAACAAACACCTTGTATGGCTCTTGAAATGAGCTGATAATTGGACTATTGCAGTTAGAGAAATAGACATATTTTATTTTAAAGTAATATTCAGTAAACAAGCTTTCAGTGTATTTGCTTTGCTTTTGTTTTATATATATATAAAATTTTGTCTGTCTTCTGTTGTCATTATTTCTTATTCTGTTTATATTAATTTAACACCTTTAATCTTTTTATGTAAATGCATCTGTGTGGATTTTATGTTCTTTTGCCATTATTGTTGTTGCTGTTGCTGTTATTTTGGTTTCTGCTTTAAAATCTTCTGTTTGGCATTAAACCTCTTTCTCCATTTATATTGCTCTTTATGTGTCTTCAACATGCATCTTTTCTTTCTTTTCTTTCTAATTCTAATAAAAGACTGTTTTAAAAGGATATGGCCCTTAGTTTTGCATCAAGATCATATGTTAAAAACAAATGGGAAATGTGGTCTGTTTCATTTCTATAGCATGTGTGTCATATCACATTTAGCTTTTGTGTTGGTCAAGTTTCTAGGCCCAGTGCAGTATCTGCCTGAATTAAGGAATATAAATATAATCCATAGGTTTCAACCCCAAGAACTATAATCTCTTGATATTCTTAAAATATCCTATTTTATCTTGATGAGTGAAAACATGTCTCTGGGAGCTCATCCTCAAAAGAATAAACTTTAAAAATAAGATTGGATAGAGGCATACTTTTTATTTTTTATTTTTATTTTTGCATTGGATGTAGAATGGCAGTCATTGCAGAGTATGAATTTAAGGAATGTCTCACCTGAAGAGACATTAAATAGACTCTCAAATCTGAGTTGAGAGAACACTTCAGGGAGAGAGAGAGAGAGAGAGTATACAGCTGTATCGGTATCTCTTTGGGACATATGCAATGCAAGATTTGAAGCTGCACTTTCAGAAGATTCAGAATTTCTGGACTCCATTAATAACAGCTGCTTCCCAGAAAACTTTAAAATGAAGGCTTTTCCTTTTCTTTCATCAGACTATGATAGATTCACAGATATTTTTAAGGAGTTCAAAGTTGGCTATAAATGAATCAAAACTAACAGGTCCATTTGGAAAGCTTCCATATTTGAGCCTGTGATCACTTGGAGTGGCAATCATACAGTGCATTGTCTAGTCATGCAACTGCAAGTAGTTCTTGACTTACAACCATTCATTTAGTTCAGGGCTGTCAAACTCATGGCCCACAGGCCAGATGTGTCACATGCTGGCCATGCCCACATCCGGTTTAGCGAAGGGGGAAAAGTCACGATACATCACGTGATGACGCCATGATGCCACGAGTTTGACACCCCTGATTTAATTCAAGGATACAACAGCCTGTATAGTAAGACATTACAGTGCCACAAGAAATGTTTTTTTTAAAGCTACTGCAACCGAGCTATATGTTTGTCTTCTGAATCTGCTCTTCAAGATACAAAGAAAAGATAAATTAATTGCTTATTTTGTTCTTTCTCCTGTTTTCTAAAATGCTGCCTAATCTATTCTGTTGGACAGTCAACAAATTTCTGGATACAAAGAATTAAAAAATAATAGCATCAGGAATAACTGTCTCACACACAACCCCCATTCTTTTTTTTCCAAATAGATTAAAGAAGCAAAGGCCAGCCTGAGTCTCAAATACTTGACTGAGTCTATTTGTAAGACGTAAGAAATTCAGAATGAGAGAATTTCTTTCTCCCTTTCATGCAGTCACTAAGTGCCATATCTGGCACATACATCTATTCTCTGGCTGGCTAGCAGATCTTTAACATTCAATTGGCAAGTTGAGCTAATGATTGGGATCCAATTAAGAAAAGAAGGATGTACACTGATTTGGAGGAATGAAAGCATTATAAAGGATATATAATGTGACTTTCCAGGTCTGTCTGAAGAGAAGGTAATAAATTCTTGTGTGCTGTGTTATTTTGTGAGCAACACTAGTTGCATAAACTAAAATAGAAATGTTGAAGGTGGAAAGAAATAGCCTTTATAGGCATTGTGACCTCAGAACAATAATTGGGGGCAGAATGCCTTGAAATGTTCTGCTTGAGTTTTCTCAAATTGAATTGGAGAGAGGCTGATCTAGTCCAGGTAGGAACCGTGGTAATTCTTGAAAGCAGAAGAATGAAGAAGTGTCAAAGAATGCAGACTTTGCTGCTCCAAAGCCTGGATACTTTTGAAAGTAGGGCTATCTTATACTTGGCTTCTCTTATCCCTTTCTCTAATACCTGAACAAAACTTTTTATCCCCATTTCATCCAGTTTTTTCCCTTCTGCTTGATTGTATCTGCTGGAGAAGGGAGGTGGGTTCATGGGGGTGACATATAGTAAATCCATTGTGTAAATTTTACAGGCAATTTATTTTACTTAACTTTTATTCATTCCTTACCCTACCCTCCTGTCTTTTTTTAAAGTGGCATATAAGTATGTCAGATATACACATATAAGTGTGTCAGATATGACAGTATTGGAGACAAAGAAGATTCACAATTGCCAATTGGCAGCTTAGGTTGACAATATGAAGGAGTCAGCCATTGCACGAGATTTTTTTTTATCTCACTGTTCAATTTCCCCCACTCTCTAGTTTGCCTTTGGGGAGTTGATACCCGAACAATGGGGGTCATTCCTTTGCAATGAATACAGTGATCATGGTACAATGGTAGATTCTACAATAATGGTAGAATCTTTTATCCTTCTATGTAACCAACTAAGCACTTACTATGGGAGTATTTACTGAAATATTTTAGTACATATATAATATTTCCTGAATATATAACATTTAATTTTGTATGTCACCTGTAGTTCTAAATTAACTATTCTTGAGAATTTTGGGTTTTTACAAATGCCCTCGGAAAATTATGGATCCACCAATGGGTCTGAAAGAATTTGATGTAGTTACATCAATGAAGCAGATCTGAGCCAGACTGGTATCTCTGGATGTTGATTGCAGCAACTGGAAAGAAAGGTGGGATGCAAATGCAATAGAGGCTGTGGGAAGAGAGGAACTAATATGCTCATCCCAAGGGATCAAGCATATAAGCATTTGCAGATTAGGAAGAAGAGTTCCTTGAAACCAATGTTCCCTATTAATGCATATAATGGAGCTGCCTGGATGCCTAAGGGGAGTGAATTTATTTATTTATTGATTTATTGATTTGATTTGATTTGTCAATCCCTTACAAGATACTGGTATAAGAATAAACATAGTTTTGAATACATGAGATGGATACGTATAAGAAAAATAAAAAGAAACAATGGGACAGGGATGGTAGACACGATTGGTACGCTTATGCATGCCCCCTACAGATCTCTTAGGAAAGGGGTGAGGGCAATAGTAGACAGTCTAAGGTCAAAGTTTTTGGGGTTTGGGGAAGAAACCACAGAGTCAGGTAGAGTATTGACACTCTATTGGCATTGACCACTCTATTGCTGAAGTCGTATTTTCTGCAATCAAGTTTAGTGCGGTTAACCTTGAGTTTCTATGTATTGTGTGCTCTTGTATTGTTATGTTTGAAGCTGACATATTCACTTGCAGAATTTGTACAAGACTTCCAAGTTGTCATTTTGGGACATATCTTCCCAACAGTGCAAAGAGATAACTGGGTTTCCTTACATGATTGGGTAAAATCAAGGCCACCTTGATCATATTTGTAAGTGCCCTAAAATTGGTACAGAAAATAGTTCCACAGGGAAGGCATGACCTTGATTATCTTTCCCAGGCCTCAAGTAATGTTTATCTAGGAGAAATATAGGATAGCCCCACCTCTTTTATCCCCACATGTGTCAACACAGCTATCTTTCATTCCATAATTGGTCCTTGCCCCCTTCCCCCCCACCCTCAGCTTCTGAAAGTCGCTGAGCAATCTGGCCTGTGTTACTAACTAATCACAAGATGAATTCATATCCTTGGCTTCCCCTTCCCTTCCCCCTCCCCATTTCCCCTTTGTTTGTTCCTCCAGGGAAAGTCACTGGCAGGCAAGCGTCTCACAGGCTTGATGCAATCTTCTTGACAACATCGTCTGGCCTAGCCGTTGCTGACATCTCCGAAAGACCGCTGCACCCCACCATCTCCTCCTCGACCAAGGAAAGACATTGGGGGGGGCATACAGGTCACTGTGAGGGGTGGGGGGGGTGTAGACAAGAGAGAGCACATTCAGACAATGGAAGAAACATAGGGAAGGAAAAAGATGCCGAATGGAGACTCTGACCGACTGGGAGTTCCTCTTTCTGTAGTTTACATCAACACTTTTCTTATACCACTTTGTGAGGTCACCACTGAGGTCGCCAACGATAAGACTCTGTTTCTCATTTGATTCCGGAGGAACACCATTGCTGTCTAAAGGAAGCAGAGAGCGAGAAAGGGCTATCAGTGTTATTTTACGTATCCTAAGAGAAATTTAAAGGAAGGACAGCTGGTTCAGATCAGTCTTCATAACGCAGGCACTTTCTCCCACTCTTTGCTGCTCCTGATGCATGTGCACAAATATCTCTATCAGTCTTTCACATATCTAGTTAGGACCAATGTTTCATTCTGCTGAGCAGTAGATTAATAGTAATCTCTAACTTCACACTAATGGCTGAGATTTGGCATCCTTCCCAAAGCCAGAAGATTTCCCTTTGCCTTGAAGGAAGTGTCATGTGATGAAGAAAGTTGCCATCCTAGAGCTGAAATGAAGATTAAGAAACGTAATCTCAATAATTGGAAGGAGCACCCAAGCATCTTTTCTCCACAGCTACCTGCAAATTTACTATAGATACACAAGTCATTTGTCTTCTAACTGTCTAGGTCCAATAAAGTAATCACTAGAATCTGCTTAGACTTGAGAGAAAGAACCTGCCTTTAGGAGAAAATATGCATAGGAGTTTGTTGGGGTTTTTCTGTTTTGCTTTTGTTTTTTGCCTTCTTTCTTTGAGACACCTTTTCAGAAGATGTTTGCAAAAATGGCTTTAGCTCTTCACAGATAACCTGAGCTGTTCCAAATATGTTTTGGGATACCGTCTGCATGCTATGGCCAATAGGACTCTGAGCTCCATATGAGCAATTGGATCCTAGTAGAGTTGATTTGCATTTTATATATGTGAAACGATCATGTCCAGCAATATGGTCCAAATGTTATGCCAGGCATCCACCACTTACATGATCCAGCTGTGGTACTGCAGTGGCCAGGAATGTCATCCCTTCTATTTATTTCATAATGCCAGGAAAGTGTTTTGTAACCCAAAGAAAGTTTCTTAACAGATTGATCGAATCTCTTGTTTGCAACATATCACGGCTGGTGGTCAGTTGCTTTTAGCTTGGTGTATCACAAATTGCATAGGTCTGTTTTATGCATCCATGTTATATAAAAGCACCTGGTTTAAAAAGGTGACATTTGATGGGAGTGGAATATTTACTGAATTCTGCCCTTTTTTTGTTTATTTTCCCACCAGGCTTAACCTACAATATTAGTCATATAGAGTAAACATATTTGATTGAATATGTAATACATGTTTACTGCATTGAGCATAATAGGCTAGAATCAGTGGTCAATTAAGCTGTTAAAATCTTAGACCATTTAAAATTTAATTATCCAGAAATAAATCGAGGTTCAATTGCTTGAAGAAAGAACATATTCAGAGATTTTTTTAAAAAAAAAGTCCATGTAAACACTTCAATCTGGCAATTCTAGAGTCTTGCGCAGTATAAGTATCCGATTTCTTTTTTTCACAATGTGGCAAATGGGTGAAAACTTTGTGGGAAACTCAACCAGGAATGGAAATGATCCAACTAATTGCTCAAAATTGTGTCCAGTGGTTAGATCTGAGCGAAGGAAATTGTTTAATCAATATATTATTTGTGTAACTTCCCCAAATAAACTAAAAGACCAGAAAACCAGTTGCAATGGAAAGTGGTCTGTAGATTGTATGGACAAATATTGGCTAGAATGTATATGGGATCATACAGATGGCGTTGGCTGGCTTCTTTTGAATTAAAGTGAGAATTCCGATAAACATATGGTATGCATTCTAAATACATCATCTCATTTGAATGCAAAAGTGCCAGCACAACCATTTTTATTTGTTTGTTGATTCTTCACATTTACCGTAGAAAGCTATCCAGTCAAAATGGGCATCCCTGTGAATGTGATTAATAAGTAAATACAAATAAATAGTTGTGCTGACATTTTTGGTCAACTTAATTTCCAAAGCACCAGAGGGTAGGACAAGAAACAATGGATGGAAACTAATCAAGGAGAAAAGCAATCTGGGATTAAGGAGCAACTTCCTAACAGTGAGGACAATTAACCAGTGGAACTACTTGCCTCCAGAGTTATGGATGCTTCATCAATGGAGATTTTTAAGAAGAGACTGGACAGTCACTTATCTGAAATGATATAGGGCCTCCTGCTTGAGCAGGGGGCTGGACTAGAAGACCTCCAAGGTCCCTTCCAACTCTATTCTGATTGATTCTGACATATTTAGATATGCATACGGGTTACCAGAATTCTCACTTAACTTTAAACGAAAGCAACTTTGAAAACGGTATGATGAGGTACATGGGCACAGTTCCAGCTACATGTTTGTTTGTTTTTTATTGTGGCATAGAAGTTCTTATTTATGCTGTGTTTCTTTATTGCTGCACTCATTATCTATAAAATTCTACTATGCTGCCATTTGCCCTGTAAAAAGCCATTGTGATTATGATTTTTTTTTTTATCATGTTAAGCTGTATTTCTCAATTCCTTCCATTTAGGACAAAATGGGATGACCTTTGTGCAGTTGGGGGCCACATTTTATGCAGTTCAAAAATTGGATTCCAAGGACCACATTGTTTCTCCACATAGTAGTAATAATGTCGGGCTTATTGTTGAAGGGAGGAAAGAATAACAGAAAATCTATATGCTAAATACAGTGGAGACTTGTACACTGATTTTTAGCCTTCAGAAAAATCAGATCAAATTAGTAGTACGATCTTTAGAAGCACTGGGCACATTAAAATGGGAGGTTACCCATTCGTGGCCCAGACTCATCAAAAGGTGAATGATTTAGGGCAGTGCAATCAGAAATCAGCAAATTTTTGTCCAAAAAGACTTGTAGAATATTCATAGGGAAGGCTATAAAGAAAGGAAAATAGAACAGAAGCAAATGTCAAACAATGAAGAATAAATATGTGGCTCTGTTCAATGTGTTTAAGGCCAGTTTGAGAAAGGAAAGGTCTGAAAAGTTTAAACAAAGAACTTCATGAACAATTTGGATTTAAGGACAGACCTGAAGAAAGAGGATGATAATGAGATAATTATTCATTTATGGGCACATAAACCTTGATCCTTTTCAATTAAATATTTCCCTCATAGCATGAAAATGTTGTACAAGTTCCCACCCTAAGCTGCCTGTCCATTAAGTACAAACAAAATGGCCAGGCACAAGTTTACTGTTTGTCAGCCAGCTTTTTAACTGCCGTTTATTTCACAATTTCCTTCTTCTTCTTCCTCTTCCTCTTCTTCTTCTTCTTCCTCCTCCTCCTCTTCCTCTTCTTCTTCTTCCTCCTCCTCCTCCTCCTTCTTCTTCTTTTTGCCTGCCCAAGTAATTAAATATCTCTTTTTGTCCTGAATTGTCTTTTCCTAAATTCTATTATAGCATTAGGGATGCCATAAATGTTAATCAGAAACAGATGTCAGATGTGAAATTTAGATTTACAGTGAGATAACTAATAAATCTTAAACAAGTGACCCGATCCACTGGAAATATTTCATCAGGCTCACATGCCCCAACAGAACTGAATTGCCTTATGTAAGTCAAAACTAGTCAAGTAGGCACATAGCCAGGGAAAGAGAAGGAACTTCAAAGAACAGGGAACCATTAGGCTCTAAAGATAAAGGATTTAATCCCATTTGGACTGGTCAGAAAATGATCTGTTATTGTTGTTGTCAAAGATGTAGCAATGATCTCATTATATCAAGTAACCTAATCATGGTTCTTCTATCCCACAACTTGTAATACACCCACCCACAAACAAATGCAGTTTCTCTCCAACCTTCCTTCCCATAATGTTATATTATTACACAATTAAAACAATATATGCTGCCTCAGTTGAGATTCTTTCCTCAATTACAATCCATTTCCCTCTTCTTGTATAAAATAAGTGCTATCAATATCAACTCATAGACAAGACTTTGTCCAGGATGAGCTGTCTCCAATATGGTCCTTCAGATTCAACAGTTTTATGTAGAACATAAAAGGAGTAAGAGTGTCGAGCCTTAAGGCACCCCACAAGTGAGAGCCATGACTTGATCACTTTCCCACTGTCTATACTGACTGGAACTGGCTACCAAAAATGGAGGAGAACCTCTGCAGAATGGTATTCCCATACTGTACAACTAGTCCAGAAGAACAATGTGGTCAGTGATATTGAAAGCCCCTGAGAAAACAAGAAGCACTAAGATAAATGCACTTCCCCCATAAATTGAAAAACAAAGTCCAGTTGATTTTTTGAAAAAAGCACTTTTGAAACACCACCATAAATCTAAACAGGCTTTGGCTCTTTGAGAGGCTGCTTCCCATTTATAAAGTTATATTCTGGAGTTTCCATCTCGGAGCAATCTACTGCAAAGGCCTGATCAAAGAGAGATGGGTGGATGGGGATACTTGTTCACCAAAACCACCTCAAATCTTCTTCTAGGTGAACCTTCTAGAGCAGGGGTGTCAAACTCGCGTCATCACATTGTCATCCCATGATGTATCATGACTTTTTTCACCTTCACTAAAATGTGGGTGAGCATGGCCATGGGACACAAGTTTGACACCCCTGTTCTAGAGAAATTACATTAAGGGATCATACTCCCATCTTGCCATAGTTTTTTTTTTCTTGGGCTGGAGCCATTTTTCCTTCAGCTTACAGCACAAATAGAATTGATCAACCACCAATGTTTTACCTTCTCTGCTCTGGTAGGAAGAGTGACCTTGAGTCATATATTCCATAAAGTCACTATTCCTACTGGTAACCTCCTTAACCACATGCAATTCATCCTTTTCTTCTCTGGCCACTCAGCTCTATGGCAGCATCTATGCTGCTATTGTTACTCCTTGCTTTCTGGAGGACTCCATAGCTACAGGGGGACTTTCAACAAAAGATCTGCATTTCGTGAGTGGCAAGGAGATCTCCCTTCCCGTTCCCCTAACAGCTGCAACAGAAACTGTGCTGTTGCCACCCACCAACTTACTATGAAAGTAACAACATTGCCAGTTTCATTTCTGAGCTACTCTTGTGGGGGCAACGGTTTCTCAAGTGGCAAGATTTCTTCCTGAGAGAATCTAATCAGAACCAAGAAACATTTCCATAAATGAGTTTTTGTGGCATGACAGAGAAGCAGTAATGTACAAGAGTGATGCACCACCACCTTCTATTATTTCCTCTAGGATCATCACACTGCAGGTAAATCCTAAGGTAAAGGTAAATGTTTCCTTCTCACATACATGCTAGCAGGGGTGGGATTCAAACATTTTAACAACTGGTTCTGTGGGTATGGCTTAGGTGGTGGACGTGGCTTGGTGGTCATGTTATTGGCTGGGCATGGCCAACTCAATATCACTCACATTGAGGCACGCATCTCCTTGCCTGGCCTCTCATGACTGTGGGGATGCTGCAACAGTCGTAAGTGTGAAAAATGGTCATAAGTCACTTTTTTCAGTGCCATTGTAACTTTGGTCACTCCAACACAAGCAAAGTACCAGCAAAGGAGGGGAAAAAAACTCCAGAGAAGTTCCAGAGACAGGAAGTCTAGTCCTGCCAAGAATGTAATAAGGGTTAACAGAGAGGCAGTTTCTGTAAGCAACACCAGAATGTTTCCTTCCTGCCTTCCTTACAGGATTAAGTCAGTAATTTCTTCTAACAACCAGTTCTCTGAACTGCTTAGAATGTTAACAACTGGTCTGGCGAATAGGTGGAATCTATTCGCCAGACCACCCCTGCATGCTAGTCATTTCTGGATCTAGGGGGTAGTGCTCATCTCCCTTACAAAGCCGAAGACCCAGTGCTGTCTGAAGACATCTCCGTGGTTATGTGGCTGGCATGACTAAATGCTGAAGGTGCACAGAACACTGTTCCCTTTCCCACCAAAGTGGTCCCTATTTTTCTACTTGCATTTTTACCTGCTTGCAAACTGCTAGGTTGGCAGAAGCTGGGACAAGTAACGGGATCTCACTCCGTTACACAGCGTTAGGGATTCGAACTACTGAACTGCCCACCTTTCTGATTGACAAGCTCAGCGTCTTAGCCACTGAGCCACCATGTCCCTTTTAGGTAAATCCTAACTGGGTGAAAAACCTGGTTTTCAGACATGGAACATTCTGAATTGTGGCAAGAACATTGTGAAACTCACTCTAGAACATTTACTTCTTGACAACTATGAACTACCTCTGCAGTAACTTGATCAGGTTTTATATACACACGCAAGCAGAGAGAGAGAGAGAGAGAGAAAATATAAAATATTCTGGGGCAAAGCATTATTAAAATTTAATTATTAAACATTTACCAGTTATTAATCTGGACATTTGCTTTTAACACAACACTGCTTTTTAAAAGGAAACTGGCTCAGTATGTAGAAGAACAGTACATAACGTCTTCAAGCAAGGAGTTGAATATACCAGTCACCAATAAGTTCTTAATCCTAAGAGTCAATAAATATACTGAAATTTTAAAGGAAGTTCTGTTTAAGAAAGCCATCTACAGGGCAAACTGGTCCTGAGGCAGTTGTTAGCCAACAAATCTTGATGAACCTGCATATCTTTTGTTGCTAAAGAAAAAATAGAATAAGTGCAGCCTAGGAGAGAGTTTTATCAAAGAGGTGCTGCTACTAAGAATAATACTCATAGCAACAGTCTGGAAGTAAACCACTTGGTAGGATCACAAACAACACCACACACACACACAGAGAGAGAATCTATCTTTGATGTACTGATGGGATGGTCTTGGGGAGTAATATCAATTCCTTAAACTGGTTTTGTAACTCATAGAGTGGTATTTCAGCAACAGAGTTGTATAAGTCCCACTTTGCAGTGGGATAATTTGGTAGCTACATTCTGCATAGAGATTCCTGAAGAATAGTTCCACAAGCAGCACATTTCATCCCTTCATAAGTTTCTTCAGAGTGACAGAAACAGTATATGGGCCAATTGCACTTCCTGTGGAATGAAGAGGACTTTTATAAAACAGTATCATTTCTCAGAATTTTGGTTAAACTAAATTATTTGAGATGATTTATCACATGGGCATCTAGAATAAACTAATAACAGAATAGAATTATTTAGAATAGGATAGGATAGGATAGGATACAATAGGATAGAATTCTTTATTGGCCAAGTGTGATTGGGCACACAAGGAATTTGTCTTGGTGCAAATGCTCTCAGTATATATAAAAGAAAAGATACATTCATCAAGAGTCAAGAATCATAAGGTATAACACTTAATGATAGTCACAGGGTACAATAAGTAATCCAATCATACTAGGAAACAGTCAATATAAATCGTAAAGATACAAGCGACATGTTGCAGTCATACAGTCACAAGTGAGAGGGGATGGGTGATAAGGATTGATGAGAAGATTAATAGTAATAGTAATGCAGACTTTGTAAATAGTTGGACAGTGTTGGGGGAATTATTTGTTTAGCAGATTGCATCTGGGAAAAAATTGTCCTTGTGACTAGTTGTTCTAGTGCAGCTTCTAGTATTAAAGAATTTCAGATTGCATATATCCAAAGGTTTTCATTATCCAAACCTCCCTCTATAGCAAATTAGCACATCAAAGATAAATTTACCAACTCAATCTTAACCAGAACCTTATGGGTACCTCTTCCCTTTTTCATGATCCCTTGCAACAGCTATATTAAAAACTTATGGATTTTACACAATATTTATATCAAGGAAATGAATCATTATATATTTAGTTTATGATATGGCATAAACCATAAGCCACTCGTGACCGAGGATCAGACACGGCTGAATGGCTGATGACAATGACAACAGATTAAACTGTGCCCTAATTAAAGTACATAAGGGGATGCAACTTGTAGCTTCTCTCACACATTTAGAGTGACACTGTGAAACTCTAGGCCAGAAATTAGAACCTGTGAATCAGGATTTGTTGAATTACAACTCCCATCTCATTGGGCCTGCTAACTATAAATGATGGCATCCATAATATTTACAGAGTCAGAGATTCCTCACTTCCAGGAAGTCAATGGTTGGCCTTCAGCGATTACATCTTTCTCAGTGAGAAGTGTAAGCTCTCTCTCCTTGGACAGTGTGTATGTTCCTTATGTCACATGTGCAAGCTGTTTATTATATATGTTTTGCCCTTTATTTTCCATTCAAGGTTATCTCCAAATGCCTCTCCTGTGGTTTTAATAGAAGGACAAGTTGCCCAGCAGAGACCTTGTCCAGCCTCTAGTAGAGCAAAAGCAGCTGTTGGCCTGTGAGCTATCTCTGACTATCAGCAGACAGAGAAATTTATAGATGATTTACCATTTGGCTCCTTTAGGCAGTATATCCCCCAGGCCAGCTGGAATGCACCAATACACAGCTGTGCCTCCCACTCCAAGCAACTGGGTAGCAGACTGTCTGTTCTGGAGCTGCAGGAAGAATTGCATGTGTATAGCAACAATAGAGATCAACCATCAGAGCATCTGTGGTTTCTACCTTTCTTCTGGAGATAAATTAGCTCACTGGCCTGAAATCTGGACATGTTGTTAAATGATAAAAAGCATCTCCAGTTGCAATAAAATAAAATATAAAAGCATAAGACTTTGTATGTGTTCTTTTCAAGGAGCTAAACTTGTGAGCGTTCCAATTTACTCCTTTTTCATCATCAGAGAGAGCTTCATTATCACTCTTCCCTTGCTCCCTGGTTTTGTGCACATTCTTCAACACAAGCTGTTGTTTCTGCTGCCAGCAAAAAAAGAAAAAATACTTACCTGTCTTCTTAAGTTGGAAAGCAGCAATCTCATACAGCCTTGAAATCTTTGACATAAATCAAAATGGACCCAGAATTCTGTATGTATGTGACATTTCAGATGTCCATATTTTACAAAGATCTAAGATTTGCTTTGAGCTTTCAAACAACTGTCTGTGTATTGGTATCCTTAGGATACAATGAAAATCCTGGCTGCTTTAGTGCCAACGTATTTAGCAGACATCAGACTGGAATAAACTGTTTTAAACTTAACCAACAAACCAGGGCAAGCGATGATGTGCTCAGTGCCATGTTTTTAAACATTCATCTGCTCTTTCTACAATATGTCCTTGCCTTGGCACGGCTTTTTAATATATATATATATATGGATCTGGTTATTCGGGTTTTCTCCCGCGTAAGATTGGAAGTATCCAGGCAACATTTCGATGAAGTCTCATTCATCATCTTCAGGCTTGGTCTTCAGCTCTGTGCTTCTCAGAGTGATGTGAGCTTGCAGCTGCTTCTTCCTTTTAACTGCTAGTGGGGGTGTGACTTGATTGGGTGGGGGCTTGGCTGCGTTCTGATTGGTTGGGGGGTTGGCTGTGTTCTGATTGGCTGGAGGCGTGTTCTGTTTAGGTGGGGGCTTGGTTGTGCTCAGGTTAGTCTTAGTTGCTGGGGGATTTGAGCTGGTGAGCTGTGATCTTGCTGTTTGGCTTCGAGTTCGTGGTCGTGCTGCATCTTCATGGTGGGGGTCAGTTCGCTTCATGTATGGCTCAGAGGGGTTTGAAGTGGGTAGTGATGCAGCTGCAGTGCGGCTTCTGGTCCGTGGTCGTGTCTCATCTTCTGTGTGGGTGTGAGTCTGCTTTCTATGTGGAAGTGTGGTGATGACATCTTGTGTGGCTCTCAGGGGTGTGGGTCTGGTGTCATTCTTCATGTTAGGTACTCATCTGTTCATGAGGGCGGGTTTCCAAATGGCTGGTAGGCGGGAGGTATCATCTCATTTATTCATGCTGTGTGGGCATTTTTCTATCTCTATGGCTTCTCTGATTATTCTGCTGCTGAAGTGTTCAGTTTTGGCGCTAAATACCCGTGAGAACCTCAGAACACAGCCAACCACCCAACCAATCAGAACACAGCCAAGCCCCCACCCAATCAAGATATTTTTATTGGGAATTTTACCTGATACATATAGTAAAGATTTGAAATACCTGATTGTGAATGTATTAACAGCGGCTAGGATTGTATTTGCTAAAACTGGAAGAATGAGAAAATACCATTACAGGAAGAAATTATTAAGAAAATACTGGAATGTGCTAAGATGAGTAAATTGACATTTGAAATTAGAGAGCAAGAGGATAAACAATTTTATGAAATTTGGGATCTTTTTTATCAATAGCTAGATGATAGAATACGATAATAGAATATTTAGAATGTTAGACAGTAAGGAATATCTACTTTTTTTCTTGTCTCTATTATTTGACACTATATTTGTAAAGTGTTTTTAGGATTGATTTGGAATGAATATATGATTTATTACAGAATAAACTGTTTAAAGTATTGTTATCTCATAAAGCATGAATAATTAAAAGTATAGTCAAAATTTTTTTTTAATAGCGATATTAGGATATATAAGTTTGGATTGACAATATGAGTTGTTATGTAACATAATTGTAATTGAGACTACAAAATGAATGCACAAAACTGATGAACCAACTGACACACTGGATGTACATATGAGAGTTGATGTTTTAATGTTTTGTTTGTCTTGTTTGTTTGTAGAAAATCAATAAAATTCTTTTCAAAAAAATAATAATAATTTTCAGCTCCATTAATCAAAAAGTCTTCTATATAAATAGTAGCGCCACCTATACAACATGGAAAATTTGAGCAATTTTTTTTACAAAGGTTGGGTTGTATTGTGGTTTCTGTGACTCAGTGTATTATGTAAACCCAGATAAGGCAATCAATTTATGTTTGGGTTGCAAAAATCCAATCCACCAGGTAAATTCAATCAGCCAAGATTAAGAATTACTCACATTAGCAGGTAGCACAAAGGTGATGGCCAGCTTGGTTCATTTTTCATTCTATCCAGGGAAACGTCCTCAAATTTCACGAAACCCTTCAAAGACGATGAGGATATCCAGTTAGTTATGTTCAACTCTTGATGATTCTGTGGGCCAGGTCTCTCCACATCTTCTGATTTTGCATTATTTATTTGAGGTTTCTTTTTTTAATGCTCTGGTTGATATCAACTTTCATACTGTCTAACCATAGTGTTTTGTTTGACAGCCTGGTTTCCTTTTACTGCTAACTTCCAAGCATAAATACTTTCTTCAGTGAAAATTGTATTTTGCTTATTTGGCCATGTCATGTGGGGGAACCACACAATATGGCCAAATAAGCAAAATACAATTTTGTGATTTTTTTTTTTCCTTTGAGTGACATGTCTGATGTTATGCACTCCAGTCCTTGCTTGTGACCAGCTTTGCTGTCCAAGGAATATGCAGGAGTCTTCTCCAGCATCACAGCTCAGATGAGTCAATTGTCCTCCTGCCTTGCTTTTTCAAAGTCCACCCTTTAAAGAACATCAATGTTTTACATATTTTTTTTACAGTTGCACATGACAAGAGTAGTGGTAGTACAGAAACTGACACCTATGTCCCAACATCTAAGTCTTCCATGCACTCCTTACTAGCATTGATGATGTTATCTAGTTAGGGTAATGAAATGCCTGCAAGTAAATAATCAAGCTCAGAGAGCACCAAGGACCCCTCAAGATTTCCATGGCATGTCAAAATCTTTTAATTTTATTTATTTATTTGATTTGTCAATCACTTACAAGATAATAGGTGTAAGTATAAACATAGTTATGAATACATGGAATGGATACATATAAGAAAAATAAAAAGAAACAATGGGACACGGACAGTAGGCATGATTGGTGCGCTTATGCACGCCCCCTACAGACCTCTTAGGAAAGGGGTGAAGTCACTAGTAGACGGTCTAAGGTTAAAGTTTTTGGGGTTTGGGGAAGAAACCACAGAGTCAGGTAGAGTATTCCAGACATTGACCACTCTGTTGCTGAAGTTGTATTTCCTGCAATCAAGTTTGGTATGATTAACTTTGAGTTTGTCTTTGATAGCTATGGCAAAAAAATTCTGCTAGAGAGAACTTGGGAAGTAGAGGGTAAATGAAGTTGTCAATTTTGGCTGTGTAATCAAGGGCCTATTTCTATGTATAGTAGTGCCCATAAATAGCAGTTGTATTGCCATGTTAGCTTTTTTTTTTTTTTAACCCCCTGAGATAATCCTAGAAAAAGATAAAAACTGCAATCACATGTGAGAAGAGAAATCATATGGGAAATGTTGTGAATTAATAAAAAGTGAATGAATAAAAGTGCTTAATAAAGATTATTAAAACCTTTAGAAAAGTGCAGGGTTCTGACCCTGCACTTCTGATTGGCCGATAATAGCGACATCTGATTGGTCCGTTCAGGAGAATCTGATTGGCTATTAGCGGGCCTCTCTCATTGGCTGCTGTAGTTTTTGCTCTGTTTCACAATGTTAAATAAAGAGTTGAAGTTCACTGTTCATCGTCTTGTCTCCAATCCTTGCGCCCACGCGCAGAACTTAACACTGGCGACGAGGGTGGGATTTGGAGATGTCAGAGCTGACTGAGTACTACAGAGCGCCAAACAGAGCACGTGGCTGAAGATGCACCAACAGCTGAACCATGTCTAGCAGCGTCATACCACCTGCTCCATTCGACCCGGCACAAGAAGACTGGGACTCATATATGGACCAATTCCAGATGTTTCTGGAGACCAACGACTTAAAGGATGCCACTACCGGAAAGAAGCGAGCGGTATTCCTAACTTACTGCGGGCCAACCCTTTTTAAAATGGCCAAGGCACTAGCCAAACCAGCTGAGGTGAAGTCCATGGACTGGGATGTCCTCGAGCCCCTTCTACGGGCCAACTACGCACCGACCATACCAACGCTTGGTTGAAGACATGAATTTTATCAGAGAGACCAGCGGAAGGGAGAAAGCATTGCGGATTTCATAGCGGATCTCTGGAATTTGGGAGGCCTCTGCGGGTTCGCTGACCTCGAAGAGACCCTGAGAGACCGAATAATTCTGGGATTAGATGCACCCCACGTGCAGAGTAAGCTGATGGCGAAAGGCAACATTAGCCTTGCAGATGCCATCACTGACGCTACTGCAGCAGAAGCAACCAGGAAGTTGGCTGCATGAATGCGCCGCAACCACGCCCCGCTCTGCCAACTCGCTGGTGAAATCTCGCCTCACCTGGAGGGACAGG
Source organism: Hydrophis major (assembly GCA_033807585.1). Classification (NCBI taxonomy): domain Eukaryota; kingdom Metazoa; phylum Chordata; class Lepidosauria; order Squamata; family Elapidae; genus Hydrophis; species Hydrophis major. The sequence continues at coordinate 82,470,055 of CM066328.1, read as the reverse complement.
CAATGACAGCCCACCACAAGGACCTCGAATCGTCATCAGAAAGCAATGAAGAAGAGGTCAACAGGCTCCGGTCTGAACAAGACCAACGCCATCAACGTAACCAGAGAGTACAGTACCAATGCGCTGGTTGTGGGGCAAACCACCCACGATCAGACTGCAAATTCCTCGACGCACTCTGCCATGTCTGCGGGAAAAGAGGTCACATCGGAAGAGTTTGTAGAAGCAAGCAAGGATCCAACCCACCTCAGAGGGGGACCAACTACCGCCAGCCCACAGGAAGTCATCCTGTGAATCGAGAAAACTTAACCCACCAATGGAACAACCACTCCTACAGAAACAAACCACTAGCCCAGTCAACGAAGCGGGAAGAGGCACACCAAACCATTACGATCAGTCATGCCTCATCATTAGACGCCAAGAAGATCCGGGTGAAAGTCGCCATCGAAAACCAGCCCTGCCTGATGGAAGTCGATTCCGGATCGTCCCTCTCGATGGTTTTCTGGAAGACCCTTAAACAATTAATCCCCACTGTTCGGCGGCAAGACCTCAGATTCCAAAGAATCATACTTAAAGACTATCAGGGAAATCGAATTCCAGTCGTCGGATCCAGCAAAGTCCGTGTCTCATTTAAAAATTGTACTGCATCCCTACCACTGACCGTAGTCGACCAGGATCGGCCTAGCTTGTTAGGCCTCCAATGGTTCGCTCCACTTGGAATTGAAGTAGCCGGCATTCACTGAACCAGCAGCAATGACTGGGAAGAGGCCATCATCCGAGAGTTCCGGGACATCTTTACAGAGAAATTAGGCGAGTACAAGGGGACCCCGATATCATTTAACCTTGACCCCAAAGTAGCTCCCATCTGCCTTAAGCCTCGTCGAGTTCCATTTGCCCTTAAACCAAAGATTGACAAGCAGCTTGATAAATTGATAGCCCAGGGTGTGTTAGAACCAACCGACCAAACTCCCTGGGAAACCCCAATCGTAACACCCTTCAAGCTGGATGGATCGTGAAGAATTTGTGAGGACTACCGAGCCACCCTGAATCATGCCCTTCAACAGAACGCTTACCCGGTACTGGTGGTACAACACCTTCTCCATTCCCTGGGGGGCAGAAAAGTCTTCACTAAATTGGATTTAGCACAGGCATACCAACAACTGCCTGTAGACAAAAAAACGGCAGAGGCACAAATGATCGTTATGCACTGAGGTGCATTTAAGTGCAACCGACCCCAATTCGGAGTTAGCGTGGCCCCAGGAATTTTTCAGAGCTTGATGGAGACTACTACAGGGTATAAAAGGGGTTGTACCTTATTTTGATGACGTTTTAATTGCTGCTCCAACTAGAGAAATACTAAGAGAGCGCCTGAGGTTAGTTCTCCAGAAATTTAAAGACTCTGGCCTTAAAGTAAAAAAAAATAAGTGTCAATTGTGTACGAATAAGGTAGAATTTTGGGGGTACTTAATCGATAAACAAGGCATTCACCCCACCGATAACAAGCTTAGGGCGATCAAAAACACTCCAAGGCCCCGAAATAAGACCGATCTCCAAGCTTTCCTGGGCCTTATCAATTTCTACAACATGTTCCTGCCCCATAAAGCGACCGTAGCCGAGCCCCTACATCGTCTGTTGGACAAAAAGGCAACCTGTGTCTGGGGACATCGAGAGGAACACGCGTTCCGACAAGTAAAACACTTATTGACTTCAGATGCTGTTTTAATGCAGTATAATGAGACTTTGCCGTTAACGATTACATGTGATGCATCACCATTTGGAGTGCGTGCCATTTTGAGCCATGTGTTACCAAACGGTAGTGAAGCCCCTATTGCCTACTTTTCAAAAACGCTATCAAAAACTGAATGCAACTATAGTCAAATCGATAAAGAGGCTCTTGCTGTTGTTTCTGCTGTTAAACGATTTCATGAATATATTTATGGGCGAGTTTTTACTATAGTCACCAACCACAAACCTTTGCTGGGGATTATAGCGGGGGACAAGCCAACCCCTTACATATTATCTCCCAGAATGACTCACTGGTCAGAATTCTTGGCTGCATATAATTATAAACTGCAACACTGCCCGGGGAAGGCCATTCCCCACACTGAAGCACTAAGCCGTGCACCACTTCCTGAAATCGTTAACGACCCAGCTCCAACCGTCGTAACGCTCCAGATTGAAACACTTCAATCACCACCACTGACAGTTCGAGATATCGTGGTCAAAACCAAACGCGATCCCATTTTGGCGCGAGTTCTTAGCTGGGTCGAGCGAGGATGGCCATTGGATCAAATCCCTGACAACTTCAGTCCTTTCAAGAATTGACAGACGGAACTGTTTTCACAGAAAGGCTGCATCATTTGGGGGGATAGAGTCGTCCCCCCAGAGCAGCTGCAACGAGTGGTGTTGAAAACCTTGCATGAAGGCCATCCCGGCATCGTGCGCATGAAGGCACTCACACAAAGCTATGCGTGGTGGCTGGGTATCGACAAGCAAATCGAGGCCTGGGTAAAGACTTGTTGCAAATGCCAGGAAGTTAGCAATGCCCCACCGAAAGCAACCCCAATAGAGTGGGAAATACCCAGGGGATCATTGTCCCATATTCATATTGACTTTGCCAGACCTACCAAAGGACACACATTCCTAGTAATGGTGGATGCCTACTCAAACTGGCTTGAAATCCATGAAATGAAAAGTACCACAACGGAATCCATCATAAGAAAATTGGACAGATTATTCGCAACCCATGGACTGCCAGACATTCTGGTATCTGACAACGGGCCCCAGTTTACAGCGCTTTCTTTTGAACAGTATTTGGCGGACCATGGTATTCGCCATGCGCTAACTTTGCCAGCGCATCCTGCGACCAATGGAAGAGCGCATGGTACAATTCGTCAAAAAAACCCTACATAAAATGGACTATGGCGATATCGAAGATAAGATTAACCGGATACTCCTTCTTCAACACATCACTCCACACAGCGTCACCAATAAAACTCCAGCCGAATTGTTAATGGGACGAAAACTCCGTTCCCACCTTGACCGACTACACCCATCGTACAAACCAGAAAAGCCACACAGATCCAGTGGGAAATGCCGCGAATTCCAGATAGGCGACTTAGTCTTCGCTAAAAACTTTTCTGGCGATTCGTTGTGGGTCGAGGCAACTGTAATCCAAGTCACAGGACCCAGGTAGTACCGAGTAAAAAGTCGCAACGGAAGAATATGGAAGCGCCATATTGATCAGCTGCGTTCAAGGTTGCAACCTCGTTTCTGCGACTCCGATAACTTCCAAACGGAGGGGGGAGGAGATGCCGAGGAGACCGAGTTCGAAATGGCAGAAAGCACGAGCGGAAGAAGTGAGCATTCAGAAGAATCAGAGAGGGTGGTGGACTTGCCTCAAAGAGAAGCAAGCCCCCAAAGGCAAGAGGACAATGAAGATATTAGCGGTACCGAATTTTTAAATGAAGGACCGGAGGCAACCTACTCGCCAGAAAACGTCCTGCCCAAACAAGATTATAAACAAGCACCCGGGGGACAGCAAAAATCTAACAGACAATCTAAACAACCTGCCTACCTCAAAGATTACGTCACTGCACCCCTTAAACGGAACCCAGGGGGAAGGGGTGTTGTGAATTAATAAAAAGTGAATGAATAAAAGTGCTTAATAAAGATTATTAAAACCTTTAGAAAAGTGCAGGGTTCTGACCCTGCACTTCTGATTGGCCAATAATAGCGAAATCTGATTGGTCCATTCAGGAGAATCTGATTGGCTATTAGCGGGCCTCTCTCATTGGTTAAGGGAACTAACGCTTCCCGTTTCTTATTGGTTATTTGATCAGCAGCTTGCCTAATAAAAGGGATGTTGCTGTCATAGTTTTTGCTCTGTTCCACAATGTTAAATAAAGAGTTGAAGTTCACTGTTCATCTTCTCGTCTCCAATCCTTGCGCCCATGCGCGGAACTTAACAGGAAAGGTATTCCATGAACTATATAATCCAACAGAACTTTATTTCTACCCTGCCTAGCAAAGCTTAATGGTTCCTTCTATGGATTGTAAGGATATCACTTGTTGGACTACTATATTTAGTTTGCTCATAATGATTATCAGTTCAAACCTATTAAGTCTTTTCAGCTAAACCTTTGAACGGGTCATCAGAAAATTGGCAACCTTGTCTTAATCTGTGCCATTCCAATTAATGTTTCAGTTGTTTTATCTGGGAATTCCATGTGTTAACAATATCAAAAGTATAGATAATAGAGAAATATTGTTTGACCACAGAGAGATATGCAGTTATTCTAGTTTTCCTTTTCCAGTCTCCCAAAGTGGCAAATTACTAAGCCAATCATTTGCACAGACAGGATGATGTTTAGGAGCTGATCCGAATCCTTCCTTTCAATCTGGAAAAAAATGTATTTGAGGCTTCCACATCCAGCCCCTGAGCATCTTTGCCCTTATTTCCCAGAAACTGTCACAAATCTCCAGTTGTCATTTGAATTGCCACCGATCAGTAACCAGCAATAAAATCAGAGCAAAGATCTTTTTTTCCCCTTCTGGAATGAAAGGAGTGGAATGGCACAGTGGTAAGAGTGCAGTACTGCAGGCTACTTCTCCTGACTGCCAGCTGCCTGAAATTTGGCAATTTGAATCTCACCAGGCTCAAGGTTGATTTAGCCTTCCATCCTTCCAAGGTCAGTAAAATGAGGACCCAGATTGTTTGGGGGGGCAACATGCTGATTCTGTAAACTGCTTAGAAAGGGCTGAAAAGCCCTGTGAAGTGGTTATATAAGTTTAAATGCTGTTTGTTATTTATAGCTAAAGTAATAAATGGAGATCCGTTGGCTTCCTTGTGAATGGTTCTCCCTCCCACTGCCTATCCTCTGACTTGACTCTTGAAATCTTAATTTATCACAATTATATATTAAAAATAAGCAAAATAACAATGGGCTTGTTGGTCCATAATGAAAATAAGTCAGAAATACACGATTGTACATTGCCTTGATTAGAACAAACCAAAAGAAGTATTCCGCATTCTTCTTCAGAGCTTTATCAATCAGATGGCAAATGATGGGCAGGAGCAGCAAAGGCATTTTATGGTAGTCCAGGTGTTTTAATCATGAGATTTCATGTTTAGTGTTTAGACACTGCAGACAATGCAGTTATGTCTAATTATTGTTACAAAAACAGTGATCTGTATTTGGTGTAAAAAAATTCAAAATATCAATAGGACAATAGGTTTGAAGAGCCAACTTCTGCAATCTCAGGAGACTGGCTGGAGCTCTGTGGCCTCAGAGAACTAACTGTCCCAGAGAAGCTAATTGAGACCCAGGGAGCAAAGTAACCATCCGTAATAAAAAGTGTGAGAGGTAGATGATTCTTCAGCACCTTTTTTTTCAATTCAGCAGTAGAAAAGTTGTGTTTTTATTGCAGTCTTTTTTTGGGGGGGGGGATTCTTATCTATGCAGGTCAGACCAACCTTGCCAGCTTGTTCACAATATTCCAGCTAATGTTCTTGTGCAAGTAAGTCAGAAAAGAATTGGCTGCTGCTGGTATCCAAAGCTTGCTATTTGAAAGCAAAAGAGGCCGTGTGAAGAGATACATCAATGGGACCAGGCTGCTTATCTTGCATAACTGACAATGCAGTGGTTTGATATTCTATATCAGAAATTATTGCTTGTGGGAATGCCAAACCAACTGAGCTTTTCTCATATCCACCTTTTTTTCTGCTACAGTGTTCATGTGCATCTTCTATTAGTAAGGATACATTTTGGTATGGCTAGGTCTCTCATTAGGAAGCCACCTCTTAAAACACATTCTTGTTCCTTTAAAATCAAAGCAAACTAGTACAATGGCCTTACACTCCCTACCAAAAGAAGTACAGCATAGCACTCCCATTTCTTCCTTCCTTTCTTCATTTTCCAGAAAGGCAGCTGTGTTACTATATTAAGGGATTTCACCATGGCTTTGTTACTAGGCAATCCTAAACCAAACTCTAAAGTGAGAACAGAGCACCAGCCCTTCCCTTAAGCCTTTCCTCAGCTTTGGTCTGAAATTTAGCACTGGCAAACAGCCTCCTTCAAAAATTCCTCCAACTCCCAATATAATTTTTCCAGATCAGTAGGCTAACAGCTGGCCGTATCTCCCTTGCAGTCCTTCAAAACAGACAGCACAATATTTCTAGAAAATTGCTTTCATTCCAAGCCAACCTTTGGCGCCTGAAAGTTTTCCATCAGTTTAAACATTTCTCTTCTCAAAAGCCTAATATTTGGCTTAGGGTCACATAACAAACTCAACCTAGAATGAGAAAACTCAGTAGCTGGATTCTCATTATGTATGATACTTGAATGAAACATACTCACAACTCAGATGCTAAGCGTTCTCACAACAAAATCATAATCCTAAATCCATTTCAATCATAAATCCATTTCAGTCTTTACATGGGCTTACAATTGTCTTCAAAACTCCTTATTTTTGCAAAATTTTATATAGAAATGATACAGAAAAAAAGTAACTTCTCACCCCATGGGTGGTAAGTGTTTTCCTCAATGTCAGTCCTCTATCAGAGGCCTGAGACTCTGAAGGTTTTGCATTGTTTCTTAGCTGTTTGTAGCACTGCAATCTTCTGGACAGAGAGATCTGATATTGTTCCTGAGTTCTGTTGGAGCCATTTGCCCAGCTTGGGAGGCAGAACCCCAAGTGCTCCTACCACCACAGGGATCACTTTAATTTTTACTTTTCTTATCCTCTCGTCTTCTTCCTTCAGATCCTGGTACTGATGTAACTTCTCATACTTTTTCTTCTGTTGCTGTCACTCAGCACCACTATATCTACCACTTCTTGTCTTTGTCTACTACAGTGTCTGGTTGATTGGCCACTACTTGCACAGGTTCTTGGAACAAGGATGGGAAATGAATATATATATATATGTCTGGCATTCAGCTTTGTTCGGGTATTTTCCCACGTCATAATAGTGGTGCTTTTAAAGTTGTAGCAACGTTTCAGCAGAATCTCATCTGCCATCATCAGGCTTCTGTATGGTGTTTGTCTATGAGTCAAACTTTTACAGTGGTTTCAGATTTAAATTTGGGGCAGCCTTTTGCTGTGTCAGAATGGTTTTTTTCTTCCTCCTGATTGGTTGAGAGTCTTGGTCTGTGTTTATTGGTCTTGGAGTTTGCTGTGTTCTGCTACTAATATCTTCTGTCTTTTTTTGGGGGGGGGTTCTTTTTGTATCTTGATTGGCTGGCAACATTGTGTTACTTTATTGGAGGCCTTTAGTGCAGCTTGGCTTCGGGTAAATGGACGGCTATCATTAGTTAGGAAGCTGGGTTTCATCTGGGTGCCTGGTTGGGGTGTGTTTGAGCTGGAGGTATCAGGGGGGATCTGTTTGTGCCCAGGTGTTTGCCTGGCTTGTGGTGTGGAGATTTTTTTGTTTGTGAGTGCAGGCTTCCAAATGATTGAGAGCCTGGTGGAATCATCTCTTCTGTTCATGCTTTCTGGTCTTTTTTTCAATCTCTATGGCTTCTCTGATGATTCTGTGGCTGGGATTTTCTATGGTGGCTAGGGTTTTGGTGCCATTGAAGTTGATGTTATGACCTGTGGCTTCCATGTGTTGGACGAGTGAGGAAGTGTGTTCCAGCTTTTTGACTGCATTTTTGTGTTCATCCAGGCGGGTGCTTATTCTTCTATTGGTCTGTCCAATGTATGTGGCCGGGCATGATGCACAGGGGACTTCATATATGCCTTGGTTTTCCAGGTCAATTTTGTCTTTGGGTTTCCTGAGGATGGCTGCTATTTTTCTGTCTGTTTTGAAGGCAGTCTTGATGTGGTGTTTGTATAGAATCTTACTAATTTTGTCTGTAGTGCCTGTTATGTAGGGCAGGACAGCTGTTCCACAGGTCTGTTCATCTTCTGGGTCTCTATTATGTCTCAGTGTGTTTTTGTGGATCAAGTTGGTGATATTGCTTTTGTGGAAGCCGTTGGCTGTCAATATTTTAGTCAGGGTGCATAGTTCAGTCTTAATGTGTGTCTTGTCTGCCAGGCGTTTGGTTCTGGTAATTAGTGTTTTAGCCACGGAGTTTATCTGTGCTGGGTGGTGGTGGGATTGGGCGTTGAGGTAGCGGTTGGTGTGTGTTTTCTTCTGGTATATGGTGTGTCCTAGTGTGCCATCTGTTTTCTTGTAGATATAGTATCCTAGACATATATATGTCTGGCATTCAGCTTTGTTCGGGTATTTTCCCACGTCATAATAGTGGTGCTTTTAAAGTTGTAGCAACGTTTCAGCAGAATCTCATCTGCCATCATCAGACAAACACCATATAGAAGCCTGATGATGGCAGATGAGATTCTGCTGAAACGCTGCTACAACTTTAAAAGCACCACTATTATGACGTGGGAAAATACCCGAACAAAGCTGAATGCCAGACATGTAAGTACCCGCGAAAACTTAAAGAAAACATATATATATATATATGGCTTTAGGAGAAAAAGGTTGGATACTACTAAAAACCAGATTCCTCCTTAGCAAATTTGAAATACAGATGCCAAAGACTTGGGGGAGAGGCCTAAGGTAAGTGTCCCTTTTATCAAAAGCATGCTGATAGAAAACATTTCCTCCCCCCCAGATATAAGGAAATGGGAGGATCTAGGTGCTGGGATTTCTAGAACCTTATCAATCTCTTTTGTAACTTTGGAGGCTGGCAGGGAAGACAGGAGTGAAATTCCAGTTCAGATTGCATATTCTATGGTCAAAGCCTTCCCTTTTGAGACTTTTACTTTAATAGAACAGGAATTGCTACATGCTGAGATGTGGCATTCCTCCATATCTTAGCTTTGTGTGACAAGTTTTATAAAGGTCCTGTTGTGTATGCATAAAGATTTAATAAAGTGTGAGCTTGGAGTTAAGTGCAGGGTTCTGGCCCTGCACTTCTGATTGGCTGTTAAGCGGCCGGACCGGATTGGCCCGTCCCGGGGAATCCGATTGGCCCTTAACAGAGAGTTCCTATTGGTTATAAGAGCTAGCGCTCCTAGCTCGTTATTGGTTAAAAGTTACAGGGTTTGCCTATATAAGGCGGGTTTAACTGCTATTGAAGAGAAGTCACAATGTAAATAAAGAGCTGAAGTTCACCGTTCAGAGGCTTGTCTCCATTCTTTCTCGCCCATGCTCCAAACTTAACACTGGCGACGAGGATGGAATTTGGAGATATCTGAACCAACGAAACTTTGAAGAACACCGAGCACATGACAGACAACACCAACAATGGAACCATGTCCAGCGGCATCGTACCACCCACTCCGTTCGATCCAGTACAGGAGGACTGGGAGTCCTACATGGATCGCTTCCAAATGTTCTTAGAAACCAACAACTTAAAGGACGCCACAGCCAGGAAGAAACGGGCGGTGTTCCTAACGCATTGCGGTCCAACCGTATTTAAGATGGCTAAAGCACTAGCCATACCCCGAGAAGTGAAGGCCATGGATTGGGACGACCTCAAACCTATCCTACGAGACCACTACGCCCCGACCGTGCCTACGCTCGTGAGACTCCACGAGTTTTATCAGAGGAGCCAGCGAAAGGGAGAAAGCATGGCCGACTTCATAGCAGACCTCCGAAATTTGGGAGGCCTCTGCGGATTCGCCAATTTAGAAGAAGCACTAAGAGATTGCATAGTTCTGGGACTAGATGCACCAGGCGTCCAAAGCAAGCTGATGGCGAAAGGCGACATCAGCCTTGCTGACGCCATCACCGATGCTACTGCAGCAGAAGCAACCAGGAAGTCGGCTGCACAACTATGCCGAAACCGCGCTCCGGTACCACCACCGGCCAGCGACATCTCCCCTAGTTCAGAAGGGCAGCTTGCGACAACGCACCACAAGGACCTCCCTTCATCATCAGACAGCGACGAAGAAGGGGTCCATCGACTGCGGTCCGACTGGGACCATCACCCGAAGCCCTTACACCCTTGTGCTGGCTGCGGAGCCAACCATGCCAGGTCCGAATGCAAATTCCGCGACGCACTCTGCCATGAGTGCGGGAAATGAGGCCACATCGGACGGGTCTGCCGCAGCTTGCCAGGACCCAGCCAGGCCTCAAAAGGGGCTAACTATCACCAATTGACAGGAAACCGTCCTGTACGGCGAGAGCCAGTAAACCACTCCTACAGAAATCGAGCTTTGCAGAGAGAAGAGGCTCACCATACCATCACTATCGGTCACGCCTCAGCCTTGGACACTAAGAAAATCTGAGTCACAGTAGCCATCGAGAACCAGCCTTGCCACATGGAGGTCGACTTGGGATCATCCCTCACGATGGTGTCCTGGAAGACACTCAAGCAACTCATCCCCACAATTCAACGCCAAGATCTCTACTCCCAACGCCTCATCCTCAAGGACTACCAAGGGAATCGAATCTCCGTCGTCGGTTCCTGCTGAGTCTGAGTCTCCTTCAGAAAGCACACAGCATACTTACCTTTAATGGTCATCGATAGAGATAGGCCTAGTCTACTGGGCCTCCAATAGTTCGCACCACTCGGCATTGAAGTGGCCGGCATAAACCGAGTCAGCGGCGGTGATTGGGAGGAAGACCTTATCTATGAGTTTAGGGACATCTTCGCGGACAGCTTAGGCGAGTACAAGGGGACTCCGATTTCATTCAGTCTAGATCCAAAAATAGCTCCCATCCGTCTAAAGCCCCGTCAAGTTCCGTTTGCCTTAAAATTGAAAATCGACGAACAACTCAACAAACTGATAGCTCAGGGGGTGTTGGAGTCCATCGATCACTCCCCTTGGGAAACCCCAATTGTAACACCCATTAAGCCAGATGGGTCAATCCGAATTTGTGGGGACTACCGGGCCACTTTGAACCACGCCCTGCAGCAGAACGCGTATCCAGTTCCGGTGGTGCAGCATCTCCTCCATTCCCTGGGGGGCGGGAAAGTCTTCGCTAAATTAGATTTAGCTCAGGCATATCAGCAATTACCAGTAGATGAAAAAACAGCACAGGCCCAAACTATTGTGACACACCGAGGTGCCTTTAAATGTACCCGGCTGCAATTCGGAGTTAGTGTAGCCCCAGGGATTTTTCAGAGCCTTATGGAAAGGTTATTGCAAGGAATTAAGGTCGTGGTCTCCTATTTTGAAGATGTATTAATTGCAGCCCCTACAAAAAAAATCTTACAGGACCGGGTAAAATTAGTCCTAAAAAAATTCCAAGAGGCCGGTCTTAAGGTTAAAAAAAACAAATGTAAATTGTGTACTGATAGTGTTGAGTTTTTAGGGTACCTGATTGATAGCCAGGGCATTCACCCTACCGAAAGTAAACTAAAAGCGATAAAAAACGCTCCCAGGCCACGAAACAAGGCTGATCTCCAGGCGTTCCTAGGCCTCATCAATTTTTATAATGTATTTTTGCCACACAAAGCAACGGTCGCTGAACTGTTACACCGGTTGTAAGATAAAAAAGCAAATTGGCTATGGGGTTACCGTGAAGAACAGGCATTCTGAAATATTAAAAAACTGCTCACATCCTACTCTGTACTCATGCAGTATAACCAGACTTTGCCATTAGTTATAACATGTGATGCATCGCTTTTCGGGGTAGGCGCCATTTTGAGCCATGTACTGTCTAATGGGAACGAAGCCCCTGTTGCATATTTTTCAAAGACTCTTTCAAAAACTGAGCGAAACTATGGACAAATCGATAAAGAAGCCCTCGCAATTGTCTCAGCTGTGAAAAAATTCCAGGAATACGTGTATGGGCGGGCTTTTGCTATTGTGACTGACCACAAACCATTATTGGGGATAATAGCCGGAGATAAGCCCACTCCCTACATATTATCCCCTAGGATGACCCGATGGTCAGAATTCTTAGCTGCGTATAATTATCGGCTGCAATACCACCCGGGGAAAGCCATTCCCCACGCCGATGCATTGAGCCGAGCATTGCTTCCAGAGACTCTTGACGATCCTGCACCAACGGTAACCACATTGCAAATCGAGGCACTCAACTCACCGCCACTAACCACTCGAGATATCACGAGAGACACCAAACGCGACCACACCCTAGCACGAGTCCTAAACTGGGTAAAACGCGGATGGCCATTGGACCAGTTATCAGATGACTTCACACCATTCAAGACTCGACAAACCGAGCTCTTCTCCCAGAAAGGCTGTGTCATCTGGGGCGATAGAGCCGTTATCCCAGAACGACTCCAGAAAGTGCTGCTGAGAACCTTGCACGATGGCCACCCCAACATCGTGTGAATGAAAGCCCTTGCACAAAGCTACGTATGGTGGCCCGGCATTGATAAGCAAATCGAACAGTGGGTTAAAGCTTGTCCCAAATACCAAGAAGTCAGCAACGCCCCACCAAAAGCCATGCCTACTGAATGGGAGACACCACGTGGACCCTGGTCCCGAATTCACTTGGACTTCGCGGGGCCAACCAAAGGCCACACCTTCCTGCTTATTGTCGATGCCTACTCGAATTGGCTCGAGATCCATCGCATGACGACTACGACCTCCGAGGCGGTTATCAAAACCTTAGACAGACTCTTTGCAACCCACGGATTACCAGACATCCTGGTATCCAATAACGGCCCTCAATTTACCGCACTCGCGTTCGAGCAGTACCTCGCTGACCGCGGCATTCACCATGCACTCACCTCGCCTGCGCACCCTGCGACCAATGGCAAAGCAGAACGCATGGTCCAATTTGTGAAGAAAACCTTGCAGAAGGTAGACTACAACAACATTGACGACAAGGTCAATCGAATCCTCTTCTTGCAACACATCACCCCACATAGCGTCACCAACAAAACTCCCGCTGAACTGCTAATGGGTCGGAAGCTCCGCTTCCACCTCGACCAGTTGCACCCAGCTTACGAACCGGAGAAACCACTAGGATCCAGCAGCCGCTGTCGTACCTTCCAGGTAGGAGACTTGGTATATGCTAAAAACCTATCGGGCGACCCGTTGTGGGTGGAAGCGACAGTGGTACATGTAACCGGCCCCAGATCCTACCTTGTACAATGCCTTGATGATAAACTTTGGAAACGTCATATCGATCAATTACGATCGCGGCTTCCAGCGGCCAGTCCGCAACTCCCCTATGACCAAACTGCGGGGGGGGAGGTACAGAAGAAGATGAATTCCTAGAGAACCCGTTCGAAGGAAACAACAGCTTGATAGAGACTCAGGAAGCGGAGCCGGAGGGAGAAACGGCTGCACCTCAGGGAATTGCAGAGAATGTGGGCAACGACGTAGAAGTGAACTCTGAACCAGAAACAGCCCCACTGCCAAACAACGATCTACCTCAGCATGATTGCAGCCAGCTGATACCATGGAAATCAAAGAGACTAATAAGACAACCGTCCTACCTAAGGGACTATGTAACTGCACCCTGCAAATAAGAAGCCAGGGGGAAGGGGTGTTGTGTATGCATAAAGATTTAATAAAGTGTAAGCTTGGAGTTGTGCAGGGTTCTGGACCTGCACTTCTGATTGGCTGTTAAGCGGCTGGACTGAATTGGCCCGTCCCGGGGAATCCGATTGGCCCTTAACAGAGAGTTCCTATTGGTTATAAGAGCTAGCGCTCCTAGCTCGTTATTGGTTAAAAGTTACAGGGTTTGCCTATATAAGGCGGGTTTAACTGCTATTGAAGAGAAGTCACAATGTAAATAAAGAGCTGAAGTTCACCGTTCAGAGGCTTGTCTCCATTCTTTCTCGCCCATGCTCAAAACTTAACAGGTCTGATAATGAAATTTAGGACTTGAGATAGAACAAAATATAATTTTTCTCTTCTGTTGCTTCTCACAAACCACTGCCAATGGAGGGAAATACAGCCCAAAATACTAAATGTTCCTATTTTACCACCTTGTGTGTGGGGATGAAGATATTTTAAGGATTCTTCTTAAAGAATCTTGTTCTATATTTCACAGATTTCCTTATAGAAACATAGGATTCTAAAGAAGATTAATGATATAAATAAGGGTGTATGCCACATTTCAACCCCTTTCCCACTTTCTGTCCAGAATAAAAACACATTTTTGGCAAGTGAAATGAGAATCCTTGCAAGCAAAGCTGATGTTCCTGTTGAGGTCCAGATGGTGTATATTTGGAGGTTAGACATTCAGATCAGTGATAAAAAACAGGAAGCTGCCAGCCAAGAAATGTAATAAAATCTCCGGTCTCAGGATTGGAGACCAGCTGGGCTCTCTGCTTGTAGCACAGGTGGAAGAAAGATAGCCAGGAGAAGGTGACATTAAAATAATTGGAATTGGTCACAGCAATGTTTGGTGGAGAAAGGAGAGAAATCGTTCTTACAGTTCTCTCCTAGCTGTTTTTAAAATGTCATTTGTTCTTAAAGGGTCTTACGGAAATATTGCCATTTCTTTCTTGAAAAAAAAAATATTGTTTGCATTTGTTTATATGATCGAGATTATGCACCATATCATTGAAAGAAAATCTGAGGTAATATCAAATCAGCTACCAAGATTGTAGTTTGTTATGACGCTCCCATACAAGCCATGAAAAAAAAAAACGAACCCCAGAATCTTTGAAATTATGATGGAGAAGAAGACTCTCACATGGCAAAGGTCTCACTTTTGAGCCACATACACAGATGGCCACGTACAAAGAAGAACCAGGAATACCTCCCATTCTATTTTTATCTCATACTTTAGCACAATCTGTAGTGCTGAGATCATCTTACCTGCCCCTGTTTTCTCTCTGTAAGAATGCAGAAGGAAAGCCATATTAACCATATTGTTGCTCATATGGTCTGTCCCAGGGATGGCTTATTTTTTTTGTCCTTGCATGCCAAAAGTGCATGGGTGGCAGCATAATGCAATGTATGCGCGCCTCCTCCCACTTGCCCCCCCGTGCATGCATGGACCCCCTGCACACTCCTGCCCCCCCCTGCGCTCCCCGTGACCCCTGCCCCCTTGCAAATGCATGTGGGACCCCCCCGCACTCCCCCGCCCCCCTCTGCATGCATGCAGGACACCCCTGCGTGCCCCCTGCACATGTGCAACCATCTCCTGCATGCCCCCTGCCCTCCACGCATGCATAGCAGATATCCGAATATCGGCTGGCTGGCGGGAGGCTGGTGCACATGCGGAGTGGAACTGAGCTGGGGCGATGGCTCGTGTGCCTGCAGAGACGCTTCTGCATGCCGCTTCCAGCATGCGTGCCATAGGGTCGCCATCACGGGTCTACTCTACTGCCAGTTCCAGACAAAGCAGCGTTTGATATCACTGATAGAAAGGGCAGGATCTTTCCACGGGAGAGCGCCTTGGTGGTTTCCAGTGTGTATACAGTATATGAATGCCCCTGAATTCTGGACTTTTCATCCTACCTATTTTGAGAATTAAGAACTGTTAATTAGACTGTTAGTAATTCGTTTGTTTGTAGTCAAAGACCGAAGAAAGATAAAGAATTAAAGACATAATACATACAGTTAACAGTATTCAATAAAAGCGCACACATGAAATAAAATAATATAAAATATTGAATCGAAGGCCAAATTTAAACCCAGTGCTGCCTGACTATGATTTCAGAAGACCAGACTAGAATTTAGCTCCTTTCATAGCAATAAAGATGAACTGATCCACTGTTAGAAAATGTACAACCTCCTTTTCAGGCTGACCTAAATAGTGAGGAGGGGAGTTCGTAGCTCAGGTGCAGCAGTGGAATTCAAAAAATGTTACTACCGGTTCTGTGGGCGTGGCTTGGTGGACGTGGCAGGGGAAGGATACTGTAAAATCTCCAGTCAGAGGTGGGATTTGCCGGTTCTCCGAACAACTCAAAATTTCTGCTAACGGTTCTCCAGAACTGGTCAGAACCTGCTGAATACAGGGACAGCTCAGCAATAAATGGACAACTGTCTCAATAGCTTCATCTGGACACGAACATTAATGAAACACTATTACATCTTGCCTCCAGTACAGTGGTGGGATTCAAATTTTTTACTACCAGTCCTGTGGGCGTGGCTTGGTGGGCATGGCAGAGGAAGGATACTGTAAAATCTTGTGATGACCCAGGATGGGACACAAAACAAACACAGTCACGGAAAGCATGTGAATCCCCTTTTATTCCTTCACTTTGCTTCCAAGCTCCAAATATTCTTGACGGAAGCCATAAAACTCCCACACAAACAGATACAAGAAGAAGGGAAAAAGCAACACAAACCAGGCAAGATAAGGGCTGGAGGACGTCCACAAAGAGGAACTATAAACTAGAGATATTTACATGCTTTGTTTCCAGCGTTCACCCATACGCAGGTCCATACTCTTATTCAGTTGTCACAGCTACAGCCCATGAAGAAGATCAAGGCCCTCTCCTCTTAAGTAGACCATGTCTCTCCCTTATCATCTCCTCTCTGTGTGCCCTAGGATGGATAGGGGACAGGCCTGGGTCCTCCTCTGATTGCTCAACCTGCCTCTGCTCTTCCCCAGCCTCCTCCACAACCTCTGGAGCCACACTTCCACTCCCTGTTGGCTGTTCCTCCTCTCCCTCAGAGTCAGTTTCCACCAGGGGCATGACAAATCTCCAGTCAGAGGTGGTATTTGCCAGTTCTCCAAACTGCTCAAAATTTCTGTTACCGGTTCTCCAGAACTGGTTAGAACTTGCTGAATATCACTTCTGCTCCGGTAATATAAACAATAGGACATCAAGCCTCATTAGAATAAAGACTCTCATATGAGAAAAAAATTAAATATTAAAAAATAGGTATAGTGAAAAAGTAATAACAGAGGGCTCCAATGTAATGATTAAAAGCTTAAATCTGCCTGCTTACACTTTTGAATGAACTACAGATTGGTATTCCTCAACATACGACCACAATTGAGCCCAGAATTTATGTTCCTAAGTGGGAAATATGTTAGTGAGTTATGAACTTTTCTTGCCACATTTGTTAAGTGAATCATGCTGTTGTTAAATTAGTAATACGATTGTTAAGTGAATCTGGCTCCCTCATTGATACTGCTTGTCTGAAGGTCACAAAATATGATCATGTGATCGGGGACACTGCAACTGTCATAAATATGAACCAGTTGTCGAGCATCCGAATGTAAATCATGTGACCACAGGGATGCTGCAAGGGTCATAAATGTGAAACATGGTCATAAGTCACTTTGTTCAGTGCCACTGTAATTTCGAACAGCCACTAAATGAACTGTTGTAAAGTTGAGAACTAGCTGCATGTACTCTTGTCTTTGGCCTTTATAATGATGTTTTTAGAGCCAAGCATGATTCAGCTGAAAGCCTTATTTATATCTTTTTCTTTTTAACCTTGAATGTAAAAATCTATCAATAAAGATAGACTGAAAGAACACCCGCTCCAAAAGATTAGTGTACCTAATGTTTTGAATGGCAGTTTCTCATACAAAATCAATAGAGGCAAAAACAAAGTTCCAAGCAGAGAAATGCATTAGGCACACAGAGGGGACCTCAAGAAGGTTCTTAAAATCTTGACTGTCTTGCTTTCAGCCTACTCGGGTCTTTATAGAGACAGAGCCATGTTTCAAGCAATTGAAGGCTCAGCACCTTTTCCCTAACCAGTTTGGCAGCAGATGGAACACAATGACTGTTTCATTGGCAAAATTCAGTACCTCGTTTAAAGTCCCCTGGGTACTGATTGAGAAAAGGTCATAACCTTTGTATCTCCATACAGTGGATGATTGAACATAGATTTCGACTATTGATTGTTCTATCAGCAAACCACTGATGTTCTGCTTAGGCAATTTGCATGGCAGTTAGTAAAAGGTCCACATTTGTTTTGGCATAGTTGGTAAACAGCACGTTGCAAGGACTCAAAGACTGTTCTGAGTTTATTACGGCATCATCAGAACACAGTTAAAATGAAAACAGGGTTGTCATTCCTAGCTCTGTGGGATGAAATTCACTGAAGGTTTTTAAGATGAGGTCAATATAAAATATAAATAGGACAAGAATTCACCCTTGCTTAACACCCTTAAGGAAGGGGATTGGAGCAAAGAGCTCTGAAAGTGTTGAAGGAAATCAATGCTCCTCATGCAGCATCACATTTAACCTTCTGTTAATTATGTAAATGTTAATAGCCTCCATAAGCTATGGTCAGATTCCTTCACAGCATCATGCCAGAGATTGACTCAAAAGCTACTTTTCAATCAATAATGGCAGCATAAAGGTTCCTCCTGGGCAGCGGGAATATTTTTCCACCAAATGCTGCCATGTGATCAAGTGTTGACTCTCCAACTGAGAAGCCAGCTTGTTTCTCAGTCAGCACCTTTCTCTGATGTTGACTAATCAATGTTACACAAGAAGAAAGGTATTATAGAGCTGCTAGCCATGCTCAGTGGACTGAGTAAGCAGTAACTGATAAGGTTAAACTTGTCACCTTTCTTAAAACTGGAAGTATTATTGATTTGGCTGATTTTTAGACATCTGCAAAAGTGTGGATAAATAAGGGGGCCAAGGGAGAGAGCCCAACAGTCTATTCTGAATTTCAAGACTTCTTCTAGCATCAGATCCCCATCAAGCCCTTTATTATTTTTAATTGTGCTGTGGGCTTGGAGATCTTTGAGATAGTAACAAGAGACCAACCAGGAAAGAGGAGAGGTGCTACCATAGCCTTTTCCTATCAGATGCTCTCAAGACACGATGAGACTACATCTCTTAGGGTTCAAGCCTCTTTTGTACATACAGTAAGGGAAGATTATGTAGGTCATTCTTTTAACTTGTTATTTGTATATCCCTTTTAATTATTAAGATCTTATTAAGATATAATTATTAACACTTTTTTGCATATCATTCTTGCAGTTAGTCGTTTTGAAATCTAACTGTCTGGATCACTTATGGGTGATCTTAAATTCTCTCATTGTCTAAGAGGAATTATGAAAAAAGTGGTCTACTTGCTGGCTATTTATTTTTCCATGGTTATCTTCAGTTTGCCATTTCTTCCCTGGAAGCCCACCTTTGATTATCTTCACAATGGATTAGATTGATGTTCAGGCATACAACACATGTAAGTGCCTATTATTTATCATCCATTCATCTATCTATCTATCTATCTATCTATCTATCTATCTATCTATCTATCTATCATCTACCTCTGTCTGTCTGTCTGTCTGTCTGTCTGTCTGTCTCTCTCTATCTATCTATCATCTATCATCTACCTCTGTCTGTCTCTCTCTCTCTCTCTCATCTATCTGTCTATCTAGCTATCATCTAGCTATCATCTCTATCTATCATCTAACTATCATCCATCTATCTAATTTAAAAACTACCTAGCTTCCTCACATGATTCCCTTTCAGGATAAGCAGCTTAAGTTAAATAGAGAACAGGGCAATTTTTCATAAACTAAAACTGCTTTAAATAAATAATTCACCCCATGCAGTTATATCAGCATGGCCCATTAGATCTACCAGAAAGTGATCAGTTAGAGATTGACATTTGGTGGGGGGGCGTGTCCCAGGAGGCATGCCCTCACTGGGGTGACATCCTCCTTATGGAACATTCTTGTCCCTGAAATTAAATTCACCCCCTCACTTTTTACTTACGGAAGGAAAGTCCTCAAGAGCTGGTGATGTCATCAGGCTGGGGTGTATGTGTGTGTTGTCAAGGTGGCCACTTTTGTGATGGAATGGAACTTTGCCCAAAGAATACAAGAGTTCAAAAAAAAAAATCTATAGAAACATATCAAAATTACACGCCAAAAATTAGCTAAATCACACAACTACTGGAGACTTAGTAGATATGTTTCAAAATTAGGTGATAGAAAAAAGACATTCACCAAACTGTGTACGATAAATATCTGTGACAAGAAGATTTGACATTGGATAAAAAGGTTTCTATTGGCAGATTATGTGACAGGGCTCAAGAAGAAAGTCACCTAATGGCAGCCATCAATACCATCTCTCTAAACATTTCCACGGATGTGCAAAATGTGTTGAAAAGGCCAGTATAATAAAATTAGAAGGTGTCTTGGGACACAGTACACCAGGACTCAAGTCAGTCACAGGCAGAAATGACTTGTTATCACTATGGATGCAGTGCATCAAGTAATTACCTGTTTCTATCAGAGGAAAAAAAAATGACATTTCACTTGAGCTGGAACAAGAAAGCGGTTTTTATAATAACCACACTCAAGGAGCAAGACAAGAGAAAATGAGGAGGAGGAAAATTTTGGTTATTTTGTGGATTTTGAAGAAAGAGAAAATTGTGATATGTTTGTGAAAAGCAGCTAGAGATGGTAGACTTATTTGCAGCAATGGTGTCATGAAATAATTACAAGCCAAGGGTTGAATTTGTCAGCAAAAAAGGAAAAAGTGCCTATGACCAGCCTTACACTCTCCTAAGTTTGAATTAATTACAACTTTGGACAATCAGTTTGTTGATGATTTTGTATATGTTATCAAAAGAGGGTAAGAAGCCTCTACTTGACCAAATTTTTAAAAAATCCCCATTTATACTTCATATTCTTCAGAAAAAAAACCTCTATGCAGGGGTGTCAAATTGGCAGCCCAAGGGCTGGATGTGTCATGCACAGGCCACGCCCACCCCAGCTCCACAAATGAGAAAAATATTGCAAAATGTCATGTGATGGCAACATGATGCCACAAATTTGACACCATGCTTTACAGCAGGGGTGTTAAACTTGCATCGTCACAGCAATGTCACATGATGTATCAGGACTTTTTTCATCACTAAACTGGGTGGGGGCTTAGCCAGCACATGAAGCATCTGGCCCATGGGCCACCAGTTTGACAGCCCTGCTCTATAGTATTTCTCAATCTTAGCAAACTTTAGGTGCTTGGCCTTCAACTCCCTTGCTTGCTAATTAATTCTGGGAGTTGAAGTCCAGGCATCTTAAAGTTGCCAATGTTGCGAAACACTACTTTAAAGCAAGGGTGGGATCCGACAGGATTAATTACCGGTTTGGTGATTTATGAGGTTCGATGATTTACGATGTGCTTCCCTGCACACTGCACGCGCCTGTAAATCATCATCAGCACGCTGCGTGCAGAGAAGCAGCCTTTGAAAAAGCACTTTTTTTCCTGCTTTTTAAACTGCAGCTGCGCCTTGCATGGCAGCTGAAGTTGAAAAAATCAGGAAATAAAGGTCAGGCAAGAGCCCGGGTGGATGGGTGGGCAAAAACGTCAGCAGACATAGAACCAGTTCTATGTCTGCTGCTCTTCAGAACTACCAGTTCTACAGAGGTGGACAGAACTGGTAGAAACCCACCCTTGCTTTAAAGCATATTGCAACTGCTATTCCTCATTCTCAGAGTGAACTGGATCAACTGGTAGAACAACATAATTTTTGTTTCAAGGGCTTGGACAAATTACTGAATGTTCTCAGTGGATCAATCTGTTGTGCCTATTCCATTAAAACATAGATGTTTACTGCATGCTATGGAAGAAGATGAGAATACCGAATTGAACAAAATGTTGGAGAATAATATTATAAAATGAGTATATGAAGATGCAAAATGGGTAATCAATATATCTATCTGAGAACAGTAAACAAAGCGGGAGTTTTGGAGTGTTGTCCTGAATAAACAAATACAACATTATTTGTACATTATGCAAGATGAACAGTTTTGCTAAATTAGATGGCCCAAAGGTTTTTGAAAAATAAAATTGAATCTTATTATTTAATACTCTCAAATGGTACAGAGTTGAAGAAGTTTCTTGGATAAGAAGCAAAATATTTTCATGGAAAAAAAAAATCAAGAAAGGTATGTGTGGTGTATTTGTGGACTACCCAATATTTTTATTTGTGGAATGTCCATTTGTGCTGTAAATGAATCATACATTGCTCATTCTTATTTCAATCTCATAAAAACCCACAGTTTTGACATTTTTCTTTTCATATCTGCCTGTCATTTAGTTATTGCAATCTTGCTGCTTTGTTGTTTGGCACATTTCTGAGGAAATGAATAAAGTTGTTTCCAGTGGTGGGATTCAAACGTTTTTACTCTCGGCTCTATGGGCATGGCAGGGGAAGGATACTGCAAAATCCCATTCCCTCCCCATCCCACTAACCTGCTTTCCAACTCTGTTTTCCTGTTCAGGGCAACAGAAGAAGACCAAGCGGATCAGCTGGGACTCAGGAGGCAGAGAATAGACGGGAGCGGGGCCAGTCAGAGGTGGTTCTCCGAACTACTCAAAATTTTCACTACCTGTTCTCCAGAACTGGTCAGAACCTGCGGAGTACCACCTCTGGTTGTTTCCTTTTCACACTTTTCAATATTGACTCCAGATCAAACTCACCAGTGAAAGAATATGTTGATTTACCTATGCTGGATATTGAGACTTTATCATTAAGCAGTTTCAACTTCTTAGTAAGATTATTTGTTCCAGATTTTGATATATTGTTCAATCCACAAATGGTCACAAATATTCCCTGCTTCACAGTGACCATTTCAGCATGTTACTCAAAATTTTTGGTTCCATTATGATCTGTTACTGAGAAGTGAGCAGATTGCTGTATGTAAAGTGTACATATTGTTAAAGTTAGTTCTTGCTATGGGTCAAAGCATGGTGCAAACCAGAGACTGGGGATTGTGTTTTACCATCCTAAAAGAAACACAGGTGTGGAACACTTTATCAAATATTGTCCTTTTTCTGTGCAAATTCACCTCTTACATGATGCTATGCTTTTTTCCATTATTATCATATCTTTGGATGAAATTGGACATTGATGTTGCTGAACCTATTCTATATGTCCTCCTCTAAAAAAACCATATTCAGCTTTGCTAGAGAAAACGGTGTTTACCAGAAGCCTAGATTTACAATTCAGTCAGTAGTGATAGTTAGGTAACACCATGAATTTCAAATCAGATCAGGTCATTTTTCAGCTGCCACTCTAAAACAGGGGCAGGCTTGAATATTAAACATGTAAAATATAACAAATGCACTTAAAATATATTAGAGAGGAGGGAAGGAAGGAAAGTAAGATACATTTGCATTTTGCAGTGAATTCCTGAAATGTGTCCAAAATCTGATCAGATTTGTTTTGTTGGAATTAACTGTTTACCCATGTTAGTGAAGACATCCGAGTTCATTTTTTAAAATCTGGCCTATGAAATATGACAGATCAAGGATAATGAAAGTATTTAACTAGGAATAAAAGCAAGGATTGCTTTCACACCTGAGCATCTTACCTTTCTCTCAGCGATGCTCTGAAGCATTAGAGCTACTTTTCCCCTGGTTTCTAGAGGGATTATTTGGTTGTTTGTTCAATTATTTATGGAGTGCTCACTTCCAGAAGGAATCAAGGTGTAATGGAAAGCAATAATTAAAACCATCCACAGTCTGTGGCAGCCTTATCAAAAAGATGTTGGAGAAAGCTTGGAAAGGAATGGAAGGGCTCCTTTCTTCAGTTTATCTCATAAATTGCTATTCAATCTAGGTGGGAAGAAAATTTTAGGAAGAAGCATCTCTAAGTTTTCAAAGAGACTTTACCTTAATTAGTGAGACTAGAAGCAGCCTATTGAAGTTTTAACATTCTGTATTTAATTAATTATTTAAATTTATCTACCACCAAGCTCACTGTCAAGTGACTTTGGGTGCTTTACAAACATAAAAACAAAGGTATATTAAAACATTAAATATTACAATGAACAGAGTTAACACCTAGTTAAATTAACACTTAAATTAGTTAAGTGTTAACTAAATATTTTATCTCAGATAAACAGAGCAGATGCCTGAATGAAACCTATGAAATTTCTGCTTCCTGGGTTTTGCCCAGCTACATGCAGCTATATTTTTTGGTATTTGAATCTGAGCACAGCTCTCATTTTGAAATGCACACAACCAGAAACAGGATTTGCTCCAAATGTTAGGACACCCAGGACAGACAGCACTTTCATAGATCCTTTCCTGCATTTCAAGGTCCAGAGATTCTACCATGCTGTTTGCTGCTATCAACTGATCAGAATTTTGCAACCAGACATAGTTGTACTAATAAGCACACATGCACCAGGTTCTGCAAATTGGGTCTGAAGAAGGTAACTCTTTCAGCCTTTGAAGTCCAGAGTGCCTCAGCAATAGGGGAGGAACAACAAATATAATCAGTGTCAGAAGTAATATGAAAGGAGGTGCTAAGGATTTCAGCCAAGCCATAGAAGGAATGGCTGACAAGCAACCTAAAGACTATTGGTGGCACATCTGTGATTCAGAAATGAGAGTTAATGGGTATGGCTCACGTGACACTCTCAATTCTTCCTTTGGAAAATCTGGAAACCTCAAACAAGGATATTCTTTGTCATCTCAGATCACCATTTCCTTACCAAAAACTATTTATACAGTAGCTTGCCCTGTCAGTGTTGGGCTTAACTGGGTGTTGGTTGCACCCAGACAACCAAGGATTGCAAACAATCAAGCAGAAAATCATTTCCTAACCAAGAAACTACCAAGGAGAAAACCACACCCCCACCAACACTAGCATGGCAAGCACTGATGGTGTTACCTAGTTGGGTAATGAAATGTCTACAAGCAAACAAATAAGCTCAAAGAACTTCAACACTCTCCAATAAGGAACAATCAGGAAGTATTTTCTCATAGAGGTGCAATGTATCTGTAGGAGGTTTAATTGCTGAAACTGGAGGAATATCTATCTTTAATCTGAGCAATGACTCAAATCTCTCTTAAATTAATGAATTATGGGGATTGTTAACTCAAAAAGTACAAGTGGTAAAAAATGATGCTGACAGACAAGGATTAAAATTCAGAGAGATCCACATGTTTATTGTAGCTACACAAACACACATGGGAAAGCAATAACTTACATTGCAGAAAAAATATTAGTTAGCATGCCTACCCTATGTATGTAGGTTGGCACACATATTATAACTATATGACTTAAAAATAGAAAAGACAGAAAGTGGGGAAATAGTGTATCCCAAATATGGAATGGAAAGAGGCACTAGAGGAAAATGGGAATAGCTGCTACATCAATCAAAGGAAACTTAGTTGCTGGTGGAAATAGGGAGCTGTAGAGACAAAACGGACAAAGAAAACAGGACAATAACAGTTTATAATTACCAATTCTAGAGATGGGGGAAACACAAAGATACATACTTCTGAGTTATTCACAAAGAATTAAGGACAAGCTTCTGCCTACTCTCTAGCATCTCTTAAGTTGCATCCAAGCTAAAATAAAGTTCAAAGGCCTTGATTCGTAACAGTGAAGAGCTCCAACAGATGACTATTCTGAACTATATTGAAATTTTAATAGCAGTGATCAGAATACCAAACAGGCAAAGCTGCTGATTGGCATCTCAGCTACAACTAGCTTGCTAAATTAGCCAAAACTCAAAATGTACTTGATGTTTCAAATAACTTTTCCTGCTTGACCACCAAGATCATTGACCTCAAGATTCCAAGGTATGATTTTGCTCCTGGCACCATATATAGCATTAAATAGATGCCCCATTGGCTGTTACAAAGCCCAAAAAACAAATCGTTTTAGCTCATTTGATCAACCCGTTGTTCTGGGCCCAGCATCACATTAGTGTTGGCTCGTGAGTGGACTAATTGTATTCAATCATACTAAAACACTTACAAGAGAACCAGTTCTGCATAGTGATTAAGGCATCAAACTAGAAATTGGGCAACTTTAAGTTCCAGGTCTGTCTAAACAAGCTGGTGATCTTGATCACTCTGTCTCAGCTCTAGGAAGAAGGCAAGGGCAAACCATTTCTGGAGAACCTTGCTGGAAAACTGCAGGGACTTGCTTTCCCATGCAGTCAATAGGAGTCCCCCCCCTCCACACACACACACACACACACACACAAACCCCAACCCTGACTCAAAAAACTACTGTCCTGGCTGAAAGACAACTGTGAGCAAAAGCAATAAATCATTAGTATCTCCACATTCATCCCTAGGACGAGTCAGAACAAAAGGAAAAATGAATGCATCTGCTGCAATTAAAAAAAAGAAAGGTTTGTTTATTATCTTTTTCTTAAAAGGCAAAAAGTCCTAGAAATAAAAGGAATAATTTGAAGCAATAAGAGTTGTGAATTGTGACTCTTGTGAGTGTGTGTGTGTCTGTGTCTGTGTAGGCAGGGGTGGGATTCTACCAGTTCGCACCTATTCGCTAAGAACCAGTTGTTAACATTCTAAGCAATTCGGAGAACCGGTTGTTAGAATAAATTACTGGACTAATCCTGTAAGGAAGGTAGGAAGGAAACATTCTGGTGTTGCTTATAGAAACTGCCTCTCCGTTAACCCTTTTTACATTTTTGGCAGGACTAGACTTTCTGTCTCAGAAACTTCTCTGAAGTTTTTTCCCCCTCCTTTGCTGGTAGTTTGCTTATGTGGAGTGACCATTCAAAGTTACAATTGTTGTGAATGAATAATGCCAAATAAAGTTATCTTGAGCTTGAAGTCAAGTGCAGGGTTCTGGCCCTGCACTTCTGATTGGCTGTTAATGGCAGGATCGGATTGGTCCATTCAGGAACATCTGATTGGCCATTAACAGGCCATTCTCATTGGTTAACGGAGCTAGTGCTCCAGAATTATTATTGGTTGAATAGTGAATAAGTTGCCTATATAAGGAAGGCTATAGCAGCCCTCCAGTTGGAGCTGTCACATCATGTAAATAAAGAGTTTGAAGTTCACTGTTTCTACCGGCTTGTCTCCATTATTCGCACCCATGCTCCAGACTTAACACTGGCAATGAGGGTGGGATTGGATGACATCTGAGCCAACGATGAAGACAACTAAGCACGTGGCTGAAGCACACAACGGCGGAACCATGTCCGGAGGTGCAGTACCACCCGCTCCGTTCGATCCAGCTCAAGAGGACTGGGAGTCCTACATGGACCGTTTCCAAATGTTTTTGGAAATGAATAATCTGAAGGATGCCACACCCGGGAAGAAATGGGCGGTATTCCTAACGCATTGCGGCCCGACGGTATTCAAAATGGCTAAGGCATTAGCGAAACCTGCTGAAGTGAAGGCCATGGACTGGGACGTCCTCGAACCGCTACTAAGGGCCCACTACGCACCGACCGTTCCAACGCTCATAAAATGACACGAGTTCTATCAAAGAAACCAGCGGAAAGGAGAAAGCATTGCTGATTTCGTTGCAGACCTCCGGAACTTGGGAGGCCTTTGTGATTTCACCGACCTAGAGGAGGCTTTGAGAGACCGAGTAGTTCTCGGGTTAGACTCTCTAAACGTACAGAGCAAAATAATGGCAAAGGGCGACATCACCCTTAAAGACGCCATAGCTGAAGCTACAGCAGCGGAGGCAACCAAGAAGTCGGCTACCCAACTACGCTGAAATTGCGCTCCAGCACACCAACTGGCCAGCGAAGCTGCACCTAAGACAGAAGGGCAGCTGCAGATGACCCACCATGAGGAGCTCTCTTCGTCGTCAGACAGCGACGAAGAAGAGGTCCATCACCTGCGGTCCAATCAGGACCATTACCCGAAGTCCCAGCAACCGTGCGCTGGCTGCGGCGCCAACCATTACCGCTCCGATTGCAAATTCCGCGATGCGCTCTGCCACGAGTGCGGGAAACAAGGCCACATCGGATGGGTCTGCAGAAGTCTCCTTGGACCCAGCCAGACCACGAAGGGTACCAATCTCCACCAATCGACAGGGAATCGCCCTGTAAGGCAAGAACCAGCAAACCACTCCTACAGAAACTGACCCGTGAATCGCCTAACAAGACAGGAAGAGGCCCACCAAACACTCACTATCGGCCACGCCTCTTCAATAGACGCTAAGAAAATTCGGGTCAAAGTGGACATCAAAAATCAACCTTGCCAAATGGAAGTTGACTCTGGGTCGTCTCTGTCAATGGTCTCCTGGAAGACCCTCAAGCAACTCATCCCCACTATCCGGCGCCAAGACCTTCAATTCCAACAGCTCGTATTAAAGGACTATCAGGGAACCGGATTCCACTCGTAGGATCCAGTAGAGTCCGGGTTGCATTCAAGAACCGCATGGCGTATTTACCCCTGACGGTGATCGACAAGGACCGGCCTAGCCTGTTAGGCCTGCAATGGTTCGCACCACTCGGCATTGAAGTGGCAGGCATTAACCGAATCGGCGGCAGTGACTGGAAAGAAGACCTCGCCCACGAATTCAGGGACGTCTTCACGGAAAAGCTAGGCGAGTACAAGGGGACCCTGATATCCGTTAGCCTTAATCCAAAGATAGCTCGCACCCGCCTGAAGCCTCGTCGAGTCCCGTTCCCTCTAAAGCCAAAAATTGATGAACAGCTTGATAAGTTGATAGCCCAGGGAGTTTTAAAGCCAACCGACCACTCCCCATGGGAAACACCAATCGTGACACCAATTAAGCCAGACGGCTCCATTAGAATTTGTGGGGACTATCGAGCCACCCTAAATCATGCCCTGCAACAAATTCCATATCCGGTGCCGGTGATGCAACACCTCCTCCATTCCCTGGGGGGTGGAAAAGTCTTTGCTAAACTAGACTTAGCCCAGGCTTATCAGCAACTGCCGGTTGACGAAAAAATGGCACAGGCACGGACTATCGTAACACACCGAGGTGCCTTTAAGTGTACGCGGCTTCAATTCGGAGTCAGTGTAGCCCCAGGGATCTTTCAGAGCCTAATGGAGAGACTATTGCAGGGGATCAAAGGCATTGTCCCCTATTTTGACGATGTGCTCATTGCCGCCCCCACTCCAAAAATCTTACAGGAACGTTTAAGACTGGTATTATGAAAATTCCAGGAAGCAGGCTTGAAAGTCAAAAAAAATAAGTGCAAACTGTGTACCGATCATGTTGAATTTTTAGGGTACTTAATTGACAGTCAGGGTATTCACCCTACCGATAGCAAATTGAGAGCAATAAAAAATGCTCCCAGACCCCGGAACAAAGCCGACCTCCAGGCGTTCTTAGGCCTCATCAATTTCTATAATGTATTCTTGCCGCACAAGGCAACTGTCGCTGAACCTTTACATCGCCTACTAGATAAAAAAGCAATTTGGGTATGGGGTCACAGAGAAGAGCAGGCGTTCCGTAATGTGAAAAAACTACTGACTTCTGATGCCGTACTAATGCACTACAATGAGACCTTGCCATTAAATATCACATGTGATACATCGCCTTTTGGAGTGGGCGCCATTTTGAGCCATGTACTACCTAATGGTAGCAAAGCCCCTGTTGCTTACTTTTCAAAAACGCTCTCGAAAACCGAGTGAAATTACAGCCAGATCGATAAAGAAGCCCTGGCAATTGTATCAGCTGTTAAAAGATTCCATGAGTACGTGTACGGCCAGGCTTTCACCATTGTAACTGACCACAAACCATTGCTGGGGATCATCGCTGGGGACAAGCCAACTCCCTACATATTTTCTCCCAGGATGACCCGCTGGTCAGAATTCTTGGCTGCCTACAATTATCAGCTACAATATCGTCCCGGTAAAGCCATCCCCCACACCGATGCGTTGAGCCGTGCACCGCTCCCTGAAACCATCAACGATCCTGCATCAACGATGACAACGTTGCAGATCGAGACACTCCACACGCCGCCATTAACTGCCCATGACATCATGAGAGAAACAAAATGCAACCCCATCTTAGCACGAGTCCTCACATGGGTGGAACGCGGATGGCCATTGGACCAAGTACCAGATGACTTTGCACCATTCAAAAGCCGTCAAACAGAGTTGTTCTCGCAGAAGGGCTGTATCATCTGGGGCGATAGAGTCGTTATCCCAGAACGACTCCAACAGACACTGCTCAGAACCTTGCACGATGGCCACCCTGGCATCGTGCGCATGAAGGGCCTCGCACGAAGCTACGCGTGGTGGCCAGGCATCGACAGACAAATCGAATCATGGGTTAAAACTTGTCAGAGATGCCAAGAAGTAAGCAAAGCTCCACCAAAAGCAACCCCAACTGAATGGGAGATGCCGCGAGGACCCTGCTCCTGCATCCATCTGGAATTTGCTGGGCCGACCAAACTGTTGCTAACTGTTGACACCTACTTGAATTGGCTCGAGATTCACCAAATGAGGAATACGACCACCGAAGCGGTCATCAAAAGACTGGAAAGACTGTTTGCAACCCACGGATTACCAGACGTTCTGGTATCCGACAACGGGCCCCAATTTACCACGCTGTCTTTTGAACAGTACCTGGCTGACCGCAGTATCCGACATGCGCTTACTTTGCCTGCGCACCCTGCGGCCAATGGTAGGGCTGAGTGCATGGTACAATTCGTCAAAAGGACTCTACAAAAGATTGACTACGACAACATCGACGAGAAAATCAACCGAATCCTTTTCCTACAGCACATCACACCTCACAGCGTCACCAACAAAACTCCCGCCGAGCTGCTTATGGGACGAAAGCTCCGCTCCCACCTCGATCGGTTACACCCAGCCTATGAACCGGTAAAGCCACTCAGATCCAGCGGCTGATGCTGTACCTTCCAGGTAGGCGATTTAGTATTCGCTAAAAACTTATCGGGCAATCCGCTGTGGGTAGAAGTGACCGTAATCCGCGTAACCGGCCCAAGATCATACCTCGCTCAGTGCCCTGACGATAGACTTTGGAAGCGCCACATAGATCAATTACGATCGCAGCTACCGTCACGCAATTTCGAACTCCCTTATGACCAAACTGAGGGGGGGGGAGATACAGAGGAAAACAAATTGCAATTAGAGGAAAACCTTTTTGAAGGGACTGAAAACGGAACTGAACTGCAAGAACAGGAACCGGGGACTGGAGTGAGTTCACCTCAGGGAGTGGCCAGTGATATTGGTGACGATGGGAACGCGAACTCGGAACCAGAGGTACCCCTACCATTAAACAACGATCTACCTCAACAGAAGTGCAGCCAACCGCCAGGCCCTTTGCAAAAATCAAAAAGACTGATAAAACAACCATCCTACCTCAAGGACTATGTAACCGCGCCCCGTGGGCAGAAGCCGGGGGAAAGGGGTATTGTGAATGAATAATGCCAAATAAAGTTATCTTGAGCTTGAAGTCAAGTGCAGGGTTCTGGCCCTGCACTTCTGATTGGCTGTTAATGGCAGGATCGGATTGGTCCATTCAGGAACATCTGATTGGCCATTAACAGGCCATTCTCATTGGTTAACGGAGCTAGTGCTCCAGAATTATTATTGGTTGAATAGTGAATAAGTTGCCTATAGCAGCCTATAGCAGCCCTCCAGTTGGAGCTGTCACATCATGTAAATAAAGAGTTTGAAGTTCACTGTTTCTCCTGGCTCGTCTCCATTATTCGCACCCATGCTCCAGACTTAACAACAATGGCACTGAAAAAAGTGACTTATGACCCCTTTTCACACTTATGACTTACAGCACACTTATGGCAGCATCCCCACAGTCACGAGAGGCCATGTGAGGAGATATGTGCCTCGATGTGAGTGATGTTGAGTTGGCCCCGCCCAGCCAGTCACATGACCCCCAAGCCATGTCCACCAACAAAGCCACACCCACAGAAACGGTTGTTAAAAAATTTGAACCCCACCCCTGTGTATAGGCTCACAAGAGTCACATTTCAGAACCCTCATGTTGTGGCCTGAGGGGGAAGAGGGAATGGAGCTGTCAGAGATAGAGACCAAAGTGGAGCCTGGGCCATCCGTCAGCTCTCAGATGTCGAGTCAACATCCCCCAGGTCTGGAGGTGGCTGATGAGGAAGATGAGAAAAGCTGATCCAGTGCCTGATGTGTGGATGCACAGCAGGCAGAGAAGAGGAGAGCAGTGGAAATCCAACCTAGCTCTAGGGATAAAAGTCAGGGGGCAGAGATGAATGGGTGTGACAGGCAACTATTCATTTCACTGCCAGATAGACTTGATAACCTGCTGTGAGAGGGAGAGAGAATTTTGCTGGGGCTGCTGGCACGCCTAATAAAGGGAACAATTAGGTAACTACAGAGGGTTTGTTGGGTTTGAGATTGCTTCCATACAGGTTGTCATCGACTTACAATAGTTCATTTAGCGACCATTCAAAGTTACAATGGCACTGAAAAAAGTGACTCCTGACCGTTTTTCACCCTTAAGGCTGTTGCAGCAGCGTCCCTATGGTCTCATGAAGAAAATGTGTGTCAGCCTCAAGATATCCATAATATGTATAATCTGCATTCTTATCCATAATATGTATAATCTGCATTCTAACCATTGCCTTTCTGCTGCTATGCCAATCTGTGTCTTTCGGCTGTCAATAGCAACGGAGGGAGGGGGGAATTTGGAGGGGAAGAAAGCTGGAGGTGTTTTGCATTCCTTTGCTGGGTTAGCAAGGGGAGGGGGGATTCTTTTCTTTAACTTTCCATTTCTTGGCTAGCTTCTGTCCCTTTTTGCGCAACTGCAAACTTTTATCAAAATATGTCAAGGTCAACTAACAGCAGTCTCATCGCCACCTGGAGATAACCACATGATCATATTCAGAACTTTTAATTGGAAGACTCATTTGGACTTTGGGGGGTGGGAGCATTTCCATTCCTTTGTATATGTGATCTGTGCGCCAAATTTCTCAGATTCGGAATTAAATCTGAAGCTTTCACTTTATTTCCCAGTAAAAGGATAACTTTGCTTTAACCCATGGAGTCTGAGTATTTCTTTCTTGGGATTTGAAGAGAGCACAGACTGACAATGTGGATGCTTGGCAGCTGGTTGATGACAAGTTCTGGTGTCCCAGTGATCACTTTTTTTTTTGCAACCTCCTGACAGGCAAAATCCATGGGGAAGCCAGAGTCACTTAACAACCATGTGCCTAACTTAACAGCTGCCATGAATCACTTCACAAATGTTACTGTGGTCGTAAATCGAGGATTACCTGTATAGCTATAGGTTCTAGATTAAAAGATCTCTTGTAATCGAATCGATGGAGGAAACACACATTCCTTAATTTAACAAATGAAGGAGACAGAGGAAATAATAATCTAAAAACTATTCCTATGCCTGTGCCCTGCAGACTTGAAATTTTGTGATGTCTTTTGACACAGAAGCTAAGGGTCAAGCTATTCGACTAATGTCTGAAGCAAAGCATCAGACAGGGGAAGTGTATGAATAGACAGTGAGTGTATCCAAATTTCTCCTAACCTGGTTCCAGAGTCACATGACTAATAATCCAAACACAACACTTCTACTTTTCCCATCAGCATATGGGATTGGGATGAAGCTGACTTCCAGACCCTAGATTGCCCTCAAGTGCTGTTGTGTGAGATTATAAGGGAATTTTGCACCAAAATGAATCCTCTGGAGAGCCTACCAAATTTCCATGCCGTATAAAATGAACTCCTTTCTAATGAACAAGCACTACCTATTCTTGGAATAGTTTTCAGATGGTTGCCATGCTACCTCAGTCTCTCCTGGATACAGTTACTGGGAAACACTTCAATCAATCACCAAAACGCCCAGAGAAAGATAGGGGTCTACAGCCTTGTTACGTTTCCAGAACTTTTCAGCAGCATCGATCATGGTGTCCTTCTGAACAAGCTGTCTGGAATGAGAACAGTGGGTCCTTCATGTTGTAGTTCAGGGATAAAGCCCATGGCTGCCATGAAGAGATTTCCCAATTCAATTTCTGGCACCTCCAAAATAGGACTTTTGTCTGAAACATGAGAGATCTGATGGAAAATGCATTACCATTACTGTGCTAGAAAAGCTAATGATCTGCTTTGTTTAAAGCTCTGTATGCTCTGTATGTCAATGTCCATTGAAGTCTCCTGGCTCCATTTTCTCTTGATGGCTGGGCACAATGTAAGTACTAAAGAACTGTCACTGGGCATCAACAGTTATAACATAAAGTAGTTCGTTATTTTGCCATCATCTTAAAGACACAGGTGAGACAAGATGAAAAAGGGTCTTTGACTTAAGGATTTTATCCTGGATCAATTAAAAAAAAAACTTTCTACCTAAGGCCCAGGGACAGGAGGTTTGTTCTCCCACAACATATCTTTTTTCTCTTGCTTGTATAGCTTTGTATTGGATTTGTGAGATCCTGATTACAGAAATACAAATTTTAAAGAATTGATCCACTTTCCCCCCCAGTTTTTTGGCACCTGTTATTCCACAAGGTGTCATTCCTGACATACTGCTGCTTGCCAGCCAGGGGATAAAAATATGTATATTTTTCCATGCTTTGCCATTCAAGATATTTCAGCACATGCTTCCACCATTACATCAGGTGGACATTTTTTTTTTAAATGGGAAAGAAAGTTGGTACCTTAATCTCTGCCTTCTCCCCCTCCTCCTCCCTGGGGAATATTTTAATGAGATTCATGCAGCTGTACTATCTCAGAGTAAACATTAACAACACTAATTACTTAATGTTTAGCCTTTGATTTCTCTGTCAGGCACACTTCTGAAACTCGCTGCTTTTTCAGGGGTTTGGATCAGCTGCCCAAATTTTGAAATGCAGGACCTGGCTTGTGGAGAAACTCCAGCCATGTTAACATGGAAAGCAGGCCTTTTCTTCTGAAAGAGAGTATTCTGACTTTTGTCTGAGCTATTCTGACTTTTGTCTGACCTCTGGTGGTGGGGGGAATAAAAGGTTGCGAATTGCCCAAATCCATGGAGGAAATTGTGTTGCCAGGCACCTTCGCACTTCGGCTTAAGAAGGCCTGAATGAAACAAGCATGAGGGAAGCGAAGGCTCGGAAGGAATTAATTCTGCCAGAGAACTGCAGCTGTTAAATCCTAAGCTTTGGAATCAGCTGGGAGATGCAAAGAAACAAACATGGGCATGGAGGCGCACATACCTATCTGCCTTGCTGGATCAATTCCAGGGCCTCTTTCTTACGCACCATAAGCACATTCATTCTATAGTGGAAAGTCACTACAGAATGGGAAATTGAACGGCTTTGCTGCTTGAGCTGGTCAGAGCCAAGGAAGCCCCCATTGCAGGTGCTTATAGTCTTGGAAATGGAAAACAGCATGCTACAGAAGTCAGCTTGCATCATGGGTTGTGGCTGAGCTATTCTATTTCTCTGCCTGGGCATTTTCTCTACATTGTCTGTCGCCATTACAAGATCCAATACGAAAAGAGCACACTATAACCTGTCTTTCATCTGGCTGTTTGTTTTTCATCCATTAAAAAGGAACCTCTTGTTATACAGACCCTTTTTTTCTTAGCAAGCTGGGCCGCTGTGTCCCTTTGCTATGATCACTGGCAAGGCGAGATTTCATACGGCGTGTTTAAATTACTTATTCACCGAAGGGGATTTTGACATTTTCTCTTTTTATTGGAAGAGAAAAATCAAGATGAAAATAACCCTGCCAATTGCCAATCTCTCCCCTTCTCCCTGGCACAAACAACACACGGAGGTACTAAATTGAAGACCTTTTTTCTAAATAATAAATTCTATGAATATCACCATAATTGCATCTTGCATCTCTCCGGGGATGCCAGACTTTCTCCAGTTGCTCCTTTTTCATTACGAGGACATAATTTTGTGATGACTTTTCTTAGAAGCAACACTTTTACTAATTGGAACATTGGTTATTTCACTGATAAACTACAGGAGGAGCATCTTAAACATGCATTTGAACTATGCTTATGTTTTCTATCCTGGGTCAGTTTCTCTGGAAGAACTTGTGCATGCACATGGGTGGGTGGGTTTTGTGCCACTACTATTTGCACATTCAGAGTTTTAGGTTGGCATCTGTTCTGAAAAATAATTTGATGATTGGCTTTAAGGTCATTATTAGTAATTACTTCACTAAATAAAGCAGATTTAGCAGGTCTCAAATTCAATTTATAATCCGGCTCTCACCCAGAACAAAGAAAGAAAAGCAACCCCATCAGTTTGATTAGACTGACCTACAGGGTTTACTTCCCTTGAAAAAGCATTGAATGTTTACCATTAAATATCTAAAACTGCACCTTCCTCAAGACACCTTACATCTAAGAACCAATTCTCACAAAGCAGAGCTTTTTCATGTGTAGAAGCAGCAGTTTAAATCCAAGTCCAGCAAGGCTGGTTAAACAAATGCAAACATTTTAATCCCAAACTCTGTGCTTGTTTGTGAAAGATGTTCTCTCGGGACTTAAAAAAAAATGAATGGCCATTCAGTTCTGCAAATGGCTTTGACCTTGTATGACCAGCTTACACAAGACCATTGTAATTCTGAAATGCTGGTCTAAGAGCCAATAACGTTGTTCGTAGTCTAAGCACTTCATATTCTGGCTTGAACTGACTGCAGTCCTATTAAAATCAGTGGAGCTCACACATGAGTGTATTTGGAGTATCACAACCCTAAATTTTGGCATGCTAACTGTGCCTGGGCTTTTAATAGATAATAATAATTTATGTGTTCTGCTTGCTGTGCTTCCACTAAAGACTCAAGAAGCTTTTGGAGACAAAGTATGTATAACAGCACATGATCTTATCATCCAACACTAGTCATAATTTTGAAATAATTTTGTCATTTTATAAACATACTCAGAATGAATCTGCAAAATGTACACTTTCCCTGGGAAAATTTACAAGTGAAATCAACCTAATATAAAGGTGTTTAACCTTAGATGGGATGTGTCCTCATTTCTGAAGTGGGGAGATTATTGCACTTTCAAAATGTATTTTATGTTGTATATTATAGGTTGGAGTTGCTAGCAATTCTTTCTGCTTTAACTACCTATTCTTTTTTATGATTTCAGTTTCAGCCTGACTCAACACCTTGTTAATCTTCATTTGTGTATCATATACTGTTGAATGCTTTTCTTAGTCACCTAGCAATCTTTTTTTTAAGCCTTGGGGTTGGAACCATTATGGACAGGGTCAGGTGTCCGTACCCCCTTCCCCCCCACTTTATCCACCATGCAAGCACAGAAAATGAAAACCAAAATGGTCATAGAGGGCCCCCCTCTCTCTCCCTTTCTCACGTACATCACAAGGGACATTTCAACCTCAAGTAGTTTATGTAGTGCTGGGAGAGAGGGGTGAGGGAGAGTTAATTGAGTTCCAAACTTACTACAATTTATTGAACAAAGCATCATGACATAGCACGCTCCCACTTAACACTAAGCCATGATAATTTTGAATATCGCATTACATCAAGCCAAAACCAAACCAACCACTTTATGGTATTGTGCATGTATCAGAGTGGGTGTGATTACTATAGGTACTAGCTTCACCAAAAGGATTCTAGCTGCCCTTGTATTTTATAATGGGGACTCCTTTAAGTGCTGCAGCAATATAACAAGTTATAAAACATGGCTGACAAAAATCCCATTCGTTGAAGCCAATCTGCTGCATGCCAATTATGAACATTTTAGATTGCACCTTAACTCTCATGTTAAGCCTAAACAACAGAGCTGGAAGTGGAGGAAACAGCCTCTCCAGCGCCTGAAGAGCACTGCAGCTGAATCGTTGTTCATCCCTGGCTTATAGAATAAGTATGGGCTTAATTTGCCCTATAAAATCACCAGCCCTTTGTACTGGAAGGCCTGCCTCTCGGTACAACAGTCTCAGGTTTAATCTTTGGCATTCCATATAGAACTGGGAGAAAAATGTATTGAATCCTGAAAAATTGGCAGTCAGGGCAGGTAAGACTATTACATGATCTAACTCAATATGACTCAATCTGTAATATAATTGTATTACACAGGATACATGTAAAGTGCTAGCATCAGGCTCGAAGCCGATAAGATACTTTGGGTCAAAATATTGTGCTATTCCATGTAAAGCCACAGTCTATGTTTTCCAATCCAGATCTTCAAAGTCTCCTCTTACATACACTTTTAACAACCAAGAGGCATTGTTACTATCAGAGGTCAGCTGGAGATAAAAAGTCTGAAGAGATGGACCAAAGGAAAGACAAGATTTTACATTCACTATTGCACTGCTCTTTCTTTTGTTAACAATGTATACATTTTTTTCCTAAATGATTTTCCCCTAAATGATTCCTACATTTAATGACATTGTCACATTCAGTTTGAACCTAAAATCTAAACATACTGAGCACTATGTTGTTTATGAGCAACTCTTCCAAGGAATGTATAATTAGAAAGGATCTGATTTTTTGTGGTATGGTAAGCAGTAATCTGATTGGTTTGGTTTTAGTTTGGTTAACCCAGCCATCATGATTCATTCAATAATCCATGATTTAACAAATTATCATTTAGCATGTTCGAATCCAGTCATAATTTTGGCACCTTCAAATGACCTGGTCTTGATTGCATAGAATGCTCATCTGAAAGGAGGGAAAGATCAAGATTTCCAGGAGAAAATAGCTGACTGAAGGCAGTGCTGCAGACAGGTAGAGCTGATGACTGCAGCCTTGTACAAAGTAGCAAAAGCAGATTGGCAGCCTTTGATCTTCTCTGGATCAAGGTGAATGACATAAGATTGCCCAAGCTGTTTTTCCTTATGGTCATTCCTTTTCCTCACAAAAAGACAGCAATCTGGGGGGGGGGGGGGGGGGGGACTAAGGACTAAGGAGGTGGGGCAATTCATCATTTTGCTTCAACTGCAAATTGGAGCCTTCTGAGGACACCAACTTCATGTATTTCCCTTGCTAATGATCTTTGGAAATTGGATTTAAGGAAGTTAGACACCTTCAGAATAACAAGATTGGAAACACCAGGTGAGTTGGTGCTGTTAATCCTCAATATATGAACATGAAGATTTAATTTTATAATTTTTAAGAATTCAAAATTAAGAAAGTTGGGTCAAATTTTGGCTACAGAAAGTTGTAAGAGTTTTAAGTGTGAAGCGTTGAATATTAATACTTTGAAACTATTTTTGAAAACAATAAATATATAAATGGAAAAGAAAGAATGTTTTTGAATTTTGGAGGTATAAAACAAGGAATTTATAATGGTATTTGGAGAGATATTTGAAGAACTGTGTAGGAATCTGCACCAAGAAATGAAAACTATGTTGTGTCTTCTAGAGAACATTCTGTTAACAAAGATATCATAGAACAATATGTCTAACAAAATTTATTTGAAGAGAATATGAACTTTGAAGAAAAATCTGTCACCAAATACACTGGATGAGGTACTAAAAATAAAAAAAGAAATAAAAATGAGAATACCAGGAAATAATGCAATAATTTCCCTTTGTTGGATTTATAAGAAAGACTGTTTAAGGCACTAAAGAAATGTGTATAACCACATAGATGGATTTATATAAAAGAAAATTTAAAAAATTATAAAGTTGGCTTATTCTAGCAGGGATAAATAGGTTACACTGTTATACAGGGTGATTCTTTCTGGAATAGTGATGTTGTGTTGGATTTGCTTAAAATGATATTATGTAAAATTTTCTTCCCAAAGAGTTATTTTATGTAATTATAATTTTATAGTATTTAAATTGGGTTTACATTTAATTGTTATTCTTCAGTTAAAATAAGGAAGTTTGGATAATTTTTTTAAATAAGGAGAAATTATTTCTTTTTGCTATATCTAATTTTAGGGGTTTTTAAAATCTCTATTAGGATATTAGGATTATTATATACATGAAAAGTGGGGGGTGAAGATGAGGAAAATGTTAAAATGTTATTTGAAATATTTTTTATTGGGGCTTGTCTTTTCTAAAGGGGATTTTTTTTTTGGTCACATTTAAATTTGGTGTTTTAAAAATGTTGTTTACAATAGAATGCTGAGACTATTTCATGACTTAAATTAAATGCAGTTTTCTTCTAGTTAACAAATAAGGTGCGGAATGTTGAGTTTTGTATGTGTTAATACAAAACAGCCGCAGTGGCGCAGTGGTTAGAGTGAAGTACTGCAAGCTACTTCTGCTGACTGTTGGCTGTCTGCAATTTGCCTGGAGTTCAAATCTCACCAGGCTCAAGGTTGACTCCAGCTTCCATCCTTCCAAGGTGGGTAAAATGACGACCCAAATTGTTGGGGGCAATATGCTGACTCTGTAAACCACTTAGAGAGGGCTGGAAAGCACTGTAAAGGGGTATATAAGTCTAGGTGCTATTGCTATCACTAAGTAATGTTAAAATCTTAGAGCTCTGTATGGATCTTTTGCTATTAACTGGATTGAAGATGATGTCACTTCTTTGATTTGCCTGTTGTTAAGAAAAGGGTTATGAGATGAAGAGTTTACAGTTGTTAGCTAAGAGGAAGTGAAGAGATTAGGGAATTGTTTACACCTGCTATGAAGGGGATGGAGTTTTTTTCTTCTCTTTATACATTTATTTTTCTCGTAATTCCTTTCTTCCTTTTCCTTAGTCTCCATTATCTTTTATTGTTTATTCAAATTTTTAATAGGAATATTTGGGGGGGGGGATGAAAGGAAGAAGAGATCGACTAAAAATAACAGGAGCTGTTGCATTTAGAGAGGATTAGTTGAAACCCAAGTCAGACCTGGATTTGTTTTTGATTAAACTAATGACCCCAAGTCAGCTATGTCATCCAAATATGGAAATGAAGGCCGACATAGCTGCCAATCTTCTGTTGCCAGAGACAAGAGCCTTGAATGACCCTGCACAAAACAGGCTCCTTGACTGTAGGGCAGGGAAGGAGAAGGTGAGGAGACAATCTTTTGTCTGCAGGCTACTCTAATCCAGATATGACACCAGGAATTTTTCTTTAAAATTTTCACCCTTAAAGAAAAAGAAGAAAGCCACTGTAAAGAAAGATATAAAGTTTCCAAATGAATTTTGGATACCTTTGCTTTTTTTTTTCTTGAGAGTCTTGCACTCCTTCACTGGAGTGTCATTTACCTAGGAGGAGCAACAAACTGGATGTGCTATGTCAGGGAATCTATCTAGACTAGCTGTGGGATACATTAAAGTAATGAAGTCATATCACCATTTTATCTCTACTATTAGGGCAATAGAGAAGTTTCAAGATAGATATTGCATATAGGCTTCTTTATGAATGGTTATTTTGGTTTTATTATAGAACTGTAAATAGCCAGATACTATTATCTGACATATCTACTTATAAACAGCAATTTCCCTTTAGGACCTTTCCTGATAAATAAGGTTTCATATCCCACTACAGCCCTAGATCACAAACAATCACCAAGCACTCTAATACTAATCAAATGTTCTCCAGATATGTTGGGAATCTAACTCCCATTGTTTTCAGCTGTTGCCCATGTTAGTTAGGAATTCTGGAAGCTGCAGCCCTAACAAATCTGCAAGATGGCAGGCAAGGAACATGACTGTTTGAAGGATGGTGAATACTGATTTATCTGAAGGAAAGAGAAGATAAATGAAACCGGAATCACAATCCACACAATTTAAATGCCTAAATACCAACAGTTACAACAGCTCCCCTTTATGCTATAATCATCACACATATGAATCTATTACAACAGACCTGCCATCATGCACTGCAGGGGAAAATGATCCATTTGGAACACAGAATCCTCCCCCTTGCCTCAAAGATCTGCTCCTTCTAGTAGAACCCAGGAGGTCAATTCTTGGTGAAATGTAACCCTGGAGAAGCAAATTCTGTGGATGCTTCTGTGAGTGTTCATCCTTTCATGAGGGCAAGAGTGTGTTTATGGTTACACATAGCCTATGTGATGGATGATCATGATGTGCTGGTGCTACAGATTCAAGAATAAGCCCAATCCTTTATTCCCATCTAGGGCTGGTAGCAGAAAGCTGATGCTCTCTCTTGGAGTAGTTCTTGACACAAATGACAACTCCAGCTTCCTATAAATAAAGATATGGAAAAGTTTAGATGTTGAAAAAACAGTCTAAATCAGAGCTGTCAAATTCCCAGCCCTTGGGCCAGATGTGTCACACGCTGGCCATGCCCACCCCTGTTTTAGTGAAGAGGGGAGAAAAATCCCAATACATCATGTGATGCTGCCATGACAATGTGAGTTTGACACCCCTGTTCTAAATTTAAATTCTAAATTTAAATTCTAAATTTAAATTTTACCAAGACTGCAGGTAAACATGCCTCGTTCACTTTGTGTGCGGTTTGAATAATAGCAGTACCTTTGTTTCTTATTTTATTTTCCAACCAAATACTAGCCAGACTTGATTCTGTTAGCTTTTAGGGATAGCCAAAGTTAGTTCTTCTTGCCCCCTGCTATAGGCAATTTCTGTCAAGAGAGAAGTTATTTTGAAGGACATCAGAAGCTGCACAAGTATTTGGAGGGAGGTTCCTGTAGATGTTTTTTATATATCCTATAGTATGTCCTTCTGTTTTCATTAACTGCAGTGACTACACAGAAGTATAACAATTTGTGAGCTAGAATACCTTCACTGCCCTTAAACTGACAGCAATTTATTTCAGAGGCAGCCATGGTGGGTTAAATTCATATCCATGCCTGTTTTAAAAGAAACTTGCAATCTTCATCAACTGAATTCTCCCCATCCTTTCCTCTGCAAGCAGAATGGAACCAACCAAGAACCCAAAAATGCTTAGAGGATTCATGAAATGAAGGGACATGCTAAGGGAGGGACATGACTTCAGTCTCACCTGTCCCACGAGGAATTTCTCACTTGTCTTGTGAGAAATTATCTCAAGTTTCATTGCTGCTTTGGTTTAAACAAAGGGACTTGCCTTTACAAGTTTAAGTGTTGCTGTCTGTCATAGGAAAAATATTTACCTCATCCCCTTTTCTTACAAAAAGTTTATTTTTAAAGTGTACATGCCTACACAATTTGGATTATGCAAAAAGATTCATAATTCTGTCCATGAGCAGAACAACAATTGAAGGAATACTATAGAGCACTGCATCTCCAAATTGAGGATTCAATGAATAATCATATCACTCCAAGGAAAGGATACGCTGGAATTACCCACTCAAACCAGAAAAAGCTGTTAGAAGTAGTAAAATTTCTCATAGAATTGGCAGGCAGCCTCCATTCACTATGGGTGGAGACATTGGACCCATTGGAGAATTGTATGATTTAATCAGCTGATTTCCCCAAGGTCTGCTTATGAGCCTCATCACACGCTTCAGAGAATTATTGCCCTAACTTCTACTGAAGAGGCCCAAAAACTATCAGATTTTTTTTCTCTAATCAAATTAACCTTTCCAATCAATAATAATTACTAGTGGGGAAGAGAAAGAAGTGTTTTCTGAACATTGCAGTGAAACTGGATTTCCATTAGCTTATTATTGTTTTGTTCACTGCTGGTATTTCAATATTA
The DNA here is from genome assembly GCA_033807585.1 of Hydrophis major. Classification (NCBI taxonomy): domain Eukaryota; kingdom Metazoa; phylum Chordata; class Lepidosauria; order Squamata; family Elapidae; genus Hydrophis; species Hydrophis major. Next base: position 82,427,038 of record CM066328.1, on the reverse strand, counting down.
ACATTGATCATTCAATATTAATCATTTCAATATCTGGACAGACACTATAGCTAAATGTGACCTAAGGAGATCCTTAGATTTGTTGAATCTATGAAATGAACAAGATAGAATCATTGGAAAAAAGCAGGAACTGCTTTAAACAGCTTTTTTTGCCATGATTTGCATTGTTTAAGCTACTTTGATTATAATTTCACACAGGGAAATATGATATAGCAAGACAAACCCCACATGGGACAATTTTCCTATGCCTTCCCTCTTTGAGAAAAGAACAACGCCAAAACATGTACATGAATATTTAAATGATATTGATTGTGCTATCGTGAAATGATTGGTATAGATACTCCAAGCAACTGTACCTTCTGGGGGTTCAGAGACTGGTGGGTTTAAGCAATACATATGGTAACCACGGTCACAGTCATCACAGAAGAGCAACTGGTCCTGATCCAGAATTGTTGAGAAAAAAAAGAAAAAAATGTTATTCAATCTTGCTAAAACATGTAACCCTGCCTATTGTTGTACTAAAAAGTTACTGTATCATGATAAGGAACCAAAGAGCAAATCACTAACTATGGATAAAGAGACTACTTCCTACAAATGTTAATTTTGTGCTACATAGTCATGTTCTTGCAGTCTAACTAATCTAACATTGAGATAGAAAAAGAAAACTCATTTAGAGAGGTTAATCTGAATCTGAGTGGCCAACAACAATGCAAGTAGGAATTAAGGGTGGGGGAATGTTACAGAACTTCTGAGAACACTCAACCTAATATTCCTGTTCATGGGAATGTTATGATTTTCCTTCTCATTCTCAAATGCCTTCCAGAAGAGACACATTTTCTGAACAAGTCTTAATAAGAAGTGGGTGGGCCAAATATCCAAGAGGAGGCTATTCCAAAGGAGGAATATTCTGGACCACCCAGAAGAGGTCATGGTAGATGACATTCCCTTGGTGGAGAGTTTTTTCTGCTCTGATCTCACCAGATGGGTAGATTCAGCTCAAATCCTGAGTCACACAGTGTTTTACAAGTGACAGCTATTACCTCGAATTGCACCCCAACTAATTGGCAACTAATACAGCTTCCTTAGTCGTATTTTTGTATGAGCAAAATTTGGCTTGCCCAGGCTGTAAAACCAACTGCATGTAAAACCAACTTCCAAATGCTCTTCAAGAGGTGCTCTGCGTAAAGCAAGCTTCCTGCTCCCTGAAGTACCACAGCTGGCACACAAATATAATTATGCAAAGGCCATTTTGACCATTGTTGTAGAATTTGCTGGGACCTTTAAATTGCACATCAACTCTTTGTGGGAGAGTGCTACCCCTTCTAGAAATAATGATGGACTATCTCTGGAATCTACAGTCACTCCGTCATGTTGGGATTAAGCCTGATCCCATTTTTCTCCATCTAGATTCAGACAGCCTTCCAGGGATAACTGCAGCATTTCCTGCTCAGCCCAAAGTAAAGATATACAACTGGATGTCACTGGCATATTGATGATATCTCACCCCATGCTGAGAAATTATTTCTCCCTGTCTCTGCAGGTGTATATTGCTCAGAGCACTACTTAGGGTAGAACTACATATGCATGCCAATTAGAAAAAGTTTCTTTTAGATAATGCATCAAAAATGCATAGCATCTCTAAAGGTCCTTCTTTTATTTGAGGCTCTATGGGTCATCACTGTTCAAATCCAATATACTCTGCAGCAAAACCATCATTTTAGAAGAGCTTATCATTGAATGGCATCATCACAGCCTTGAACTCCAGAACTGACTGATGTAGTTGCCATTAGATAGGGATTTGCCAGATTTGAAAAGAGACAACCTCTGAATAGGATTGAGACTTTTGCACCTGATATATTGTTCGAATAGCATCTTTTCAAATTTGTTCAGCTTGTTGCAAGTCTGTAGTAAAAATGACATGATGGGCAAATAATGTCTAATAAAAGCCTTTGAGTCATATCATTTGAACCAGCACACAATCCTTCTGGGGAAGGAAGGATTGCTCTTAAAAGATGAGTTGTTTCCTTAGCTGCTAAGATTCAGTCTCCATGGATTGCCCTGTGTATTGCCACAAAACAGATAGGTTTGGTCCCTTAAGTAATCCCAAGTGAGAACTACCAATTTTGAAGGGGACAAAAGGAAAAAAGAATGAGCAAAGTGTACTGTAACTGAGTGTGTATGTAGAATTTACAAAAAGGGCTCCCATCTACTCCTCAGATGTCTTGAGCTCAATGAATGAACCCTGGAGATTGTGTACATTAGTTTGCAACTCATTATTACAAATGACTAATTTAACTCTTGATAACAAAGACAAGCTTACGTCATTCTCAGAAGTCCCACAGAGGCTACAGGATTTGCATTCGATGCATTGCCACTGATAGGTTTTGACAGCCTCAGTCATATTTGCTGTGAACTGCAGGCAAGTTGGGTGACCTGGGGGAATGGGAAACACCTCTGCTGAGTAGGCTGTACTTTGAATGGTTCTTTCAATCAAAGTCATACAGCTCAGGAACAAAACAGACATGGACATGGACCAATCACAACATGGGTTTCAAACTAATGGATATCAAAGAGGAAAGCAAGCATTAACCCTTTTGCTGCCGGGCACAAGAAAAATAAGTCATCCCTTCCCATTGCCCCATTGGCAAAGCAATTTTATTCAGAGCTCTTAAAAACTTTGTGGTTGTTGTTTTCCTTTTAATTAAAAAAAACAAGACAACTGAGTTGAAGGAAGAAAGAATAGGCTTTTCCTCTTCCTTTGTCAATGAAGGATTTGGAGGAAGAGTTTTTTTTTCCATTGAAGATTTATTTGAACTGATTGAAACATAACTGCAATGCAAATTCATACATCAGAAGGACAATGGGGCAAACTTATATTTTTAAGAGCTCTGCACTACTAAGGTTAGCCTGCACAGAAGAAATCAAACTGTACAACTAAGCTTTCAGGATCAACCAAAAAAATCCCCCCACTACCAGCCAAAACAATTTATAAAAGGAAGAGAAGTAGGAGAGCTAGCAACAGGGGAAGGGCAACTACTGCTGAGACTCTAGACCTTCCCTACATGCGTGTGGATGGTTTTGCCAAACAGCAGGAGTACTATAGCAGGACCAGCAACGGGAGTTCTGGAAGAGGGGTGATACAAACAAACATAAGGTAGGTTCAACGTTCTTTCTTTATAACAGGAAAACAATAAGGAAACAGCCCAGTTTGTTTCTCCATGATCCTTTGCCCTATCTTCTGTGTTTCTGCCATAAGTGAATGGCATCTTTCCTCAAAAAAAAAAAAAAAATCTTTTTCATCCAATGTTCCCCCCCAAATTTTAACATGTAGCAAAATATCCATGTACAGAAGCAGAAAAGGACAGAAGACCCATGTGTACCTGTATACTAAATGAGGCATTTTATATTTGTGCTAGTCAACAAGCCTTGGGTGGAAAGTCATTAGCAAAGGATCTTTGCTCACAACAAAAACAATTATAAGGATCCGCAACTGAGAATGTGTGATGAAAATTCCCAGATAACTTATTCTCCCTCTGTTATTTCCTTTTTCCCCTCATAAATGTAGGTAGGCAATGTTCACCTTTCTTTCTTCTAGTCTATAAAAGAATTCCTATAACCAACAAAGAAATAATGTCTCCACTCTGAAACCTTTCAGTCTCAAACTGCATGTTGGCTTTAATGAATATATGAGGGTGGAGAAAATGGATAGTAGGTAAAAGATTAACTCAGCCTTCCTATCAACCATTTCTCCATTTTGACTAACAATTGTCACAGTCTTTTTCATTTGACACCCAGGCCTGGCCTAGAAAAAGAAGTTTCATTTCTACATGAAAGAGCAAAGAAACACTTTTCTTAGTATTCTTAGAAGCTAGAGGCTACAACCCAAGATAGACTTGTGCAAAAGAAATGAGGCCTTCACCTCTATCAGGATGTCAGAGTAAATCCTTTGATCTCTTTGCTTTCCTTGGATATGGCTTGGCAAAATTGCAGGCAAATTTTGTCAAATATGGCACCTCATCATTTTTTTTAAAAAAAAAACTTTCCTACTTAACCCATGAGAAAGAAGAAGAGTTTTTTTAAAAAATAGACAAACTATTTTTAAGCCTTTAAGTCATTCCACACATTTTGAGAAACTTTTGGGGGATCAGGATATGACAAATGTTTGAGTATTAATTATTAAATTTGGGGCTGGGAGTGTACAAGTAGCCATGGTGGGAAATAAGCTTACTCTTTCCATTCCTCTCTTTTACCAAGTTTTATGTGATTTACTGACTACCTTTTATTCTTCACATCCCCAGGTAGAATTTACTTCTCAATCACTTTTCTGTTCAAAGATCTCAACTTTTCATTTCAGAGTATTCTTTACACATTAACATATTGCTTCAATTTCCAGTTGTAAATATCTCTCTTTTGTTCATTTCCTGTCTCCAGACCATTACATCTTCCCATCCTCATACATACAGTACGCTACATGTTGCTTTCAATGGTTCCCCTTTAATAGTGCTACTCTGCAGCTGAAGAATTTGGAGATAAAAATTTTGGTCTAAATTCCTGGATTTCTTAAGATTCTCAGCTGCTCTTCTTCCATGGAGGTTATGATGCCATGACAGCAGTCCACTCTTTGGCCTATCTCTTTTAGTAGTGGGGAGTGGTTTTGCCCTTCCTGTATACAAGCTGCTTCTGATTTTTAATCAATGCAGAAACAGATGCAGGATTATATTGAGGAATGAGACACAGATGACCTGTCAGTTTTTGCACCATCATTTTGGTCAACTGAAAGTGTTATGTCTTTCTGGCGTCTGTGGTTGTTGCATGGCCGATGGTGACCGTCTGATGTGTCTCTTCTCTCTGCCGGGTCTCGCCACCTCGTTGGGCTCATCCGTTCCATTCCAACGGTTGTCTGCTGGGCGGTCTCTGGTCCTGGGGGGTGTGCTCTCTCGTGTCCGCTCGCTCGGGTCCCATCGTCTGGGGCTGTGGGTTTTCTTGAGGCGGCAGACGCAGGCGAAGTGGCCCTTTTTGTCGCAGTGCCGGCAAACTGAGTCGAAGAACTGGCATTCGGATCTGGGGTGGTCGCCTCCGCAACCGGCACACGCGGTCCTCGACTTACAACTCCGCCGGCTGTGCTGGTCGCGGCCTGCCTGGAGACGGTGGATGTCTTCCTCCTCGTCTGACGTGCCCGAGGTGGAGTGGAGTTCGCCCTGGTGGGTGGTAGTTTCAGGTTGGGCCTCGGCCGACCTTGCAGGGTGGTTGTTTGCGGTGCGGTCCCCGGCGTTCGGTCTCCGCATGCGGTCTGCTGATTGTCGGGTTGCTTCGGTTGCTGTGGCTTCTGAGGTGGCATCGGCGAGGGCGATGTTGCCCTTGGCCATCAACTGACTTTGGAGAACGGGGTCCCAAAGGCCGAGCACGATTCGGTCCCGCAGGGCCTCGTTCATATTGGAGAACTCGCATAGTCCTCCAAGGCGCCGCAGCTCTGTGACGAAATCACTGAAACTCTCGCCTGACCGCTGGTCCCGCCGATAAAATTCATGTCGTCGGATAAGGATGGGTAGGGCTGGAGCATAGTGTTTCCGGAGTAATGGCTCGAGATCAGCCCAATCCATCGCGGTAACATCGGCGGGCTTGGCTAGTGCTTTTGCCATCTTAAACACTGTGGGCCTGCAGTGCATTAGGAAGATGGCTCGTTTCTTCGGTCCGGTGGCATCCTTCAGGTCGTTGCATTTGAGGAACATGTGGAAATTGTCCGTGTAAGATTCCCAGTCCTCGCTGGCGGGGTTGAAGGGGGTTGGTGGCGCGATGCTGGCCATCTCGTCGGTTGGCTGGCTTCCGTCGGACACGTGCTTCGGTTCAGGATAAGGATCCCACCTTCATCGCCAGTGTTATGTCCGCATGGAAGGAGGCCAGGAGTCGGTGACTTTGTATCAAGCTCTTTATTGAAGTCAGGAACCGAACTGGCTCTTAGGAAAACTTTGTGACTTTTTATTTCCAAGCCGCCGCGGCCGCGGCCAATGGCACCACTTTGAATCTCCCACGATTCAAATCTACCAATCGCGAGAGATTCTCAGCGAGCCAATCGGCACGGCTCGCCTAACCAATCCGATCACCCCGCGCCTTGGCCAATCAAAGCGCGGGGATCTCAAGAATTCAAATTAAGGTACAGAATAGAAAGGAGTGCTCTTCAATGGCCAAGTTATAGCATCGCGAGAAAGTCGCCGTGAGGACAATTGCAGGATGCCTTGAACTGATTTGTGAAAATTTGGGTGAAAACAGAGAACCCTATGACCATTTCAGTGATACTGGGTTGTCTTCATTCCTGTTAGGTTTTGTGTATCCTCTGGTGCATGTGCACATCAGTTTCCTTCTCTTGAATCTGGGCAGATCCATTTATTTGTATATTTCACATCTTGCATGTAACCGTTCTTCTGATCAACTTTGAGAAAGGAATTTTAGAAAAGCAGAAGATCTGCAGGTCAGAAAGAGCCTTAAATAGAAAAATCCATGGTTTATATTTTCTGCTACTTGTTTTTCTTCAAAAAACAATTGCAAAAGGAAAAACAGGCATCTGAGCTGTGGCCTCAGCCCAGAGGACATACTTCTCCATACAGTAGTCCTGCTCCAAATAGCCAGTTCCCAAAACTGTCAAAATGGTTACACTTACAATTGAGAAATTTTGTTGAACAGCTTTTTAAATCTATACCTTAACTTATAGCCCTATGGGAATATTACACAGGAATATCCAGTGATGGGCAGTATTCCTAAATTTCATACAACAGTGAACAATGCCCTATTATCTTATAGCACTTGCACATCATACTGCCTTCTGCATTTTCATTTTGCAATGAATTTTGTGCACCTTAAGCATCACATAGATTTTTTCCCAAAGCAAGGAAGATACCAGAGTACCACAAGCAAACATGCAATGAATTGTAAGAAGTTCCCCTGATGGAGCACTGCATTTGTGTCAGTCAAAAATAGACAACACGCTGGGGTAAAAATCTACACCTGGTATTCAATATTCAGAACTGTCTAAGGAGACCAAGAAAGGAGAAATTTCAAGAATTTAAACAAATTCTTAAAACAATATGCCGTGAAGAGTGACAGTGACCATGTGAGCTTTGCAATGTATTTTTGCTGTTTTCATATTATGAGCCAATGAGTGATTAAAATACTAGAATAATACTGGAGAAACACTTGCTCTTTCTGAGCCCAACCCTCTCCAGAAGGTGGTGGTTGTAGAAATAAATCAGAAGGGAGAGAGCTAACAATACTATCTTGTGCTCCTGGCAGAAACTATGAGGTAGTAATCTAATAAATAAGTCATGTTAGGGATTATGAGATCATGGAATTAATTACATCAATTAATGTAATTAAATTAAAGTGATATGTAATTAAAGTGATATGACTAAAAATTATACAGTTTTGAACTGTTAGTTGGAAAAGGATATTTGTTAACTGAAAGAAACCCTTTCTGGGCTATAATTCTCTGCTCAGAGTCCAGTTATAGCTGGCAACAGCTACAAACCTTTCTAATCTAAAAAATGAACCAAAGTTTGAACATGGTGAAGTGATTTAGTGTTTGGGGGAATAATGAGGGTCTAGTCTTTTAGTCCTGGAAGCCACAGAGAAGATCATGGAGAAATTATTCTGAGATAGTTTTAGTCATCTTGAGGAGCCTTGTTTCCTGATTTGCTAAATTGCAAATGATTGACCTTTTGTAACCCCAGAAACTCCCAGAATGAGTTTGGGCCAGTTATAATCTCTTAGACCACCAAGATTAATTCACAGGTTTGTTTCTTGGGGAAAAGAAATCCCCTTTGCTTTGAAGCTGCCTTAATGTGAAAAGTCAATAGTTTCTCTCAGCTGTAGATAGCTAACACACTTAGCTATGTTTAATTTAACTTTGATTTAATCAATTAACCCAACTTCCACAGTACAATGAAATCTAAACTGGTCAGATAGCATTCACAACACTATAAACATAGTTTATTAATGAATATAGATATAGTCCTTTAAAAGTGTGTTTTTAGTATAAAACATATAAACTCTGTTACTAGCCAGGATTGAATAAAAGGCCTAGGACCACTTTCCACCAAAATATTACTCTCTTTTGTCATATGCTCCCTATTTCCATTTCCAATAGCAAATATCCTATAACAATAAGGCACCCTAAGAACAAGAATTTGAAGTTCCAATCTGCAGTTCTTCTTATCAACTCCCATAATTCCCAGCCAACATAACCACAATGGCATACAGTAGACAGATCCAGGGTATCAGTTCTCTTCTAACTAAAAATGGAAATAGTAATCTTCTTATAGTTGAGTTTGATTCCTGGTGGCATCAGGGACATGTTTCTATGTATACCTATTTTGAAAATCAGTAAGGAAGTAGTGTGCTACTTTATCATTAGTGTATCTTTTAACATTAAAAGTGATCTACCTATGGAAAGAAGAAGCATTTTTGAAAAAAACCTATTGAATATATTATTCTATTCAGGAACATTTGTGGGATTATTTTCATGTTTTGTATGGAAGCCAATGAACATCACTATCCTAATAAATGTCCATAAATTCTTAAATTCAGAATAGTTTTGGCATTTCTTTACTCTTGCTATACTGATGCCTTAGAGTGAATTTTATTTTTTGGCCCTTGATAGTACAGCTCCTGTTTTTAGGATTATCACATATGAAACAACAATTGAGAAGGCATTTAATCTCCTTAAGAATTTTTCAGGCAATGGGTTAAGATATGATAGTTTCCACTGATATGTAAAGCTTTTTATTTTATAAATTTTTTGGCTTAAAATTAAATTCTTATTTAATGTATAAGTGACTGGCATTTACCAGTTTACAGATCATTAAATGTACTATCTTGAAAACATTTTTTTTTAATTAACCAAGTTATGTTTATGAGGAGCTTACTGTTTTTCCATTCTTCTTCTTCTTTTTTTTTGCAGTTCTACTTTAAAAAATTGCAGGCTTATCTGATACCACTTCTGTGTCTGAAAGATTAGTCCTTAGGAGGATTATGGAAATTTAGACTATCGTTGCATTATTGATATAATCCACTACAAATGAACAGAAGACATTAACTTGAATCAGGGGCGTCAAACTCACATCATCACAGCGGTGTCATGTGACATATCGGGACTCCCCCCCCCCCCCTTCGTTAAATGCATGGCCGTGGCCAGCACATGATGCATCCAGCCTATAGGCTGGGAGTTTAACAGCCCTGGCTTGGATATTCAATTGTTACCTACAATTAAAAGATGCTCCTTATGCCAATGGAGAATCTCCATTGCAGAAAGAGAAAGGTCATTTCCATCAACCCCTCCCTTGTACTGAAGCTCTGCTGAAAAAAATCCAAGTCTAGAATGTGTTCCAAAGATTTTCAGGCAGAGTAGAAAGAAGAATTGAGTAAAGCTCTTTCCGCTGATTTGGATATTCTATGTGCAAAGTGCTACTTATAAGAGGCCTACATCAGCAGCCAGGAACTCAGCACTGTAGCTATTGATTACTTTGCAAAAAGATGGTTCCTCATCATTATCACAGTAGCAGAGAAAAAGCAGAGCTATTGCAATAGTAGAAGCTCCTGGTTATATTAGGAAGATCAATAGAGTTTTGGACCTCTTCCTGCCAGCACTCACCACCAACTTGATCCTGTGAGGACTGCTCACAACCAGTCTTTGTAAAATACCTATCCCATGGTGTAGCATTTAAATCCCATCTGCTGGCTCACTATGAAGAGGGGAAAGGATATTACATATCTGAAGGAAAAAAAGAACAGACTTTTCAAAGGCTTGTTAGCATCTAAGTTTAAGCTAATCCATTTATATTAAATAAGAAATAAGTTGTTTCATATGTATCTAGTTATGTACAATTCTACCGCAAAACTTAGAAATCAAATACTTACCTCACTACAGACTTTACCCTACTTCATTATAATATTTTTCTTCAATATCACCACATTTCTACCTTCTTCACTTCTCTGAACATCAATATAATCTGATCAAAATCAAAAGGGCATATCATTTGTTATCTGAAGGGATCTCACAAAAATGAATTGCTTTAATTTTTAGAGGTTTTTAGAGGATATATTACTATTGGTTTTGGTTTCTATTTCAAGTTTTAACTCTAGTTTGTCTTTGAGAATTGTGGATCGGCCTGAATAATTAAATACAATTTACAGATCTATAAATACTATACAATATCATAAAATGGAGGAATGACTGGCCATTTTCTGAATTCCCTAGCGTTACAGGTATATTTCATTTCTAGTCCAGTAAAATCAAGCCTCCTTCAAGTCAAGCTAAAGTTCTGGTGGCTTTGCAAACGCATTCATATGCTCATCTTGCCAAGAGTATAGAAGTCATTTGTGCTTGTCTTTTTCCAGAATGTTTTGCTTAGTCTTCCCAGTCTAGCCTAGGTTTCCTATTCACATACATTTTAATGCTGCTCCTGCTTAGTTTTCAAGTCAGCCATGCTCAGGGAGCTTGCTAATGACCATAAAGGAAAGATCCAGGGACAAAAAGATTTAGTATGGAAAGGCAGAGCATATCACACCAGAGGTGTACACTGGAGAGCAATGATAGCTCGCTTTGAGAGCTGTCTCATAGCTCACCACATCAGCAGTCCCTCTCCAAGGATTCTTCAAGATCAGCTACTTAGAACACGCTTCTTGACCCAAACAATCCTATGTCAGAAAGCTTAAAGGTTTCAATAGGGGTCCCAGATTTGAATCATCATCCAGTGAGCTAATTCTAAGTCACCCTTTGTGAAAAGGATGCCACATAAGCAGTTCCCATTTCAAATCTGCTATGCATGCTGTACTCCCTGTCATTTGTTCCAATAGTGCAAGTAGAACTGAATCTAGGTCAAGTTCTGAACTACATACTCCATAAAATAAAATCTTTTTTTTTTTTAACCAGGAAACAGTTGGGATTGGTCAGTCACCTGGTGGCTCATAAGGATTTTTTTTCCTTTTAATCTTGCACAGGCAACAAGACCTTGTGATGCATTTACTGTTATGATCATTTTTTCGGGGTTGCATAAAAATATTTTCTTTTGGAGGGAGAAACCCTTAGTCTTTATCCCCATCTCAATCTTTTCTGGCAGTGAAATGTTTTTATGACAAATTATAATGTTTTGGTACATGACTTATATAATACTAGTTTTTAGAGAACTTACAGTAGGTGAAGAGTTCTTGTTCTCAATTTTAGAGAGTTAGAAGTACTCTAGATTATTTCATTCCCCTCAGCCCACCTCCCTTTTCTTTTTCTTTCCTAATGACACCCTAAATATTTTGTGGCTGTTAAATGTTAATGCCGTGCAATATTTGGCTTTGATATCCAAGATATACTTCAGAATATACAGAGGTGTGAACAAGGCAAGAATATGCCAAGTCTGCTTTTATTTTAAAACAATTCTTCAACCTCAGCATCTCTAAGACACGTGGACTTCAATTCTCAGAATTTCCCAACTAGCATGCTGGATGAGGAATTCTGGGAGTTTGTGTCCAGACACCTCAAAGTTGCGGAGGCTGAGAAATACTGCTTTAAAACATTGATCCAAAGTAAAGAGACAGCTGCTTTGAATTACAGATGGGCACAATGTTTTACACTCCTATATACTCCAAAATGTGTTTTAGAGATCACCGCTGAAAGCACTACACACTTCTTACAAATGAAAGGTGTATATATATTTAAATCTTAAGTATCTCTAAGGGCACCAAATGAAAGAACTATGTTCAAAGGAGGATTCCTTCTGTAAAACAAGGTATACGTGGCAAAATAGTGAAGCAGCAAAACTAGTTATGCTCTGTTTGTCTATCTGACATGTGTTGGGTAGGCAGTAAAAAAAATCTTTGGGTTCTCTGCCAGGTACAAGGACAAAAGAGGTAAACGAATAAATGAAGAGGAAAAGGTGAATGTGCAAAAAAAAAAAAGCCTTTAAAAAAACGTTGCATACCATGTCCTAATGTAAACTTTCATAACCTAGGACGTATCAGCAGGCAGTACACAGATTCACCGCCTAGTCAGCTTAAGATGAGGAAATGATCGGTCCATACCTCAAATGGATGTTGGGCTCCCTCAAGGAATTGTTTCCATGTTAACAATGCCCACCTAACTGCAAAGGCCTCCTTCCCCACAAACGGCCCAATTTCTCTCCCTCCACCTCCCAACATTTGAGCTCCTGACAAGGAAGCACCTTTATCAATGTAAATGAGGGGCTCTGAGCTTTCCATTAAAAAGGATAATCTTTGACCCCTCACCCCACTTCTAGATCCAGGCACACAGTATTATAGATAAAAGTCTTCACCTGATAACTACCAGGGGGCTACTTACACTCTTCTTGTTAGGATAAATAGCTAATTTTATGCTTTACTTTGTTGGTCCTGAAACTACCAGATGTTAGGAAAGCTACTTGCTCTTTGTTCATGAAGTCTTCTGAGAAAGAATTGTATTCATGCATCAGCCTAACACCATATGGGAACAAAGTACGTGCTCCAACCTCCAGAGATGCATACCATTAGGTCTCATAAACAAATACTATGGGTTATAAAGAACTATTGCCTAAAGTAGCAAACAGGAAGGAAATCTGTCTTTGCATATTCTATCAATTTGCAACACAGGGAAATTAAGGGTAGGAATATTTATCGGAACAGCTGGAATCTAAAGTAGTAGCGTGAAGTCCTCTTAAAAATAAAATAACCTCTTCAATTTTATAATATCAGCAATGAAAAATGCACAGATTTTACCTATTTATGGTAAAAGCTGTCATTAGATATTATACCTCTACGGGGAGGGGGGGAAAATGGGGGGGGGACTTTTCAATGTTTACTTCTCAAGCAAAAAATCAATAGGACACATTTGAAATTGGAAATAAAATCACTAGGCAGAATAACCAGCTATCTATATAAAAGCTATAGATACTGTATCTGTACCTATTTTTGTTTTCATGACATCTTCAATCAAGTTTCTCCTAAAAAATTTCTGCAGGGCTCAGAAATTTATGATTGGTTTGCCACAGGCTTTCCACCCAGACAGTTCACGTGCCACAAAGCATTCAGTTAATTGACAAGCTCACTAACCTTTTGAAAATGTGCAACCAAGCAAAAAAAAAAAAAAAGACAAGGACATAGATGTAAATATGCAGAATGTCTGACCGTTTTTTTTTTAAAAAAAAAACACCTTAAAATTTCCCATAAACACATAGGTACATTTAAAGTTCTAATATAATGCCCTTTCTTGACCTTGTTTTTCTTAACACAAATAGTATTATGATTTCATGACTTGTGAAACTGCTTAGCATATAAAAGAATGTAAATTCATACTTAAAATAAATCTGTATTACAGTGTCATCTCTTACTGTACAGTGTCATCTCTTACTGTATTACAGTACTACAGTACTGTAATACAATACTGTATTACTGTATTACTCTGTATTACAGTGTCATCTCTTATTGGGAAATGGAAAAAGTTTCAAATGTACCTTTTATGACAATGTCTATCAACTGCAGCAATTTTAAGATGCATGGACTTTGACCCACAGAATTCTGGGAACTGAAGAGCACAGATCTTAAAGTTGCTGAGGTTGAAAAACATGGCTTTGTGATGACAGTCTCACCTGTACCTACCTACCCCAGTAACTTTTTGAAACTGAAAGATTATCCAAAAACTTAGTGATCCCTCTTTTGAAACAGGTTTATCTTGTTGCATATCATACATCATTTTGTTTATACCCTCCTTTCCAACCTTTCCGAAGTAGATTATATTGGTATATTTGAATTAAAATATGTGAATATCTTTCAGAATCGAGAAATTACAGTTTGAGAAATCTAATGCAGCATAATACACCATGGAATGTAGTGTTGGATCCTGATTCAATCAGTTCAGTCAAACTTAAGTATGGTCGGCTGAATAAGCTACATCATTGTTCAGTTACAATGCTAAGCCATAAACCCATAAATTCTAAAAATATGTAGACCCAAATTTCCACAGGTTTCGGCAACCTCAACACTAGCAGAAGAATTCTCAGAATTGGAATCCAAATATCTGGAAAGCATCCAAATTAGGAAGAATTGCCGTAAAGTAGGATCTACAAACCATAATGACTAGTCTGACAGAACAGGCTATGCTGCATTAATAGCAACAGCACTTATATACTGCTTCATAGTGATTTACAGCACTATCTGAGCACTTTACAAAAGTCAGCATATTGTCCTCAATAATCTGGATCCTTATTTTACCAACCTCAGAAGGATGGAAGACCAAGCTAATTTTGAGCCAGTCAGGATCGAACTCCAGGCTGTTGGCAGAGTTAGCCTGCAGTACTGCCTTCTAATCACTGAGCCACCAGGGCTCTCCTTATGGTTTGTTTGGTTTCAGCTTTCAACAAAGAAAGCATTGCCCTTTTGATGAACAGAAAGGGAATATATAGTATATTCCTTTTATATAGTATATATAAATATGTACTATAGCAGTGAATTAATATCTCTGGTCCTGTGATCTTAAACATACTTTCTTAAGAAGGCAATATTTTGCATGTACCAGGAGTTAATTTCTAGCTTGCATAGACTAAGCTTGCCTAACTTATTATAGACATATTTGTAACTATGCTACTTAAAATCTTGATCAAAATACTTCCAGTATCAAAACACAATTGAACTGGCATGCACACATGATCTTTTCTGCAGATTTTCCAATGTAATGTGCTCCACACTTTATATTTCTCTGGGTCCACTTAAGCTATTGTAATTATCCTGTATAGTGTTAAAAGTATATAAATTTTATAGTTAAATAAATAAGACTTAAACTACACATTATGTAAATATACATTTTAAAAACAAGTTTATAAAAGCTACTTTTACTTTGCTTCTAAAACTCAGCGCTATCCAATATGAGTCTGCGAACTCATTTTTGCTTCTATGATTAATTTCCATATGGCCAAATGACTCTTTAGCTTGTGATATTTGCATCTGTAGTTTTTCTGTAGAATTAATTGTGAATTCTGGATTATATCAGGGTTTAATCCAGGTCAGGGTTCCAGACAGCTATTTTTTTTCAACATAAAAAAGCCAATTTAACAAGTCTACATCCTACAGTTTGTAGAAACCATTTCAGTCTCCCTGAAAGTTGAGTTCAATGATATTAGGATTGCAACTTTCAAAAGTTCAGATAACATGACCTTCCTAGAACTGGAAGTAGCGGAACTGGGAAAGGCTTTGTGTTATTTAAGGCCAGAGATATGAAACTTGTTACTCTCCTGTTGACGTTGGACTCCAGCTCAATCAGGCCCAGTCAATGACAAGTATAACTCCCAGAGAAGATGGGTGATAGATTAGGCAGTGGAATCATACAAGTTGAAAGAGATTATTTAGACCAATGAGATCAATTTGTTGCTCAAAGGGCAAAGGAATGGGTTACATGAGCAAAAGTCTGTTTTGAATCAGCTGTTTTGGTATGTCCTGATCTCTTTTGCTACAAAGTTAAAGCAATAGGGAAAAAATTAAAAATATTTTCATAAAAAGCATTTAAACAACCAAGTAAGTAATAATTTATCAATTGGGGAAAAAAACAAAAATAATTAGAGAAGGAAATTTTATTTGCAGACTGGAGGACAACATTGTAAACCATGAGGACCTTCAAAAATTGTATACAGCAATTGCAATTTCACAAGTTTTTCTTTTTTAAAAAAGGTGGATAAATAAATATTTACAGAAAAGTATACAGGATATGTCTTGGAAGTCAATTGTATATGAACACAAAAGCAATATGGACACACATTTTTTTAACCTAATGGAATATTTATATAAAATGGCAGCATAATTTTAATTTATGGGTTGTAATTGATATAATTTTTACACATTTTTTTCCTCTCCTAATAATCCTAATAGGAATTTCATTAATTTTAGTGTGCATTATCCTGGGATCTTAACTTCTCATATTGGATTCCATGATTAGAATGTATGTAGTGCTTTTTTGGGCTAGATTCTGCATTGCCCTAATATCCAGCATCCCTGAGAGACAACAGGATATGCAAAATGTATAGCACCATTGCCACGCAACTTTAATTTACTTAACTGTGGATTCACATTCCTGGACTCCTGAAAAAGCCTAAACGAATTATATAGTGATTATGCAGCAGCAAACTAAAGATTGCACCCAGAAATTCAGAGAATAGATACACCCTAAAAGAATATATGACATTATGTGTTTAATTTAATAGTTTAATGGCAGGGGTGTCAAACTCACATCGTCATGGCTACATCATGTGACATGCCACAACTTTTTTCTCCTTTGGGTGTGGCCAGCACATGATGCATCCAGCCCAAGGGCTGCAAGATTGACAGCCCTGGTCTAATGTGAGGAATGAGGGTCTGTTATACCTGAATGTCTGTTATTGGCTAATAGGATTTGACGCATATATAAAAGAGAAGTGTGCATGCATACAGTGATGGTATGGAGGTTTTAGAAATGCATATAATGTTTTTCTAACTGTATTTTATGGCAAACAGATTTTATCCAAGGATTACTGTATTCAACTACACACCTGATTAAACACTTCTATGCACACTTATTAGGGAATAAGTCACACTAAAACTCTGCAAAATCTGTTTCCAGGCAAGCACGCATAAAAATTGCTTTGCACCATACAATTCCAAGGTATTGCTGGTCCACATACACAATGGATTATTTTACATCATCTGGCATAATTAATTTAGAAGAAAACTTTATCCAGATAACTCCTTCCAGGATCATATATTGCTCCATTATTTACATGTACCTCCAAGCAAAATGTTAGGAAAAATTCTGTTCTCATGTTGAAGAATTTCTGACATATCTTATAAGCTACCAATTGTCCATGGATCATATCTTGGTTCTAAAAAAAACTTTAGTAGAGAACAGCTATGGTCTGTGACTATATCCCATTTTATAATTTGTAGAAAAAGAAAATTAATATTCTAAATATCCCCAAATTTCTTTCAAATACTTCGTATAATACTATTAGAGGTATAGGCTTTTCTCCAAATATACTATTCCAATAATTAAATATTCCGTTGTTCCCGTTTTGTTGATTTATTTCACAAGGAGCTGTTAGCATGAGGTGCTAACACAGAAAACAGCATTTATTTTCCTTAAAAACACCTAGCTTCAGTAGCATTATTGCTAATGTCTACATTTTTGTTATTCTATGGTTTAAACCCTTGCCCGGAAGTCAGCATTTGCTTTTCAAAATATTTTATTTAGACTAGGGTTTTTGTCTAATTTAGTATAGCTAAGTAAAAAAAACATTAGCAGACATTCAAAAAATAATCCAGAATAATTTAAACTTACCACATCCACTTTGAAAAATGAAAACCTCAGCATGGTCTATGAATGGCATATTTAAAGTATAAGAGAGAGCAAAGATTATCTTTATTTTCATAAGTTTAAAAAATTATTCTGCAAGTAAACAGCCTTTATCTTGCATTAAGCGCTTTGCAAAAGTCCCACCTTCACAAAAAAAGCCTTTAAATGCTGAAGTAAAATCCATTTTAAACAAAAATACTGTGCAATATCAGCACTACTTTTCTCTCTTAAATATTGAAATAAATAAAATAACTTGTTCTAGTTTGTGTCAAGTTTTCTTTTTTTTCATTAGTCTGTTGTTTTCAGTCATTTCTGCTGTTGAACAGTTCCAGTTTGACCTGGACTTAGATATACACGCATACACACACACACAAACTTGCACAACACTTTAAAGATATTTTTCTTTTTTTAAAAAAATGTAAGTTTTTTTTTTTTGTATTGCACAAGCTTAGGGAACCCCCAAAACTTCTCTGAGCAAGTGCCAGCAGGCATTCCACAGTCCAAACTCCCGTGTGGGAACAAGACACAGCTGAGACAGGATCGGGCAATGTGAGAAAGATCAGAGCATTTTGAACACTCTTGGTTGGTTGCTTTCTTCCTTAGATTCCATGAAGAATTCAGATTCCAAATAAGCACAGGGTGTTATCTGCAGAAGAAAAGCAAAGAAAGAAGGAAAAACTCAAAGATATTTCAAACAGCAAGCAGATTTTTTTTTTAAAAAAAAAATAGCAATAACTGATATAACAAGAAATCCCATCTCCAAGTCTGGATGAGCCAAAACACACTAAGACTTTCTTTGGAACATGCTTTGTGTCACTGCATCACCTCACAGCTTTGGAATAATCAAACTAAAATATATTCAGATTATAACTCTGTCATGACTGAGTAGGGGCTAGCATCCAGATGAAATATATTTTTTTAAAAATGTTCAACCATCTTTTCCCTATGTTTTTCACTTCTGATCACTGTTCTTCCAGACAAGTGGCTCTATTTACATTATGTGATCAAAAACCTATGATTTAGTAACAGCATTTACTTCACACTTGTAAAGCAATAATAGTCAGGGGTCATGTCACTTGAAACATTTTAGATTTTCAATGTAAATAAAAGCAGAATCATGGCAATATCCTCTATGCATTGATCCAGGCTTCAGTTGCAGAAACCCTCCCCAGTGTGTTATTTAATGTACCCCTATTATTTTAAACTAGTTATGCAGATACATGAATTTAGCTAGTACATATGTCACAATAACACTCAGGGTGAAGAAAATCTGCTGGAATTCTGGCTTCTGCCTAACTTTTAAAAAGATATAAGTTCTCTCTACTACTATAACATCTCACCACCCTTCTAGAAGTATGGATGAAATCCAGGACCATACACTTTACTACAATTAGAACTGACACTGTAAATTCATGATACAGTAGTTTAAAGCTAAGTAGAATTATGTGACAAGTCTTAGAATAGTAGACCATATAAGGGAATGATAGCTGCCTGCTTTTAATGCTGGAACTAAATGAAAAAGTTTCAGTTTATTCTTCACCTAAACTATCTGCGAGGGGATTAAGTTAACACACCAATCCTTCAGCTTCTTAGCTGCTAAAAATAGCGACGATGATAACTCTTTCAAAAGTGCACCACTGTAATCACCAAATTCTTTAGGACTTGATAAATTTTCAGAAGGATTTATTACACAAATGTTCATACTATGCCTGAATCAAATTCAGAACTTTTACAAATTAACTCACATGTCTCCTAAAAATCAGGGCAAACAACATATACAAAGTTGCTTATTAGGAATGCATTTGATTTGTGCATTTTATTACTCAGTTTCTGAATTTAAAAAAAATTTCTTTAAAAAAAGATGCAAGGTGATAAGAAATCTATGATTAAGTAACGAATGAGTAGTGCCCAGCAATAAATTATAATATATATATACATTTGAATCTTTATCTAACCATTCCATTCTTTCTCCACTCTGTGGAAGCCAGCTTTTTATGACATTTAAAGATGTTCAATTCCCAATGGTCTGCTGTGATTCTCTATTGCAGGGGTTGCCAACCTTTTGGACCTCAGGGACCACCAAATTTTAAATCCCAGGGACCACTAACCAGTTCTGTGAGTGTGGCCTAATTTGTGGGTGTGGCTTGGTGGTCATGTGACTGGTTGGGCATGGCTTGTATGTAAATATTATATTTATATAAATATTGAATTCTTTTATTAAAAAAGAACAACTTTTACCCAAAATCAGGCAAAGCAGGCAGGCAGATTGAGTTGCTCACAGAATTACAGATTCATTCAGAGATCTATCTGCCATCAGATAGCTCAGTCTGTCTCATAAAATTTGCTTGCAAGCAAACTCACAAAATTAACTCACAACACACCATGTATGCAAATATTGAATATTTTATCAAAAAAAGAGCAACTTTTATCCAAAATCAGGCAGAGCAGGCAAGCAGATTGAGTTGTTCACAGAATCATTCAATGATCTATCTTTCTGCCATTGGCTAGCTCAGTCTGTCACATAAAATTTGCTTGCCGTGAGTTTGCGCTGAATAACAAAACCTTCAGTCCTAAGGGAAGTTCAGCTGTGCTTAAAAGCAGAGCTGAAGATCTAAAGATTAGCTAGAAAGCAAGAAATCCAACCATCTCCTGCTTCCTAGCTAATCTAAATCTCTCAGCACAGCAGAACAGATGATGGTCGGAAAAAGGAAAAATAGCAATTTAGCAGGCAAGTTTGCCGGGTAAGGAGTGAGTGGGCAGGGAGGGTTCCCACAGGCCATGTGGGTGGTGCAGCCTTGTGTTTCTGCACAGCCTGGAGTAATTGCTTTGTGGGGTGCTCTGGGGGCAAGTTTTCTCTGCGGCCCACCAAAATTTTCTCGCGGACCACCAGTTGGCTACCATTGCTCTATTGACTATATATAGACAATGAGACCATTCACTAGTCACTGAGTTATTATATATTCTTATATATAAATACACAATAAATTAACAAATGGTGTATTCTGTCCCTATTCTATGAGATATTGTGTTACTCAGTTTGATCATTTTTTCCCTTTTTTCTGTTAAGTGCACATTTCCTTTTATTTAAGAGACATCATACTATTACCTTGGGGGAAGATCCTCCAAGTGCTCATATCATCCAGATTCTGATGAAGACAAAATGGTGTTCTGTAATCAGATCACATTGTTCAGATCTGTCAATATGTGGCAGCTTTAAAATTATGGGCCAGCTCTTTGAAGGCCACAGATACTGATTGAAAAGAGGATCCCCTTGCTTAACATATTGAACATACCATAATAATTGAGTGAAGATTAATTTTATTGTTGTAATGTTATATGGGAATGACCTTGGGAGCGGATACCAAATGCTGGCTGGGGAAGCTGAAAAACGGACAGAGAAAGAGCTAAGAAGGAAGACTCCCTACTTTCTCAGGCTGTATAAAAGATGGCAGGAGATTTGTACTACAATATCAACTTGCAAGATTCTGTTAATGTAGCCCCATGGTAAAATAAAATTAGCTCATCTGATCTGGCCTACTGGGCAGGCTGACAATTGTTTTGTACTTTACGTAGGGGATTACAACTAAACTGAAGGGTTATCATACAAAAATGCCCTCTTTTTCCCCAGGCTATAATCCATACAGATGAAAGAGAAAGAAAATATCCCAAATTTTGCAGATACTTTTGGAAGAAGTAGTGGTGGACTGAAGCAAATAGTGATGAAAACTGGGGAGTAGTTGGTTCGGCATTCATGAAGGACATTAAGATAGTACTTCTAAGCTATAACTTCTGGGAAAGAGCTGCTTTAGCTGCTCCCTGAGTGATGTTAGAATGAGATAGAAGTAAAAACCAATCAAAATAGAAATAGTGTTCTGCAAGAGAAAAATCAAAAGCCAGAATTTGATTTGGGGCATATGTGAGATTGCTCGTGGCACATTTCAAGAATATATTAAAAGCAGAGGCATCTTTGCTTATGTTCTAACACTTCAATTATAGGTCCATACGTATTAGCTAGTACTGAATTCATTGGGCATAAGGACACCAAGCTATTTGTTGGATTGTGGCTATAAGGAAGTCTTTTCAAATATATCTATTCAATCATTAGAATTTGAAAAATGTACTGAACAGCAGCTACATTTTTGGGAAATGTATGTCAATTACAAATTATCATACTGTGCAAAATTCATGTATGTTTAATTATATAAACTGTTTTAAATTTTAAGCCTAAAATTGAGAGACTATAAATCTAAAGAAAGGAAGTAATATTGAAGTTCTAATGTTAAAAAAAATAGGATTTTTACTTTCCCTCTATACAATTCATAATGTGCTGTACAGAATTCTGCCTTCCTTCAAGTAAATCTTCATTTTAAAAGAGAGCTTTCATTTTAAACCTGTTTTTGGTATTTTCATGACTGATGACAACATCAGCCACAGAATATGGCTTATCATACAGTTAATGTATAATAGAACAGCCAGAGTGTGGATGTTGTAGAAACAAACCAAATTATACTTAGGACTAATTCAAATTTTGGACAACAACTTTGTTTTTGTTTCTGACCACGACAATGATAAAAATAATTTTCCAGATTATAATTTGACAGCAGGCACAGAAGGCATTTTTCACAGATAGTGTCCCTTGCACAGGCTGTGTGTATTAGCTCTCTGATCTGCTTCAGGCATTAGCAGGGATGATTTGCTCCATCTTTGAAACTACAGCCATAAGTTGAAAAAATGCAAATTTGAACAACCATTAACAATGAACAACACTTATGAGTATTTGCTGAGGGACAGAAGTTTAAAGATGAAATAAATCAATATGCCACTATGTGTTTATCCTCATAGAAGCGAGAGCACATTATTTTTAGGTATTTTGGGATTACAGTAGGTAATTTCAGACACTAGTTTTTATCAAATCTAGTTTGTAAACTTTATTAGGCAACCTGATGCTCAAATTAGTCTTCATCTACTATTAGAGTTCATGGTATATTAAAAGATATTCCTCTGAAAACTCATTGTTTTCAAACAACCACTCATTTCCTTATACTGTCTCTAAGCATAGACAGAGATTATATGGGGAAAGGACAAATTATTATATCACTAATTTTGCTATCCTCCTGGACAACTGTTCTGAAAGTCTGATGGTAGGAGAACAAACATTTTCTTTTACTTAATATCTACTGGGTTGTCTATCATTTCAGAGGCTACTGCAACATTGTTTTTTGCTTTCCTTTGTATTTGTGGGATGTATGACACTAAAACAGAGTATGTCTAATAATGGGTGGTGCCTAGATAGGCCAAGCCCACATTTCCAATACTAAGGACCAAGCTCCTAAATTCTAACTTCTTCAATACCAGTAGCAGTAATTTCAACTGATAGCAAAATCTATCCAAAAGGAGACAAGAGCACCTTGTTTTGCTGTGAAAATGAATGATAATTATACAATTATATACCCCCACTGTTTATTTTAAATAAAATTAGATTACCTACCCGTGGAAAGACAGATATGGTTAATTAACAAGGAAATAATTTATTTCGTAAATTCATTATTGAAGACTATGTCCCCCCCCCCCCCAAAAAAAAATCTGTTTCCCTTTGCTGTTAGCCTTTTCTTTTGGAAGTACTGTTATCTGTAGCCAAGTAACTCTTGAAAATGTTTTGACTGCCTGACTAAAATTCAGAAAACAAGAATGATATATTCTCTTTGGATTAACATATTATTAGTTGCTTTGTTGTTGCATTAAAAGATCTTGTGCGCTTAAATCTATGTGGGGAGATTTTTTTTTTTTCAGAAAAAAAAATGAATCTCTTTTATTTCAGGCAGAATGCAATGACTTCAGTCCATCCAAATGAGAAGATCCAGAAAAAGGAAATGAAACATAGACTCGTTCAATTTTAAAAGGGGGGGGGAGAGAGGAATAAACCATTATTACGAGAGGAAGGCGGAATCTGAAAGTAGGTTTGTTTGCTGGGGGGGTGGGGGGAGAGTATTACAATGGAAGAGGGGGACTCGAAGCATGGGGGATAAGGGAGATGTTTGGAAGAGAAAGCTCCAGTTTTTGGGTTTTTTAATTTTTATTTTTAAGAAAAATAGATTTTTGGCATAGCTGGCTGGGCGCTAGGCGTGATGAGAACACGAACTATGGTTAAAAGGAGGGGATTATGAAAATATCTCACCAGAGGCCAAGTTTTTCTCTTAGTTTAAGGTATGGTGGTTTCCCAATGCAGCCCCTTCAAGACTGGGGGGACCTCAACTCCCAGAATTCCCCAGCCAGCATAGGTCTACATAAACTTATTTTCTTCTATTTGCATCCTGAATATGTTTTATATCAACTAAGAATCTTTATAGAAAAAGCTTTTGATTATAGAATGGTCACTTATTAATCATTAAAAAGAAAAAAAACAAAAGAAAAACATTGGCTTGGGTATAAATAGATGCAGATTTAAAAGGTTTATTTATATAATATTATTAGTTGTAAATATAAACTATATGAAGATCTAGTTTTGTGGGAAGAGATTACATTGCTAAGATGTTTTTAAGTTAAAAAAGAATGGAAAATGTATTGAGCAAGAAGTTTTTCTCCTAATACCGTGTTTCTCATAAAATAAGGCCCGAGTCTTATGTTTTTTTGAGCCCCGAAAAAAATGGCTAGGACATCTTTTCGTGATTTAATTTCTTCCCCCATGCGCACCTCCACCAAGAGCGCCCCATTCACACTAACCTCTCCATGAGGCCGCCACTGGAAGCTCCCCAAAGGTAGAGTCACCAGCCACTTCTATTGGCCAGTAGAAGTGGCCTCGGGGCGAGCACCCACGCGCACTCACTTCACCACGAAGCTGTTTCTATCAGCTGATGGAAGCTCCCCAAAGGCAGAGTCACCAGCCGCTTTGGGGTGAGGTGTGGCTGCCCACAGGGAGCTCCTGAGAGGAGCACCCCATGCGCGCACTCCTCAAGGCCGTTTCTATCAGCTGATGGAAGCTCCCAAAAGGCAGAGTCACCAGCTGCTTCCATCGGCCAATTGAAACAGCTTCATGGCAAGGGGAGTGCATGTGGGAGAGCACTGCAAACTTTTCTTAGCAGAAGGGAAGCAAGCTGAGTCCCCCCCCCTCTCTCTCTCTCTCACACACACACACAAACACCACCCCTGCTAGCCCTCGTCCCTGCACCGGGTCAGCCAAGCTCTTCTGGCAAGGAAAGGTCTCAGCATCTGTGGGGTTCCCACTGCCACCCTCCCCTCTCCAGGCCAGACCTTTTCCAGGCACCCTGACAAAGTCTCAGGGCAGCCAACCTCTCTTTACCTGCTGCCGCCGCTGGTTTGGGGAGCGAGGGGGCTGCCGGGGAGGAAAGAGGAGGCAGCAGAGTTCGGCTACACTTAGAAGGGAGATTGGGCGGTCTCCCGAAAGGAGACATGGGAGCAGTCCTCATGGGAATGCGGCGGAGAAGTGGGGTGAGTGTGAAAGGGTTGCCACCGCGGCACAGGAGGGCAGGAGGGAGCTGGAGTGAAGAAGGGCCGGGGAGAAGCTAAACTATCTTTTCTATTGTTCTGGTGGGGGCCGAATATTTGCAGGGGCTGGTTGGAAAGGCCTAATTTTAGTATGAACCTTGAGTCGTGGGAAGGGGAGTTGAACAGTGAAGGCACTCTGCACATGATCTGAGGCAATCCTGCCACATCTCATGGGTGGCGTTGCTAACAGTTGGGGGGAGTCTGAGAACTTCAGCGATGCCTCCTTCTCTCTCTCTCTCTCTCTTTCTCTCTGAGCATCTGAAAGAGTGCCCATCTTTAACCAATTAACCAATGCTAGCCTCGGAATCCCTTATTTTGGCATAATTTGGGATAAGAGAGGAGCCATAAAACCAGAGACTTGACGACGAGGTGCAGTTTCTTTCTTTTCTTTCTTTCTTTTTGATTGAGTTCAATCACGAGACATTTCTAGATTTCATCGGACGTCCAAGGCGTTCAGAAGAACTTTTGAAAAACTTGCAGGTCTAACTTTGAGAAGCAATAAGTTCGGTCCTCTCAAATGGCAGAGGTTAGGGACAGTCTTTGGAGACTTCTCCTCTCCTTTAGCTGAGGGAGATCTGGGCGATTTTAGGTCAAAAGTTGCCCCGGAGAGATTGATCAGAGAATGGGCAGGAAAGCAAAACAAGAACACATTTGGGCTAAGGCCTTTTCTCCTATTCCCTCCGTCGCAATCTCACAATTTTTATCCAGACACAGATACGCGTGTTCTTTCTGTCCTGCCCTGCCCTGCTAGTAGATTCAAAGACAACTAATGCGCACTCCCCTCACCACGAGGCCATTTCTATTGGCCAATGGAAGCTCCCCAAAGGCAGAGTCACCAGCCGCTTCTACTGGTTGATAGAAGCGGCTGGTGACACTGCCTTTGGGGAGCTTCCATCGGCTGATAGAAATGGCCTCACGGTGAGGGGAGTGCGCACAAGCGCTCACCCCAAGGCAGTTTCTACCAGCCAATAGAAGCAGCTGGTGACTCTACCTTTGGGGAGCTTCCATTGGCCGATAGAAATGGCTTCTGCTTTCAGGGAGCTTCTATCGGCCGATGTTCTATCAGGGTATTCTAGCCTAGGCTACCTACATGGCACTCCTAAAGGCAAGTTTTCTTACCTCCTTCCCTTCCCATTTCTCTTTACCTCGTGTAGTTCTAACGAACAATGTGAGAAATGGTGGGGAAACGCATGGTCTAAATAGGCCTAAATTTGGGGGGCGGGGCTTAATTTCACCTTTTGCCTAGAATTCATGCTGGGCCTTCCTATTCTTGGAGACCGTATTGTTGGAGAAACACGGTAATGGAATTTAAAATAAGCCACTGAAACTAAATGTGAGGAAATTCAGGACTGATAAACAGAATTCTGCATCATCAAATAAGTAATGATATCATTTAGATAAGTTTAAAAGGAACTATGTATTCATAAAATTAACAAATATGAATTGCTATGTCTACTGATAGCTCTGTTTCGTCAATCAAAAGTACCATATTTAAATACAAGGGAGCTATTATATTAATGTCCTACTTATGACATTCAGCATGCATCTGTTTGTAAAACTAATGTAAGATATAGAGATGCTATGTAGAATAAATTATAAATATATTCTACATTACTTATTAAATTAATTAAATTAAATTAATAATTTAAATTAAATAAATAAGGCATAAAAATAAAATAAATGATACAGAATTCTGAATACAATAATGTTCTGATTCCCCAATTTTTCAAATGTATTTGTTTATGTGATACCAGGTGGTACAATTACTGATATCTCTACTTATATCAAAACACACAAAGATTTAAATATAGACACATAGAAACATAGAATATAGACACTGTACAGACACTGTGTCTGTATATAGACACATAGAAAATAGGACATAATTCAGTTAACTAAATTGCATTTTCCTTTTGAATTTGTATATTAACCATAGGTAAGTATGAAATCTGAATTTAAAATATGAATATTCTCAATAAATACTATGAATATGAACAATATGAAAAGTACTTTGCCTATCCAATCATTCCTTCATTAATCTCGTTACAAAGTAGGAAGTATCACATTAACTACTATTCTGTCTGAACCAATAAACTGATTTTCAATTTTGAAATCCAGGTAATTAAAATTAAATAATATCCTGGATTTTTCTGAAGTTGGTGACCATCATTTCCCTATTTAAAAACAATAGATGTTAATATTAATTAGACACTTCCTGTTTTGATTGGTTGTATCACAAAAAGGTATCTCTTATCTCATTCATATCTTGGCTTATTTGTATCTCTACCTTGAGTTTCACTTAGCCACAGTGGTTAAAGCACAAACATTTAATGAAGAACAAAACATGCTTATTTTGCAACTTACCTTTTTAATCCTGCTGTTCAATTTATGTTGCTGGAATAGCAAATCAGTTTCGGTATTCTCTGCTGCCCTTTGAAAATTAGTGAGTATTGCTTTGGTTTATTTCAAGAAAAATATCAAAAATAAGACTAAATGGGTTTTTAATATTATTTTTAAAAAATAAAATAAGGAACATGAGGTATATTTTTTTCTTTTCATTTCTTTCAAGATTCACATTATTTATTTCATCCATAGAATTAATGGATGTATTCCACAGATGTGCTTAGAAAGTTGTTTCTAAAATGGTGAAGGAAAGAACAAACAAAACTGATCCAAAAAGCAGTATCTGGTAAAAAGATGCCAAGCTTGGATAGATGAAGACATACAAATGTGTCCAAATGAAAATTGCAGGAAATTTGTGTTTGTGATTTCGTCAATCATCCTTGTGTTTGGTATATTCTTAAAGGTGAACATAGCAGTAGTACAAAAGGGGAATAGGAAAAAAAATCCAGTGTGCTACAATAAATGCAATATTTTTGCAGTGCAAAATTCACACTTGCAAACATTTGGATTTCCTTTTCATCTTGAACTATTCAAACTATCATTGTTTCTCTTTTTTAATAATTAGATTACCGCATAGATTTCATGCTCTTTTTTTTTTTGCCTTAATCTCAAAAGTCTTTCTTCTAATAATATATAGAATATAGAAATAAATATTTAAAACACTATTTGAAATAGGTACCTCCTGATGTCCAACCCTTCTGATTTTGTGTTGTTCCTGTGTATAATATCTATATCTTTATCTATATATATCTTAAAAGCTGAGAAAATTAGCGCTCTTTTATTTAATTGTTTACTTATTACTTTAAAAAAAGGATATCCACATTTCACATTTGCGCTGTTAAGGAAATATTGAAAATAAACTTGTCCAAAAAAAGAGTTCAGAGGGGTTTTCTTTTTAAAAAAAAAATTAGTTTGCTGTGCTTTCAGTGTATTCGCCCCAAAGTGAAAACGGGTGGCTCTAAAAAAAACACGCAGTAACAACAGTAAGAGTTAAGAGTAGCAGAAAGGGCAGAAAATGTCATTCATAGAGTTTGTGTGCTTTAGTTATTTTAGCAACTGCCCTTTTTCTTTGCAGAGTGGGAGCTGCTGCTCCAGTTTGAGACAGGCTCTTCTGAATCATCCTCATCAAAACCATGAAAAGTTGAGGTGTCGCTTTCCGAGGTAGAACCGAACAAGTCCTCCGTGGGATATGCTGCAGCCGCTTCGTCCTTCCTGCTTTCTCTTCCCAAATGAGCTGACATGTATGATGAATATATCAGCACATGGGTTAAGTAACAGGCATCACGATTTATTTCATTAACATTACTTTAATCATGATTAGAAATTTCAGATAAAAGAGTCGTTTCAGTCACAAATATATATGTATATATGCCTGTGTATACATGCACACATGCACACAAACACATATATTCAGGACAATAATGCAAAGCGATAAAAACAAAACATGAGTAGTAGGGAAATTATAAACAACTGATATATTTTTTTAAAAAAAATTCATACCACTCCAAATGCCCCATATCTAAGGCAGCAAAAGGGTTAACCCTGTTTTCCTCTCTTTTGAAACACACAGAAAATATTTTTGTAATTATGAGTAATTTTATCTTGAGCCCAGAGTTTATATTGTGTATCCATTAAAGGAGCAGGGTACAATGATTATCTTTCACTTGATATCAACCACTTTATTTTAGCATAATAACTCATTTCGTAAGTTCTGCATATATTTTTTTTAAATAACCTCATTGTGTTCTCTTTCTGTACCAGTTCTCCTAAGCGGTGTGACTTCTTTGCAAATTAAAATGGAAAATACTTTTAACAATAAATACATATTGCAATAAAAGTCTTTGTAAAAATATCTTATGAATATAAGAAAAAAAATAAACTTCAAAGCAGGAGTGAAAGAGAGGAGGAAAAATCTAATACAGTATATAATTTTTAATATATATCAGAAACATTATGTTACAGAATACATTCCTTAACTCTATATTAATAGTATAATTATATATTCCTTAAACTATATCATTAGAAAGCCATATATAAAATCAGATTGCTATGGCATATTTTGAAGATGGATTACAAACATGAAAACAAGAAGATAAAAAAAAAATTTTAATATAAAAGTAAGCATGAGGAGTAAAGTATATTGAAAATTCTGCCTCAGGGTGGTGGTTCACAGACAATGAATATGGTCAGTATTAATTTTTCTCAATAAAAAAATATCCAGAAGGAATTTATGCTTTCCTGGTGTAGCAAATTAAAACATCTTGTGATATTTTAAAGATAAAGTGACCCAAGCTTTCATGAACTTTCCTAAGATGAATGCATGTATCACACAGATATATGGATATAGATATAAAGAAATAGAGGGAAGAGCCCTCTAAATATTGAAGTCAACTGGCCATGGAACAAAAGGGATATGTTTATGTGACACAGCACAAAACCCATTTTTTTAAAACTTTCAGGACCAACATGAAACTAAAACCACTCACTTCATATTTTTACATTATTGCCACTGCTTTTTATGCTGGCAGCAGCAAAGATAGTACCATATTCCTTTTATTCGCTGCCAGTATATGGTTACTATACTCTTCCTAACACCCACAAAATCCTCAGAATGATGTCATGTGAAGGATGTCCATAGCAAGGGGTCAAAAAAGTCAATATTTCTTTTGTGCACAAATTTCTGCTTTTTTTTTACATGCACTGCAATTTTGCCTTTTGTACACACCTTTTTATTCTATTAGATAGCAGATAGTACTGTGGAACAGCCATCTATATCAGTAAATACTACTTATTTTTATATAGTATCACAGTGTCAATGGATACCAAAAATATATCTATATTATATTTGACTGACATTTGAGGGATTTATTACACTAACATCCTAGTTTGGGGTTTTCCATTTGCATCTGTTTGGCTATTGTGGTGTGCTAGAGTACTAGATTAGATGGATCTTTACTCAGAACCAGAATGTCTCTTTGCCAGGTTTTTATGTACGCATACACATATTGAGGAAATGTAGATCTTACAATACCATTCTGTAAATATATACATGAATAAAACTGATGGTTGGGTTGACAGAGTCTCAGATTTGCAAGTTTTTTGTCCTTTGGTTTCTATGTCTGATCAGCAGCCTGTTTTTGTATACCAATAGTTCTTTCAGATGAGGGAAATCCCACAATACTCAAGGACAGGCCTACTGTTCAAGCAAAAGTAATATTGTTCAAGTAGGGCTTTACATAATTGATCATTTAAATTATTCTAATTGGAACATCTGATGTTTAGGCTTTGTTTCCGACTCTAGGATTAATCTGACATTATCTGTCTCCAATATTGTTGTGTTTTGTCTATTTTTTCACCTGAATGGGCTATGTGGCCTGATAGAAATCAGAAAGGATGGCCTGATAGAAATCAGTAATTTGCTGAGAATTTAATTGATTGCAGCAGAGTATAAAGGCTGTTAAATAAGCAGATAAATAATATTACAACCAAAATCCTGAAATCAGTGTAGCTAGAGAATATGTCATGTGATTTATTCTGGTGGAGAACAAGAAACACGTATATAAGGTCAGGGATAAAAGGTAAAGGTTTCCCCTGCCCAGTCGTGTTAGTGGCCATGTAAAACATAGAAATCCCTTGCTTGCATTTTGTGACTGAAAATGGATTCTGTAACCATGTTTTTATAGTTATATGTCCATATATGCATATGTGATCCATATACACAATTCGGTTACCCAGGATAAGTTTATTCAGCTTGAATTTTATTAAATTTATTATGGTCACTCATTCCAAAAGACTGGGTGACTAAGGTTGAACTAATTTTATGAAGCTGATTCTTTAAAGTGCTACACAATTCTTTGTTGTCCCTTTAATAAGTATGAAGCTCCAGAAAAATATAAAACCATTCTGCTGCTGGCAATGTTTATTTAGTGAATCAAGGGAAATTACTGAAGGATTTCTGTTAATTTTTTTTAAAAAAGCTTTGGCATTGTTTTGACAATAGACTCAAGTTAACAATTTTCAGAAGGAGAAACAACAAAATCAATTTTATATTGTGTATATGCAGTGCATACACTTGCATTATTATTCCCATCCATATACATATTTCACAAAAAAAAAATAGTTTCTGTCATATATAACATCTCTGGAAACTTAAGAAATACAATAAGAAATAAAAACCTTGTCACAGAAGGGCTGCATGTATACTTTTTCAAAAATGTGTTTTTAATTTAAGCCTTAAAGTGTTTTTTTAATGAGTTTTAAAACATATAGTCAATGCTTTTACAAACTTCAGCTTTTTTCTTTGTTAAAATAATATTCAACTTACTCATAAAGTAATAAGTTGGGATAAATTCTAATTCTAATAAATAAATAAAAATATTCAAACACAATCTCTAAAGAATAAAAAGTATTTATGATGGAGCAAGTAATTTATATAAAACACACACTCATAAATACATATACAAACATATATATTAAATGGAGAAATCAAAAACTCCCTAAAAGTTACATTCTAAAAAAAAAAAATTAGACAGTCATCTTCAACCTTACCCCATAATCTGAGGTGTGCTTGTTTGTGTGCAAGTATGAGAAAGAAAAAGACAAAGAGAGACAGAGACAAAAAGAATGACCAATTGCATTGATCATAATCCAGGCTGTAGAAAATTTGAGTGGCACATTATTGAATACCAAATGTAACGTGTGAAGAGAAAAACTCTCCTTTAATCTTTTCTTCATTTAAATGGGAACAAATGTCTTTCTACAAGACTTTCCACTTTTGCAGTTTTCCATTAGTTTTAAAGTATGCATTAAATCATATATTGTAAAACATAATCCACTCAAAAATCCCTTAATCTTATCTGTATAAACATAAATATATGAAAAGAGTGTTGTTGTTGCTTAATGCTCACAGATAGCTGCAATAACATATCACCTACCAGAACGCCCACAGTCCGAACATGAAACAAGCTCCTCTGGTCGTCCACTTTTTTTATTCATATTAGATCCTCCAAGGCAGAAATCACAGTAGTTATTGGAAATGATGGCCCCATCTGGTCCTTTTTGGGCTGTAGATAGAAGTATGATATTTTAAACTGAGAGAAATTCCATGTGTATTTTTTATTCTTATTAACTTAGTTGTATTTGTACAGTGTATTTATCAATTGAAAATTTAAACTGGCCAAAGCCAAAGGATCAAAGTTGGGCTTTGATCCTTTGGCTCTCCAAAAGAAATTAAAGTAGTTGGATCTCAGTTAAGTTTTAAAGTGTAATACAGCTCAAAAGCAGTAATAATTATGACAAAAACTATTATTATACAATAGTGAGCCAAAATGTGTTTTATCTTTGGCTTAGTATGATATATGAAGTCATTTACCATGGCTTATGAACACCATTTCTTTCTTGCGATAGGTTCTAGGCCAGAAAAAATAAATAAATCTCATTGTTTAGCATGAAAGTGTACCACACATGAATCCAAAACCATCTGTTTTTCCCAAAAGCCTTGGATATAGCATGGCTTCAAAAGATACAATTTTTAATGCAACTGGGGAAGAAAAGTATTAAGTATCTACACAATACATATAAATGGAATACAAAATATCACATTAATGTTATTTAGTAATGTTATTAAATAATTATTTGATTAAGTTAAATTACACCAAATATCATCTTCGTCCTGAACTAATTCATTTATTTTTCCTGAATCTATTCCATAGTCCTGAAAAGATCAGCATGGTTCTCAGCCTGCAGGCTTGGCAATTCTTACTTTAGTACTACTATATGAATGAAGGATGTCCTAAGTTCAACCAACTTAGTAGGAATACAATTCAATTTTTTTTTTGTCAGCATTCAAGAATAGTGAACAGCCATTATTCTTTCCTGACCACTATGGCCCTTTATCTTCATGGGAACATCTGGGACAGAGATGGAAGCCATAGCAGCTCCATCCTCATCCTTGGCCACTATCACAAATTTTCTGACCCTCAGCTGTGTTGGATATAGCTGCTATGGGGCCAAAGATTATTGGCTCTGGTAAACAGTAGCCAGGGCTGCCAACCTTGAGTGATAGTTCGGAGTGAGACACTGCGAGGGAGCGAAGCGACCGAGGGGGGGATGGTAGGGAGCTTTGACAATTTTACATTTTAAATGGTGCAATCTGATGCATACTTTAGTCATGATTTGGACATATACATACATACATACATGCAAGCAGCACCAATGTACTTGAACCGGATTTGTAAGATATTAATAATGCAGTTCACTGACCATCTTGGCCGGAAAGGGTCCACATTCTTGGGCCTCTGCCCATCTGCTCCATCCCTTTGGGCTGCTCCGGCTCTCCTCCTCCTCCAGGGTCCCTGGCTGAGAGGGGCTTCCCAAGTGCCTGGGATCCGGCCCCTCCAGGCTGCCTCTTCAGGGCCACAGAAGCCTCCCTCATATGGCCCTGGGGGTGGAGGGGGCCTTGCCAGGGTTCCCGGCCTTGGAGCTGGGCAGAAACGGCCCTTCCCAGCCCTCTCCCACCCTCTGGGCCTCCCACCTGCGGAGGGGAGGGGGATCCAGGCTGAGTCTTGGACCCACCAGCCTCACAGTCCAGCTGAAGGGTCGGAAAGGGCCAGGCAGGCAGATGGACACACACACACACACACACACACACACAGAATGGGGGGGGGAGGCTGGTGTCCTTCACTCCCCAAACGCCCCCCTCCCAGTCTGTGCATGGGACCCCCAGCAATGCTGCCATCAGCTGCTCCCCTGCAGGGAAGTCCTGGATTGTCTGGGGGAGGAGAGGAGAGGACAGTGGCCACTCCCCCCCCCCTTTGCTTGGCATTTGTGGGGAGACCCCTCAAGGCGAGATTCCTTCCCAGGGGCTCCCAAAGAGCATCCAAACGTTCCTGGCATCAAGTGGGGAAAGAAGCCTAAAAAGAGAGAAACTCCTGCACCAGCTGCGATTGGGGCTCGGAGGGGACAGGAACCCCCCCTCCTTGTGAGCCCCCCCCACCCCGCTCCAGCCTGCCCTCTGGCGGGACCCCCTTCCTGGAGAGGCTCCTCCCTGCCAGACCCTCTTGCAGCCTCTTGGACCCAGGGGAGGCTGGGGGGGGCGCATATCTAGGTGCAAAGGGCGGGGGGAGGGACACAATGTACCCGGGAAGGAGCCCTCCCCCCCTCTCCAGGGACTTCCCATCAGGCTGGGGAGCGAGAGAAGCCGAGGCGCGCAAGAGGCCAGCCACAGCAGCTCCCCTTGCGAGAGGGAGGCCGGAGAGGGAGGCGCCTTTGCGCCCCAATCCCAGCAGCCTTGAGAGACGGGTGCGGGGAGGGGATGATGGGAGCTCAGCTCTCGAGAAAGGCCCAGGGATGCCCTGTAGTCGTACTTCATGGGGGATAGAGAGTTCGTCTCTCTCATCTCCGCCTGCCAGAGCAGAGTGCAGCGCAAGGGTTAAGCCCAGAGAGTTGTGACATCCTAGAGCGGAAAGGAGCAACCGCTTCCTGCAGCGTGGAATTCTCTCCTCACCCCAGTACAGAAATCAATGCGGGCAACGTCCTCTCGCACATGCTCTGTTCGCCCTCTGAAGCCGCCCAGGATCGGAGGCTTCACTTCTCGAAACTTTGGGCTTGGGCATATCGATATTTGGAATATCAGAGAATGTAGAGATATATTTATTTTTGTACATTCCATTTTGGGGGTTTAGCGTGAGATTTCGTTTATCAGAGTGAGACAGTCAAAATTGGTTGAATTGCGTGAGTCTCACGCTGATTGCGTGAGAGTTGGCAGCCATGCAGTAGCACATCAGTAATTTCACATATATTTTCAAAGATAAGGAACAAACTGATCTATATAGCTCCTATGAATTGCTACTCAAAAATCAACTGTGGCAGTTTGTTTTACTCTTTTAATTTAAAAAGAAGCTTTGGATTACCATCCTCACTTTTTAAAATGAGGCCTTCTAGAAATGTTCAGAGAGAAAGACAAGAGTTTTGTTTCTAGTTTGCCTTCGTCCTTTCCTTTCTATTTCCATCACAAACCTCATCATTGTCATCATCATCATTTTAGCCATTTTCTGTCTATTGCAAGATGAAGGCCTCTTCCGCATGTTTCAAACCAATACTGTCCTGAACTGTCTTTTGCCAATTGGGCCTATTCCCATGCCGGACAATAAATGCTATGTCCTCTACCTTTATCCAGGACTTTAAAGTACATTTCCTTAAGGGTGGGTTTTGGGATGGAGTAGGGCTATAGAAACACACACACACACACATACACACACACGCACACACACATCCTCTAGCACGGAGCATTATAACACTCTTTGAATTTAATACTCTGGGTAGCATTTCACCAGAAAACCAGAAAAACTGCTACCAATGACATGAAGAAACTACAGTATCCACTAGAACTTGCAAATAAAGACAGGGAAGCAGTTTTTACCCTCTATAATAGCATCTGCAATATGAAATTTGTTATCTGCTTCTAGTGCAACTTGTCTACCTGCCAGCAGAGCCTTTTCTGTTGGCACGAAGACCAAACGGCACATGACACAATGGGAAATAGGGTTGGGGTGTTTTCTTTGCAAAAACAAAACAAAACAAAAGGCTTTTGTTTGATGGCTAAGGTGTGCAGGAACCCGGTTTTGAACGGTTCCAATCTGTGGGCAGGATTTGGCTTCCCCATTTTCCTATCTTTCCAGCCTTCATCCCTTGGAGGGACAGCTGACATACAATCTGAACCTACAGGGTAAATGGCATTGAGTTTCCCCTCGTGTGCTTGCCCCCACCTACTGCTGACAGAGCTCATCTCTCCACAGGCTGACATGTTTCCATGACAACCAAAATTCCAGGCTCTGGCTGCCTCTGATCTTGCCACCTGTTATTACTCCATTTCTCAAGTGTAAAGAACTGATTTGTGACCTTTTCCCCCTCGTCCCCCATCCCCACTCTCTCTTTTCAAAAGGCATAGATGGGTTTGAGAAATTAAAACTACCACCATCCCCACATCAAATAAACAGGAAGAGGAGAACAACACTGGCAGCTGAAAGTAGGCACGTTCCTGGAAGCGCCATGTGCATAGAGAAGAAGCAATTGAATCCCTGTTGGAGATGAGTCCACTTCCGGCTGGCTTTCTCCCAGCCATTTAATGAGAAATGAAAAAAGTCATTGCGGTAGGATTCAAAGGGAATGGTTCACTGCACAGACTGCACATTGTTTTGCCCAGGACAGGGGTGGGGACGGAAGCAAAATACAGCAGGCAGCATAAATTTCCCAGGGTGCTAAAGGACAAGCCAGATGGAGCTTACGTTTAAAAAAAAACAAAGTTCAGACATTTCCTCTTTATTCAAAAGGATTTGTGTACTCTCCTCTGCTTTTACTGTTGCATTTCTCTACTCCTCTTTCTTAGCATTTTTGATAGCCTGACTTTGTATGTGATAGGAAAATGCTAATATCACTACCATCTCAGCCAAGATGCCTTATCATTGCTCTTAAAGCCAGGTTTCTGTCATTACATTATAAGCCTTTCTCTGCCCCACTAATGCTATATATATATTCCAGATCAACTCACCATTTTGTTCAAAAGTTATTCTGTGATTTGCATTTGTTTCTGAACAAGGGTTTTAAACCACAAGGCAGTGCAAATGTAGCACCTGTTTGTAACTCTTTGAAGCAGTTGTGTCATCAGTACACAACACTGAGAAAAGATGAAGCTGGTTAGACAGGTGTTAAATTTTTTTTACTGGTATTTGTTTAGCTACTCATCTCACTTATATACTACTTAATTGACTATGGACCTATGACATTTTACAAGAATAATCAACAATGGATAATTTAATTTGCAACCTCTTGAGCATTCCCCCAAGTATCTTTCTGGAATCAGGTCTAAAACTTTATACAGCCCTATGCTGTTCAGTTTGCAGTGAATTTTAGAACATGTTTTATTACTGCTGGGCTCAACCCTAGTAAAAGCATTGGGTATAATTTTCAGAACCTGACCTATAGCCTGTATATTAAATAAGACTGAAGAGAGAATTTACTAGGAATTTGTAAACCATATTTATTTAATTTGTGTTAATATAATTAAATTTAAATGTAATTAAATGTAGTTTTTGACCTGGCCCTGCCTTCCTTTGGAATATTATTTAAAGGCAGGGATGCTTGTCAGCTCTGTGCTGGATAATTATTTAAGAATACTAAGTACAATTTATAAAGATAAAAATTTAAAAACTAAAATAATAAATGAGCTCCTGCAATGAAATGCATGCTTTGTCTGCCACCTATATATTGGTAATACCAAAGAAAACAAAGAAGAAAATGGTGCAGGAGGCTGTAAAGTACAATCTCAGTCTTATTAAGCTCTGACCAGCCCCATGCCACTCAAGTATTGATCTTAGGCCTGTTTGCTACTACCTTGAGCACTTATCATCTTCTAGCTAGTATACTAGCTGTGGATAATTGGAGTAGCAGTTTAACTTGTTTGGACAGTACTAAATTGAGAAAGATTGCTGTTCATCTGATGATACTAGACTAAATTAACATAACAATCTAAATCTCAAAATTGTTCCACAGATTCTATTACAAAATCTGATCCTATTCTGAAAGTATCAGGAACATTTGGTAAAAAATATTAAAATGGTATGAGATGATGTTTTCATATGTCATTAAGAGCCAATTTAATCTAGTGGCTAAGATAACAGGCTAGAAATCAGGAGATTGTGAGTTCTAATGCCATTTTAAAGCATGGAAGCTAGGCGGGTAATTTTGGTCAGTCATTATCTTTCAGCCCATGATGTCAGCTCAAGTGACAAGGCTGGTGGAGGAAGAGGGGGAGGAGGCTAGTTGTTCCTGATAAGAACAGAAAAATTTGTGAGGAAAGAAAGAAAGAAAAAGAAGAGGGCCAAACAGTGCAACAAATCAGGAAAAGAGAAGACTTGAAGTGGGTTCAAAAATAGGGCAGCTCTACAATTCCAGTGGTCCGTAGACAAAATATAAGTATCTACTCTACCATATCAAAACTCTGTTATCTCAAGCCTATGCTTAAAATACATTTTGAATCATTGGCGGGAAAGAGGCAGAAGATATTTGAAAAGAAGATTTCAGAACAGTGCATTCTTCTACTATGACTCAATAATATGGTAAGGATTATGATAGTCGAAAATGCAAATGACTTGGAAATTCCAGTAATGAAAGTCAGGGAGCATAATGAATATTAAGAAGACTAAACTAATGATAAGCTTGAAATTATTGAAGTAATGAGTAGCTTTTGCCCTTTAGGATTGACTATAAGCAATAAAGGAACTAACAGTCAAGAAATATGCTACAGACATATTGGCTATATTTGGTAGAATAACCAGTAAGGCCTTTTGTAAAGGCTGTGAAAATAACCTTGGGAGACAAAAGACAATAATCAGACAAAAGATATATTAGCCCATAGAAGGAATGGGAGGTGTGGGGAAGGTTGTCTTAGAAGGGACTTTTCCTAGTTCTCTTAAAGGCAAGGGAAAGCAGAAATCTTTCAGGCTTGCAAGATTGATATCAGTCCTTTGAGATAGACTAGACACGAAACCAAAACCATGAGTACTAATACTACCTTTATTGTAAGATTACAATAACAGAATATTGTCCATTGAACAATTTGGGGAGGTAGGGTTGCTTATGTTCTCAAGTATCCTTATGAAAGACATGAATGCCAATATGGAAAGTAGCCATGTGATCTGGACTATCTGTGTGATTAAAATATGCATATGGACTGTAATTTTACAACTATCTGAAAAAAACGGTTTTCATATACAATGTAGACAATAGGAATCAGTCATTAAAATATCTAATTTCTGATATGGTTGTAAATCAATATTTGTGTTAAACTTTGCACCTTTAGAAGGATGGGTCTTTGCAGATGAAGTATCAATATTTGTATATGGAAACGGAGATTATGGCAAGGCTTTACTATGCAACTAAGTACATTCATTAAAACTACAAGAGTGCTCTATGCTTATACAATTGTTTGGAATTTGAAAAGGATGTGCACAGTAATGGTCAAAGTCTATAACATCTCACCTTCTATCTTCTAGGAGGAATTTGGGCAAGAGGATTGCATTACTTCTGTTCACAAACATCTGCCAATAAAGAGACTATTATATTTAATGATAGTTGCCATTATTAGGAAACGCCATGCACCAAATATATGGAGAGGTAAAACAAATCAATGATAAAGTGAGAATTTTGGAGAATAAGACAGAAGTGCTTGATAAAGACCTGGGGGAGGAATTATATAATTTATTGGAAGCTTATGATCAAAATATTAGACAAAAAATATTAAAGTCTTGACAATTTTTCTCGATTGGAAAGAGGAAAATATGAAGACAGAAACTGATAAAGTTTTAAAAAACAAATTCTAGATTGATAGAACAAGAAAAAAGCCAAGGAATATTCTGGTGTATTTTGTTAGGAAGAAGATGACAAGGAATCAAGTTCTGCAATAGCATTTTTATACAAGATTGGAAATTAATAAGATATAATTGTTTTGAAAAATATTTCTATAGGAGAAATGAATACCCCTTTTAAAACAGTTGAAATTTATATTATGTTCTAATTTTAAAAGGAATTTTTATAAAATGCTGTGTTGTTGATATATGTCACCAGAGATAAAAATTTATGCTAGATATGTGAATAGTAATAGCACTAACAATAGCACTTAGACTTACATATCACTTTACAGTGCTTTACAGCCCTCTCTAAGCAGTTTACAGAGTCAGCATCTTGCCCCCAACAATCTGGGTCCTCATTTTACCAACCTCAGAAGGTTGGGAGGCTGAGTCAACCTTGAGCTGGTGAGATTCAAACTGCCAAATTAATCATTTTTTTTCCTAGAAGAACAAGTTTTTAAAGCAGGTGGTGATAGAAATTACCTTAATGTGTGGGTCTCAAAGGCTAGTCTTACTATTGCACATAGTTCTAGCCCATCTGGAACACCAGATTTGGATTATTTTTTTTAAAGTGCAGTAAATGACTACTTTTTTAAAGTGCAGTAAATGACACTCTCTCAGAGAATTTGTACCTTTTGAGAAGGTACAAAACACAGCTGCAGAAATATTGGTAGGAGTTGTTCTTGGGCACATGTTACTCAGACTTTATACCAATGTCACTAGCAGTCACTCCACTGATGAAACTGAAGATATTTCTAGTTCCTATTACCACAAAAATTATCTGAGACAATTTCCTTAAAAGGACAATTCCATTAAATCGGCAAGAGATGTTCTATTCTGTCTCCCATCAGTTCACCTTGTATTCATGCTAATGAGAAGATTCTTCAAGTCCAGCCTTTAGTGATTTTTTCTTTAATGATTTATAGTATCTTACAGCATCATCTAGCCATTGTTGGGCAAGATAATAGTAATGAGGACACATTCTATATTGCCTCAACAGTGGCTGCGTGATACTCGATGATGCTATAAATAAATCACCAGTGAGGAAATGGCCCGTGTAACAATGCAGCTCTGTCAAATCTAAATTCGAGAGCCACCCACCCTAGCAAGACATGAGAAACTGGCACTCTTTCCTTGCTTTATTCTGTGTACAAGGAAATCAACTAATTATGGAACAGCAATATTAACAATTACATGTACTGCAAGATTACATGTACCACAGCATATTTTACATCTGACCAATGAAATTGAATTGACTGGGTTTGAAACCTACCCCACCCCAAGACATCAATAACAATCTCAAAACAGATATAGACATCTTTCACATCTATGAGAATGGAGCACTTCTTGTTGCAGTACCCAGTACAAGGATTGTTTCTTATATTTAGGCCCTCTTTATTTATCTGTCACCATTGGTTGGAGGCCACTATGTTTTAAGAAATTTTAGCCTATATTTTGTTAGAAATTTTTGTTTCCTTTGGAAACAAAGGAAAACCAT
Organism: Hydrophis major; assembly: GCA_033807585.1. Classification (NCBI taxonomy): domain Eukaryota; kingdom Metazoa; phylum Chordata; class Lepidosauria; order Squamata; family Elapidae; genus Hydrophis; species Hydrophis major. The sequence goes on along the minus strand of CM066328.1, from coordinate 82,385,886 downwards.
TGTTTATCTTTGAGCATATGTGTTTGTTTCCTTTCTACTCCATTCGGTTAATCATGGAATGCTATACATTTATGTAAACCTCTCTGAGTATTCTGTTCAGAAGAAACTTTAAAACCTCTAAAATAAAATATACAAAATTATTCAGAAACCACCAGGGGTAGGTTTCTACCAGTTCTGTCCACCTCTGTAGAACCGGTAGCTCTGAAGAGCAGCAGACATAGAACTAGTTTTATGTCTACTGATGTTTTTGCCCACCCGCCCACCTGGGCTCATGCCTGATCTTTATTTCCTGATTTTTCAACTTCAGCTGCTGAACAAGGCACAGCTGCAGTTAAAAAAGCAGGAAAAGAGGGCTATTAAAAAAGCTGCATCTCTGCACACAGCGTGCTGATGACGATTTATAGGTGTGCGGCCTGCAGCGTGCAGGGAAGCACATCATAAATCACCGAGCCTTGTAAATCCTGAACCAGTAGTTAACCCTGTCATATCCCAGCCCTGGAAACCACTTGAACTTTCTTGTTTAGGTACTAAATGCTCTAAGAATCCTTATCATAGAATAACAGGTGATCTCTTCCAATGTTTCTATTTTCACCCTTGTTTTATATGACAGTTTAATAAACTGAGCAGGGAAGGGCTGTTAGTTTAGCCATTCCATTAGCCTGAAAAAATACCTAAAGTCAGAAATGGGGGGCACCAAGTTTATATTTAAAGTTTAATTCTAAATAGCTAGTCTCTATGACTGTTTAAAGAACATACAGAGAAACCGTGCCATTTCCAATTTTTTTGCTGTAATTGTTTCTGTAATAGGCAAATTTCTTAATAACCTCAAATCAGGTATATGATCCAACTTCCATGGAATCACAGACAAGTGGGGGCAGACAACTTCATTTAAGCAAGTTCATTTAAAAAGCAATTTCTGACTCTTAGGATGGCAAATGACCTTCCTGAAAATGTTTGAAGAATAGCCACTGAAATCTCAGAATTCAAAGAGGTAGCTGAATATTATTTCCAGTAGTTAGAATAAAGTTATGATACGTAATATTCCAGAAGCCCATAAAGTGTTTGCAATATTCTTCTCTTACCTTTCAGATTTTAAAAATTATGTGTAGGCTGTTGGTAAATGGATGAAGAGATGAATAGAGAGATAGAAATAAAGTACTGCAGATACATATAGTGAGGGATTTCAAAATTGACACCTTGTCAGAACCAGGACAGTTTATGGCTAACAAAATACATCTTTTCAAAAAGCTCATTTCCTGATTTGATTAAAAAAAAATAGAGAAAAGACAAAATAAAAGAACAACTTCTCAACCTCTTCACAAATAGAAATAGTTTGATTGCCTCTTCACCTCCTCTTTATTAACCTTCTGCTTATTAACAGATATAAAATTATTCACCCTTATCATCAACTTTTATCTATAGGCAATCCCAATGGGCAATGATTTTTTTCTCTTAGTCCAGGTCTCTGGAGTTGATATTTTTTCTTTCTTTTTTAACTTTAAAACCTCATCTGGTTTTTTATTATTATTATTATTTTGTATGTCCACTAAAATCTAGCTTATGCTGTTGTCTACAATCATTTTTTTCGGTAACAATTTCTTCCAGAAATGGCTTGTCATAAGAACACATAACACAGCAAACATTGTTGATACAAAGTCTTTGTGCAATTCCTCAAAAGTATCTCTGAATATCACTGTTGAGGTTATTCCCTGTTAGGAGAATGAGCGCATACAGGGAGACATAGTGAGAGTAGTATTTGAATAATATACACACAGCACACAGATACACTGTACAGTAAATGTAGGTTTTTACTTCCACAAACGTTTAAGCAAAGTTCAAACACAGTCCAAAGTCATTCACAGGTAAAATCAGTCAGTTTTCAATCCAGGGATAATCCAAAAACAAAGTCCAGTGTCAAAAACAGTTCAGTATCAGACTTACATCAAATCCAGGAATAAGCAGTCAATTAGAAGGAACGGCAATATTCTCCAACAGAAGGAAAAAGAGACTCACTGAGACTTCTTCTGAGACTAAGACTAAGACAACCCAGGTTTCTGGCTCTATCTTATGGCCGTTTGAGAAACCACACCCAATTACAAATTTTGCTTTTTCTTAAAGAGACAGTATTAAAATGTCTATCCTGGTTTATATATTTCCAACCCAAATTGCTGTTCGGTGACTTACATTCCTAACAATCACTATAAGTTACCTATCTTATTATGTCTCCGATATCAACAATAATTTTGTTTTCTTGTGAAAAGGCATTTATTCTTTACAATTAATTTCAAAACTCTTAATAAGCAAAATCAAATATTCTAATGCTTTCTTAATTCATTAAAAACTTTCTATAGGTAAAAGTTTGTATTGTTTATTTTAAAGTCTTAAACTTATATAGTTTCATTTTGTTATGTGAAGAATTGAAGGCGTTTAGAAGTGTGAACTCAGTATTTTTCAAAGCTGTTGGAGAAAGAATGGCAAATTGCCTCACCTCCTGGTTCCCCCATTTTCCACAGACTGCTTCTTTGCAGTCTCCTTGTAGGAGTGACCCTATGGAACACAACATAGACAATCTCTCCTCCTCTCTTTCTCCAGAGAAGGCCAAAGAAGATTGGCTCCTTGACCTTAGCCACAGTCATCAGATCCACTTTTCACTTGAGACAATTTGGGAGCCACTGTGGTTGGCACAGAATATTTAATTTGGTCAAAAATCAAATAATGTGTTACACATATGTATGGAGATTCTCAATTATCTAGGTCCTGGTTGTCCCAAAGGTGCTTTTCAAAAGATAAATGACAGAGCTGAAGAAGCTTCTTCGATGAGAAGCAAAACATTTTTGAGGAAAGGAAGTCCAGTTGCCTTTTGAGAAGCACCTTTGGGACAATCTGGTTACACCTTTCTACAATTCCAAGAGGTGTGAATCCATTCACGTACCGGGAGCTTTACTATACGAGGGGCAAGGGATTTAATTACATTGCAACAACTGGAACTTTTGACTCACCCTATAAACACCACTGGCTGACAACCAGATAGGAAAACATACAGAATGAAACAGACTTCTGGGAAAAGTCCAAGACCTCTAAATCACCACTCTGCAGATTCAGCCCAGCTCTAACAATTTACCATTAGCCATAAGAATTCTTGCAAAATTGTAACCATTCTGAACAAAAGGATTTCAAGGGCTAGAACTTTTTGACTCACCTGATCTGGGAAGGGACAATAAACTTAGGAGTTAAAAAACATGATGATATAGTAGCAAAATGAATGTTTTTTGGCTACTACGTCTGTTTATTTAATTCACTGCATATACTTTTTAAGAGATTTTATCATGTCAGGCAATCCATTTAAATGTATTTTGACTGTTTATCCAATACTGAAAATATTTGATTCCCATGCTTTCCAAATTTTTCATCCTCTGCCATAAAACAGCTCTGGGTGAAAGGGAGGTCTTATCAGTGGCATCACATTTGCCAGAATCATGAAAGTGGATTTAATTTGGAACTTTCTCCATGCTGAGTTATGGCTGGTGAACAACTGAAGATTGACTAATTGACTTAAGATACTTGATGACTTGGGGCTGTTTATTTATTGATGTAATTATTTTATTACAAATATTTTTATAACAGCCATTTTAATCTGACCCTTGGCAGTAACATATAAAACAATATAAATAAACACAATGAATGTAGATGGCTACCCACTGCTTCTTCTATTTTTTGTTATTGGTAATCTTGTGGGATGATAGTTCTAAAAATGTATGAAATTATATTGTGGAATTTTTTTTTCAAAACAAGGAAAATTGACAATATATTTTTATGAAATATGTAAAACAATTCATAGAAAATTATTGGTAGCCATTGCATCGGCATTAATAAATTAGCTAATTAATTCACAGAATAATTAGGGTTTTTCCTTGCATATATTTGCAGTTTTATTTTTTATACTGTATCTATTATATTTTAAAAGAAATATCACATATGCTTCAGATTATCAAAAAAAAATTCTTAATTCAATGAGATTTAATATTTTCATAAGTTTACGTTTTATCTCGATCACATGGGAGTTGATTTCCAGACAAAGAAAATAGATTTACAATAAAAAGTTGAATAGTTCAGCATTAGAAAGATAAATATAAGCCTCCAACTATTCTGTGCTTTAAAGAATTGATTAATATAGAAAACCATAGATGACTATAATGAATCATGGCTTCAAGTTATTGATATGTATTGTTATACATTATTTTTTTCCAGCTTTCCTCTTTTCTTTTATAGTTTTTGTATTTATTTATTAAAAATAAAAAAAATAAAAGAAGCACCTTATATTATACTACCAAATATAACAAAATAGCAGTTTATACTAATTTAGAATTATACTTCTAAAAAAAGACTAAAAGCCTGTCTAAAGCTATGCTTTCATCTGATAAAAAACCATTATTATTTAAGCTTCTTTGACAGGTATGCAACTTAACATTTCCCCATTTCTTCTTATCAATAGAGAGTTACATCATACCACCAATATTATTTTACTTCCAATAACACATTCACATAATAAAATACATTATAGAGAAGCAACGTGTTCCTACAGCCATTTACTCTCTTAGAAAGGTGCAATGTTTTATAAAAATTTATAAAGGGTTCACTTTTCAATCCAACATCCAACCTTCTGTCATTAAAAAATGAGGCAAATAGAACCTCAATACATTTTTGATAATGTTCAAATGCTTCGGTAGCAAAAAAATATTGTTGGACCTAAGGCCAACAGTAAATCTTTTTCTTTAACCAAGAACTTTGTCTCTTATTTGATCCCTTAATAGGGAACTTTACAAAGCTTGGGAATTTTGTCCAGTGACAAGAAGGAAAAAGAAATGAAAAGGGAACATATATGTTGTTCTCAAAATGAACCACTAGAAAACTGTTTTGTCTTGTCTCTTCTCCACATGTTCATCCCAGAGGAACAGTGATGGAAAGCGACCCACTGCTAAGCTAATGGGAGATCTGAGACAAATTTTGGATTAGCTGAGCTCAGCATCTGGAAAAGCTGCAGCTGATTAGTTCCATTAAAAAGCCTGGTCCTAGCAATTCACAGAGGAGCAAAGTAAGCATAGCCATAACTGTAATGCAAAGATGGATGCAGCAGTGGGAGGGTATAATAGGGACTGGAGCTTTACATTCTAAACTATAAGGGGCCCATATATCCTACTCACGTTTATGATTTTCATTTCTGTGGACAGGTGGTGAACATGTCTCCTGTTCCTGAGCATCATCCCCTTCCTCGCTAGCAAGGTGAGTGTGAGCATAGTGATAGCTCAGTCCTGGTCGATTCTTATAGCGCTTGCCACAGACTGCAAACACAGAAAGTGTAGAGAACAATAAAACAAGTTGAGTAAACGTTACATCAGAAATACTGGACTCCTCTTGCATACTTCTACACAAGTTGTCTGCCTATGTCAGTCAACAGAAGTTCTATTTCTTGACTTAAAGTTTTGCATCCTAAAGAAATGTCATACTCCAAGAAGTTGTGCATGCTTCAAAAATTATGCACCATATACAAGTGTGAGTACCAAACATATGTGACATTCGTTAAAACCACCTGATATTTTTCAGGCTTTTGAACAGCTCTGAAAGAAAAGTACTGCTGCTTTAAGCATTCCATTCATTAAAAGTAACATTGTTAGATGAAGTCCGCACATGAAAGTCCTATTAAATTGATTTATTGCTAAAAATCCTATGCACAGGGATCTTCTCAACTAATGATCAGCACCTGCTTGGAGTTAGATGAGAGTCAACCAAATTCGGGGGGGAGGGGGGGTGTCGACAGTCCATCTGTGGCTATGTAGGGATTTTAGGCTGATCCCCCTTTTTAACTCTGCCTCTTGCCTCTGCCAGTCCTTCTCCTACAAATATGATTGTTCAAGTACAGCTGTATGACACATGTGAGTCTGGTGGTGCAGTGGTTAGAATGCAGTACTGCAGGCTAATGCTGCCTATAGCCAGGAGTTTGATCCTGACTGGCTCGAGGTTGACTCATCCATCCTTCCATGGTTGGTAAAATGTGAACTCAGAGAGTGCTGTAAAGCACTTTGGAGAGGTATATCAGTCTAAATCAGTGGTGAGATTCAAAAAATTTCACTACTGGTTCTTTGGGTGTGGCTTGGTGGCCGTAGCATGGCTTGGTGGGGGTGGCAGGGGAAGGATACTGTAAAATCTCCATTCCCTCCCCACTCCTAGGGGAAGGTCATTGCAAAATCCCCGTTCCTTTCCCAACCCACTAACCTGATTTCCAGCACCATTTTCCTGTGCAGGGCAACTAAAGAAGACCCAGCCAATCAGATGGCAGAGAATAGATGGGAGCTGGGGCCAGTCAGAGGTGGTTTTTCCTGGTTCTCCGAACTACTCAATATCACCACTACCAGTTCTCCAGAACTGGTCAGAACCTGCTGAATACCCAACTCTGGTCTAAATACTATTGCTATATGTGGTTCCCTGATTCCTACCCCACCCATCTTATCTTTTATCATCTAGAAATGACCAACATTTAGAGAATCAGATCCTGCATTTGAGGCACATGCTACATATACATGCAACATCTAAATACTATATGTGCTGTCTCATACAAAAAAGTCTATTCCATATCTGAATATAAAACACTAGGTGAGAACTTGCTTTAAATTAGTTGAGTTGAAACTAGCTTCTGAACCCTAGTGATCAAAGCTGAATTCACTGATGTGCTAGTTATCTGCATATCTCATGTTAAGTTAAAACAAAAGCTGTCCTCTCATGCTGGCTCAATATAGTAGATTGGTTTGAATCTATTTGATCTGTGTTATATAGTAAGTTAGAATAAAAACAACAGATTCACAGAATAACAGAGTTAGAAGGGGCCTTGGAGGTCTTCTAGTCCAACCCTTTGCTCAAGCAGGAAATGCTATAACATTTCAGACAAATGGTTATCCAACCTCTTCTTAAAAACCTCCAACAACTTCTGGAGATAAGCCACTCCACTGATTAATTGATCTAACTGTCGGGCTATTTCTCTTTAGTTCTCGGTTGGTTCTCTCCTTGACTAATTTCCATCCATTGTTTCTTATCCTATTTCAAGTGCTTTGGAGAATAGATTGATTCCCCCTTCTTTGTGACAGCCCCTTAGATATTGTACCACTGCCATCAATATCACACCTGTTGTGTATGCAACAAGATTAATAAAGTGTGAGCTTGGAGTAAGTGCAGGGTTCTGGCCCTGCACTTCTGATTGGCTGTTAAGCGGCCAGACCGGATTGGCCCATTCCGGGGAATCCGATTGGCCCTTAACAGAGAGTTCTTATTGGTTATAAGAGCTAGTGTTCCTAGCTCGTTATTGGTTAAATGTTACAGGGTTTGCCAATATAAGGCGGGTTTTACTGCTGTTGAATTGAAGAAGTCACAATGTAAATAAAGAGCTGAAGTTCACCGTTCAGAGGCTTGTCTCCATTCTTTCTCGCCCATGCTCAAAACTTAACACTGGCGACGAGGGTGGGATATGGAGATATCTGAACCAACAAAACTTCGAAGAACACTGAGCACGTGACAGACGACGCCAACAACGGAACCATGTCCGGCGGCATCGTACCACCTGCTCCGTTCGATCCAACACAAGAAGACTGGGAGTCTTACATGGATCATTTCCAAATGTTCCTAGAGATGAACAACTTAAAGGATGCCACAGCCGGGAAGAAACGGGCAGTGTTCCTAACGCATTGCGGTCCAACCATATTTAAGATGGCTAAAGCACTAGCCAAACCCCGAGAAGTGAAGGCCATGGATTGGGACGACCTCGAACCTATCCTGCGAGACCACTACGCCCCGACCATGCCTACGCTCGTGAGACGCCACGAGTTTTATCAAAGAAGCCAGCGAAAGGGAGAAAGTGTGGTCGACTTCATAGCAGACCTCCGAAATTTGGGAGGCCTCTGCGGATTCACCGATCTAGAAGAAGCATTAAGAGATCGCATAGTTCTGGGATTAGATGCACCAGGCGTCCAAAGCAAGCTGATGGCGAAAGGCGACATCAGCCTTGCCGACGCCATTGCCGATGCTACTGCAGCAGAAGCAACCAGGAAGTCGGCTGCACAACTACGCCGAAACCGCACTCCGGTTCCACCACCGGCCAGCGAAATCTCACCTAGTTCAGAAGGGCAGCTCGCGACAATGCACCACAAGGACCTCTCTTCGTCGTCAGACAGCGACAAAGAAGGGGTCCATCGACTGCGGTCCGACCGGGACCCTCACCCGAAGCCCTTACACCCTTGTGCTGGTTGTGGAGCCAACCATGCCAGATCCGAATGCAAATTCCGTGACGCATTCTGCCATGAGTGCAGGAAACGAGGCCACATCAGACGGGTCTGCCGCAGCTTGCCAGGACCCAGCCAGGCCTCAAAAGGGGCTAACTATCGCCAATCGACAGGAAACCATCCTGTAAGGCGAGAGCCAATAAACCACTCCTACAGAAATCGAGCTTTGCAGAGAGAAGAGGCTCACCATACTATCACTATCGGTCACGCCTCAGCCTTGGACACTAAGAAAATCCGAGTCACGGTAGCCATTGAGAACCAGCCTTGCCACATGGAAGTCGACTCGGGATCATCCCTCTCGATGGTGTCATGGAAGACACTCAAGCAACTCATCCCCACAATTCAATGCCAAGATCTCCGTTTCCAACGCCTCATCCTCAAGGACTACCAGGGAATCGAATTTCCTTCGTCGGGTCCTGCAGAGTCCGAGTCTCCTTTGTTAGGGATAACATTGTTTAAATATGTAAATATGTAATTATAGTTTATATGTTAAAGTGTCTGCAACTTTAAATATGGGAATGTAATTAGGGGAGTGGTTGTGAAAGCACTTTAAAAGAAGCAAGACGACAGCTTGCTCTCTCTCTGGCTTTGATGATCCCTAATTACTGCATGGATTCAAGACTGCGTTACTCGAACGAGAGAGAGACAAAGGACTGATTTGTAAGTGAACTGACATAGGATATTCCACAGGGATTTTGCTAACTGAATATCCTTGAATGGACTGACTAAATGATACATGACTATTGGACTGTTATTTTGACTATGCTATGAACTCATAATGGAATAAACTATATTTTTGATAGCACAAGCGTATCTGTTATTTTTACTGTATGATAACAAAACATACAAACTTATCTCACTCATTTATCTGTGTGCCTATCTGACTAACGCTGCACATTCTGTTTAGCTTGTCTCCTCAACCCTGGTTGAGGAACCCAGGCTTAACACTGGTTATGGGCCCAGAAGCTGCAAAGTCAGTTTAACTAGGATAAAACAGATTTATGTAAAAGTGAGAATTTGTATTGTTGTACATTACAGTAAACAGACAGCTGTGTTTTATTAATTATATTTTTATATCCATATAAGAAAAACATGGCACAAGTCAATCTACAAAGTTTGTCCCTTATATCCAAGCTGGATGGAACAAACTATGTATCATGGTCTATGAAATGTAGTCTACTTCTATGAAGAGAAGGTCTGTGGAACATAATTGAAAATCCACCAAACGTAGAGGAATGGGATCCAGAGGATGATGAAGATAGACTAAAAATAGAAGAATATATGCATAAAAATGAACAAGCTATTTGCATAATAGGTTTAACACTGTCTGACCAGCAACTTGTTCATATCCGTGGAGAGCAAACGGCTGTTGGGTGTTTGGCAGAAGCTGAAGAGGATTTATGTCTGAGATAACGTTGGTGCTCACATAAATCTAACACAGAAGCTTTTCAGCACGCATCTCCAGAAGAATGGTGATATGCTGAGTCATTTGGAAACTATGAAAAGCATTTTTCAAGAACTGCACGAGAAAGAGCTTATTTTCTCTGAACTACACCAAGTCTATATAATTCTATCATCACTAAACGAAAGTTATGACAACTACGTCACTTCCCTTGAAATTTTGCCTAAGGAAAGTTTAACTTTAACTGATATAACTGGCAGATTGATTGAAGAGGCCAGAAGAAGACTTGAAAGAGATGAATTAAGGAGGGAACAACCTCAAAAAGAAGATAATAAATCTCCTACTGCATACGCAATTAAAAAGTGTTTTAATTGTGGAGGAAGAGGACATTTGGCAAGATTTTGTAAAAAAGCAAAATGCCAGAACGCTGGCCAGAATACAAAAAGTCATCAAAAGATAAATAAAAATTTAGAGTTAGCCATGTATATTAACGAAGCTGTAAAAAATAATTTATGGGTGGTTGACAGTGGAGCATTCCACTGTATAACAAATGATAACAAAAATTTTATTAAAATGTCCCAGAGCACACAGCAGATATCGTTAGCCAATGGCTGGAAACTGAAAGCTAAAGGTTAAGGTATAGCATATTGTTCTTTTACAAAAGAGAATGTAAAAATGTTATAAGTACCACAACTTAAGTTTAATTTAATTTCAGTTAGAATTTTAGTTAAACTAGGATATGTAGTTACCTTTAAAGGAGATAACTGCATAATTGAGAAAGAAGATAAGAAAATTACTGCATCTTTAAGAGGTGAATTATATGTGTTAAATGATAATGGTTTAAAGGTGGCTAATACAGTTTATGATAATAAGAAACCTCATGATGAATGTATTCACTTGTTACACCAATGGCTAGGGCATTTAAATTTTAAAATGCTTAAGAAAACTGTTGAATTATCAAAAGGAATAAGTTTGAAACCTTGTAATAAGTATTTGCAATGTAATGCCTGTAATCAAAGCAAGAGCAAGGTCATACCGGCTAATAGAGTTGATGGATTTACTACCAAAGAGCCTTTAGAAGTAGTATTTGCTGATTTAATAGGTCCGAAAAAACCAAGTGTAGGAGGAGCTCAATACATACTCAGTATAATGGACCATTATTCTAGATATGGGTTTTGCTATTTAATGAAGAGCAAAACTGAAACGTATCTAAATCTCTTTAATTGGATAAAATTTGCTGAAAGGAAAACTAAAAAGAAATTAAATAATGGTGCGGAATTTACAAATAATAAATTCCAGAATAGACTTAGAATGTTAGGTATTCAACATAAAAAGTCTGCACCATATAGGCCACAACATAATGCCTTTATAGAGAGATGAGGCCAAACATTACAATCAATGGCACAAACTATGATGTCTGATTCAGGATTACCTGACAATTTATGGGGAGAAGCAATAATGTGTGGTAATCATATATTAAATAATGTTGTTAATTCAACAACAGGTGAATTACCATTCACACTGTGGCATGGTACAAAACCTGATTTAAGTTACATGCACACATTTGGAGCACCAGCATGGGTGCATATCCCTTCACAACTCAGACACAAAGGACAGCATAGAGATAAAAGATTATTTTTTGTAGGATACAAACCTAATCATAGATCTTATAGATTCTGGGAACCAGGTACATCTAGAGTTTACACCAGTGCTAGTGCTAAATTCCTAGAACATGTAGGATGGAACAGATTAGAGCAAGATTTAAATAACGAAGTAATTATTGAACCCTACAAAAGGCAGAAAGATCAGACTTGTTATAAGAAGAGTCCAATTAAAGAAGAAGTCCACGAAGAACAAATAGGATCAGAACAAGAAGAAACAGTTGATCAGGAAGAGTTAGATAATCAAAAAGAGTTAGTTAATGAAAGTCCACCAGTAAGTCCTGTAATACCTAGACGTACTACACGTATAACTAGACCACCTGATAGGTATCAAGCAAGTATTGTTTGCCAAGTAACTAAAGTTCCAACTAGTGTAGATGAACTTAGGATGTATCCTGCTAAGGATCAGGAGAATTGGCAAAAGGCAATGGAAAAAGAACTAAATTCATTAAAGGTAATGAACGTTTATGAAGATGCTAAATTACCTCCAGGAGAAAAATCCATTGGGTGCAAATGGACATTTAAAGTAAAAACTGGAAATGATGGGACTGTTACCCATAAAGCTAGGTTGGTAGCTCAAGGATTTAATCAAACTGCATCTGATTACGATGAAGTTTTTGCGCCAAGTCTTAAAGCAACATCTTTAAGAGCAGCATTAGTGTGGGCAGCTAAGAAAAACTATGTCATTAACCATTTAGATGTAGAAACTGCTTATCTGCATGCACCATTGCAACACACTATATATTTGAAAAAGACAATGATTATAAAAGACAATAAAGTGAATAGTAATGATTGTTGGAAACTCAAAAAGAGTCTTTACGGGTTGAAACAATCTGGTTTTGAGTGGAACCAATATATTGTGAAAGAGTTAAACAATATAGGTTTTAAATCTGGTTTAGCAGATCCATGTGTGTTTAAAAGAGAAAATAATGGAACGGTGTCATTATTGTTATTATTTACAGATGATATTGCTTTGATAACTAAGACTAATAATGAAGCTAATGAGATTATATCATGATTAGCTAAAAAGATAAAATTAAAGCATTTAGGTGAAATTATAAAGTATCTAGGATTGACAATTAACAAAACAAAAAATGGATTTAAGATATCTCAAGAAGATAAAATTTGCCAATTAATTAAAACGTATAAAATGGAACTTTGTAAACCGGCAAAGACTCCAATGAGTCAGGAAGTTTGCCAAACCGATGATCAAAGACCCAAATTTGATAAGTCCATATATCAATCTTTGATTGGTAGCTTATCATATATCAGCAATTGGTCAAGGCCTGATATAGCTTATAGTGTTAATCAGCTGGCACGTTTTAGTTCAGATCCACATCAATGTCATTGGCAATCATTAAAGAGAATTTTAAGATATCTTAAAGGAACAATGAACCATGCATTGTATATAGAACCAAAGGGTGATTTGAGTCTTAGTACCTATGCAGATGCAAGTTTTGCAACTGACATAAACACTAGAAAATCAACATCTGGGATGGCTATATTATTTGGTAAGACACTAAAAGGGTGGAGGTCAATCAGACAACAGCATATTAGCTTGTCCACGATGGAAGCGGAATTTTCATGTCTGTCATTACTATGCACTGACTTGATTTTGTACAAACAGTTATTATTAGACATGGGTATAACTGTTAAAGATTATTGTGTACGAGGACAACCAAGCAGCCATAAAGTTAGCTACTAATATAGCTGTAAAAACTAGATCAAAGCATACTGATTTAAGATACTTAAATATTAGAGAATCTGTAAAGAATGGGCTAATTAAATTGGAATACTGCATGAGAGAAGAAAACATTGCAGACCAATTTACAAAAGCTCAAGGAGTAAGCAAGTTTAAAGAGAGTTGGAACAAATATGATTTAAAGATGTAAATAGTTATATTTATTATTATTTCCTAAAAGGGGAGAATGTTAGGGATAACATTGTTTACCCTAACTGGTTTAGGTAAAATAATATATATGTAATTATAGTTTATATGTTAAAGTGTCTGCAACTTTAAATATGGGAATGTAATTAGGGGAGTGGTTTTGAAAGCACTTTAAAAGAAGCAAGACGACAGCTTGCTCTCTCTCTGGCTTTAATGATCCCAAATTACTGCATGGACTCAAGACTGCGTTACTCGAACCGGAGAGAGACAAAGGACTGATTTGTAAGTGAACTGACATAGGATATTCCACAGGGATTTTGCTAACTGAATATCCTTGAATGGACTGACTAAATGATACATGACTATTGGACTGTTATTTTGACTATGCTATGAACTCATAATGGAATAAACTATATTTTTGATAGCACAAGCATATCTGTTATTTTTACTGTATGATAACAAAACATACAAACTTATCTCACTCATTTATCTGTGTGCCTATCTGACTAACGCTGCACATTCTGTTTAGCTTGTCTCCTTAACCCTGGTTGGGGAACCCAAGCTTAACATCCTTCAAGAAGCACACAGCGTACTTACCTTTAACGGTCATCGATAGAGATAGGCCTAGCCTACTGGGCCTCCAATGGTTTGCGCCACTTGGCATTGAAGTGGCCGGCATAAACCGAGTCAACGGCGGTGATTGGGAGGAAGACCTTATCTATGAGTTAAGGGACATCTTCGCGGACAGCTTAGGCGAGTACAAGGGGACCCTGATTTCATTCAGTCCAGATCCAAAAATAGCTCCCATCCGTCTAAAGCCCCGTCAAGTTCCGTTTGCCTTAAAATCAAAAATTGACAAACAACTCGACAAACTGATAGCTCAGGGAGTGTTGGAGCCCATCGATCACTCCCCATGGGAAACTATTGTAACACCCATTAAGCCAGACGGGTCAATCCGAATTTGTGGGGACTACTGGGCCACTTTGAACCACGCCCTGCAGCAGAACGCGTATCCAGTTCCGATGGTGCAGCACCTCCTCCATTCCCTGGGGGGTGGGAAAGGTTTCGCTAAATTGGATTTAGCTCAGGCATATCAGCAATTACCAGTAGATGAAAAAATGGCACAGGCCCAAACTATTGTGATGCACCAAGGTGCCTTTAAATGTACCCGGCTGAAATTCGGAGTGAGTGTAGCCCCGGGGATTTTTCAGAGCCTTATGGAAAGGTTATTGCAAGGAATTAAGGGCGTGGTCCCCTATTTTGACGATGTATTAATTGCAGCCCCTACAAAAAAAATCTTACAGGACTGGTTAAAATTAGTCCTAAAAAAATTCCAAGAGGCCGGTCTTAAGGTTAAAAAAAAACAAATGTAAATTGTGTACTGACAGTGTTGAATTTTTAGGGTACCTGATTGATAGCCAGGGCATTCACCCTACTGAAAGTAAACTAAAAGCGATAAAAAACACTCCCAGGCCACGAAACAAGGCCGATCTCCAGGCGTTCCTAGGCCTCATCAATTTTTATAATGTATTTTTACTGCACAAAGCAACTGTCGCTGAACCATTACACCGATTGTTAGATAAAAAAGCAAATTGGTTATGGGGTTACCGTGAAGAACAGGCGTTCCGAAATGTTAAAAAACTGCTCACTTCTGACTCTGTACTCATGCAGTATAACCAGACTTTGCCGTTAGTTATAACCTGTGATGCATTGCCTTTCGGGGTGGGCGCCATTTTGAGCCACGTACTGCCTAATGGGAACGAAGCCCTGTTGCATATTTTTCAAAGACTCTTTCAAAAACGGAGCAGAACTATGGACAAATTGATAAAGAAGCCCTCGCAATTCTCTCAGCTGTGAAAAGATTTCACGAATATGTGTATGGTAGGGTTTTTACTATTGTGACTGACCACAAACCTTTGTTAGGGATAATAGCCGGAGATAAGCCGACTCCCTACATATTATCCCCTAGGATGACCCGATGGTCAGAATTCTTAGCTGCTTATAACTATCGGCTGCAATACCGCCTGGGGAAAGCCATTCCCCACGCCGATGCATTGAGCCGACCACCGCTTCCAGAGACTCTCAATGATCTGGCACCAACGGTAACCACGAGGCACTCAACTCGCAAATCGAGGCACTCAACTCGCCGGTACTGACCGCCCGAGATATCGCGAGAGAAACCAAACGCGACCACACCCTAGCACGAGTCCTAGGCTGGGTAGAACGCGGATGGCCATTGGACCAGTTATCAGATGACTTCACACCATTCAAGTCTTGACAGACAGGGCTCTTCTCCCAGAAAGGCTGTGTCATCCGGAGGGAGAAACGGTTTCACCTCAGGGAATTGCAGAAAATGTGGGCAACGACGTAGAAGTGAACTCTGAACCAGAAACAGCACCACTGCCAAACAACGATCTACCTCAGCATGATTGCAACCAGCCGATACAACGAAAATCAAAGAGACTAAAAAGACAACCATCCTACCTAAGGGACTATGTAACTGCGCCCTGAAATAAGAAGCCAGGGGGAAGGGGTGTTGTGTATGCAATAAGATGAATAAAGTGTGAGCTTGGAGTAAGTGCAGGGTTCTGGCCCTGCACTTCTGATTGGCTGTTAAGCGGCCGGACTGGATTGGCCTGTTCCGGGAATCCGATTGGCCCTTAACAGAGAGTTCTTATTGGTTATAAGAGCTAGTGTTCCTAGCTCGTTATTGGTTAAACATTACAGGGTTTGCCTATATAAGGCGGGTTTTACTGCTGTTGAATTGAAGAAGTCACAATGTAAATAAAGAGCTGAAGTTCACCGTTCAGAGGCTTGTCTCCATTCTTTCTCGCCCATGCTCAAAACTTAACAACCCCCAGTCCTTCTTTTCATTAAACAGAACTTACCCAATTCCAGCAACCATTCTGCAGATGTTTTAGCCTCCAGTCCCCTAATCATCTTCATTGTTCTTCTCTGCACTATCTGAATGAAAATGCACTTCTCTGCACTTTGCACTCTTGTCTGCAGTCTGCACTAAAATGCATTAGCCAACCACAGATCATATTTGGCCCCTGATGACAGCATGATTTTCATTTGCATGATACATTTGTGAATTTGTTTATAGTATTTATGTCTTTGTGATCTTTAGTGTGTATTTCTGTACAAGTTTTTCTCAAGACAAACACAGATTATAGATGCCCCCAATTAAACTTAATCTAAGTGAGTGTTAGGTTTCTAGAAGAAAACCAGCCATTTAGCTGCCAAACCTCAGTGGCATGATTTCAGAGACCTGGAAAATCACAAATGCAATGTTTGGGAATCACAATTGCAATGTCTGGGATAATAGCAATAGTACTTAGAGTTATATACCATGGGGTGGGATCCTACCGGTGTAACTACCGGTTCAGTAATTTATGATTTGCACACGCATGTGAATCGTCATCAGCTTGCTGCCTGGACAGGTGCGCAGCGGTTGAAAAAGCACTTTTTAGCGGTTGAAAAAGCACTTTTTTTCTGCTTTTTCAACTGCAGCTGTGCCGCACAAAGCAGCTGAGGTTGAAAAACCAGGAAATAAAGGTCAGATGAGAGCCCGCGCGGGCGGTTGGGCCAAAACAGCAGCAGACATAGAACTGGTTCTATGTCTGCTGCTCTTCAGAGCTACCAGTTCTACAGAGGTGGACCAAACCAGTAGAAATCCTACCCCTGTATATACCGCTTCACAGTGCTTTACGGCCTCTCTAAGCGGTTTACAGAGTCAGCATAATACATAAATATTAATTGCTTATCAACACATGAACATAATTATGATATGATATACCTACATTCTGCACTGACAAGTGTGAAATGAATAACCAATATTTAAAGTGAACATATTTTAGGCATCCCATCTCTGTAAGACAGAAAGCAAGCTAATGTGTAAACTTCAGAATATTACTTCTGCTGTTTAGGAGTAATAGCTATCACATTCAAATTGAAATGAGTTAATGGAAGAAAAATGCCTAAAAGAAACAGAAGTTAGGTGTACAGGGCAACTGCCTTGAAACACTGGAAGAAAAAAACCACACTAATTTGTAGTAGTCATCAGGAACAAAACAGCAATGTTTCTTATGCAACACAGGCATTTCAACACTGTTATTAACAAGAACATTAATTAAAAGGCAAAAGGCAAGAATGACACGGTCATTGCTGAGAAGACTTTAAGATTATAGTCAATGCCTTTTCATCTAAAAATTAGTGAGAAAAATATAGAATATTTAATAAGAAATTATGCTACCTATTTGCATGAAACACCTCTCACCTTGCACTCTATATTTACCTTGGCAGAAAAGTATCCAGCTTGATGGAACAAATTTCTCTAAAGTGAGTTATTAGGGATAAAACACCTAAAACTGAAGGGAATGTTGGAAATTCTATATGGTTTTTGAACTGAATTTTCTATAACAAAAATATTATTTATACATACGATGGAGTCCAAATGAATTCTAGATTAGTATAATAGATACTATTAAAAGAGTAACACAGCCTAAGGAGTCAGGGTGCTTGTTGATATGTAGATGATGAATGCTTAATGTGCATTTTGTATCCATGGAGAAAAACCCAAAATATAGTGATTGATTCATTCACTTATTGATTATGGGCCATCTAGTCAGTGTCAATTTTAGCAACCATGTACTATAGGTGGATTTTCTCCAGGACATCAATAGAGTAGAGCAAGAAATAAGCAGAATTTTTTCCAAAAAAAGAACATTAATGAAATTCTTATAAAGAGCAATTACATTCTGAAGATACTCTTCCATAAAATGGATCCAAAGTGAACAGAAATTATTCAACTGAGTACACAGATATTGCTCAGATGTGTAATTTAAGTGACACTTATATTTAAGGATTTGTGGAACTTTTAGTAATATACAAAAATCACTTGGAACAATGAACCCACAACTGGAACCAAAATTTTCATTACTAAGTAAAGTGGTGGTAGAGTTAAGTAACAGGATAATAGATAATCAGAGTTGGAAGGGCCCTTGTAGGTCATCTAGTCCAACTCCCTGCCCAAGCGGGAGACCCTACACCATTTCTGACAGATGGGAGTCCAATCTCTTCTTGAAAGTCTCAAGGGATGGTGCTCCCACAACTTCCAAGGGCAAGCTGTTCCATTCATTGATTGTTCTCACTATCAGAAAGTTTCACATAATTTCCAGGTTAAATTTCTCCTTGTTCAGTTTCCATCCATTATTCCTGGTCTGGCCTACAGGCGCTTTAGAAAATAGCTTGACCCCTTCCTCTCTTGGAAGACTACTATCATGTCTTCCCTGGTCCTTCTTTTCACTAGACTAGCCATGCCCAGTTCCTGTAACCGTTCTTCATATGTGATTGTTAAACAATTGTTAAATGAATTCTGCTTCCCCCATTGATTTTGCTTGTCGGAATCTGGTTGGGAAAGTTGTAAACAGCAATCAAATAATGCCAAGATGTTGCAACCAATGTAATTACATGCTGGTTATCAATCACCTGAATTTTGATCATGTGACCATGGGGATGCTGTGGAAGTGTAAGTGGAAGAACTGATCATTAAGTCACTTTTTGCAGTGCTGTTGTAATTTTGAGCAGTCACTAAATGAATGAGGCCTGTGTAATGCATCATGCAATGAAAGTTATATAAAACCAATAATGATACTAAAAAGAATGCAGCACATTTTCAAAATGGAGGGAAAACAAAATACAAAAATGCCTTTAACAAACAAAAGTCCAAGCTATTCATCTTCAATTTTATCTCAAAACTTCTCCAGCAAGAGAATATGGATTCTACTAGGCAGAATGAAGTGGCTGATAAGAACAAGGCCAGGCAACAACTATTCACTTGGTATAAGTTTAATTCCTTGGGGTTAAATTAACTACATCCTCAGGAACAGATGGCCTTGCTGGACTTTTATTCAACTGTTATAAGATTTAAAAAATCTTGGAGAAAAGAGGAAGTGCCAGATGTCTGGTAGAGGGCAATGACCATATCTTCACAAGGAAAGAAAGAAAGGAAGGAAGGAAGGAAGGAAGGAAGGAAGGAAGGAAGAAAGAAAGAAAGAAAGAAAGAAAGAAAGAAAGAAAGAAAGAAAGAAAGAAAGAAAGAAAGAAAGAAAGAAAAAAAGTTTAAGAGAACTACAGTAAACTCTATGTAATACTAAAACCTGGAGAAATTCTAGAATTTGATATGTAAATACCTTGAAAATAATATGGTGATTGGCAAAAATTAACATGGAATTGTCAAGAACAAATATTGTCGAACTAAATTCATTTCAAGTTTTTGATGTAGAACTTCCTTAGTAAATTATGAGAATGCTGTAAATGTAATGCTGAGATTTCAGCATTTGGCAAAGTATCCCATCATATTCTGTGTAGCAAACTACTATTATGCCAAATGTTATGGCATTGACATTAAATGAATAAATAACTGGTTAAAAGATACACTTAAAAAGTGTTCGTCAATAGTTTCTTATCAAATAGGAAAGGAGGTACTGGGAAATGACAATGTTTTGTCCTGGACTTTGTGTTTTTAAACATTTTTTAAATTAATGACATAGATGAAAAGTTGAGGCATATTAATGAAATCTATAGATTACACAAAATTAGTGTGTTAACTAATACCCTAAAGACAAAAATATAATTGTAAAGAATTTTGATAAGCTAGATAAATGATTTGAAAATAACAGAATGAATTTTAACACACAAAATGGAAGTGTCTTCACTTAAGAATCAATAAGTAAATGAATAGCGCTTGAACCCAAATTGAACATGAAGCAAATGCAAATTTCACTTGCATCAACAAGAATATAAATTCTAAATCATAAGATTCTAAATCATAGTAGAAAAATAAGTATACTTCCAAGGAAGAAATGATAGACTGAAGATGGCTCCGTGAAAAACAGAGGCAACAATTTTGGCAAAACGAAGAACTAAGGAATAGACCAGCTCTTTAATAATTCCTTTGTGAACAAAAGGAGGACTTGATATCTCTCATAAGGGCTCTAGACAGTTGCTCTTTGCAAGAAGACCACAAGATAATATTCTCCAATGGGTATAGGGCTCTGGGAGACAAACCATGTAGCTCAAACATTGGTTTGTGCCTTTGAAAGGACATTAGATTTACATACTTTGTTTTCTAGTTACTTTCAGCTTGTTTCAGTTAATAAGAAGCTTTGGATTGACAAGTTTTAGATGACATTCTTTCAACCCTTAAGAAGTTTTAAATACAAGTTTAAGAACCTAAAAAACAAGGGAAGGCAAAATTGGTATTTAGATTTAGATTTTAGAAAGTTACAAACAAACATAAGGATCCAGATAAATTTGAAATTATATTTTTTATAATTGTTTAATTACAAAGAATCCTTCCCATGGGATCCAGAAATTAATTTTATAGGTAGACTGTGTTTAAAGATGTTGTGAAAGAGGAACAAATTTTACCTAAAAAGTTTGAGTCTGTTCTGAAAGTGGATTTACAAATGACAAGCTGCAAGAATAATATGGAAAAAGAAGCTACACTGGATATACAATAGAAAATGGCTGATGTTTTAATTATTAAAAGGGATACACAAATAATAAATCAAGAGAATGACTTAAAGATTCTTCCTACATTGGATTTACAAAAGAGACTTGTTAAAACTTTACAATTACAAAATTACAATTTTGTGAGAAGATACAAAGAAACAATGAAAATAAATCAAGTTCTAGGACATTATTTTAAGAAATCAAAGGATCAAGATTATTAGAAGCAAGGAATATAAGATTGGGGTTTTTTTTTGACCAAGGTTAAAATAAAACTTTTTAAGTAACCCTTAATGAACTTTTGCTGAAATCAGGACTGAAATAATGAGGCCTTACAGATTTGTTTATGGGCAAGAGTTGGGATATAGGAAGAAGAGGAAGCCTGTATTTAAAGAGAAAGCAGGAAGTTACTGAATTTACTTCTATTGGTTGTGATAAAGGTTGGAGGTCACTTCTTTATATATTTATTTTCTTTTTCTTCTTTCTTTTTCTTTTTCTGCACTTTTTATTCTTTTTTCTATTCACTTCTTTTTCTCTAAGTGTAGTTTGTATTGGTTTTTTACTACTGTAATCAAATTATCGGTAAAAATTACATTTGAAAAAGCTGAGTGAAAGTCTGGAGATTACTTACTGTCACAAACATAAGGTTTATCATGGTCATCCATAGAAGAAACATCATTCCTTCGCCTACCACCACCAGAGCCTCGGGCCTAGAATGAAACCAAGGTTTTAATGCAAAAACTATGCTTTATAGCTATCCCAAAAGACTAAAACTCAAAATAATTTCACAAATCATACAATGAGCTTTCTGCCTTGTCATCATTATTATTACACATTCATGAGAAAAGCTGCCCTTGAACAAATTAATGAATTAACACCAGCTTCTAAATTAAGTCACTTCTGATATTGAGTTGAAGAGCTGCTTGTAGATTCTGCAGAAGAAGAAGCATACATCTTTCTAATCATTGACTCTGGCAGGGAAATGTAGCATTTGGGTCCACATAAATTGGTAGAACAATATGCTTGGGTACTGCCAGGCTCCTCAAATAACATTAGCATGTCTATGCTACTCTTCTCCCTATCTAAGTTGCAGCTGCTGGAAATTGGGAAGTTCCCATTTCATTGTTCCACATCGCCTTAGACCATGTGGGAATTGCAACATAGCAACGACGTTCACTCTTTCATATCCTATATGAATTCTCAAAAGGACTACAAAGAATTAGTGAAATGAGGCTTATTAAAATTAAATTAAAATATAAGTTGCTAGAATTAAGAGAGGCAAAAATAAAATACCTAGTCCCATGTATGTACCTTGATTTCTAAATGTCTCCTTTTTTCAAAGTCATGGTTGATGGGTTATGTACATTATATTACCACCGAGAAATTGTACTATTAGTGTTATGCATACTGTTTTGCATAATAATTTGCAACTGCACCTAATCTTCACTGAAGTGTATAAAATATCAAGTATACAAAATAAGGTATGAATTGAAAACATCCACATTATCTGTATAATCTGTGCTTTAGAGTCTCAGATTTTAGTGTTCCACCACTTTATAAATCCAAGTTCTTAAGTTGCTTTCTGTGAATTCACATGTCTTTGGCCTTCAAATCTCTTTATCAACAATCTGATAATTTTATACCTGGCCTCAGGGGGTTGGCAAAGAGACAACTACCCTTGAAGCACAAACTGAGAGCTTCATGCGTGTTCTCATTGCTTCGGTCTGGCATTTAGTCATCTACAGCTGCCTTCAGCTTCTGCCATCGTATAGCAAGAACTGATGCATACAGCTGAAAAGCTTCAGTGGCGCAGCCTTGGAGCATTCAAATGCAGCCAAATGGAAATGTTTGCCAGGAGGACAGATGAAGGAATCCAGGATTAAAAATGAAATCATGCTTTAGAAAGAAAGAGACCTGCACAAATTTGGAATGTGTGGCACATTCATTTCTCTGTCTTATTTCTGCCTTGGATTCTTTCCAGTGGTGGGCTCCTACTGGTTCAGACCGGTTCTAGTGAACTGGTAGCTCCAGTGAGCAATTGGCTCCATCCATCCACCCCTGCCCTTTCCTGTCCTATATTTCCCTGTTTTTTAGCTCAGCTGATTCATGCAGCACAACGGATTGCCACACCTCAGCTGTTTTACTCACCAGTGCTGCCATAGAAGGTAAGTTTTTAAGCTTAAAATGGGCGGTTTTTGAACCCTGCACACACGCGTGAACCGAATTGGTTGTTAAACCGGTTGCAGCCCACCACTGATCCTTTCTTATTAATTCTCTGAAACAATTGATTAGGAACCGACATCCTAAATATAATTTAGAAGATCCAGATTGCTTCAGAAAATCTATTGCAAATGGCAGCTTAGTGCAGACAAGGAGAAAGTCCCATTTATTTTAGGAACAAAATCTGGTGTACATAAGCCAGTCATGTACTGGAAGTATGCCAAAAAGAGAGAGTGTTTGAAGCAAATGATAGTACAGCTTGGAAATGGATGTGAAAGAATTACAATACGTTAAAGCAAGGGTGGGCAAGTTGATGCTTTACTTTTTATAAGCTGCAACAAACAGATAAAGGAACAGGTTTTCCTGTCCACTCATATCCAACTTTAGGTCATGGTACTCTTCTCTGTTTCATGGTCAAGGGAGCCAGCGTTTTTGAAGACATTTTCCATGGTCATGTGGCTAGCATGGCTATATGCTAAAGGTGCACAGAATGCTGTTACCTCCCCACCAAAGTAGTACCTATTAATCGATTTGCATTTGCCTGCTTTCATATGCTAGGCGGGCAGGAGGGGGGCGGGTAAGTAATGGGAGCTCATCCATTGCATAGGATTCAGGACTCAAACTGGGCTGTCAGCTTTCCAGCTGACAAGCTCAGTGTCTTTAAACACTGAGTCACTGTGCCCCCTTTTAAAGCTGCAAGGCCCATCAGTTAGGACTAGGCACAAAACAGTCACTCAAGAATGCAATGTCCTTTATTCTATAAGTCATATGGGTAGTCCTTGATTTACAACCATTCATAGTCCCAAAGGCCTCAGAATGAGTGCTATATGGCCAGTAAAACACTTCCAGGCATTGTAAAACATTGTGCTGTCCTGCCCAATTCACATGACTGCGTTTCAGGAACTTGGCAGCCTATTTGCATTTACAACATGTTGCAAAATGCCCTGCAATCATGTGATCATCATTTGCTATCATTACTGCTGGTTACCCCAAAAAGTCAGTGGAGAAGGCATGTGGAATGGATGTTGCAGTTGAGATCTATTCTTCCTTGAACGGAGGATTTCTCCTCTCTTCCATGCAGGGAGAGGGGGATTCTTCTGTGTGCTGAAGAAACATATTTTCTGCCATTGGGATTACATTAGAAAGCAGAGATCTAGCAGTATGCACTGTTTTAATTGTTATCTTATTAAAACGATGAAGGACTAAATAGCTCCTGGTGAAGAGTTTTCTGCTGGAAAGCTACTCCTGGGACTTTTGGAGGGCTGGGCTTCACTCAGTTCTGAGAGTTCAGTTCACCCCAGTGGGCTGAGACAGCCAAGCAGCAGGAAGAGTAGGAGGTGAGGTGAGCTGCCTGCCTACTGCGTGGGCTTCTTGTCAGGGGACCTGATTAGTGAGAGCCTGCAGCTGGGGCATCATGTGGAGAAGACTGATCAATAGCCAGCTTGTCCCTGCCCTGAAACTGCCAAGGGAAATTCACACACACACACACACACACACACACACTTTCAGTTGATCTACAGAAAGAAAACCAGCAGCAAATAGTACAAGTTATGTGCCATAATATAATATATATATATATATGGGTGCTTTCTACATCATTTCACTTTGTGATGGGTTTATATTAAAGATCAAAGAGAGAAAAACAAAAACACCAGTGAGCCACCCATAGAGAATTTGCAGAAGATACTGATACAGGGAAAAAATAATTCAAATGTGCAGAAATGAATAGATTAACACTGGAAACTAAAGAAAAAAAAAAGAATCTGAATATTACATGGTATGGGATTTATTTTACCAATGGTCAGAAAATAAAACAAATTAAAATGGATTAAATGTATACTGTACATAAAGCAATAAAAGAAGATTGTAAAACAGATATATTGGGTATTACTTATACGAAAATGTGATTATTGTTATATTGTTATGTTGATAAGAATATTAATTATTAATTATAAACTGTAAACACATGAAATATGTACCTAATCGACACACAGCTGGAATGAATGGAATTGTTGTAGATAATAAATAAATAAATATTTTTTAAAAAAAGAATTTACAGGTGTGAATTAGCTACCACGATTACATGATTAATTGATCATCCTACCATTTAGAACATACCACGTACCACTGTGGGCAACATATAAAAATGTATAAAAATGAGAATTGGGATTACTCTGGCCTCTTCCACCTCCTTCTTCCCTCAAGGCTAAAGCGGCTTACCCGTCCTCGGGCTCTGTTTTTTCGTTTTGGAATATCTTCTTCTATCTCTTCCTCTTCGTTCACTTCATCTGCATTCTCATCGTTTTCCAAAACCCGCTGGAGTTGAAATAATAAACAATAATTAAAAACAAATCCCAGTGCAATGGAAGACCTTTTTGTTTTTTTTAGCAGAATTGCAAAGAAAATATATCACAGAAAGAGAGAAGCCATTTGTCCAAGCTTCTGTTCCACAGGAGCCCAAATTAAATCACCCCTAACCTGATGAAGGGGAGCTCACTATTTTTCTTAGAGATTGGTTAGACTCTCAAATTGCTTTTACTGTTCTAGAAACCATTTTGACATTCAGCTGAAATCTGCCTTTCTATACCTTAAATCTATTAAATTTAAGTTAAATCCACCCTTTAAAATGACAGGGAATAGACCTTTATCCCTTTCTGGTGCTTCATCCTTTTAAGTTTTGCGGAGTACTATCACACATCCTCTTTGGTCAAGGATGAACATTATCTCTCCCTTCAACCTCTCTAGGTAAGACTTAATTTCTGGTCCCCGAACAATCTTAATTGCTTTTCCAAAACCTGATTCAGTTTGTCCGACTCCTTCTTAAAATGGAACCCATAAGGTGATACAGTACTTGAGGCAAAGGCTCAAACATTTTATATCTGGCAATTCCAGAGCAATTTAAAGGATTCTTTTGACATGAACCTATCTGAATCAGAGTTTCAAGTAAGATATAGGTAGCCTAGACTTCATTGTCTTGTTGGATAACTTATAGTAGAAATTGGATATAGGAGGGAAAATGTAGGTTTCTTTCTAGAGGAGCATTATAGCTCCATTCATTCCTTTGGACTTTTAGTCAGTTTTTGATAGTATTAACCTACATTACTTCTCTCTCTCAGAATATTATGAGGTAGTTTGTTTCTAACTTTAAAGTAAAAATAAATGCAATATTTCAGTGAGAAGTGAGGACTAGAAGTGAGTTCTAGTCCTGCCTTAGGCACAAAGCCAACTGGGTGATTTTGAGACAATCTCTCCCTCTCCCTCTCCCTCTCTCCCTCCCTCTGTTCCTCTCCCTTCCTCTCCCTTCCTCTCCCCCCCCTCCCGCCCCATGTAAAGGCCACTTCCAGAAGGTAATGTTGGAAAATTATTATTCAAAGCCCAAGCCATTGATTTTTTTCATACCACAGATTCTGTATGTCAACAAGTACATGAAACTCATAGGGATATCAACCACAGCATTAAAGTAGATACCATCAGTATGGTGAGAACACACAGTGATATTATTCTTTATCATCCAATCCTCTAAAATGTTTACTAGCCGGAATGTCTAATCTCAAGAGGATGAATAAGAGTACAAGGTTAACTTTGGGCAAAGATAGAGGTATTGTTGGTTAATAGGCAAACTGCCATCGAGATCACAGTTCAGATTGCTTTAGGTAAGAATATTAATCTGTTTAAAAAAAAACACAAGTCCACAATTTAAGAATGCCATTTTATCCTTAGATGACACCAGATTCTCAGGAAGTTGAGTTATACAACTTTAGTTGGAATACTAGCAATTAACAATTCTAATTGTTAATTGACTATTCATTTTGACGATTGCAGTTTACTTAGGGCTTAGAAACTCTTTTAAGGCCTTCATTGTATGCCTTTACAAAATCTGAAAAAAGTATCTTTATCCAATCTTTTAACATGCAATGATATTACTAGGTATTTTCATTTCCTTGTATAAATTCTTTAATTTTGCAAAAAAATTGTTTGGTTTTAAATGATAAATGATAAACCACCTTAAATATTCCATTTGACTGAAAAGAAAAATATAAATCAAGTGCATTTAATTAAGTATTTCCCCAAGAAATACTTATATTATTTTATTGCCAATATGAGTTGATTATATCAGGGATGCACACTTTTTCTCTTTGGCTGGTCATTAAGTAGAATGCAAACATTTGTGCTCTAAAAAGTATTTGGGGAGAAGGATTCACATAGATTCATGTAAAAATAAATTGGTAAATTCTTTGAATGATAATTACAGTCAATTAATATAATTACTCCTTATTTAATCATTTTTCTTTGCTGCATTTTCCATACTAGATGATATAGCAAAATGGATGAATGAATGGTGAATAAAATTTGTTGGCAATTTTTGTAGTGCCACCTGCAGCTGTGTTCAATGCTTCTGAGGACCTCATGCAGTCTTAGGACCTCAAGTTGTGAGCTTTTTTTGTCCCAAATGGAAGAAACATGCTCCAGAAAGGTTAATTTGGAAATAAAAATACATCAGAGCAACAGCTAAATAAGGTGGTAAAGAAGCTGTAAGTTGACAATGGAAGCCTCCCTGTTCTAAAGATATTTCTTCCACCTCCCAGCTAGAAGGAATCTGTTAAGTCTGGAGCATGGGTGCGAATAATTGGAGACGAGCCGGTAGAAACAGTAAACTTCAAACTCTTTATTTACTTGGTGTGACAGCTCAACTGGATGGCTGCTATAGCCTTCCTTATATAGGCAACTTATTAACTATTCAACCAATAGCAATCCGGGAGTGCTAGCTCCGTTAACCAATGAGAATGGCCTGTTAATGGCCAATCAGATGCTCCTGAACGGACCAATCCGATCTTGCCATTAATAGCCAATCAGAAGTGCAGGGCCAGAACCCTGTACTTGACTTAACATTTATTCATTCACAATAGAATCTGTTTTACAAGTACTTATTGCTAACACGAATATCTATCTCCAAAATGACACTTTCCGTTCCTGTCACTTTTTATGCAATGGTTTTACAAAATTCTGAACTATTTATTTATTCAATTCATCTGGACTCCAGGCAGTCTTCTTACAGGCAACACATTTAATCTGAAAATAATGATTAATTAGCCTATTTACACATGCACACCCTTTCTTACAGTTTATGAATTGAAAATATGAGATTACCTGGATTTCTTGTAGAGTATCCTCCTCTTTAGTATCTATCTTTTTTTCAAGCCCTTCTCCACGCAACAAGGCTTCCAGTGTGGTCCCTTCTGATGTGAAGCCATCCTTCTTCAGAGGCAGATCAACTTCTGAAAAATCAAACAAGAATGGCTACTATTATTTCCTTAGAGTAAGCAACATGATGGATAGAATATCATACAATTTTCAGTCTATTCACAAGCAAGAGCAAATGTCTTTAAACATTGAGCGATACAATCATTATTTTGACATGTTAATATATACAAAAGTCAATTTTGAACTCCATGAACTAGCCTTACTAGTAAAATATTGTCATCTCTTACCAATACTGAATTTTTTCCAAGAAACATTAATGTAAATATTTGTTCAGTTGATCATTTGAAAAGTGCTTTTATGTGGAAACAGCTCTTAGTTGGTGTGGCATCAGGTTATCTTGTCTAGTCTATAAATAAAGCAGTTTAACCTCGTTAGTAGTTGGAGGTGAAAGCTCCAGAAATACTAAGAAATACACACTATATTCAATGATTGAAAAAGATTTTGGAAAATGGTCAATGGCAAACTACTTTGGTTATTGCTGACAAGAAAATGGAGTGGTCATGGCCATGAAGTAACAAGAAATTGAGCTCATCGCAAAGAGACGTTATTTTTTTATATTATCAAACAATGAAAAATACAGCATCCCTTTTGACATGAAGCCTAGATGATCAGAAGATTCCATCACTTTTCTTTTGCTCAAATAATCTCTTACCCAAATAATACCCAAATGTATCACCTAATCAGCCTTATCCTTTAGACCAGGGATGGGATTCAAGTTTTGTAACAACTGATTCTGTGGACATGGCTAGATGGGTATGTCCATGTGAGTGGGTGGGTGTGGTTTCTTTTGGGGGGTAGCATACAGCTATCCCATTTTGGGGGCCTTCTGATCCTCAGGGAAGCCTTCTAGGGGAGCGTTTTTGCTCCCAGAAGGCTTCTCTGGGGCTCAGGAAGGAAAAATGGAGCATGAGGGGGACACAGCATCCCCCCTGTGCTCCATTTTGGGGCCTTCCGGGCCTCAGGGGAGCCTCCTGGGGGCGTTTTTGCTCCCAAGAAGCTTCCCTGGAGCCCAGGAAGCCAAAAAACGGAGCCTGGGGGAGGCGCAGCTCCCCCCCACATTCTGTTTTGGGACTGCCTAGGCCTCCGGGAAGCCTCCTGGGGGTTGTTTTTGTTCCCAGAAGGCTTTCCTGGGGTTCAGGAAGGAAAAAACAGAGCATGGGGGCTCCACACAGCAACCCCCTGCACTCAATTTTGGGATCTTCTGGGCCTCAGGGAAGCCTCCCGGGCGAAGCAGTAAGTAAGCAAGGGGAATCCCAGAACAGCTGATCATAGGACCAGCTGAGAGTCTGGAGGGGAAAAAAAGAAATATCTTAAGAAGTGACTAGGCAGGGAAATCAGTGTTGCTGGGCATACACACAATATTGCGCATGTGTGATAAGGACTGACTGGGTGGGGAGGGGAGGGGAGGCGCAGGCAGAGAGGAGAGGGGCAAGCCAGGGGCACAATTTGCTGGTTCTCTGAACCGTGCAGAATCATAACAGTTCAATAGAACCAGTCTGAACCGGTAAAATCCCACCCTGTTTCAGACCTTTGGTGCCACACACTAAATAAATGCCACACTGGAAATCAATATTAAATAGTTCCCTGAACTGAATGGCTCTCTCTGACAAACATTTATGTGCAGCTTCAAAAACTGAATAAGCTCATCTACCGTCTACCCAAACTTTGCAAAAAATATATATATACGTAGGACTGCTTCCTGTGACAAATGCCTACACACACTAGCATAATCCAGGGAAAGTCACCAGCCATGGTGGTAGTAGTGGTGGTACTGATGCATTCTTCTAGTCAGTTTGAAATGCCATAATTGGCATAAAATTCAACAGCCTGCAGCTGGATTCCTATTGTGCAAAGGACTTTTCTCTCCCCATCCCTCTCCTTCATGCTTCCCAAAACTGCTTTGGAGGGTCACAATATTTTGCAAGTAGAGTCTGAGGACATTTATGGGCTTTTTTCAGTGGGAAGGAATTAACTGGATTTTTTTTTTCCAAAAAAAAGGCCTCCTTTGAGTCAGGCTTGAATTCTGGTAACTTTACAGACACAAAAATAGTATCTTCTTCCAAGATGTTCCAGTCTTTTTCCTCCTCCAGTCTAGACATCTGGGAATTCCCACAGATATCCCATCCAATTATTAACTAGCCTCTGGTTTATTAACTAGCTCAGGCATTATTTAGCTACTGAGCACAGACTCAATTGGGTAGATGCCATAACCAGAGTTAAACCAGGTAATAGGATGTCACCTTTTATGGCCAAGCACCAATTTGTATTTGAATGTTGGTAACATATCATTAAATGTTATCAATTTTCCACTCAAATATTGGTGTATTAAAACAAACAAATCTGTTTCTATGTATTTTTATAGCTACTAAGCTCATCTCACTCTGCTTTGAGAACTGATACCTGATCACATTCCACCACCTCCACCACCCATACACAAATGCTGTTTCACACACATTGTCATTTCAACCCTGGATGCTTCCTGCCAAAATTCAGAGCATACCAGTAAATAACTTTTCCTGTTCTCTCCTCCAGGGTCAAGGGTGAAAAGAAACAAAGAATAAATCCTTCCTACAAACAGTATTGTTTTGGAAAAAAGGAGTATATCATTTCAGCATCCTAAAAACTTCCCCTTATATTGTTCTGTTACAAATATAGAATTAGGGGAGAGAACTTTACATTTTTTCTTATGGTGCAGGAGGAGGTGCTTGTTTGATTCATGTCTTTTTCTCTCTATGTTTTGCCCATAAAAAGTTTCTTCTCTTTTTGTTTGTTTTTGTTAATACAGTCTAAACTGGCAAAAGGCAAAAGATCAAAAGCCAATCTGTTTCTATATGACTGGTGAGAAGTTAAAATGGATGAAGATCAATGCCAAATAGTGTAGATGACAGTGTTTAGGCTTCAGAATGTTAGGACCAGGCCTCAACCTTCTCTAAGTCACCTTCAAAGATGTGTCCCTTACTTGAGGAAGACAAGGACTCCATGGAGGACTGGTAATAGCCAACATCTCTCAAATGAATATGTCATGACAATAGACTAATACCCATTTGAAGCAATTATTTCACCATTATAATTTTCTATATAAGGCATATAATTTTATAATATTTTACTGCATAAGAAAAGAATACACACTATACAGCTCCCTTTCTGTCACTTGTGAGACTGTGAAAAATAAAAAAGTAATTCAACTTCCAAAAGAAATACAGGTTTTTTTTTTAATGGGTAGAGGGGAGGAGGAGTGCCTTCAAGTCAACATTGATTCCTGGTGATTGTCTGGTCCCTGCAGTCTTTTTGGCAAGATTTCAAAAGTGGTTTGCCACTGACTGTTTTCCGGGGTTGACAAAGAGTGACTCAGGGTCCCCCAACTGGCTTCATGTCTAAGGCAGAACTAGAATACACAGTCTCCTAATTTCAGGCCTAATGTCTTAAACCACTACATTCAATTGGTTTGCACAGAAATGCTTTACACAATGCACATATAAATAGTTTGTCTCCTCGGACCAGTTTATTTTCATAAGCTCTACACTGTAGCTGATTCTGATAGATAACCATTTAACATGGCAGACCTCTTAGCAGTTTTTTAAAAATTGAAATGCATGACATGCCTGGCACATCAGAGATCTACTGCTGGGTGAATGTAACCACACAGCTCATTAACAAAACAAGGCAGAAAGTGCCTTAAAGGGCAACTGAGAGCCTCAATGAGCAATTACATCTCACGTCAGTTCCAAATTAGAATCTATCAACATCACAAGGGTATGAAATACCAGCTTCATTTCTGCTTCCCATTCTTCCCATTTTTTATTTTATGGAAAGTATTTATGGCATTTATTCAAAACAACAAGTCAGAAAGACAATCATGAGGTATGCCAGGGGAAGGGGAAAAAACAGATTCAGCTTATTCTGCTGGGAAATACAGAGAGAGAGAGATTGTCTGCTAGCTGTCGAGTTTGCAAAAGATACCATCTTTTGGGATGGTGCTCTCTGCCAGCAGCTGGAAGGCCCCAAGGGAAATGGTGGTAGAGAATCCAGGCAAGCTGCATCCATCCATCATGTTGCTCATTTCCACATCTCCAAGGCATAAATGCAACATTAGAATGCAAAAGAAGGGATAAAGTTTTAGAGGTGGGGGAGGAAGAAAGTAGTATAAACATTCTTCCTTGAGTAGTTGATAGTTTAGATAAATGATGATGTCATGGGAATATAATATTGTGGAGTCTTTTTGTTTTAGCACTATACAAACCCCATATAGAGAAGGATTTTTATGGACTTATATTAGCTCCAGAAGCCCCGAAAATCAAACTAACAGTCTCCACATTGTCTTGTAACACTCATTCAATGCATTTGTCTTCCAATGTTAACCAACCTTGACTTCACCCAAACTAGCCACTCTAGATTTCTGCAAATTATTCTTGGGACATACATGTCCTACCAGTCTCCTGCCCACAAACAATAATATTGTCCTCTGCTTATCCTGTGCAAGCAACAATGTTTTTGCTTGCAGGGCCTCTTTCCAAAGGTTGGTAAAAAAAAAAAATAATAACGTCTGGAAATTTTATCATATTCTTAAGAAAAAAATGGTAGATCTTTTATAAAATGAATAATGCTCAAGGGTAGTTAAAAGCAAGCTAAATTTTGCCCTCATTGTCCTTATAGATCTTTTTACTATAGAATAATTATTCAAATAAGCAATTCTTGCAATTTTGGATATTACTGAAATAAATAAGATTTAGGAATGAGAGAATCTATACAAGGAAGAATTGTTGTCCATCTGAAATTCTACTTACCCATTGCATATTATGGATGAGAGGATATACATGTTTCTGTTTCAGATATAATGATGAGAGATCTCTTTGCGGTTTTGTATTCATTATGAGTTTCATAAATTGTACTTATCCAGAAAAAGACCAAGCAATGTATAAAACTACAAAACCACAAAACACACAAGAGAAAATTATCCAGACAATGTAAATGGCAACCTCTAGGCAATATTAGATTAAAGTAACTTTGGTTTAAGGCCTCAATTTTTTTAAAAAAATGTCTTTGAAAAATGACAAACTGGGTATATACAAGGACCTATAGCATTCAAATCTAAGGAAGACCAAATCTCTTTTGGAGGTGTGTCTACTAACAGAAGATTGTCTCAGTATGGCATGTGAAAATGATTTTGTTATACTATTAAAATAAAAATAGTTTATAAAAATAAACTATTTTAGCCATCTAACATTAACTACAGAACGAAGGCATCCATTTTTAAAGAACAATAGCACAGTGTACTTAGCATTTGTACTGAGATATAAATGATAACATATTTCATCAGGGATTACATCCAATTAAGTATTTGAATACGTTGCTCTATGTATTGCGATTAACCTACCAAATTTATGGAGCAAACATAGTGCACATAGCCAGACATGGTGTTCTTGCACCATAGCCAACAGAATCCAAATTCTCTCTTCACTACAAAAGATACTTGGTGACCTTGAATGAGTCACTAATTCTGAGATAAAAGGAAACATATGACTGATATATACCTCCCTAACCCTGGAGAAAAAATAGGGGAGGACAATGCAATAAATGAACAATAAAGGATAAACAATAAATGATTTTTAATTATTAAATTTTGGAAGCAGGCAATACCTAATGACTTTTATTTCAACATCCTCCTTATAACCTTCTGAGTGACCAATGCTGGAGTCAGAGGACAGGGATAGGATGGGATTGGTCTGTCTGATTTTGGAATGTAGCCAAATGATTTTTTAGATAGAATCAACCTTGAGTGTAACTGTGCAGATTTGAAAGTCAACACATGGGAATAATCACCCTTCACTATTTATCCAAGTGTTTGCACAAGCATTGGGGAGTAGAACTAAATCCATATGTTCAATTGATTGTTCTTACTCCACCCACTTTTCCCAATCAAAACTTCTAAAACTTAAGAAAGGAAAAGAAATCTCTCCATAAGAAAAAGGCAAATTATAATGAAGAGGGTGAAGTGCTGATGACTTTGGATTTCCTTCGTTTGATTAACAATGAGCCAAGAAGCTGTGGCTTTGGATAAAAGATGGATGGCTGCAGAGAGGTGCTGGATTGCAAAGATGAATGTTCATCTGTCCTTGATGTGTACAATGTCTTTTCTGAACAGCCAGGTCAAATACAGGCATGTCATGTCCCTGTTTCAAAGTCAGATAAACAGAAGGCAGATGGATCTTCTAGGGTGCATAACCCTTTTTGGGTTTGTTTAATTCTTTAGCTCAGAAGGCGGGAACACACAGGCAACCTTGGGCTCCCACTCAAGGTCAGTGTGTCCATTCATTAACATCTGTCCCTGAGGTTTGTTAAACAACTTTTCTTCCTCTGGACATTCATCAGTCTGCAGAACATAAGCAAGGCTTATGTTACTAGGTAAAGAAAAGACTGCAGAAACAGAAAAGGTAATAAGCCAATCAATCTGTGGACCTGTTTTGATGCTGAACATCCTGCAAGCTGCTTTTAGAGAGAGAGAATTGGCAGTGATGGTGAAAGATGGAACAGCAGCAATGGCACAGTGAGCTGGAAGACATCTTAACTCCATTAATGTGTTTATCTCATGTATCAAAGCAGTAGGAGACCCATTAAAATTCAGGAATGAAAAGCCAGCCAAAGGAGTTGGAAGGTTGGGCTTCAGCCATCTTAATGATAGTTCAGATCCCTTTTCAGGCATCATTTCTAAGAAAAAAAGTGGATTGATTTTTGCCTGTTAGGTTATGAAAAGTCGGAATCACCAGAGTATATAATTAAAGATATATGAGTCTATCCATTCCAAAAGAAATGTCACTTTTTAAAAGTCTTAAATTTCCCCCAAAGGTCCTACAAGATTTACATTTACAAGAATGAAGAAGGAGACTTACAAATTTCCTTACATTAAATCCAATGATGAGTATCTTTAAAATATAATTATAAAATTATAATTATTTACAATTACAAATATAATTTTCATTAGCTCTATGTTCTGTACCTGTAAGAGTACAGGTATTTCACAATAGGCAGCTAACTACAATTTTGATGTATGCTTTATATATATAGGTAGTCCTTATTACAACAATTGAGCCCAACATTTCTATTGTGAAATGAGACATTTGTTAAGTGAGTTTTGTCCCATTTTATGACCTTTCTTGGCACAGTTGTTAAGTGAATCATTGCAACTGATAAGTTTGTAACCTAATTGTTAAATGAATCTGGCTTTCCCATTGACTTTACTTGTGAAAAGTTTGCAAAAGGTGATCACATGACCTTGGGGCACAGAAATGGTCATAAGTTGCCAAGCATCTGAATTTTGATCACATGATCATGGGGATGCTACAAAGGTTGTAACTCTGAAAAATAGTCATAGGTCACTTTTTCAATGCCATTGTAATTTTGAATAGTCTCTTAATGAATTGCTGTAAGTTGAGGACTACCTATATAGGCTAAACATAAAACATGGATTCATGGATTAATGCTTCATCATATTTTTGATTCCTTTGCTGTAGAATTCCATAGCAACAAGCAGAGATTAATGCAGAGTCATCTGCCTCCTTTGGATTGGTTCCAGCATCAAACACTTAAAAACTTCTGACTAGGTTCAACCCTCCCATGGTAAGCCTAATGGCTGCAGTCAACTCACTTTAATGTGCCCTTATAGCCTTCACTTGAACTAACCTCTGAGTGTAAGCCGAATTAATTGCTCTGCTTACACATTGTCAAACAATCACATTTATATTGTGTTTCCTGCTAAAATGGAGTGCTTCCAAAGCCAAGTCTCTTTTGCTATTTTTATTACTTCGAAAGTTTTGCGATGAATTTTCTAAATTATTAAATTCTTAGTTCACTGAATGCATTTTGCAAATTCACACTCTCTAAAAATCTTTGACATGATTGGTTATTTATCTGTATACCAGTCTGCTCCAAATAAATGCTCTAAAAAAATCAGATCATTCAATCAAAAATAGATGGTGAAGAACAGTAAGGCAGATTTAACTATACAAACTAAATAGAATAATGAAAAATAACATAATAACAACAGTGACATTTTAGCATTCTTTCAATCTTGCATCCATAGCATCCATCACTGAAAAACCAAGGATTTATATGAATTCAGAAGGGTATGGGATCAGATGTCACCTTTGCCTCAGGGTGGCTTCAGAAGAGGGAAACTTGGAAAATAATATTCATTTTGCTTTATGCTCACTTTATTCCCTTTCTTGGTAGAGGGGGACCCTCACTGGATGTACTCAAATCACCTGGATTAGAGGGGCAGAATCTATTTCCAAAAATTAACCTTGTAGATAGCTAGACCCCAGAAGAGGCCTTCATAGAGAATCAATGATAATCAGCACCATAAAATGAACTTGGAAACATGCTGGCTGGAAAATTCTGGGAGTTGAAGTCCACACATGTAAACATTGCCAAGGTTGAAAAACATTAATCATTTCTGCAAGCTCCCTTTAACGTGGGCCCACTCTTTCCCTATCCCTAAGGTCAACTCCAAATTTCTTCACAAGTAAGCACATCAGTTGGCACTGGTTTCCACATGATTTCAAGAATTATGGCAATCCAGATGAGAGAAGGTTAGTGGAAGGACAACCAAAGGACAAGTTATCTCTCTCTCTCATATAACTCTTCAAATTGCCTAGGCAAATGTGACCACATTATATTCCTCAGGGAGGAGGAAAGAGACCCTCATTCCATCTCTGAGGGCCTTCACCATCTATTTAGTGTCTTTAATAGAACAGCAATTACCAGGCTAAATGCTTGGGTGATTGGATTTATTCCAGCAATCTCATTTCTCAACTGCACATTCAAAGGGTTATATGGAGATCATTTAGGCAAGTAGTTCTTGCCTAAATGGTGGTCTCCATATACCAAAGGCATTGTGGTGTAGTTGCTTACAATTGCAGGCACAGAAGCTCAAGTCATGCCTAGCGCCATTAACATAATCACTATTTGCTGACATTATTTGTAATCCATAACAGTTATCGGTTCTCTTGCAGCATTTGCACCCGCAGAATCAAGGGCACTGAGTTACAGTGACAGATGTACTTGTTGTTGAATACCGCATTACTTTCTATCCACAGTTATGGGGGGCTTCATTTCAGTTTCAGGAATCTTTCACCACTTGGGCAGGTTTTGGGGAAAGCATTTAAATTTTGGCTTATGGAACCAAACTTTAAGAACTGAGCTTCTGAAAAAAATAATTGCTTGCTTTTTGTTTGTTTTTTTGTTTTTTTAAATAACAGCAGATGTTGGATTGAAATTACCATGCTGTGATGCAACAGGAATTGCGCAGGGTATTGTTGAGTTGCTTTTTGGTTTAATGTCAAGGTAGGAGCATTGATCTCAAGTCATACGATCCTGAAAGCACAGATGCTGAGTTGAAGCCAAAGGTCCACCGTAGGACAGAGGATATAATGCACAAATGTCAAACTCACCGTGTCACGTTGCCGTCACATGACGTTTCATGACATTTCCACATTCACGGAGCTGGAGTGGGTACAGCCTGCGTGTGACACATCTGGCCCATGGGCTACCAGTTTGACACCCCTGGTGTAATGGAATGTGTGGATGACCTTGGGAGATGAAGGAGAGAGATGCTGCCTAGGAAAATAACTATCGCATAAGAGAGGGATGATGGATTAATGGTCAGAGCAAGAACCTTAGGAAAGTCTCACCCTAATAGATCAAGCAGTTTAAAAGTGGGAGTGGGAAGTTTGTGCCTTTAGATCCGCAAGGTTCTGTTATTGTAGGCTTACAATAAAGGACAACAGTGTTTCTCAATCTTGGGAATTCTTGGGAGTTGAAGTCCACACATCTTCAATTTCCCAAAACTGATAAGCACGGACATAGAATTAGCTCATCTAGTTGCATTTCCTATCTGGTTTACCAAGGAGGGCTGAAAGAGGATTATACTTTGGAAGGTACAAAAAGACAAGGGAAATGCTAAAGTTCATTTGCATTTTAAAATAATTACTTTGTTAATTATTAATAAGTAACACAAAGGCTTTTTTCAGAAGCTGTACATCCAGGTGCCTGCAGCTGACAGCCCTTGTGTGCTGATAGGAGCTAAGCAAGGTTGGCCTGTGGCTGGACTATAAATTAGACAGGAAAATCAGAAAACAACCTGGGAGAAGGTCATGGGTGCTACATTGCTGCCAAGAATGGTTAACATGGTTATGAAGTTACCAGAATTCCAATTTAATTTCCAGACCTTTTTTTTTTTAACTTTTTATGCCTAGTTGTAGCAATGCAGGAGTGGAATTATTGTTTCTACTAGTAGTGGGCCTATATGTAAGACCTCACCTTTTTTTTCCCAGGAGGAGATAAATCTAACTGAAGACTGCTACATGTGAGCTAGATAGAAACAGACACAGAAATATCTACACGTTGGCTGTCACATAATTGTCTGGATGTTTGCGTGCAGTCTCCTAAACTGTCTTGCTCTCATCCATTTGGAGCGCAGTTTAATAAAGAACTATTTTCTGATATTTCTGATATTAACATGTCATGTTATATAAAAGACAGGATATCTGTTCCAACAAATCATACTATGTAGCTGTATCCTGCTTTAATGAATATTACATCACCTGTCCTCCTTTATCTTATCCTATTATGTTGGCACAAACACATATCTAATAATTGAATTCATCAAATACAGTATTTGCCAGGCCTATTATTTTAGCATAAAATGTTTACATTTTATTAGCATATCAAGTGCAAATTGCAAGGAGATATTAAAGTGAATTAGAAACCAGTAGAAAATTATTTACTATCCTTCAAAAGTAAAATAATTATTACACTATAAAAAGTTACCCAGGAGTAGAATAAAGGAAAGAGATTGAAAATACCCACTACAACAAACGAGGACAATGGAAAATCTACCGCCTGTACCATAAAAACTGGCTTAGAACATTTCAAACAAGAGTTTAATATCATTTATTACTTATTCCTTCATGCTGTGCACTGGAGAAATGGGGGAAGGGGATATTATTTAAATATTAGGTTACTTCAGCCCTCTGAACAATTTTATTTACAAGCCTACAGTGTAATTGAATAGAAAGAATATGACACTTTAATGAAGTATTATTCCAGGTTTCTGTAACCTTTAAAGTATATGAAACTTTATTCCACTTTTTATCACACCAACCACTATTTCAGCTGTATAGATTTAGTCCTTAAACCAGTGGTCCCCAACCTTTTGGGTGCCAAGGACTGTTTCTGTGGAGAGATGTTTTTCTGCGGACCAGAAGAGCCTTGGTTTCATGCCCTGCTTGCATTCCACACATGCGCAGAAACACACATGTTTCTGCAGCCAGGTTTCTGGTGTGCCACAGACCACTTCCAGACTGCGATCCAAGGTTGGGAACCCCTGCTTTAAATGGATATTAAATGGAACATATGAGACACATATAGAAAAAAAGCTGCTAGTTAAACGTTGGGATGATTTTGCCATTCTTCTAAAGGATGATCATGATTCTTGTCATTCTCATCTGTAACTATGTGATCCAATTTCATGACATACTCTAGCCTAATCATTTAAGGTATTCCAAGTCCAAACATTTTCACCATAAAATACTTCCTTCAATTCAATTCTAGGGGGAAAAACAGTTGGGTTTTTCTTGGCAATGATCAGAAATGTAGAACTTGTGAAGAGGGAAGAGAACTGAATAAAGGACGTAAGCTATACAAATATGTAATCTTGCATTTGATTATATTATAATTTATATATATATGTATGTGTGTGTGTGTGTGTGTGTTTTCTTAAGTTTTCGTGGGTACTTACATGTATGGTATTCAGCTTAGTTCGGGTATTTTCCCACGTCATAGTAGCTGTGCTTTTAAAGTTGTAGCAACATTTCAGCAGAATCTCATCTGCCATCATCAGGCTTCTGTATAGTGTTCATCTGTGAGTCAGACTTTTATGGTGGTTTCAGATCTGAAACCACCATAAAAGTCTGACTCACAGATGAACACTATACAGAAGCCTGATGATGGCAGATGAGATTCTGCTGAAACATTGCTACAACTTTAAAAGCACAGCTACTATGACATGGGAAAATACCTGAACTAAGCTGAATACCATACATACATACATACATATATGTGTTTTCTTAAGTTTTCGCAGGTACTTACATGTATGGCATTCAGCTTAGTTCGGGTATTTTCCCACGTCATAATAGTTGTGCTTTTAAAGTTGAAAAGTTGCTACAACTTTAAAAGCACAACTATTATGACGTGGGAAAATGCCCGAACTAAGCTGAATGCCATATATATATATATTAGATAATATAGACAACAGAGGCAAATCTCTAGGTAGAAAAAAGTTGATTTGACAGAAAAGAAAAGATGGGAAAAGACAATAACCATTCAAATAAAATTCCAAATAAAATAATAAAACCAATGTAATTATTCTAGCAGCAATTTTTATCTGTATTACTAATTTTGTTTGTGATGCATTGATAACTAACTTCAATTCCAGCATAGAAAAAAAATGATACAATCATAACATCATAAAATAAGATGCTTCTAAAGTAAAAGTCCCATGACATGTAATATTTTTGACCTCTGGACATTTCAAAGTGACAGGTGTTTATTTATGTATTGATTTTAAAGCAACTTCACAGAGGCCAGTGAAAAAAAATGTGCTTTTTCAAACTTTAAGCAATCTGATTCCGAGTGTAATCCTGGTGGAAGTCTAATTCCTGGTGAAGAAACTGGAGCCTGGTGAGAATAGGCTCATAGCTATGATGTGACTCTTCTAGTGCACAGGGAACTAAATCTCCTTGGGTAATAATTAGGTCAGCCATACAGGTCCATGAGCATCAGCAGTTCCTTCCAATAACTGGGTGTTCATATGCAAGTCTTGATATGTCAATACTCTCAAATTTTACTGGTATGTGTCATGCCCCTGTTGGAATCTGATTCCGAGGGGGAGGCCGATCCGCTGACAGGGAGTGGGGCTGTGGCTCTGTTGGCTGTGGAAGAAAGTGGGGAAGGGCAAAGTCTGGCTGGACAGAGCAGGGGAGAGGTAGAGCAAGGCAGAAGGAATTCAGAGGAAGATCCAGGCCTTCCCCCTCTTCATCCTAGGGCATGCAGGGAGGAACGGAGAAGGGAGCAATGTGAATTGCATGGCTTACGGGGGACAAAAGGGCCCTGATTGTCTTCCTTAGATACAGCTAGGAACACAGTGTTTAAAAAAGGAGGTCACGCACAGCAACTTGTGGGAAGCAAATCATGAGTTATCTTTTATGGTGAGGCTTATCTGAGTTCCTGGCGTCTTCTCAACTGCGTGTGTTTTGTTGGCCTTTGAAGTCTGCAATTCCTTATCCTGCTCTGTCCAGTTAATTGCTGTAGTGTGGTTTGTGTGGATTTTTATTTACAGTTTATATGTAAGTTTTTTTTCAGATTGAATTTCCTTCATTTAAAGACTATTCTTGGAATAATTTTTTTCTCCAGGCAAAAGTAATTGAATATTGGGGGCAAAGTTGGAGGTATTAAAGGGACTTTTCTTACTTATGTGATTGTGTTGCCTTTGTGCCACGCCCCGGGTCATCATAGATAGATAGATAGATAGATAGATAGATAGATAGATAGATAGATAGATAGATAGATAGATAGATAGAGAACAGTATGCCTTTTATTATTCCCAACCAATGTAACAACTGAGTAAGATCAAAAGATAGCAGCAAAAGAAGGAATAGTATTGTCATGGTCCTAGTGGAGACTGACTCTGAGGGAGAGGAGGAACAGCCGACGGAGTGGAAGTGTGGCTCCAGAGGTTGTGGAGGAGGCTGGGGAAGGGCAGAGGCCAGCTGAGCAGTCAGAAGAGGACCCAGGCCCATCCCGTATCCATCCTAGGGCACACAGAGAAGAGAGGATAAGGGAGAGATGTGGTCTACTTGGGAGGAGAGAGCCTTGATACTCTTCATGGGCTGCAGCTGTGACAACTGAATAAGAGTATGGACCTACATATTGGCGAACGCTGGAAACAAAGTGTGTAAATATCTCTAATTTATAGTTCCTCTTTGAGTTTGGCATCCTTCCCAGTGTATGTTTTCTGTGAACATACTCCAGCCCTTATCTTGCCTGGTTTGTGTTGCTTTTTTCCTTCTTTATGTAACTGTGTGGGAGTTTTTTTGTCTTGCATCAAAGAAATTTGGAGCTTGGAAGCAAAGTGAAGGAATAAAAGGAACTTCACCTGTTTTCTATGACTGTTTGTTTTGTATCCCACACTGAGTCATCACAAGTATTCTAGACATCAGTCAAAGGGTGGAGCAAGTTCTCAGGTAACTCAGACATAAGGCTGGTCTAATAATCCAAGTATGACACAACTAGGGCATGAACAAAAAGCTTGGCCATCTCAGTGGTGAGCAACTAATACCTTCTTTCAACATTTATCATTAAATGGAAATAATATATTTTAGTATTTTTTTCAGTGAAAGAATTTGGATTCCTAAGGTTCACACAACTGGGGAACACCACATAGTAAAACTTCATACTGGAAAGAATGGGTACAAAAATGTTAAAACTGAAGGCATTCATAAGGAGTTGACAGAGTTGGATTAAATATTAACAGGAATGGACAATAAGCTAATTAAAAATTGTATTGTTACTTACTAGTGTTAAATTAGAAGAAGAGCAAGTAAAGGAAACGATGATAGCATGGGTGAAAAATGTTGGGTATACCATAGAATTAGATAAAAGGCAGGAGCTATGGGAAAGAAATTAAAAATTAAAAATATTGACAGTCTTCCGGTTTGAGCTTCTTTGGCGACGGGCCGAAATCGTGATCATCTGCAGTTTTGATCTGTGTTTGCTGCTGGAGTGCCCCAAGCCACCCGGATTTGGGGCTGGAGCCACCCTGTAGAGGTGGTGAAGAAGGGGGAGCCATCAGCAGGGTTGAGGAGAGCCGCATCTCTCCTCCTCGGCTGGCCATTACTCCCTTTCCCAAAGGTGGTTGCAGCGGTGGTCAGAAATGGCCACCACAAAGGAGAACTCAACCGGAAAAGAATGTGCAGGAGGAAGTTTAAAGGAGAAAGTTTGACTGACCGGGTTGAATGGAGAACATCTATTTAAGGTACCTGGAACCTGAATTTTAAAGACTAATACTATTCTTAAAAAAGATTTAAGCTGTGAAAGAGAAAGGGAAAAGAAATGGAATTGGCTTTTTTTCCTTTAACATCGACAGTTTTAAATGACTTGGAACATTAAAAAGAAGAGATTCAAATAAGAAATTGATACTAATCCACTTTGACATTAATAGGCTATTTCTAGCTAAAAATAAAGTGTCAAAGGGATAAAGATTCCTGGATAATTTAAAAACTTTCTTTAAAAGAAAGAAAGAAAGCAGTGGAGGGAAAAAGGAAAAAAGAGGGTGGAATCTGGAAAATGGAGGAGGCCACCTTTAAAAAAAAAATTGATAGTGGAATTTTAACAAGGCTTGCAAAAGATACATTGTAGCTGAAACTTTGTTATGAGAGAACAAAGCCCCTGGAAAGAGAAAGTGACAAAAGAAGCAAGAAACGGTTTTGGATTATTGCATGATTCCTGGAACTTTGGATGGAGGATCCTAATGAAATAAAATAAAATCAATTGGGGGTTGTTTAAAAAATTTTAAAATTTTAAAATTCTTCCCTTCTCGAAGACTTAAAAATGAGACTTAAAGAACAAAAAGAATAAGCACAAGATGGAAGAGGATCTTTTGGCTTCCTATTTCAATTTTTAGAAATGGAGATCTTGAACTATGAAAAACAACAAGAAATGCTGGCAGAACAAGAAGGGCGGGACAACGAAGAAGCCATTTTTAATGACCAAGCAATTTTAAGCAGGGTAAAAAAGGGAAAGGGGGGAAAGGGAATTAAAAACTTAAGCACTGAAGCAACAACCCAAAAAAAGATTAATTTGAAAAGTAATCATAATATCAGGAAGAAGCAGAAGGGAGGATCACAGAAGGGAGAATCATATAAAAAAGGGAATAAAAAGGTGAGGGAGAAGAAGAGAGGGAAGAGGGAAAGGAAAAGAAGCTACAAAAGACAGAAACAAGATATAGAGGTACAGGAAAAACGTACAAGAATTAAAGGTATAAACCTATTTAAAAGACACAGAGACAATGGTTAAAATTTAATTTAAGAAGAGGATTCTGCAAGGGTGCATGGGATAGCATTGTTATATTAGAAATAGATATGGGTTAGAAAATATGTTAGATGATTAAAGTGATAGAAAAAATTTCTATTGATGTGTAATGGAATATTTGTTTATAAAGAAATAAGGCTCTCAATGATTTAAAAAGAACATTTAAAAAAACTGAAAAGAAACATGGAAGATTTTTATCAGTTGATAAGATGAACTTGAATAAGAATAATAACTTTATTGACTACTGTTAACAACTATTGTTTGGCTTTTTATTTAAAGACAGTAATAAGTAAAATATGAAATATAGATGATTAAAGTGAAAGACAACTGATATTACTAGGTAATGTTTGTTAAAAGAAATAGAAATGCAAAAGATTGTTATTAATATTAATGGCAGAGCTGTACTTGAATAGAATAATTATTCCATTCACTATTGTTATACATTTATGCATAGATATATATACATATATACTCTTTTTCTTTTAAGAATTTCGTGTGTATTTTAAAGGAATGTACCAAGCAGAATTCGA
Organism: Hydrophis major; assembly: GCA_033807585.1. Taxonomy (NCBI): domain Eukaryota; kingdom Metazoa; phylum Chordata; class Lepidosauria; order Squamata; family Elapidae; genus Hydrophis; species Hydrophis major. The sequence goes on along the minus strand of CM066328.1, from coordinate 82,340,941 downwards.
TTGAAAATAGGTATGTGTTATAAAATAGAGGTTAGAAAATGAATGTTATAACTGTAAAGATGTAACTTACATTTTTAAATAAGATTTGAAAAAAGATACAAAGGTGTTACACTCCAGTCTAGTAATTACAGGGGAAAATTTGTTTTATGAGAAAAGATAATATGAAATTGTAAACAGGACAGACGAAAGTATAAAAACATTGATTAGAAAGATTTTAAAAATTAGAAAAAGATATGTAATTGAAATAAGAAAGGAATGAGATAATTTAAAATAAGGCTATAGGAAGTAAAGAAAGGGAAAAGCTATTGAAAAAATTATGAAAATAGTTATAAAATATGGATTAGAATGTATAAGATAAATATGTATTGAGTGTATGTCTGTATGGAGAAGTGATAACCTGGGCTACGCTATTCTCAAAAAAAGATATTTTATTTGCATTTATGTTTTGTGAAAACTTAAATAAAACTTTTATTAAAAAAAATATTGACAGCATATAAAGAAAATCTGTATAAGATGTTTTATAGATGGCACTTTGCACTAGCAAAACTGGCAAAGATGTTTAAAGATAAATTAGCTAAATGTTGGAAGTGGCACCAGACACCCGGATCATATTACCATATGTGGTGGATATGCGCAGAAGCTAAAAGATATTTGACAAAAATACACACGTGGTTGGGAAAAAAATTATAAAGCAACACATAGATTTGAAACCTGAAATATTTTTTATTAGGGATGATACCTGAGTGTTACAGCAAAGAAAAAACATATTTGATTATCCATGTATTAACGGCAGCTAGGATTGTATTTGCTCAAAACTGGAAAAGCGATAAAATTCCGGCAGAGGGAAAAGTGATTGAGAAAATATTTGAATGTGCAGAGATGAATAAATTAACATTGGTAATTAAAGAAAAAGAAGAAACTGAATACTATAAGATATGGGATATACCAATGATTGGAAAATAAAACAAATTAAAACTGAGCAGATGAATATATAGAGAAATAAGTGAATATTAATATAGAGGTGATAAATGTAAACATAACTATTTATAAAGGAAATGTGAGTATTGTTACATTGCTAAGAAAAATACTAAACTACAATTGTTAAGATATATGTCCCCAGTCGACACACTTGTTTAAAGAAAGATGGATTCATTGTAAATATAAAATAATAAAAAAAACTTTTGGAAAAAAAAAAGAAAAATGAAAAAGAGATTTTAAAAGGCTGAAAAAAAAAATGTATCATTACATCAGATCAATATTGTTCAACTATGACTTAAATCTTTTCAGCAACAATTAAAAATAGAATTTTCTTTACCATCAATTCAACAATGGAGATATATCCAGACAAAACATTTTAATATTTCAATATGGCCCTATTAGCACCGTGATGATGAACCTATGGCACATGTGCCACAGGTGGCATACAAAGCCATTTGTGCCAGCACACGAGCCGCAGGCAAACTTATCTCACTGTGCATGCATGTGTCTCCTATAATACCAGAAGTGATGGAACAGGCCTATTTCTCGGCCTGCAAAGGCTGCAGAAGCCTCTGGGAGGCCGAAAAAGGCGCAGTGCAGGTAAGGGGACAGTGGGGGGGATTACGCACACATGCGCAGGAGGCATGGGGGGGGATGTGCTCATTGCCTTCTCGGTGCTGGCTCGTGAGCGTAAGCACACACACGCACAAGCACGCACACAATTTTTGGCACAAGAACCCAAAAAGGTTAGCTACCACTGCTTTAGCATCTTCTAAAATCCTCTAAAATGGAGAGGCAGTTTCTGTAAGCAACACCAGAATGTTTCCTTCCTGCCTTCCTTACAGGATTAGGCCGGTAATTTCTTTTAACAACCGGTTATCTGAACTGCTTAGAATGTTAACAACCGGTTCTAGCGAATCGGTGTGAACTAGTAGAATCCCACCCCTGCATGTACCACCTTAGGGAATGCAGTGGCTCAGTGGCTAAGACGCTGAGCTTGTCAATCAGAAAGGTCAGCAGTTCAGCAGTTTGAATCCCTAGCACCGCATAATGGAGTGAGCTCCTGTTACTTGTCCCAGCTTCTGCCAACCTAGTAGTTCAAAAGCATGTAAAATGCAAGGAGAAAAATAGAGACCACTTTGGTGGAAAGGTAACAGTATTCTGTGCGCCTTTGGCATTTAGTCATGCCGTCCACATGACCACAGAGACGTCTTTGGATAGCGCTGGCTCTTTGGCTTTGTAACCACTCCTTAGAGCCGGAAATGACTAGCACGTATGTGCAAGAGAACCTTTACTTTATGCACCACCTTTCTGATATAAAAAGCTGCACTACCGTACAATTTTAATCCAAACATATTAAAAGGGAAAGATTTCCCTGTCCAGATGTGGGCACGGTGTTCATCTCTGTTTCAAGGCCAAAAGAGCCAACGTTGCCAAAGACATTCTCTGTGATCATGTGGCCATCATGGCTATACGCCACACTAGTAGATGAAAATTCAGAAGTTGCAAGTACTTAACAGCTGCTAATGAGGGAGCAGAAAAGGCAAATTCATTCTTCCATGTTTATTCAGCCGGTAGTCAGACCCTAATCAAAACTTTCAAAACCGGAACTGCATTTTTTCCCTCCAGTGAGTAAAAGGTTAAGTTTACAATATTATATTTATTCCATGAATCATTTGATTTAAATATGTAGCATTTGAAATGGAAGCAAGATCAAAACCCTTATACAAGTAGTTCTGTAATATTACTCCCTCTGCTGGCCCTAAAATAGTAGTTTTTCTGTATCGATTCAAAGAAATAAAGCTTTTACGAATTAAGTATTGACAAGAGAGAGAGATATATTTTGTGTTGCCATTTGTTACAAGAAAACTCTAAAATAAACCTCTGAACTCTGTAAAGCATGAGTTTTTTTAAATAGACATTTCAAAGAATGGAAATTGAAAAAGTCAATATCAGACAGTGATGAGGCTTTTTAACTTGTCGATTGACATTAGTTCTGCTTTCATACCCCACTGAATTCAGAGCAAAATGTCTAGGTGGAAAAAAACAAGTCATGAGAAACTGCTTCATTTTTTTAATATGAGCAAAGCTGCAAACAAGTTTAAATTAAAATTTAAAAATTCACAAAAGTTAAATTTGGTAGCTTTACCTGAAAAGCTGGAAGGCACTGAGGCCTCAGATAATGAGGCCCCAACTTTAGATTGTTATGTATGTAAATAGTTGAATAAAGGCAAGCTTGGGGTAAAGTGCAGGGTTCTGGCCCTGCACTTCTGATTGGGTGTTAAGCGGCTAGATCGGATTGGTTGGGTTCTGAGAATCTGATTGGCCCTTAACGAAGGACTCTTATTGGTTCTGGAGCTAGCGTTTTACAGCTCCCTATTGGTTATTTCACATTAGAATTGCCTATATAAGGCAGAGTTGTTATACAAGTTAGAAGTCACTATGCAATAAAGAGCTGAAAGTTCACCAACTAAGACTGTCTCCATTCATTCTACCCATGTCTGAATCTATAACATAGATCTTATACATTAGTAACAAAGTATTTTTTTTTCCTTCCCAGAGTTCATTTCATTCAAAAGAAAAGAGAGTTTTGGTGAAATTCTCTTCGGTGTTTTAACATCTGGTTATGAAGTTTTGATTGAGATACTTCCTCTTTTCAACAGACAGTACTGCAGCTTCCATGAGTTTTCATCTTTCAGTTTAGTCATATGGAAGGAGACCATGAGTGGCCCTTTTCTATGAGGATTTTTCAAAAGTAGCCATTACCCTTAAAAAAAATTCTGGGAAATTAATTTCACCTTCCTCTGGGGGAAAAAATGGGGAAATCATCCATCAAACTACTTTGTCCACAAGGTTGGTGGTCATTTGTGCTCAACTCCAGGTTAGGTATAAAATCTTTCATCTAAGAAAATAAAATCAAAAGCAAGAACTCTTTACAATTACACTTGAACTGATTTAAACTCCTCGTTCCTCACATTTTTTTTTTCTTTGTGAGATTTGCTTCACCATTTTATTCTTTCCCCCCCCCTTATTCCGGGTATATACCAACCAACTTCTAATGATTCTGGGCAGTTTGCAAAAATATGAAAAATTACCAAGCAATGAATACAGCAAAAGAACAAGAGGTAAAGATGGCAAACTGAGCAACAATACATATCCATCCTAAGAAAGACCTTAGTAAAGAGCCAGCTTTTCAAGGCTTTTTGAAATATCAAGAAGTAGGTAGGGAGCCCCCTGGATCTTAGGGGAAACCTCATTCTGGAGAAGCCTCAATAGATAGAATTGTTTAATTGGGATGACCCAGAGCGTCTTTAACCCTATTGAACTGAAGTGGCTAAGCAGGTATTAGGGAAGACAATTGCTTTTGAAAAAGAAAGCCAAGAAAGAAAGAAAAACCAAATCAAAAGAAATCATGAGACATTATCCATTATCACCACAACAGTTTCTAGGATACAGTGGGATTATTCTGTTTGAGCTAGTAAAAGGCATTTCTGCTATTCCTGCGTATGCCTTCATCTCCATCTAAGATTTGCGCTACACATGGACTAAAATGGAATGCCTGCTATGTAATTGCTGCCATGAATCAAAGGCCAGCTGCTCAATTTCTATTCCATTCCTTCAGGTGAAAATCTTACATCGGTCTTTTTCTTTTTGGCTGGCTCTTTAGAAGATAGATAAAAATTCAAAAGTCTGGAGAAATCTCTTCATTGTATTCATAAGAACATGTATCTGAAGATTGGATGGACCTTCATAGCCTTACAGATAATATCTAAGAGAAGTAAAGGAATATGAGCAGAAGCAAGAATTCTCTTATATGCTAGTATTTGCTCTAAATCCTTACAAGGCCAGTTGAAATCCCACAGGACCTTTTACACCCAGTAATGTACACACACTTACAAATGCCTGATAAAATGGGCAAGGTTGTTAACTTGGGGTAGTTGTGTTTTACAAGTTGTCTCAATGATAACAAAAAACTTAGCAGCCTTTTTTTTTTTGCTTTCAAAGACTCCTCCTAAGTCAACAAGACACCCAAAAGACCTTTTGCTCACTAAAACAGATGTGATAACAGAAGCTGAGCTCAGCCTCAGAATGCAAACAGAGAACTGTGTTGAGGCAGACCACGGAAACAATCCTTACATGTATTAACGCTAACCTAACTAGCAATTGAAAGGAAAGAGAAGAGTCCGTTGTCTATCCTGTCCCCATCATATGGTGTTGTGGTTCCAAGTGCTAGCTGTGGTTTGAAAGTAGTTGAGTGCAATAGCATGGCAGGAAAAAAAAATGTTTCGGTTAAGCAGTTAGAAAACCACACACAAATATGTTGGTTCTTCAAATTAGACTCTCTCTCTCTCTTCTGAAGGCCACCTGCTATCTTTCAAGGATGAGCCAAGTCACGGCCAGTTCAAATTCCAGCAATGATATAGGAAGACCTCAGAAGCACAGAGAGAAATAGATAAGCGGCTCCTCATTTTCACTTATACTTTGCTTATGGAGGAATACGTGCTCTTTAGCTCTCTCTAGTTCTGGTTCTCCTTTAGCAGTTCAGTTTTACGTTCTCGGATTTCCACACAGGAATCGATGAATGCAGCAATTAGAAAATAAAATAAATATGAAGGATTAGACATGGAATTTAGTTAAAAATCAGGAATCAACCAAAAGTTCATCATCATCATTTCAAACCTTTCTAGTTCTCTGACACTAGAAATAATCATGCTTTTTATCTAAATAGCACAGGTAGTAGAGAGGTAATGTTTTGCTCATTTTCATTTACATCTTAGCATACCTCAGTGAAGGACTTCATAAAGTTTATAATACAAGACCTCACTGAGGAGATAGCTGTTGGAACTGCTTAAAATTGACAGCTGAACAATGTGGAAGTTGCTTTCCACTACACCTTTTCTCGTGTTCTCATTTGCAAATGCAATACCCAATTATGCTACTATGGTAATAGACGAATGGAACTTTAGAGCAATTTAACAGGGGATCTTTCTATCACTCCAAAATCAGGTCCAAAGATGTGTATTTTCACACCTTTAGCAGCTAAACCAATCGATTTCTACCATAGCCAAATGAAATAGCACAAACCAGTTATCTTTCTGTAAGCAACAGTAAAACCCCACAGAACATTTGGGCTGTCTCTCCATCATTGCAGATATTGTCCCCTGGCTTCACTTGACGTAGCATTCTAATTCTGAGTCCTTCAAAGGGAAAGATGCTTTGACCGCTCTGCAGGTTCCATTTCATACCATTTCCTCAAATTAGCAAATGCAAACCACACTGGCCATCCCACTTTAAGCAGAAGTCAGAACTGATCTCAGCTCTTTTGGCTCATCTCAGATTCTTTATGTCAGGGGGTCCCAACCTCCTGTCTGTGGACTGGCACCAGTCCATGGTATGCCAGAAACTGGGATGCACAAATAAGCGAAGCCCCATTCATGGGATTCAAGCGGCATACAAAACCAGCCAGCTCCAGTCCATGGAAAACCTCTCCCCACGGAACCAGTGCCTGGTGCCCAAAAGGTTGGGGGCCACTGCTTTATATGTTTCTGCCCAAGGGTCAGGTGCTGAAACTGACATGAGGATTGTCTCCTTTTTCCTTCTCCTTGGCAGGAGATCAGTTCACTGCAAAACATCAGAGCAACTGTCTCATGAGGGAGGACTATTAATTTCGTCTGGCATGGGGAATGACGGGATTTTTGTTCTGCCACTTGCTGGTATCCCCAGCTCCCACAGCAACCTTCAGCATCCCATCTGCTTCAGCCACTTTAGCAATGTGCATCCAAGGTTAGAGTTATTGGGGAGAGTGCTGGATTGCCAAATTGCCTTCTCCAAGTTGCTTCTTGGAGAAAAGTAATGACTGAATGGTCGATGAAGATTCTCAGTCATCCAGATAAAATTGTCAGGAAGTTGAGTCATGGCAATTGATTTTCTTGTCGGTTTGAGATGTTTCGCTGCCCATCTGAGCAGCTTCTCAACATCTCAAGCCAACTACCTCAGTTGCCACACCCAACTTCCTGTCAATTTACCTGGATGACTGAGAATCTTCATCAACACATTGCCACATGATTTGCAGAAGAAAACCTGAGGTTGGTGCAGGAATACCCCAATGAATTTTAAGAGTTGGCACATTTCAGTGACTCTCTGCCTGTTCAGATTCCCCTAACCCAGGGTTAGGGACACTTGGCTCTTTCATCACTTATGGATTTCAACTCCCAGAATTCCTGAGTGAGCCATAAAAGGTTCCCTATCCCTGGCCTACTGGTTTTTTCTGTTGTGGGGGAAATCAATGTTTGATTGGAATGGGACTGTTTAATATACAAATGTAGGACATATTCTTTATATGTATATTCTTTATATTCATAAAAATATGTCCTACATTTGTATATTAAACAGTCCCATTCTAGTCAAACATTGATTTCCCCCACAACGGAAAAAGCAGTAGGCCAGGAATGGGGAACCTCTTATGGCTCACTCAGGAATTCTGGGAGTTGAAGTCCATAAGTGATAGAAGAGCCAAGTTTCCCTAACCCTGCCCAAACCAACTTATTTAGACTGAAGAAGCCGCTCGGATGGGCAGTGAAACATCTCAAACCAACAAGAGAATAAGTCCAATTGCCATGATTCACTTCCTGATAATAACCACATTGCCTGTTCCTTTTGATCAGAAAGAGAGAGAGAGACAGCGCTAATTGTCTTACGCTGTTCCCTTCCTGCTCTCTGCCTTCTGAGGTCTGTAGCAGTGAAAGTAACTGCATAGCTAACTTCAAAATGGTTTGGAGTGAAAAGAGCACCAAGTAGCAATGCCCTTAGAAGGAGTTATTGAACCCACCACAGTAATGCTTTCAAGGCCATCTTAACAGCACTATGGGCCCCAGGCAAAGCAGTGTACTGGGGCCCATATGACAACTACTCACAGGAATAAAAATGTAAATGGTCAATAAAATTAAACATATATTTGCATGTTAGTATTAATTTAAAAATGCTGCAAAATGTAATAAATATGTTGCTGTATTTATCTGATACAAAGTGCATTGAAAGGTTAACATACACATATTAGTATGGGGCCCCTATGCTCATGGGGCCCACGGGCAAGTGCCCATCAGGGCCATGCGTTAAGACAGCCTTGTATAATACCTAAGAGAGTTACTTCCATTCGAAACATCAGGTTCTTAAAAGATAGAAGAACATGAAGCCCTCACATACCTACTGTAGTTTCCACATCTGTATCTTAACTTGGAATGGACTTTTTAAATTCTATTGCACATTGTCAGCACAACAAAAGACAGATAAAGCTGGAAGAGAAGCAGAAAATACACTGAAGTTTGCAATGTAGATTTTTCTTCAGTGGCAGTAGTCTACTCCAACAGTAACTTAAGGCCTTTTTTTCAAAGGAAAAGGAAGGGTCCTGGAAACAGTTTTTTTCCCCTGCCTTGTCCACGAATGAGTCAGCACTAAATCATGCTTCGATGAAGCGATGTTAAATTGCTATATTCCTCCTTATTCTACCTGGTCCAAGGGTGCTGTCACCTTCTAACCCTGGAGGAAATTCATGTGACTTAAAAGAGAGGCAACAGAAGAGATCAGTAATGAGGACAGCCCATTTCATGCTACTATAGTTTTCCTCCGATTCAAGGATGGATAGATAAGACTCACCGGTGGGCAAAGGCAAGCATGGGGAAGGACAAGAAATGAGCAGGAAAAGAGGACTTACCAGGTTTAATCTCCAGCAACTTCAGCCTGGAGTCCTCAGGGGGATGCAAACGTCTCTTCTTGCGCCAGCATCGAGCAGGATATGTGTAGAGCTGCCCTGGAGCTAGTCCTGAAGATCAAAAGGAAACAAAAATAAGAGAATAGATAATAGATAGGTAGATGACAGATAGATAGATGACAGACAGACAGACAGACAGACAGACAGATAGATAGATAGATGATAAATAGAGAGAGAGAGAGAGAGAGAGAGAGAGATCGATAGATCGATAGAAAGATAATAGGTCAATAGATGATAGATAGATAGATAGATAGATAGATAGATAGATAGATAGATAGATAGATAGACGGATAGATGGTAGATAGATAGATAGACAGATATATGATAGATAGATGGATAGATGGATAGATAGATAGATAGATAGACAGATAAAGATAGATAGATAGACAGATAAAGATAGATAGATAGATAGATAGATAGATAGATAGATAGATAGATAGATAGATAGATAGATAGATAGACGGATAGATGGTAGATAGATAGATAGACAGATATATGATAGATAGATAGATAGATAGATAGATAGATAGATAGATAGATAGAGATAGATAGATAGATAGATAGATAGATAGAAAGATAGATAGATAGATGATAAATAGATAGATAGATGGATAGATGGTAGATAGATAGATAGATAGATGATAGATAGATAGATAGATAGATAGATAGATAAACAGATATATGATAGATAGATAGATAGATAGATAGATAGATAGATAGATAGATAGATAGATGACAGATAGATAGATAGATAGATAGATAGATAGATAGATAGATGATAAATAGATAGATAGACGGATAGATGGTAGATAGATAGATAGATGGATAGATGACAGATGGATAGATAGATAGATAGATGGATAGATAGATAGATGACAGAGATAGATAGATAGATAGATAGATAGATAGATAGATAGATAGATAGATAGATAGATAGATGACAGATGGATAGATAGATAGATGGATAGATAGATAGATGACAGAGATATATAGATATATAGATAGATAGATAGATAGATAGATAGATAGATAGATAGATAGATAGATAGATGACAGATAGATAGATAGATGATAAATAGATAGATAGATAGATGACAGATAGATAGATAGATAGATAGATAGATAGATAGATAGATAGATAGATAGATAGATAATAGGTAAATAGATGATAGATAGATAGATAGATAGACAGATAGATGACAGATAGATAGATAGATGATAAATAGATAGATGACAGATAGATAGATAGACAGATATATTATAGATAGATAGATAGATAGATAGATAGATAGATAGATAGATAGATGATAGATGGATAGATAGATAGATAGATAGATAGACAGATAGATGGTAGATAGATAGATAGATAGATAGATAGATAGATAGATAGATAGATAGATGACAGATGGATAGATAGATAGATAGATAGATAGATAGATAGATAGATAGATGACAGATGGATAGATAGATAGAGATAGATAGATAGATAGAAAGATAGATAGATGATAGATCGATAGATAGATAGATAATAGATCGATAGATCGATCAATAGATAGATAGATAATAGATAGATAGATAGATATAGGTAAATAGATGATAGATAGATAGATAGATAGATAGATAGATAGATAGATAGATAGATAGATATGCAGACAGAATCTTTTTAAAAAGAGAACAAAAATACAAGTAGTCCTTGACTTACAACCCCAAGTGAACCCAAATTGTTGTTGCTAAGTGGTACATTTGTTGAGTTTTGCCCCATTTTGTTGAGTTTTGCCCCATTTTGTTGCCACAAACATTAAGTGAATCACTGCAGTTAAGTTAGCAACATGGTACTTAACTAATCAGGCTTCCCCATTGACTTTGCTGGTCAGAAGGTCGCAAAAGGGGATCACATGACCCCCGGGACACTGCAACCGTCCTAAGTATGAACCAGTTGGCAAGCACCTGAATATCAATCATGTGACCATGGAGAGGCTGCAGCTGTCATAAGTGTGAAAAACGATCATAAGCCACTTTTTTCAGTGCCACTGTAACCTTGAACAGTCACTCAACAAACTGTTGTGGGTCGAGGATTCCCTTGTATATACATGTTTATATCATGTTTTTCATTTAACATTTAAGTTAGCTTATTTAACAAGGGGGAGGAGCATTGAGCATATAAACCAGTGCAGTGATGGCTAACCTTTTTGTCATCGAATGACGAAAGTGTGTGCGCAAGAGCATGCATCTGTGCCTGCACCCATAATGCAATGTACGTGTGACCTCCGTGGTCCTTCTGCTCCCTGCGCATGCTCACGCATCTCCTGAATGCACCCCCATGAATGCACAGCTTTGTTCGGGTATTTTCCCACGTCATTGTAGTTGTGCTTTAAAAGTACATCGACAATGACGTGGGAAAATACCCGAACAAAGCTGAATGCCATACATGTAAGTACCCACGAAAACTTAAGAAAACAAATATATATATATATGTGTGTGTGTGTGTGTGTGTGTGTGTGTGTGTGTGTGGATCTTTGGTTATTCGGGTTTTCTCCCACGTAAGATTGGAAGTATCTAGGCAACGTTTCGATGAAGTCTCATTCATCATCTTCAGGCTTGGTCTTCAGCTCTGTGCTTCTCAGAGTGATGTGAGCTTGCAGCTGCTTCTTCCTTTTAACTGCTAGTGGGGGTGTGACTTGATTGGGTGGGGGCTTGGCTGTGTTCTGATTGGGTGGGGGGATGTTCTCATTGGTTGGGGGTTTGGCTGTGTTCTGATTGGTTGGGAGGTTGGCTGTGTTCTGATTGGCTGGAGGCGTGTTCTGTTCAGGTGGGGGCTCGATGGCAGATGAGATTCTGCTGAAACGTTGCTACAACTTTAAAAGCACCACTACTATGACGTGGGAAAATACCTGAACAAAGCTGAATGCCAGATATATATATATATATATTCTGAGGTTCTCGCAGGTATTTGTATGTGGATCTTTGGTTATTCGGGTTTTCTCCCGCGTAAGATTGGAAGTATCTAGGCAACATTTCGATGAAGTCTCATTCATCATCTTCAGGCTTGGTCTTCAGCTCTGTGCTTCTCAGAGTGATGTGAGCTTGCAGCTGCTTCTTCCTTTTAACTGGTAGTGGGGGTGTGACTTGATTGGTTGGGGGTTTGGCTGTGTTCTGATTGGTTGGGGGGTTGGCTGTGTTCTGATTGGCTCGAGGCGTGTTGTGTTCAGGTGGGGGCTTGGTTATGCTCAGGTTAGTCTTAGTTGCTGGGGGATTTGAGTTGGTGAGCTGTGATCTTGCTGTTTGGCTTCGAGTTCGTGGTCGTGTTGCATCTTCATGGTGGGGGTCAGTTCGCTTCATGTATGGCTCAGAGGGGTTTGAAGTGGATAGTGATGCAGCTGCAGTGCGGCTTCTGGTCCGTGGTCGTGTCTCATCTTTTGTGTGGGTGTGAGTCTGCTTTCGGCGTGGAAGTCTGGTGGTGGCATCTTGTGTGGCTCTCAGGGGTGTGGGCCTGGTGTCATTCTTTATGTTAGGTACTCGTCTGTTCATGAGGGCGGGTTTCCAAATGGCTGGTAGGCGGGAGGTATCATCTCGTTTATTCATGCTTTCGGGTTTTCTCCTGCGTAAGATTGGAAGTATCTAGGCAATGTTTCGATGAAGTCTCATTCCTCATCTTCAGGCTTGGTCTTCAGCTCTGTGCTTCTCAGAGTGATTTGAGCTTGCAACTGCTTCTTCCTTTAACAGCACACCCCCACCCAATCAGAACACAGCCAAGCCCTCACCCAATCAAGTCACACCCCCACTACCAGTTAAAAGGAAGAAGCAGCTGCAAGCTCACATCACTCTGAGAAGCACAGAGCTGAAGACCAAGCCTGAATATGAATGAGACTTCATCGAAACGTTGCCTAGATACTTCCAATCTTACACAGGAGAAAACCCGAATAACCAAAGATCCATATATATATATATATATATATATATATATCTGGCATTCAGCTTTGTTCGGGTATTTTCCCACGTGGTGCTTTTAAAGTTGTAGCAACGTTTCAGCAGAATCTCATCTGCCATCATCAGGCTTCTGTATGGTGTTTGTGAGTCAGACTTTTACAGTGGTTTCAGATTTAAATTTCGGGCAGCCTATTGCTGTGTCAGAATGGTTTTTTCTTCCTCCTGATTGGTTGAGAGTCTTGGTCTGTGTTTATTGGTCTTGGAGTTTGCTGTGTTCTGCTACTAGTATCATCAAGCACCCGCCTAGATGAACACAAAAATGCAGTCAAAAAGCTGGAACACACTTCCTCACTTGTCCAACACATGGAAGCCACAGGTCATAACATCAACTTCAATGGCACCAAAACCCTAGCCATCATAGAAAATCCCAGCCACAGAATCATCAGAGAAGCCATAGAGATTGAAAAAAGACCAGAAAGCATGAACAGAAGAGATGATTCCACCAGGCTGTCAATCATTTGGAAGCCTGCACTCACAAACAAAAAAATCTCCACACCACAAGCCAGGCAAACACCTGGGCACAAACAGATCTCCCCTGATACCTCCAGCTCAAACACACCCCAACCAGGCACCCAGATGAAACCCAGCTTCCTAACGAATGATAGCCGTCCATTTACCCGAAGCCAAGCTGCACTAAAGGCCTCCAATAAAGTAACACAATGTTGCCAGCCAATCAAGATACAAAAAGAGCCTCCCCCCAAAAAAAACAGACAGAAGATACTAGTAGCAGAACACAGCAAACTCCAAGACCAATAAACACAGACCAAGAATCTCAACCAATCAGGAGGAAGAAAAAACCATTCTGACACAGCAATAGGCTGCCCCAAATTTAAATCTGAAACCACTGTAAAAGTCTGACTCACAAACACCATACAGAAGCCTGATGATGGCAGATGAGATTCTGCTGAAACGTTGCTACAACTTTAAAAGCACCACGTGGGAAAATACCCGAACAAAGCTGAATGCCATACATGTAAGTACCTGCGAAAACTTAAGAAAACACATATATGTATGTATGTATGTATGGTATTCAGCTTAGTTCGGGTATTTTCCCACGTCATGGTAGTGGTGCTTTTAAAGTTGTAGCAATGTTTCAGCAGAATCTCATCTGCCATCATCAGGCTTCTGTATAGTGTTCGTCTGTGAGTTAGACTTTTACAGTGGTTTCAGATTTAAATTTGGGGCAGCCTATTGCTGTGACAGAATGGTTTTTTCTTCATCCTGATTGGTTGGGAGTCTTGGTCTGTGTTTGTTGGTCTTGGAGTTTGCTGTGTTCTGCTTGATTGGTGTTTCTAATATCTTCTGTCTGTTTTTTGGCTCTTTTTGTAACTTGATTGGCTGGCAACATTGTGTTACTTTATTGGAGGCCTTTAGTGCAGCTTGGCTCCGGGTAAATGAACGGCTATCATTAGTTAGGAAGCTGGGTTTCGTCTGGGTGCCTGGTTGGGGTGTGTTTGAGCTGGAGGTATCAGGGGGGATCTGTTTGTGCCTCGGTGTTTGCCTGGCCTGTGGTGTGGAGATTTTTTTCTTTGTGAGTGCAGGCTTCCAAATAATTGACAGTCTGGTGGAATCATCTCTTCTATTCATGCTTTCAGGTCTTTTTCCAATCTCTATGGCTTCTCTGATAATTCTGTAGCTGGGGTTTTCTATAGTGGCTTGGGTTTTGGTGCCATTGAAGTTGATGCTATGACCTGTTGCTTTCATGTATTGGACTAGTGAGGAAATGTGTTCTAGCTTTTTTACTGCACTTTTGTGTTTAACATTTTTGTGTTTAACACAAACATGCAGTAAAAAAGCTGGAACACACTATGTTCATAGATTTTCATGGATACAGATATGCAGTTCTTGGCATGTTCGGGTCTTTTCCTGTGTAAAATTGAGAATATTTTAGCGACGTTTTGACGATGTCCCAAGGCAACGTCCCAAGGCAACGTTTCGACGAGGCCTGAAGATGGCAAGAGGGACCTCGTCAAAACGTTGCCAAAATACTCTCAATCTTACATGGGAAAAGACCTGAACACGCCAAGACTTGCAGTGCATGTGGCCTGATACCAAAGACTGCTTGCACTGCATTCTGTTATGAGGAGATAAGGTCAGTGGCTCAGTCATGGACTCTGCAGCTTAAAAAAGAGCTCAGGTTTTGTACTCTTCTGAAAATAAGCTTCTTTTTTATTTATTTTTCTTAGCATCTTTGGAAAATCACAGTATAATAACATGACTCAGATTAAAGAAGAGATATGGACAGGTGACCCAGAAAAATTCAATCTGGAATTTTTGATCTTTCTGCCTGATAACCCCTGAACAAGTGACAAAAAGTCTAGCAGGGTGTTTTCATCAGCCTGGGAAGCTGACAATGAATTGGTTAATTGTGGCATAGAGTTTAGGATGCAAAACACTATTTTCTTCTGTACTGTATACACAGAGTAAAAAAAGTTATCCACAAAGAAGTATTTGGAAGGCAAAAGTAGGTTAACAAGTACGATTTAAAGATTGGGAAATGGACACTGGGAACAAGGAGTCCTCTTTACAGTGATTTCTATTTACCAGAACATCAAAGAATAAACCACTATAACTGACACCACATGGGGTGTCAATTTTGCATGGTGCTTCTTTAGTGCAAGAAATAAAAAGTAGTAAAATTGATAATGAACTCCATTCATACACCATTCATTCTAATTCTTTAATTCTCACACTAATGCTCTTAAATATTCAACATATGAGGCCAGAGGCAGGGAGTCTCAAAGGTGCTCCAGTGGTATGTTTCTATTTTTATATTCCAATTTATAAAGTCCTTTAATTCCCTTACTTAGAAGCTGACCTATTTGGCTTATAGAAATAACATATCCTTGCTAGCAGGTAAAATGATCACTTATCTTGGTGGAAATTACATACGATAGCATCTACTAAAAATGGTGCTGAAAATAGGATTAGTTTAACCAATTAAAGCATTTTAAAAGTGTTAAGGGGCAGTGCCTTCTTTCATGGAAAACAAAACATTGTATATCTCACCATGAAGATAGCTCCACAGATGAGGGAAGCCATAACCAAAAAGATCTCTCGAGCACTTACTACTCACCTTATTTCTCATAGCACTCAGGGAGAAATCTTGGTACACTCTGTACTAAATGGGAAGGCAGACTTGGAAACAGATATTCCATTGAGCACCTAAGCCACAAATCTTGTAGGAACCCATAAATCACAATAGCCCTTAGACTTACCCACCCCATACTGCTTTACAGCACTCTCTGGGCAGATTATAATGTCAGCATATTTTCCCCAATAATCTAGGTTCTCATTTTATCAACCTCAGAAGGATAAAAGGCTGAACCTTGAGCCCGTCAGGATTGAACTCCAAGCAGTGGGCAAAGTTAGCCTGCAATACTTCATTCTAACCACTGCGCCACCAGGGCTCTTATTAGGGTCCATAAATATAGAGAACTGAGCTTTAACAGATCTAAGTGCTATCCAGAAGTCAATGAAGCATTTTCAGCTTCAGCATAAGGTTTTCCCAGCAATCAATCTTTCTTATGTCTAACTGTTGTGAATTAATAAAAGTGCTTGAATAAAGTTTGTTGAAACCTTAAAGCAAAGTGCAGGGTTCTGGCCCTGCACTTCTGATTGGCCAATAATAGCGATATCGGATTGGTCCGTTCAGGAGAATCTGATTGGCTATTAACCAGCCCTTCTCATTGGTTAAAAAGAGCTAACGTTCCTGTGTTTTCATTGGCTAAATACCCAAGAGCTTGCCTATATAAAGGGGGCTGTTGAGGCCATTACAGAGCTGTTGCACCATGTTAAATAAAGAGTTGAAGTTCACTGTTCATCAACTCGTCTCCACTTCTTGCGCTACGCACAGAACATAACACTGGCGACGAGGATGGGATCTGGAGACGTCAGAGCTGACTGAACACTACAGAGCACGTGGCTGAAATGCACCAACGGCGGAACCATGTCTAGCAGCGTCATACCACCTGCTCCATTCGACCTGGCACAAGAAGACTGGGACTCATATATGGATCGCTTCCAGATGTTTCTGGAGACCAACAATTTGAAGGATGCCACTACCGGAAAGAAACGGGCGGTATTCCTAACTCATTGCGGGCCGACCATATTCAAGATGGCCAAGGCACTAGCGAAACCGGCAGAAGTGAAGTCCATGGACTGGGACGTCCTAGAACCCCTGCTAAGGGCCCACTATGCACCGACCGTACCAACGCTCGTGAGAAGGCATGAATTTTACCAGAAAGATCAGCAGAAGGGTGAAAGCGTTGCAGATTTCATAGCAGATCTCTGGAATCTAGGAGGCCTATGCGGGTTTGCTGACCTTGAAGAAGCCCTGAGAGACCGAATAGTTCTGGGATTAGATTCACCAGGCGTGCAGAGTAAGCTGATGGCGAAAGGTGACATTAGCCTTACAGATGCCACCACTGACGCTACTGCAGCAGAAGCAACCAGGAAGTCGGCTGCCCGAATGCGCCGCACCCACGCTCCACTTCGCCAACTCGCCAGCAAAGTTTCACCTCACTTAGAAGAACCGGCAACGACAGCCCACCACGAGGACCTCGAATCGTCATCGGAAAGCAATGAAGAAGAGGTCAACCGGCTCTGGTCTGAACGAGACCAACGCCAGAAATCGCAGTACCAATGCGCTGGTTGTGGGGCAAACCAACCCCTGGTCAGACTGCAAATTCCTCGACGTGCTCTGCCATGTGTGCGGGAAAAGAAGCCACATTGGACGGGTCTGTAGAAGCAAACAAGGACCCAGCCAAACCCCGAGGGGGGCTAACTATTGCCAATCTGCAGGAAGCCGTCCTGCAAAGCGAGAACCCTTGAACCACCAATGGAACAACCACTCCTACAGAAACAAACTGCTAAACCACTCAACGAAGCGAGAAGAAGCACACCAAACTATTACAATTGGTCACGCCTCATCACTGGATGCCAAGAAGATCCGGGTGAAGGTGGCTATCAAAAACCAGCCTTGTATGATGGAAGTCGATTCAGGATCGTCCCTCTCGATGGTTTCCTGGAAGACCCTCAAGCAACTCATCCCTACCGTCTGGCGACAAGACCTCCGATTCCAAAGAATCATACTCAAATATTATCAGGGAAATCGAATTCCAGTCGTTGGATCCAGCCAAGTCCGTGTCTCATTTAAAAATCGTACTGCATCTCTACCCTTGACTGTAGTCAACAGGGATTGGCATAGCTTGTTAGGCCTCCAATGGTTCGCTCCACTTGGAACTGAAGTAGCCGGCATTCACCGAACCAGCAGCAATGACTGGGAAGAGGCTCTCGTCCAAGAATTCCAGGACGTCTTTGTCGATAAACTAGGCGAGTACAAGGGGACCCCAATATCATTTAACCTCAACCCCGAAATAGCTCCCATCTGCCTTAAGCCTCGTCGAGTCCCATTTGCCCTTAAACCAAAGATTGACGAGCAGCTTGATCAATTAATAGCCCAGGGGGTGTTAGAACCAACCGACCATTCTCCCTGGGAAACCCCAATCGTGACACCCATCAAGCCGGATGGATCGTTAAAAATTTGTGAGGACTACCGAGCCATCCTGAATCACGCCCTACAGCAAAACGCTTACCCGGTACCAGTGGTGCAACACTTTCTCCATTCCCTGGGGGGCGGAAAAGTCTTCGCTAAACTAGATCTAGCCCAGGCATACCAACAACTGCCTGTCGATAGAAAAACGGCAGAGGCCCAAACGATCGTTACTCACTGAGGTGCATTTAAATGTAACCGATTCCAATTTGCAGTAAGCGTGGCCCCAGAAATCTTTCAAAGTTTGATGGAAAGACTATTACAAGGGATAAAAGGCGTTGTCCCCTATTTTGATGATGTTTTAATTGCTGCTCCGACTCAAGAAATACAAAGGAAGTGCCTGGGGTTGGTTCTTCAGAGATTTAAAGACTCAGGTCTCAAAGTTAAGTAAAACAAGTGTCAACTATGTACTGATCGAGTTGAATTTTTAGGATATTTAATAGATAAACAGAGCATTCACCCCACCGATAGCAAACTTAGGGCAATCAAAAACACCCCAAAACCCTGCAATAAGGCGGATCACCAAGCTTTCCTAGGCCTTATCAATTTTTATAATGTCTTCCTGCCTCACAAGGCAACCGTAGCTGAACCCCTACATCATTTGTTAGACAAAAAAGCAACCTGGGTTTGGGGGCACCGAGAGGAACAGGCGTTTCAACAAGTAAAAAACTTATTGATTTCCGATGCTGTTTTGATGCAGTATAATGAGACTTTGCCTTTAACGGTTACTTGTGATGCATCACCCTTCGGAGTGGGCACCATTTTGAGCCACATTTTACCAAAAGGAAGTGAAGCCTCTGTTGCCTACTTGTCAAAAACACTATCAAAAGCAGAACGCAATTACAGTCAAATCGATAAGGAAGCTCTTGCTATTGTATCTGCTGTTAAACGATTTCATGAATATATTTATGGGGGAGCTTTCACGATAATAACTGACCACAAACCCTTACTGGGAATAATAGCAGAAGATAAACCAACCCCTTATATATTATCTCCCAGAATGACCTGTTGGTCAGAATTCTTGGCTGCCTATAATTATAAGTTGCAACACCGCCCGGGGAAAGCCATTCCCCATTCTAACGCATTAAGCCATGCACCACTTCCAGAAACCATTGATGACCCTGCTCCGACCGTCACAACACTGCAGATTGAGACACTCCAAAAACCGCCGCTGACAGCTCGCGATATCACGATTGAAACTAAACGTGATTCCGTTTTAGCACGTGTCCTCAGCTGGGTAGAGCGTGGATGGTCATTGGACCAAATCCATGACAACTACGTTCCCTTCAAAAGTCAACAGACAGAACTGTTTTCCCAGAAAGGCTGCATCATTTGGGGCGATAGAGTCATTGTCCCAGAGCGGTTACAGCGAGCGGTAGTGAGAACCTTGCACGATGGCCACCCCGGCATCGTGCGCATGAAAGCACTTGCACGAAGCTATGCGTGGTGGCCGGGCATAGACAAGCAGATCGAAGCCTGGGTAAAGACTTGTTCCAAATGCCAGGAAGTCAGCAATGCCCCACCGAAATCAACTCCAACAGAATGGGAAACACCCAGGGGACCATGGTCCCGTATTCATCTGGACTTTGCGGGACCTACAAATGGACACACATTTTTATCAACAGGGGATGCCTACTCAAACTGGCTCGAAATCCATGAGATGAAAAATACAACAACCGAATCAGTCATCAGGAAATTGGACAGATTATTTGCAACACACGGATTACTGGACGTTCTGGTATCCGACAACGGGCCCCAGTTTACCGTGCTTTCTTTTGAACAGTATCTGGCGGTATTCGCCATGCGCTAACTTCACTGGCACATCCTGCGGCTAATGGAAGGGCCGAGCGCATGGTACAATTCGTCAAAAGAACTCTACATAAAATGGACTATGGCGATATCGAAGACAAGATTAACCGGATACTCCTTTTGCAGCACATCACTCCACACAGCGTCACCAACAAAACTCCCGCTGAGTGGGACGAAAACTCCGCTCCCACCTCGACCGACTACACCCATCGTACGAACCTGAAAAACCACACGGATCCAGCGGGAAATGCCTTAATTTCCAGGTAGGTGACTTGGTTTTTGCAAGAAACTTTTATGGCAACCAATTGTGGGTTGAGGCAACTGTAATCCAAGTAACCGGACCCAGATCGTACCGAGTGAAATGTCGCGACGATAGAATATGGAAGTGCCATATTGATCAGCTGCATTCAAGGCTGCAGTCTGGGGTCTGCGATTCCGGTGATTTCCAAACTGAGGGGGGAGGAGACGCCGAGGAGGCTGAGTTTGGAACGGCAGAAAGCACAAGCGGAAGAAATGACCGCTCAGACTCAACATGTGAAGAAGAATCGGGGACAGGGGTTAACTCGCCTCAAAGGGATATCAAGGACATTAGTGGTAACGGAAATTTAGATACAGAATCAGAGGCACCCTGTTCACCAGATAACGTCCTACCCCAACAAGACTCTAGACAAATACTGGGAGACAGCATAAATCAAATAGACAATCAAAACAACCTGCCTACCTCAAAGACTACGTTACCGCACCCCTTAAATGGAACCCGGAGGGAAGGGGTGTTGTGAATTAATAAAAGTGCTTGAATAAAGTTTGTTGAAACCTTAAAGCAAAGTGCAGGGTTCTGGCCTTGCATTTCTGATTGGCCGATAATAGCAATATCGGATTGGTCCGTTCAGGAGAATCTGATTGGCTATTAACCAGCCCTTCTCATTGGTTAAAAAGAGCTAACGTTCCTGTGTTTTCATTAGCTAAATACCCAAGAGCTTGCCTATATAAATGGGGCTGTTGAGGCCATTACAGAGCTGTTGCACCATGTTAAATAAAGAGTTGAAGTTCACTGTTCATCGACTCATCTCCACTTCTTGCTCCACGCACAGAACATAACACTAACCATAACCTTAAGCCAAGAACAGTCACGTATGCAAGAAAATGTGCATCTTGAGCTTCAAGCAACCCAGCTGAACTTAGGAAAACTCCTAAACTGTGAACTGAGGTGGTTCTCCAGAAAGAAGGCAACTCGATTCAAAATAAGCTGAACATCACTTTCTAGAAGAATCAAATACTGATGTGCAAAACTGCTCTTATCAGCACTGAGAATCATTTTATTTTAATTTTAAACTTTACAAAAAATACTTGTTAAATCTGGTAACAGTCTACTTGAGCATCTTGTTCAGGGCAAGGAAACTAGCTGTAAGCAATGATGATACTGCTAGAAATATACATACATATACCTCCATCATGAAATTCCCTTGGAAGGTAAGCAATTTATGTAAGTGAAGAAAAAGAGTAACAATTGATAAGCACAAAAAAAAAAAACCCAACTAAAAGGCATGAGATAAGAAAAGAAGATATTGCAAAGACCTTTTTTTGCAGAAAAGTATTCCCCATTTTACTTGACGCTTTTAATTTTAAGTATTCCAAAGAATTATATTCTTTGTAAGTTTTGTAATTATCTTTTTCACTACATACAATACCTTTTGCTCATCATTTTTTCTATTAATCATTCTCTCACACTACACTCACTTTTTTTCTTATCTACAACCTTTCATTGTCCCACCAAGCATTTTTCCCCCAGAACTTTCCATGTGCATCATTCAAAATTCACACACTTCAGGGTACTCTAGAACATAATTATTTTCACCTTACAATTCATTCTGTTGGTATATTAATCTATTTCTGATATAGTTTCAGGCATGGGTGAAATGAATGGAGACAATCTTGGTGAACTTTCAGCTCTTTATTACATAGTGACTTGAGAACTTGAACAACAACTCTGCCTTATATAGGTGACCTTAATGTGAAATAACCAATAGGGAGCTGTAGGACGCTAGCTCCAGAACCAATAAGAGTCCTTCGTTAAGGGCCAATCGGATTCTCTGAACCCAACCAATCCTATCGAGCCGCTTAACACCCAATCAGAAGTGCAGGGCCAGAACCCTGCACTTTACCCCAAGCTTGCTTTTATTTAAACTATTTACATACATAACAATTTCTTTTTTTATTTATAGTTTCATTTCTTGCATCATCATGCAAGAAAACAACCAAACTCAGAGAGCACCCAGAACTCCTCATTCAACCCTGAGCTACAAATATTCTACTTTAGAAGTCATTCTGCTCTCACTCTCATTTTGGGCTACTAAATAATCATTTGCTTGTTCTGCCATTTTTTTTTTTTTTTATCTATTTCAGAGTAAATCTCAGAACCTGACTTGGTGAAACTTCCAAAAAATAATTGCAGACTACTTCTTCAACTACTAATCACTGTTTCTAAGCCATTTGATTTGTCCAACAACATGGCTCACAACTTTCTAAATCCCTTTCATTGGTCATAAAAATGAACCTCTGCCAGTAAATATAAATCATAATAGAACTAAACTTTTCCCACATCCCCATAGCTTGTCTCCTTTCTGGCTAGAAACTAGAGGAAGCTCTCAAGGTTCTGCCAGTGAGTCCAGAAGCTAGATGCACTGCCCATTATTCTGGGGGTATTGATATGCTGCTGTCTTTTCTCTCAAACATTACAAAGGAACCTTAGTTGTTTTCTTCTTTGCCAACTAAGTTTATCTGAATCCCTTGATTAATTCTCAGAAGAAAGTAGTATGAAATATACATATAGACCAGAGGCGGTGTTCAGCAGGTTCTTACCAGTTCTGGAGAACCAGTAGTGGAAATTTTGAGTAGTTCGGAGAATCAGCAAATATCACCTCTGCAGATTTTACAGTAGCCTTCCCCTGTCACGCCCACCAAGCCACACCCACAGAACCGGTAGTAAAAAAATTTGAATCCCACCACTGATATAGACTATAGTGATAGACACATACACACTGAATTCAAAAGAAGCATGATTTCCAGACAGCAAAATAGTTAATCACTGAATGGCAGAGCAATTAGAATAATTAGGTGACTTACTGCTTTTACTGCATTTTTACGGGAGTTAAGCCAGGAGATCAAAGGAAGAATTTAAAGATCTCTTTAATATGCTTTAGCTGTATATTACATACCAGCTATCTAGCTATACAAATGTAAAACTCTCAGAGAAACCAATGCTTTTTATATTATAGTGTTACAAATGTGTAACACAAGAATGTGTACAGTGATAGTTGCTCACAAAAACCATGTCAGCTCCATAACAATTTGCTTGAGAGCCTGGATTTATTAATTTATCTTCTAATATGCCCTCATCCTTCAAGATAACAATACACACAAAGACACATGCACCTGCCCAAATAAAAACATGTGCACGCACACACATACACACACACTCCACCTCCAGAAGCTTAAAATACCAGAGGCTCATAGGTAGTCACCCAAAATTCAAATTTTAGATCGACCAATGTGAGCATAGCCTAGATTGACTACAGGATAACCTATGGCTCAATACTCCACAGATATACCTGTGGATCCCTGGCACTATGTAAATGAAACAGGGTTGTGGCAGACAAAACCTGTAGTCAACTAAAGACAGCTTGCACAAGATCCAAGCCATCAACATGTGTGCCTTGGTAGTCATTAGATACCCTGCTGATAGTGAGCTGGCCAAAGGAAGACATGGAGGTTGTCCATATGAAAACTTGGAAGTTCCTTTCAATGTACAGAAGTTTCCATTCCAAGTCTAATACCCAGAGACTATACAAGAGCCAGAAAGAGGGTGGGTGGCATCTAGTAAGACTCAAAGCCACTGTTCTGGATGAAACCCAGAGCATCCAGAAGTATATCAGTAAGATGCCAAGATAACTTGCTGAGAGAATGCCTGAGGCAATAGTAATAGCACTTAAACTTATATACCGCATATGGTGCTTTACAGCAGTGGTCACCAACCAGTGGGCCGGGGACCACTGGTAGTCCACGAGAAAATGTTGGTGATCCGCAGAGAAATTTCCCCACCAAAGCAATTAATCCAGGCTGCACGAGAACACAAGGTTGGTCACCCACATGGCCCACAGGAACACAAGGCTGTGCCGCCCACAGGGCCCACCAACCACTGGCCCTCACCCTTCAGCTGAGTGCAAATCTTACCTTGAGTAGAGCCACGTGAGCTGGAACTGGAAGATAAGACCAATAGCAGGGGAGGGAAATCTGCCCCAAGGTGGCTTGCTGACATTGGTGGGAAAGTTGGTCCCATATTCCAGAGCTGCAGTAGTCACAAGATTGGCCCTTTGGTCATCCCAGAGCAGCTGCTCCAGTCCATGGCAGGCCGGTGCACCTGGGTGGAGGAGGAGCTGCTCCAGGATGACCAAAGGGCCAGACTTGTGACTACTGAAACTCTGGAATATGGGACTGACTTTCCCACCAACGTCAGCAAGCCACCATCAGTCAAAATTCATATTAGTGGTCTGCAGGATTCAAAATTATGAATTTGGTGGTCCCTGAGGTCCAAAAGGTTGGCAACCCGTGCTTTACAGCACTCTAAGTGGTTTACAAATTTCAGCCTATTTCTCCCAACAATCTGGATCCTCATTTTACTCATCTTAGAAGGATGGAAAGCTGAGTCAACCCAGATTTAACCTTTGCTAATGCTGCATTCTTTTTTTTTTTAAACAGACTTTATTAATTTTTAAAGACATACAACACACAAACACACAGAAACACAAAACATAAAAACATAAAAAACCTCTTTTCTGAAAGTTGCTTAGTCCCGGGTTAAAACTCTTGGTACAGACACAAATTCAAATTCATATTCATTTTGCATACCATTCCATATCTTATTAACATTTTCAATTTTCTATATAGCTGCTCCTCTCTTTTAAGTTTTCTTAATTTTATTTTATTTATCTCATCTCAATTCGAATCATAATATTTATTATTCTTTGTCTGTTCTATTTCCAGATATCCATTTATCTTTCTTCTTTAAAAAAAAAAAACTTCTGTACACTAATTGGAGTATGATGCCTTTATCTCTTCCCCCTATATTTATAATACTTAATATAGAATGCATAACTTACATTGGGATTCTTTCTGGTACATTCTAAAATTATACAATATTATCAATACCAATACAAATCTATTCATTAATATTAATATTCATCTATATCTTAAACATTTAGCACATTACTTTTCAATTAAATCACATACTTTTATGGAAGCACCTATTTTCCATAGTTATTCCCCCCTCCCCACATCACGTATTGTAAATCATTATTTCATTAAAATGTTCCCACTCTCTCATTTCAGAAAAATTTCACTAGGATAACATAATCTAATCATTAATATTAACGATCTTTTATATCTTAAGCATTTTACCCATTTCAATTAAATATCATGCCTTTATGGGAACACTTACGCTTTCAAAAGTTATCCCCCCCCCACATCAAATATCTTAAATCATTGGATTGCTCCCCTTTTCTTAACAAAAATTTCACTAAATTATACTAAATATTTTATCACATTTAAAATTGCATATTATTTCCAATTTTCTAAAGTTATTTCTAAGTACAAATGTAAAAATACAATCTTATGTACCTTTCTAGAATCCCT
Organism: Hydrophis major; assembly: GCA_033807585.1. Lineage (NCBI taxonomy): Eukaryota > Metazoa > Chordata > Lepidosauria > Squamata > Elapidae > Hydrophis > Hydrophis major. The sequence goes on along the minus strand of CM066328.1, from coordinate 82,315,157 downwards.
TTTTCAATAAAATTTACCCATTATCTCTAAAAAGCTTTTGTTTCTTTGCATCTTGCTCCCCACTATTAAGATTTTTCATCCCTTCCTTTCTCCCTTGCTTATTCTTCTCCTTGTCCTCTTTACTCCCTTGTCTCTCCATCTCCCTTTTATTCTGCTTTCCTCCTTTCTGTTGTTTTCTCACATAATATCTCCTTTTCACCTTATTCTTCCCTTTTTTGATTATTTTTCCAAATCTTAAAGTCTTCTTTTCCTTTTTCTCTTCCTCCTTTCCTTCCCTGACCAAAGTCACTTGTTCATCAAAAATGGCTTCTTCTTTGTCCCAGTCATCCTGCTGCTCATTCAGCTTTACATAAGTGCAAACCACCATTTCTAAAAATTGAAAAAGAGTGCCAAAAACGTCCTTCCCTTCTTGCTTTTCTTTTTCATATTTTTGATATTCAAGTTTCAATCCATCCACAAGTGATGCCATTGTGTAGAGAAAAAGTTTTTCCAAACAACCACCCAAGTGCTTTTAATCAGAAATAGTTCTCAGAAGTTCCAAAATCACCAAACAATTCAAACAAGCTGTTTCTTTTAGATACCTTCTCCTTCTTCACTTTCTCTTTCTGGGGTTAAAGTTTAGTCACAAATTTCCCTTTAAAATATATCTTTTAAAGGTCTTATTGATGTTTAGCAACTCTTTAAAATTCTAGGCAATCTTCTCCTTATTTTCAAATTTTGCTCCAATTTTTTTTTTCCTCTCCCTTCCCACTCACAGCCAAAAAGATTTTTTTCATCCGCTGTCAAGGAAGGTGAGTGAAACAACAATAAAAAAAAACCTTTCCCTTTTAGAATATTTGCAGCTTGTAATACTCACTGGAAACAATGAAGCCTTAGCAGCCTTCAAGATTCCAGGGCACTTTCTCTTGCTTTGTCCTGGTTGAAAGCAACTTTCATATTTCTTCCAACTTTCTCCCTCCTGCACCTACTTGTCTGGCTGCAGATTTCTTCGTGGCGGCCATTGCTGACCGCCGCTCCTCAGCCTTGGGAAAAGAGGGTTCTGCCGGCTGGGGAGGGGGTCTGCGACACCCCAAGCCCCTGTCCAGATCCCCCCTGTTTTCAGCTGCCCCTATAGGGCAGCTATATCCCCCAGATCCAAACAGATCAGGGGAACCTTGGCGGCGAACACAGCAGGGATCGTGCAGTATCGCGAATCCCTGCCACTGCCGAAACCTTGCAAACCGGAAGACCGCTAATGCTGCATTCTGTATTCTAACCACTGCGCCATTGTAGCAGACATGGAAGGAAGATCAAGCAGAGGAAATGCTATGGTAAAATAAGACCTTGCATGGGGTGTTCCATCAACTGAAAGCTGAGGTGGCAGAAATTGGAAATTCTACCAATGGGTGAAAAGAGCTGGACTAAAAAAAAAAAAAAAGGAACCCAGGCACTGATCATAGCAGCACAACAACAGGCACAAAGTACCAGATCCATAGAAGAAGGAATCCACCACACTAGACAGGAACTCAAGGTGTAGATTATACAGAGACCTCAGAGATAGTCCAATATGGTAGACTGCAAATGCAGGAAGGAACAGCATATACTGAACAGCACAATCAAGTACAGGAACATATGGACAGTGTATGGGCTACACCCTCTGAAGTCCAGTTGGGAGATTCCACAGAAAGCCGCAGAGAATAAGAGGGCTAAGACCCTGTGGGATTTCCAGATCCAGATCCATGGGGACAGGCATGTGCTAGCAAACTAACCAGATTTCATGAGCATAGACAAGAACCAGAAGACAGCAGCGGTGATAGATATAGTGGTGTCATGTGTGTGTGAGTGTGTGTGTGTGTGTGCAACACACAAAAATACACATCCTTGGCAATGTTACATCTATCACACACACACACAAACATGCATGTACAGTATATGTTATCAGCCTGTGGAAAGATCCATGTGACATTTTATCCTTTAAGAATAAAGTCTGCAGAATAAAGTCTGCAGTTCACACAAAATGTGAAAGAAATTTTCCTGGATCTGTCTCTCCTTTTTCTGAATGCTTTTATTATAGGTCTTCAGGCAAGTGTGATGGCTATGTACTCCCAAATACAGTCTGGGCTATCAATTTTACTGCTGGGGAAAGTGTACGTTCCTTATATAAACAAGGAGAATCAATCCATGGAGTTTTTCTGTCTGACTGCAAAACTGATTAAATCAGGTTCTCTAATAAGATCAGATTGAGAAATTGACTAGAGAATGGAAGGCAGGGAGCATTTCCTATCTGTCCTTTCACCCAGAGCCTTGTCAGACAGGAAAAGATGAGTTTGGTTTAAGGTATTTTTTAAAGCCACACCAAGTGCACATGGATGAATTTTTTTTTTTTTTTGAAGAATTGTAAAAATCCCACACTCAACAAGTGAAGTAAGTTATCTCCACAAATCTACAATCATTGTCTGTGTTTGGAGCTACTTGATTTATTTCTGGCTCAACACTGAAATCCTGTCAAACATCTGGGCAATCTGTTGTTGTTGTTTTTCCCCCTTGGGCAGAACTCAGGCCTCACTCCACCTCCTCTACACAAGCTTCAGCTGATGTCGCTGTTTCTGGGTGCTCTTTCTGGGTGTCTCAGTTTCTGGGTGGCCCTGCAGCATGTCAGCACAACAAGGAGCCAAACTTCCTGACAAAGTCTTTAATTTGTACCGTCTGTGAGCTTTGTCCAATAACATCGGCAATCATCTATGCCCTTTCATTTGCTGGTGCACTGAGCAAATTTGCACAAACTTTAGAACAGGATTGTTGCTCTTCTTAGCTCAGCAGAAGAGACAAGGAAGGACCCAAGCTGGCAATAAAGTGAAGAAGAGTTTGAAAGAAATGATAAATCAGGATTGGACAGGGACAGCAAAACTGTTATGTATGTAAATAGTTTAAATAAAAGCAAGCTTGGGGTAAAGTGCAGGGTTCTGGCCCTGCACTTCTGATTGGGTGTTAAGCGGCTCGATCGGATTGGTTGGGTTCAGAGAATCCGATTGGCCCTTAACGAAGGACTCTTATTGGTTCTGGAGCTAGCGTCTTACAGCTCCCTATTGGTTATTTCACATTAAGGTCACCTATATAAGGCAGAGTTGTTGTTGTTCACCCTCTTAAGTCACTATGTAATAAAGAGCTGAAAGTTCACCAACTAAGATTGTCTCCATTCATTTCACCCATGCCTGAAACTATATCAAAAACCGTCTTCATTGTTTCTCTTTATGTATACAGAATTCTAATTTAGGATCTCAGGTTTCTACCATAATCTGGAATAAATGGACGATAGATAGATAGACAGAGAGATAGATGATAGATAGATGGATAGATGGATAGATGGATAGATGGATAGATGGATAGATGGATAGATGGATAGATGGATAAATGATAGAGAGAGAGAGAGATGATAGATAGATAGATAGATAGATAGATAGATAGATAGATAGATAGACCGATGATAGAAGATAGATAGATAGATAGATAGATAGATAGATAGATAGATAGATAGATAGATAGATAGATAGATTATTCCTTTAGTTCAGCAGTCCACAAACTTTCTGGCTTGCAGATCAGAATGGGGGTTGTGGGGGAGGGAGAGGGGATTGCTCCAGGCAAATGGTAGGCACATGTGTGCACACAACTCTATTTGTGTGAGCAATGAGTGTGCATGCCTACCGCTCATGCAAATGGAGCTTCGTGCACTCATGTGAGCACCTGCAATGGAGCTGCATACACATAATGGAGCCATTTGCACAAGTGGAGCTGCACAAGCAAGCACACTCCCCTACTGCTCTCATGGCCCAGTTCCAAATGAATGAGCCACAGCGCAGTAGTCGGCTGTGGCCCGAGGGTTGGGGACCTCTGCTTTAGTTGAAGTAGTATGGTTTTTTTTAAAGTAGGTAATGCTCATATAAGAGTTTCTTCAAGAATATTAAGGCTTTTCTTCAAATATTTATTCAGAACTATACTTCATGTTGATACCGCTTCCAATCACACAAATAAAACCCAGTGCTGAATAGGCTAAAATCCTTTATTTCCTGGGAAAGTAAAAGCTAAACAACATCCCTAAGCAGAAGCAGAGATTCGAACTTTCTCTCCTGTGTAGAGATCTCTGTGGGCAAATGTTTTCTCTATCAAGGTGCAGCAGACTGGAAATAGGAGATAAGATCACTATCTCTAAATATCATTGAATCTAAGAGGCTGAAAAAACATAAAATATATAAAATCCGAGGTGGATATTACTTCAGTATGTTGGAGGCTGGCAGTGAGTCAAATTGTGACAATGCTTGGCTCGTAATTTTAAACTGCAACATAAAGAAATGGCCAGGACCTTTGAGGCAAGTTTTAAAAAAGCGGAGCACAAGAAGAAACACATACTTCTTTTTACAGCAAAAAGGGGGTACTTAATAATGGAGGAAAGTATTTCACCTTCCCCACTTCTTAAAAAAAAAAAACCTAAACAAACTGGATTGAATTTTGCAAATATAACTGCAGGGTTTTGCTTTGTTTTTATTGTGAATTATCCAGACTTGTTGGCAGTCAGAGTTTGAATGAAATTAGTCTGATCCACCCTTCCTCCTCTTGAGGCTAACAAATTATCAGATGATTCATAAATAAATCAGAAAATACAGACTTAGTGGAGTTGCTTTTGTCAGGCTAGTATAAAAGCAAGAGATCTTTGAATTCCTCCTCTTTAGGAAAAATTGGTTTTTTATACCCTACTATAATCATTTCTTTATCTATAATATTTATCAAATTTGCCATTGCTTATTCTGCAGAAGCATAAAAAGTATTATAGGAATTTAATAAGAGCAGATAATAACTGTGACAATATCAGTAGATTGCATACTGGTTTCCATTCACAAATAAGCAGTGAATGGAAAAATAAGAAAAATAAGCAGTGTTTACATATGTTTTTCACAGTCTAGAAATCAGAGTGAGGCCCAAAAAGTTTATGGCAGGAGAATTCTAAATATAAATCATCAAGTTTCTTATATGTAAAATTACCTGTAAGAATCTCTCTTGAATATCTAGTTTAGCAAAAATAAGTTTAAGGTTCAGAATAAATACAAAATAATATTTTGAGAGGGAGCACAAGATTAATCATTGCAGTACCCAGCTCAATACAAAACAATTTTGCATTCTCCCTTATTGCTTGAAAAGGCTTTATCAGTAAATGTTGCTCTACATTGTAATACTTCAGTTTTGATGAATTCACAGAGGTAGTCCTTAGAGCAGCTTCACAAATAGGATCTTCTTAATTAGTGGCATACAAATAGGATCTTCTTAATTAGTGGCATACAAGAAAAACCCCATTTCCTCCCCAATAACCATCTTTTAAGGTTTCTTTGCTAGATAATGTGAAGATCTGCTGATTTAAATATACACTATCACGTCGTCTGGCAAAGCATGACATCTTATCCAAGATTTCTATGCAAGATGCTGTCAGGATGAAATTATTACCAAAACCAGCTGAGATTTAGCCAAATCTCCACATACAATTTTTTTTTAGATGGGTTAATACAAATAACATTCAGGTCAGAGGTGGTATTCAGCAGGTTCTGACCAGTTCTGGAGAACTGGTAGGGGAAATTTTGAGTAGTTCAGAGAACTGGCAAATACCACCTCTGACTGGAGATTTTACAGTATCCTTCCCCTGCCACACCCACCCAAGCCATGCCCACAGAACCGTTAGTAAAAAAAAAAAAAAAAAAAAAGATTCTCACCACTGATACAGCTAATCCTTACTCAACAATTGCCTGTTTAGTAACTGTTCAAACTTAAAACAGCACTGAAAAAGAAACTTTATGACAAGTCGTCACAGTTATGACCATCACAGCATTCCCCACAGTCAACGTTATTGCCATTTGTGTTCTTCACAGCCAGCTTCTAACAAGCCAAGTCAATGGAGAAGAAGAGAACAAAATTGAAATTGCAGTCACATGATGTCTTGTTGAACAATTGTGGCACTTATTGATGGAGTTGCCAGTCTCAACTGTAGTTGCTAAGTGAGTACTACCTGAATATTATATATTTCTCTGGAAGTTAAAAGTGGGAGGGAGGGAGGGAGAAAGGAAGGAAGATCAGAAAATACTGCTCAATGTTAATATATTAGAAAAGGAAGGGCCGTTCCGGTTTCGCGTGGCTTCGGGGCAGCAGGAATTCGCGACAGCTCGCGATTCCTGCTGTGCTAGCCGCCGAGGTACCCCCGATCCAGATGGGTCAGGGGGATATGGCTGCCCTGTAGAGACAGCTGAAGAGAGAGGGGAGTCGGACAGGGGGTTGGGGGTGTCGCAGACCCCCTCCCCCTCCGGAAAAACCCCTTTTTCCCAAGGCGGTGGAGCGGCGGTCAGCAATGGCCGCCACGAAGAAGCCAGCAACCGGGTAAGATTGCGCTGGAGGAAGTAAGGAGTGAAAGTGCTGTCTGAGCCGGGTCAAGTAACATCTTGCAAATTGGCTGGAACTGAGCTGTCTGAATTGCTGGAGGATACATTGTATCCCTAAGAAGATCGAAAGCGGCGGAGAAGCTGTTAAAGGGAACTTTTTTTTTTCTTCACTCTCCCACCCCATGGAAACAGCAGATATGTTTGGATATACTGGACATTGAAAGTGAATTGTTTTGAGAGTTGAAGCTAAGGGACAAAAGGGTTTTTGGACATTGAAAAACTTAAGAAATTGGAAAAGGTATGGATTTCTGATTATTTAAAATTGATATTGCAAGTGGGAAGGGAGAGGAAAAAAAATTGGAGCAGAAGCTGAAAAAGGAGGAGATTGCCTAGAATCCCAAAGAAAGGTATATGGTAATTGGACCTCTTTGATTAAACATTAACCCCAGAAAGAGAAAGAGAAGAAGGAAGAAAAGTATTAATTTTTGGAATTTTTTTTTTTTGAATTATTCTTGATTAAAAATATTTGTGGTTGTTTTGGGAAAAGTTTCTTTTTTCATGATGGCATCGCTTGTGGATGAACTAAAGACTGAATATCAAAAATATAAAAAAGAAGATACTTTGGGCAGTTTGTTTCAATTCTTAGAAATGGCGTTATGTACTTATGAAAAGTTGATTACGCAGCAGAAGGACTGGGACAAAGAAGAAGAAGAAGCCATCTTTGATGAACAATGGGTTCTTTCCGGAGAGGAGGAGAAAAAGGATAAGAAAAAGGGGATTTTAAGAATTATAAAAACAACCAAAGAAGAGAAAAATGAGCGGAAAGGTGGAGGCAAGGTTAGAAAGCAAAGGAAAGGGAGTAAGAAAAGGGAGGAGGAAAGACAAAGGGGTAAAAAGGGCAAGGAGAAGAATAAGCAAGAGAGAAAGGGGGGGAGGAGAAGCCTCAATGAGGGGAAGCAAGATCTAAAGAAAAAAAGTTTATTCAGAGACAATGGGTGAATTTAATTTAGGATAAAAGAGGGATTCTGGAGGGTATATAAGATTGTGTTTTTTATATGTGTATTTAGAGTATAAAATTTATTGTGTAATTTTAGAATCTTTTAAACAGAATCCCAAGAAAAATTGTCATATGAAGTACTTTTAAGTTAGGATAATGAGTTAAAGGTGTCACTCCAGTTAGTGTATAGGAAAGTATAGTAAAAGAAAAAAGATGAATGGATTGTTGGAAATACAACAGACAAAGAATGTTATTGAAAATGGAAATAAGATTTGGAAGGATATATAAAGGTTTTGTTATTTTTTTTTTTTTGTATATTGATAAAAGGCAATAACATTTTAATCAATAAGAAATAATTTGGATAAAAAGGAGAAGCTGGAATAAGAAATGAAGTTAAATAGATAAAGTATTGGTTTGTTCTTTAATTATTATTATTTTTTTAGGAAAGAATTTATAAGCTGTTATGCCCTGATTGTTTATGCACTATTTTTGTAAAACTGATAAAATTGGTTTATATATATAAAAAAGAAAATGATAATAAGATATGGAAGGATATATAAAGTGAATATGATGTTTGAATTTGTGTCTGTGTGAAGAGTTTCAACCCGGGATCAGGCAGCCTTCAGAAAAGATGTTTTAGTTTTGTTTATGTTTTGTGTTTTGTATGTTTATGAAAGGCAATAAAATTTTAATAAGCAAGAAATATAATTTGGATAAAAGGAGAAGTTTGGATAAGATATGAAGTTAAATAGATAATGTAAATATTGATATTACAATTTGGAGTTATGTTCTATTGGCTTTCTTCTTTAATTATTATTATTATTATTATTAGAAAAGATTCTTCAAGTTGTTATGCCTGGATTGTGTATTGCTTTTTTTTTGTAAAATTAATAAAATTTGTTTTAAAAAAGAAAAGAAAAGGAAGGGCCAATATCAGTATCTTGTTTTAAAGAAAAGACTGTACATTTAAATACTTGGCATTTGCAAGGTTCATAGTGGAGCTCTGGAGAATCACTGGCAGTAGACAGTATTGAGAAACAAATATTTGGAATTTCTATGAAGCAAGATTTGAGAAGGGAAGTATTTTTATAGCACTGTCCTTTGCCCCTTGCTTCATCATAGCAATTTAATGCATTGTAATTAATCCAGCTTCGATCATATTTTACGGGTGTCTGTATACCTGGGGACAATGTTTTCCCTATAGGACTTTAGCTGGTCAAATTTGAAAACTCATCATATATTTCCAGAAGCAAGGAAAGTATGGTAAAATGGAAGGAATCAACAGAGAACATCTAAAAATTTTCATTTATTCTATAACCCCACAGAGAAATGTGATGAAACACATTTCATTGAATCTCAACTAGATTTTGTGGAACAAAAATATAGGATGCTATGCTATTTTAATCCAAATCAGATGCTAGCTCTCAGACTTTCAGATTAATTTGCAGGCATTAAAATGCTGGTACCATTTTGACCTGCATATTTCCATACATACTTTCCCTGATGCAATGACCTTCCCAGAATAAGCTTTGGGCCGATTCAATCCTGCCTTTCCACTAGGAAAGTCCTCTGGTGAATAATTTCCTTGACACCATCATGCACCATTACAAGTCACTTTGTTTCACTGGAAAGGGCTGCAGTGATACAATTTGCACAAGAGTGTAAGATTTCCTACTTGTAAAATTATTTTTTCATTTGTTCATTCATTTTAGTTGTCAAATTTCTAGGTAGCCCAACTCCAGAATGACCATGGGTGGTTTCACAACATTAAAAGACAACAGTATCCATACATAAAACACATACAGGGAATTGTATAAAATCAAAATGAACATATGATCGGAACAACAAAATGTGTCTTATAACCACCCTCATCTAAAAGGAACCTGCTCAAACAGCCTAAGGCCTGGGGAAGAATATTTCTTTAAAAACTACTTGAAGGCAGGCAAGATGAGAACAATGTGTATCTCGAGGGAGAGGGTGTTTTTCAGAAAAAAACAGATATAGCAAAAGAGAAACGTTACTTCTTGGATCCTGCTACATGACCTTGTTAATTCACAGCCCAAAAGAAACCCAAACAACAAGCAAACAGTTTGGGAGACAAGTGATCTCACAAAAATAGCAAGGCCACTTGCCACGTAGGGCTATATAGATTCAATGACTATGTATCCTTTATTATAAAGGACAGTCCTTTATTCTAGAAAGCTGCACTTTAGATTTATTTATTTTTCAAAAAGTCCCATTGGATCTTTATTTAGGACTTGAACTTTTACCATATTAATACACAGTTTGTCACAACCGTGTGGAAAATGTAGAAATTGAGTTTTCTTTTAAAATATATTTACATATACTATTTGATTTTGGACAATTTTATTAGAAAATGCACTTTTGTAGGAAGGAGGGGGTTGGTTTCTTTGAATTTTCCTTTGTAAAACAAAGTTATAAACATAAACAAACCCCAAGATATGGGACAAAAGTTTCCCTTCTTCCTCCCAAGAAATCCTCTCAAATACCTTATATTTTTTCTGAGCTTAACATGATGAAAAAAACCATGGATCTCTATAAAATCTATATTTATTGTTTCATAGAGCAAAAAACAAAAGGACCTTTAGCCTGAAGTGTTACTCCTAAAATTGAAACAGGGAGAAATATGTTTAAATGATTTAAGTTAATTAATTATGATGTCCATTAGTATAATTAATGTATTTTAAAGTGTGGAGATCCTAGGAGCTCATCTAATTTCACATTCACCAACCTGATACTTGGATCCAGAGAATAAGGTGGCAAAACATCTTCAAATATATTACTGTGTAACCTCAGGCTACATCATCTCAAATAGGCCACTGAATCTGATAACCATTGGTTCAACATCATCTCAGGTTTGTTTCTTTCTATTAAATTAATTTATTTATCAACTACATTCCATGCTATTGGCTTTATTAAGCCTTTTTAACATTCAAACCTTCAGCGTGGTCCAATTCCACAACAATATACGTTAGGTGTGTGCAGCCATCTAGATTTGAAGAGCAAAATGTTCACTGGAGCACATGTTGTCAAGGATCTAGAATCTTCTAGGAGCAACAATTTGTGTTCTAACCTGAACATAGGTAGGCCTCGGGTTACCACTACACATTCAGCAACCATTCAAAATTACTATAGTCCTGAACAAGAGATCTTACAAATGTTGTTAAAGTTGCAGCCATTGCATTCATATGATCATGATCAGGTTATGATATTGCATTCACAATAGTTGCAGCATCTCGCAGTCACATGATTGCCATTTTTTGACTTTCCATGCCAGCCTCCCACAAACAAAATCAGCAGGGCAGAAGGTTACAGGTTACTCCAATAAGTTTTTTTTCTGCTCCTGCCAGTTTTTCTCCCACATTTTTCTCCCATCAGGCTGCAAGGAGTTTGTGGACCCCAGATAGCAGGCTGCCTTTTCACACTCACACCATAGTCCCCCTGCCATTTGCCTGCACTCAAACTTGCCATAGCCATACCTCCTTCTCAACCCTCCCAATCCCCATCTGCCCTTCAGTTCTCCATCTGTGTTATGGACTAAGCCAACGCATCAGTAACAACCCTAATAGCTTTACTTTAATAGCAGGCTCGTAATCCTGCACTTCTCATTGGCCCGCGAACAGCGAGTCGTGATTGGTCGTTTCTGGCCAATCTGATTGGCTGACAGCGGGTCTCTCTGATTGGACGCTTGTTAGAGCAGTAAACTCAAATCATTGGTTGTTTTGACAGCAGCCAGCTCTATAAAAGAGCTGCTGCTGCCCAAGTATTTTGCTCTGTTCTGAAGTGACGAATAAAGAGTTGAAGTCACAGTTCGATGTCTCGTCTCCATTCCTTGTGCCCATGCTCAGGACTTAACAATCTGTATGTACTTATACCATGTTGCAACACCCACTTCTTGCCTGCACACATGCTGCAGCACTCACCTGCCTGCCAACTTGCTTGCAAGTTGGTTAATTAAAGTTGTGTCTGGAACTTGCAACTTCCTGTCATCTTCCCATTTTAACTTTGCTTGTTGGAAGCTGGCAGGAAGTCACAAGTCATAGTCACACGAGGTCCACACTTAATGACCTATGATCCTCACTTAATATTGGCAACAGGGACTGCTGGGATTGTTGTTGCTAAAGTCGTATGGTGTTGTGTTTTATGATTGTATCACTTAGCGACAGAAATTCCAGCCCCAATTATTGTCATAAGCCATCTATTTTGTTCACAACAGTCTACAGAAAGTACTCACAAATGCCCAAATCCTTTGTGCCTTCATACTGGACTAGTCTCTGCAGTTTTCTACACAATCTTTTCAGAAATGGGTTTCAAGGATGAAGAAAGAGTGACTGGCCCAAGGTCACACAATTGGCAGAATTTTAACTCATTTTCCCTGTTCCTGATCCAATAATAAAAGTACCAAACTAATATACCTACCCTTAATTTTTTCTTAAAAAAGCCTTCTGAATGTTTATGATTAAAAGGGTATTAAACAGTTTTCAGACAGAATTTATAACTTCTCATGCTGATTAAAGCAATATTTGATAGGCTTTGATGTTTGATTCCCTCAAAGTGACATATAATAAGGTGGAACCCCAATACGTGAATTGCAAACCCAAAGTTACTCCTGCCTTCCACCTGTGAGATCAGATGTTCAGATGTGCACACAGAATTATGATGGATAATTCTGTACAGTGCTATGAGGTGGCTAAAACTCAAAATAAGGAACAAGCATGATGCATTATAATATAATATGGGCCTTAATAAAAGACAGGATGTCTCAAAGTAAGTGACATTTAGCAATCTCCTTCTCATTTTGAAAGTAGCATTTAAGCAACCTTGCATCACAGAATCAGATTCAACCGCAAAACTATGTGACAAACTAGGTCACCCAACTGAAAGAAGATTTCTTTAAGGTGGGGAATGCTTAAATCAGTACAACAGCTTCAATTTGTTTGGTAGCTGGAAAACATCAAGTGAGAGACATACAAAGCAAAACAAAAATTGAAAGATCAGACTCAGGCAAAGCACATGGTAAAAGCAAGATACAAAGATGCTTTCTTGCCTGGTAAGTATAACTAACAATTGTCCCAGTTAATATCAATAGAAGAAGCTGCAGATGGGTGGAATTTCTTTTGTGTGTGTGTGTTGTGTTGTACATTTTTATTCCTGCAGAGCAATTGTACTTCCTAAGAAAAATGCAAGAGGAAAGGAGACAAATCTCTGTCACTTGCTCTATTTTTCAAGGTGACAAAAACCTTTCCAACTCAGAAAAAGAGCAGATAACCCCAAGAAGCCCGGATCAAAAGAGGCACAAGACTGGAAACTGTTATGAACTAATAAAGGTGCTTAAATAAAGTTTTAACAAACCTTAAGAAAAAGCAGGGTTCTAATCCTACACTTCTGATTGGCTGATAATAGCGATATCGGATTGGTCCGTTCTGGGGAATCTGATTGGCTGTTAACGAGCCACTCTCATTGGTTCAAGGGTTTAACACTTCCATGTTTTCTCATTGGCTAATAGGTCAGCAGCCTACCCTATAAAAGGGCTGCTGCTGCCCTAGGTTTTTTGCTCTGTTCAGAATGATTAATAAAGAGTTGAACTTCACTGTTCGCTGCCTCGTCTTTGTTCCTTGCACCCATGCACAGAACTTAACAAAAACTATCCTACATAAAAATCTGGTTTTCCTTTACTAATTGACAAGGTTCTGAGCTAACAAGCAAGCAGGGTAACTTCAGTCTTATTCATCTGAGAAGAATTCTTCATATGACCATCCATCTTAAAAGTAGAAGCTATTGATTTTGGAAAAGGAAAGGGAAGTGGTGAGATGAAGTACCTGCAAGATAATTTCCTAGAAAAAAAAAACTCTCTCTTTTTCTTTCTTCTACAGTCTTTCTCTCTTTCTCCTTCTCCTACTCTTTCTCTCCTCTACCCAAAAGACCCCAAGCAAGACAAAAGTAGGGGAAATATCAAGGAAAATAAATGTTCCTGGCTATGTATGCATCCAGCCAGGTCTGTCTGAATAGAAAGGATGATCATAGGCTGGAATTGGTTTAGGCTGGGTTTGGCTTGGGGTATTCTCTTCTCCTGAGCTGCCTTGCATTTCAGTGTTTTGTTTTTAACCAAAAGTACTAACCATTTGATCTGCATCCATAGTTAATTGCGTTGCTTATCTCATTAGTGTGGAAGAGCCATAACTCAAAGCTAGTGAAAAAGCTATAGGGAGAGAGGAAGACAAAGAGAGAGAAGGACTTGTGCACCATATTGTTTAAGATTAACCCTGAACTACACCATGAAATGCAGCCTTTATCTGAGGAATCAGATTAGTGCAAAAAAGAGAGATGATTTAAAAATAAAAGTTGGTTTTGCTTCTTACTGTAAGTAAGCAGTAGTGCCATGAATTGTACATAAGTCAAAGAGAAAGGGAATTAGGGACAAATACATCAGTGTCAATTTATGTATTTTTATTAATTTGTTAACCCATCCCTATGGTTGATTCATCATCATCCCAAGCCTGGATAAATGGGAAGGTTTAGGGAAAGTAATGGTGAACTACTTTGTAAGAAATTGATCAATAATTTTCTTATGTACAAAGGGGTGTAGTCTTATTTAGAAAGGGGTGTAGTACTTGAGATCACTTTGCCAATGGATTATGGAAAAGGCACACAAATATCAAAAGGGTCTGTATAAGTGTTTTATCTATTACAGAAAAGCTTTTGACTATATAGAACACAATAAGCTCTGGGTGGCTTTGTGTGATCTTGATGTCCCAAGGCAGGCAATAGTGAGAACACTCTATGCAGAAACAGGATCAGGATCAGTAAGTGAAGGGATATATTTTATCACCATTTTTGTTCAATCTGTATGATGAGGTCCATGGAGATTCTCAGTCATCCAAGTCATGGTTATTTTAGAGGCAACTGGACTTTCTGGTCAGAGTTAAAGAAGCTTCTTGGATGAAAAGCTTGGATGAGACATTTGTCTTCAAAGAAAAACAAGAAAGTCCAGTTGCCCCTTGAAAAAGGACCTTTGGGAGGTGTGTGCTAAGGTAATCATGTGGAAATTAGATCTAGAATTGCCTGATTTGGAAGTGAACATTGGAGGAAGAATCATAAATAATCTGAGATTTGCACAGGGGTGGGATTCTACCAGTTCGCACCTATTCGCTAGAACCAGTTGTTAACATTCTAAGCAGTTTGGAGAACTGGTTCTTAGAAGAAATTACTGGCCTAATCCTGTAAAGAAGGCAGAAGGAAACATTCTGGTATTGCTTACAGAAACTGCCTCTCCATTAACCCTTATAACATTCTTGGCAGGACTAGACTTCCTGTCTCAGGAACATCTCTGGAGTTATTTTTCCCTCCTTTGCTGGTACTTTGGTTGTGTGGAGTGACCATTCAAAGTTACAATGGCACTGAAAAAAGTGACTTATGACCATTTTTCATACTTATGACTGTTGCAGCATCCCCACAGTCATGAGAGGCCAGGCAAGGAGATGTGTGCCTCGATGTGAGTGATATTGAGTTGGCCACATCCAGCCAATAACATGACCACCAAGCCATGTCCACCAACTAAGACACACCCACAGAACCAGTTGTTGAAATATTTGAATCCCACCCCGGGTACGCAGATGATGCAACATTATTGACTGAAAATAAAGAAGACCTGGAAAAAATGATCTGGAAAATCAAGCATGAAAGTGAAAAAGCAGGACTGAGTCTTAACTTCAGGAAAAGAAAGATAATGACAACAGGTGCAGATGAGATGTTTAAAATCAAGAAAGAGGAAATTGAAATAGTTTGCGAATTTATCTTCCTTGGATCAAAAATTGTTCACAATGACAATTTTACACCTGAAATCAAATGCAAGCTAATCTTAGACTGCACTGCAATAGTTAACATGAATAAGATATAGCAAAGCAGAAATACTGATATAAGTACAAAAAGCAGGCTACTTAAAACAATATTTTTCCCTATAATGATGTATGGATATGAAAGTTGTACAGTAAGAACTGCTGATCGAAGAAGAATTAACATCTTTGAAGTGTGATGCTGTGTAAATTATTCAGTATACCATGGACAGCCAGAACAACCAAAAGAGAGGTGCTGAATCAGATAAAACCAGAAACAACACTGGAAGCCAAAATCACAAGACTACATCTGATTTACTTTGGCCAAGTCATGCATGCAAATTCATTGGAGAAGTCAATGATGCTCGGAATGGTTAGTGGATCAAGAAAAAAGGGCTAGCAAAGAACTCACTAACTTGATACCATCATATCTGATTCAAAGATGAAATTCAATCACTAAAAGAAGCTGTGCTTGACATACCAGCATGAAGAGCACTCACCTATAAAGTTATCAAGAGTTGGACACAACTGAACAGTTAAAACTATCAATTTATTTAATTTTGCTGCATTTATTTAATTTAGCATTGAAAATTTGTCAATGCTATTTATATGTGTGTTTTTTAAAGAGCTAAACCCAATCTATTTGAAGTATGCAGGTATGTAAAAGATGATCATCTGTAATTAGAAAATATTCAACAACTCAGGATAAGACTAGGTTAGAACCTAAGCCTCAGAGCCCTAAACCATGATTCTAATCATTCAGTGACTAATCAGGGAAGTTGAAATTTTACAGGAAAGACCCATGTCTTTGAGAACATATATCAACCCTTACAATAAGAATTGTCAATAAGTCCTAGATATTGTTTTGTAAGAAAAAAAATGGAAGGGATCCTCAAATGAAGTAGCAGAAGCAAAAGATTTCTGTGCCTATCATTATTTTAGGGAGCTCCCAAAACTTATTTTTTTAAACTCCCCCACATGCCAACATTTTTCTGTAAAATTTAAGAGAACAATTACAGATTGAATATCATTCCTTTATTTCCAATAATTTTCTGACTTATTCAGTTGTGTTCTCAAGGTCCTTCCTAGCTTTCTTCAGATTGTAATCCAGAGGCTCACTCTGACTCACAAGGATAGATTTGGCACCACTAGGTTAGCATTGTTAGGTCATAACTGCAGAATTAAGCTTTCTAGATTCAATAACCAAAAGCATAATGTTCAACAGAAAAAAACAAATAAATGAAGAAAAATATTAAAAATGTTCCATAATAGTTCTCTAAAAGAGAACTCAGCAAATGAAAAAAGGAGGATAATAAATGCCTCATAATACTTGACTAAAGAATGGAGCTATTATTCCAACATTCTGCTTTTTCATGTGCCCACACACACAGTGTCAATTGTTCCTCATCAACTGGACTGCTTAGCTGGGAAATGAGCCTTGGTAACCCAAGCTGTCCATGGTTACATCTCAACAGTAATGAGAAAAGGAACTCATGCTGTACCAAAAAAAATGGTAACAACTGATTTGATTCCACATTTATCATAATCTTGAGAATAAAGAGAAAATCGTGCAATGTTTCTTTCAGTATGTATCAGTAACTAACCTTCAAGATTTTTCAGTTAAGTATCATTTTTTACATTCTGTATAAGATTATGGAGGAAATAGTGATTATCAATTTAATTTTGGAATTTCGCGCAACAAGAATCCAGGGGCCATTTTGACTAAAACTAATTTTTACACATCCTGAAGTGACCACATTTAATCTTCAATCAGAGAAAGTAGAAGGTTTGGCATAATTGTTTATCAATTGACCATAATAGTGTCATGCATTTGACTGACTGTTGTTCTCTTTTTATATTGCTCTCCCTACTTCGATCCCATATTGGGAGTACAATGGCAGAATTTTTCATCTACAACAGGTATCTCCATCTCATGACCCGTGGTCACATGCAGCCCTGGTTAGCTAGTAATGTGTCACCACAAGAACATAATAAAAAAATATAAAATAAAGGTACCTTTTATTTATATACATGAAATATATTATATATTTTATAAGTGGGCCAAGAAAAATCCTCTTCAGTCAAGTAAGCCAAAAGGAAACACCTGATCTAGGGTGATTCTGGACACTGAAATGACCCTCTGAACAACTGAAATCTGTAATTTTCTTTGCAACTATCTTCCTTCTTCTCTGTGCACATTTCTTAATTTTCTTATGCAATGGAAGAAATGCCTGTAGACAAATATTGTTTAATTTCATATTCTTCAGTTCAAAATCACCTACTACAAGTTTTTTTTTAATTTTCTATTCAGGTAACCAATTAAACCAAGACCTCTGTGTCTTCACTGGATGCTTCTTTCAGCAATTAAAAAGCTATGAAGAAAAGGCCATATTACAATTTCTTTTTAAAATAGAGGGGGGAAATTGTATCTCATTGTCTCCCAGTCAGAAACAGCTTACATTGCTTACACACACACACACACACACACACACCCCAGAAGGAGGAAACTACAGAATTCCATATAATACATCACTTTACTTTTATATTATAGTTGCAAGTCAAGCTCTTTCTCAAACTGAATGTCTTTCAAAATTTGTGGATTAGTGGATGTAGTGGTCATTTGTGGATTTTTCTTTTGAAAAATAATGTATGCAATTCTCAGGTGTCTCAAAAGTATTTTCCTCTCAGCTCTGTTTAATACAATTAAACTTTTGATTTAAGGAACTAAATGACGGAAGGTGTCCATTATATCTAAATGCCTGTTAAATATGAAAATATCCCTTTCATCAATTTATAATGTTGATGTAATTATATTACATAAAATCATGTAAATTGTTGGTGTAATGACATCACTACACTAAACTACACTACACTAAATGAAAATAAACTGAACTGTTCCATCCAGACTACCCCTGATGCAGCAAGATTGTATGTGATTTGGGAGGATGTCCAGAGTTAAAATTTGTTCATTGCCTCCAAGGTCTGATAAATATGGGTTTGTTCAATAAATGTTTTAATGTATTGTCAATTCTGTTAAGTACTGCTTTTCCGTTGCATAGAAATAAACAAGCCGGAGTGATATAAATTGGGGGTAGGACAAAATGTGTCTGTACACTGGCACAGAATGCAAACTGGGAAAATAATCTAGACTTTCTCATATTCTGTGGCTACCAAGTCAGCCATTTTAGGCTGGTTCTTTAAAAAGTGGCTGCTCAGAACTTTAACATTCCTAGTAAAGGAAGCCCACATAGCTTCCCACAGGTCATATTTGTACCTGGTCCTCGATGTCTCTTTTCCATCCATATGTAACAGTTATTCTGAGCAACACCAGTCTGCGAGTCCAGGAATGGAAGACGAACACTACGCTCAGCACAGAGACGGGAATTGTAACTGCGGCAGTGCTCTATGGCTTCTTTGTAGAACTGGTCCCCAAGACTGCAAAGGAGACAAAAAAAGACAGAGCACCCATAAAGTAACTCCATCTACCCCAAGAATGAGCTAGCACAAATAGGAGAAAGTGTATGGAGTAACACACGAGGGATAAAGGTAAACGAAAATGTATGCTCAAAATGGATTGTTGACTTACAAAGGAAGGGGTTAGTTATTTTTCAGCTTAGGATCAGCCCAAAGCTTGACATGAGTAATATTGACCAGATTAGCCTACAAAGGATTTGTCCTGTTTATTTAATATTCCAAATTTTGCAGGACACTGCAAAAGTCTATATGCTGAATGTGAGAAGAAAAAGAAAGAGAGAGAGAGAGAGAGAGATTCACTCCTTTGAAAAGTCAGCACCCTCCATCACTTCTTGCCAGATGACAGACAATATTGCAGAGATTTTAAAATCATCAAATTCTCCCTCAATATAATCTGCCGGACTCTGTCGCTTGAACAATCTGCCATCACTCCTCCCTTCTTAGCTGTCTCCATTTCTAACAAAGGCTCTCGCACCTGAACTACAAAAATCAGGGCAATCCCTAGTAATTTAAAGAAGTCTGTTTATCCTTGTTTTTGCAGCTTGGATTTGCTATCCTTGGCATTAACAGCCACTAGACACTAACTAACAAAAATGCAGCTTAAAATTGGGTAAAAGTAGACAAAAAGATGTAAGCAAAATAATCTGCCTTCCAGCTGATTTCACCCTCATCTCTATCCCTACCCCAAAAAGATACTGTACCCTCTTTATCCAGAATCCTGTTTCATCTTGCTTCTGGAAAGTTTGGAGATTTGCCAGCTTAGGCTAAGCCGAAGTCTAAGAGAGCAACTTAGGGAGAGGGAGGGAGAGAGGGAGGAAGATCCCTCTCTCATTTCGCTGTTTTTCTCGTTTCCTTGATCGATAAACTGATAGAGACGCAAGATATAAATCCAATAAATAAACCAAATGGGTTGGGGTTGACTTTGACAGGCAATTTAGAGTATTGTTCATATATTGTCTATCATACAACCATAATGAACCATTGGGATAAATGATGTTTTCCAGCACAAGAACCAGATCCGAGGATCAGTTGACATTTTTAGCTGCTTTCAAAACTGAACATTCTTGTACTTAAGCGAAAATGCATCCCAAATCCCCCTGCTGTGTCACCAAGGATTCTGTGGTCCAGGTGGCACAGGAGGCAGCCATGCCAAATGACGCACAAGAAGGAAAAAACAGCAGTGGTCCAAACCGCCTCAATCCAGAGCTGGCACAAAAGAAGATCCTGCCTGAAATGATGGATTATATACCACCCTCTCCAGTTCCATATGCAAAGCTGACAGCAGTTGTGGCTGAATTTTATCCTGAAGCAGATGACAATATAGCCAAGATCTACCAGCTCCTGGAAGGCTGTATGACACACACGAGTCTCCCAACCCCCAACACTTTCCTACCTTTCTCCAACCCAATACCCCCATGCCTTCCAGCATATGCAATCTGATGCACCTCCCTCTGTTCAGTACAGCTGTCCCTGAGAGGGCTCCTGTATGGCTCCATCTAAAAAATGCATGTTCTGAATCTTTTTAGGGAAAAGAGGAGAGGAAACAAAACTGGTTTTAAACAACAGGGCCCATTTCACCATTATTTCTTATTCCTTTAACCATATCCACCTAACAAGCAATTATATAATTTAACTGAAGACAAGTACACTTCTTTGTGGACAATTGTTTGTGCTGACACAGGCACCAGTCAGCAAATTGAAAGCTTGTCATTTGAACTAATAGCTATCTTATACATTTCTTCAAAGGGTACATTCCTCTCAGGAAGGAAGGGAGGGAGGGAGGGAGGGGAGGGGAGAGGAGAGGAGAGCAGAGGAGAAGAAAGGAAAGGAAGGGAAGGGAAGGGAAGAGAAGGGAAAGGGGGGAGGGAGGGAGGGAGAGAGAGAAGAGGAGAGCAGAGGAGAAGAAAGGAAAGGAAAGGAAAGGAAGGGATAGGAAAGGGAAAGGGAAAGGGAAAGGGGAGGGAGGGAGGGAGAGAGAGAAGAGGAGAGCAGAAGAGAAGAAAGGAAAGGAAAGGAAAGGAAAGGAAAGGAAGGGATAGGAAAGGGAAGGGAGGGAGGGAGGGAGGGAGGGAGAGAAGAGGAGAGCAGAGGAGAAGAAAGGAAAGGAAAGGAAAGGAAGGGAAGAGAAGGGGAAGGAGGGAGGGAGGGAGAGAAGAGGAGAAGAAAGGAAAGGAAAGAAAGGGAAAGGAAGGGAAGGGAAGGGAAGAGAAGGGAAAGGGGGGAGGGAGGGAGGGAGGGAGGGAGAGAAGAGGAGAGCAGAGGAGAAGAAAGGAAAGGAAAGGAAAGGAAAGAAAGAAAGGAAAGGAAAGGAAAGAAGGGAAAGGGAAAGGGAAAGGGAAAGGGAAAGGGAAAGGGAAAGGGAAAGGAAATTCTTTCTGAGCAACCAATCTGCTTCAAGCTGAGTTTATACTCAGTCTTTCCTGAAACTCAGTATATTACAATAATAACAGTTCCAGGCCTATTAAATTTCAGGGTTTATAATTTCCATTCAGAAAGGCTTTCCCACTAAATCTGTTAGGAATCAGAGGTGGATATATGCTGCAAAACCATGTGACTTGCATGATTTTTTTAAATTATCAACAAGTTATACATAAGTTTCAAACTAGGTAGACCAGGAATCCCTGAAATATTATGCTGCTTCTGCCCTCCTTTTTGAAAATAATGAAAAGAGGAAGTACATGATGCGCTTGGATTATTAAAAAGCAAGGGAATCTAACATGGAGGAGGAACAAGTAAGAGAAAGTTCCATCAGGGCTTGGGAACTGAATCAAGACTGAAGATCTCAGGAACAGAAATCCACACCCAGCTAGAAGACTGACCCCTAACATTAATTATATTCTATTCTCCATGGATGAAAGAGGAAGTAATATTTACTACCTTTCCTTCTGTGATGGTAACACATCTCTGAATCCAAAAAGAAGAGTTGCAAAGGATCCTGCTGCCATCTTGTCTGAGCCAATTCTCTTCAGTAGACGAAAGCCAGGAAGCCAACCTTGAAATGGAAGGCATGGCATGGCTGAAGGAGAGCCTCTCAGACAAGAATATATCAAGAGCCTTTCTTATCAATCTCAGCCACATTTACCATCTGTGCTTTCTCTGATGAATGTGGGAGATGGTTGAAACAGAGCCAGGTATGTTACACTCTAGCTGGAATCCATGAGCACTGCAGTAGCCAACTTCTGCCATGCCTTGCTTCCCGTTTCCAAAAAGAAAAGGTGTGGGTCTGATTTGATTCAGCTGGGGTATGGTAAACTCTCATCAGCACTGTTTAGTAGGAGAAGAAGGGTTCTGTGAAATCTTGCAACTCCAACCCCAGTTCTGAAATGGAATTAGGCTAATTTACTCCTCGGAATGAGATGGTGGCCAGCAGATATCTCTACCCTGATGCCTTTAATAGTGGTGAAAAACCTCTTAATTGGATACTGTAATAGTTATGTGGGAATGACCATGGGAGGGAGGATGAAGACTCACAGAGAAAGGGGGTTGTATGGGGGGAAAGGTGTGTTCACCGTGGAAAGCAGTGATGAAAAGATGCACTAGGAGAAAGCAAAAGATGAGGAACTACAATTTAGCCTTGCCTGGGAGATGCCATTGTCAGCATCAATAAGAAGCTCCCTTCCACGATCTCTAAACAGACAGGTCATGTATAATGAAACAAAGCAAAAAAAAAACAAACTTCCATACATTGTCAGGACATTCTAGAAAAGAAAAGTGACCAGTTAGTGCTTTAACAGACTGTATAGAGCCTTTGTATGTGTGAAAATATAAAATTTAATCATATAACGCAAAAGCACAAGATAAACCAATAAGAAATAGACTCATAATGCTACATGTATTTATAAGCACTGTAAGCATCCTGATGCTAAATTTGTTCTTGGTGTACAGATCCAATTATCACTACACGATAAATAGTTTTCTCTTTATGTAGGAGCTATGGTGGCATGGTGCAATATTGCAGGCTAATTCAGCTCATTGCCAGAACTTTGATCCTGACTGGGCTCAAGTTTGACACAGCCTTCCATTCTTCCAAGGAGAAGCCAGACTGTTGGGGACAATATGCTGACTCTGTAGACCATTTAGAGCAAAGTACTATGAAGCTGAATGTAAATTTAAGTGCTATTACTGTTGCTATTTACTAAGGTGACCAACCGTCCTCCTTTAGGGAGGACAGTCCTCCTTTTGTAACTTCTGTCCTCTCTCAAAAAGTGTCCTCCTACATGTCCTCCTTTTTTGATATTTGAAGACTAATCTGTACACCTCTGTATTTGATCAATGCTGATCCGATCTGTTGTGTGTGATGTGACATATTTGTATTTGACATGACAATTCGTCAAGGCTCGGTACAGTGCAGCGAGACGCGATTATGAGAAGCATGCGCTCCACACAGGAGAATTGTTTTGAGAGAGTGTGCCATGCACAAGTGGCTTTGTTTTTGTTTTCTTCAATTTATTTGTGTCCTTTTCATTGTAAAAAGGTGGTTACCTTATATTTACTCATGAAGCACATATTTGTTTTCCTGCATAATACAAGTCGGATGATCTGTGCAAATAAAATTGATTCACATTTTCCACATCAGAAACGTAGCACCATGTATGAAAATCCAGATGCAATGCTAATCTTTTCAACCATGAATTACCAATACTGGGAAATGAATTCAACTACTGGGAAATGAACTACCAATACTTCTTTAAAGGCCAGAGCAATCACACATAAGTACAACCTTGTTCTCCTTTTCTTTTCCCCCGTCCCTGCTTAAACTAAGACCACCATTTGTGGCAAGTTCCCTCTGAAACTTCATGACAAACAAGATACCTAACTCCCAGGAATTTACAGTTAACTAAAGCCAAGGTGCAGGGAAGATTAAATATTAATGTCTAGTGTTGAATTTGTCTGTGGCATAAACAATAAAGGCACACAAAATGTCGCCAGAAATTGTGTGTAATAATTCTTAGGATTTTCCAGCAGTCAAAGGATATGGGAAAACCGATCCCACAAAATGGACTCAATTCCTAGTGGAAGTACAAGCAAAGGAGTCCAGTTAGGATAGTAAGGGAGAGGTACAGCATGAAGGAAATGCAAGCTGTGTAAGGCAATGCCAGCCTCTCCCAAGACAGTTCGCTAGACAGAACTTCCAAAACTTCCTCCCTGTTTTCAATTAAAAACTTGTGGTGGGGAGTGGGAGAAAAGGAAAGTAATAAAACTCAAGCCTCACTCCAAAGCCATGACTCTGAATCAAAGCTATAATTAAAGATGGAAAATATGCACATTTGAAATCTAACTCACAAGGAAAATGAACATTTTATTTCCTGCCTCCCCCTTCATAGTACATTCCACTTATCAGTATTATCCAAATTTCTTTCTCTGTTGAAATGAAGATGCACAATAAAATTCCAAAGAGAGCATGCTGAATGAAAACAAAATAAACTCTCCCCTTTGCTTAAGTTCCCTCCCTCATGGAGCATTCCTTCCAATAATGAAATATGAGCAGTGCCCGTCACTTTGTATTAACAGAACCAATGAAATGATAAACTACAGCACTCCCTTCAAGGGATTATTTTTAGTTGAATGCCTAAAAATAAAACTAAGTTTTTGAAACTAAATGGTTTTTTTTAAACTGGCAGCATTGAGGATTGTTTAATGTCCAGTTTTGCTCTAGGCAAAAAAAATGTTGCAGAAAAATTGAAGGGCCTGGCAGTTATCAACCGATAGCCGAAAAAGTTATTTGTAGGCAGCAAATAATTTCAAGCAATTTTAAAACAATGTATTCGAAAAATCATATGCTCAGTTGTCTCCCTGTTTGAATGGTAAGCAAAGTTCAAACAAAGCCACACAAGAAAAGAATGTGCTACATTTTAATATTTATGCATGAAACTTAACAGAACAATCAGAGAAGCACGCTATCTATGAGTATGACACGTGCTTGTGCATGCACACTTGCACAAGCAAATGGAGAGGATTGCCTATGAAGCAGCTATGCAAGTCATCCAGAAGACTGTCTGGTGTCCTTGGTGAAGCATCTCTCTCAAATGCCTTGCATACCCTTGGGATGACCATGTTTTCAGTTCTGCTAACTGACAAATAACTGAGGAATATCAACAAATTAGGGCAGTATTTCTCAACCTTGGCAAGTTTAAGATGGATGGACTTCAACATAATTCTCTTTGCTGGCTAGGGGATTCTGGGAGTTGAAGTCCCCTTATCTTAAGGTTGCCAAATTTGGGAAACATTGCTGTAGGCAATGACAAGTGGTTGAACATGGTTGGCATTCTGTTGAATTCAAACTGGGACCATTGTTGCGGGTCCCAGTTTGCCTTAACTGTTTTCCAAACTACCGTATATACTCGAGTATAAGCCGAGTTTTTCAGCACATTTTTTGTGCTGAAAAAAAACCCCTCAGCTTATACTTGAGTCAGATTCCCCTCTGAAAAAAAAATGGTGTGGAGCTCCGAAGCTGGGTAGCCGCTTCCCTGCTTCCGTGTTTCCTTTGCAACTTTTAAGCATGGGAGTAATCGGAAGCAGAAAAGTTCTTGCTTGAGGATATATTGTTTTTTCTTTTTTTAACTGTTTTTTTTGGGGGGAAGACCCACCGCCATGTGAGAATGCTCAGACACGAAATCTATCCAACTGAAAATAAGTGTGTGGGGGGGATTTTAACAGAGGGAAGATGTAGGGAGAAGGCAAAAGCGACAGAAGATCCTTCAGGGGAAACTGAGGGGGAGACTCACCCTTGGTCCAGATGAGCCCCCTTCCCCTTTCTCTAGGCTGAGAAAACAACGCGAGCTGAGGTTGCTTCGGCTCCACTCAGCTTCATTTCCTCGGCTCCACTCAGCTTCATTTCCTCAGCTCCAGCTGCTTTCAGTCCACTCGGGAGGAGGGGGAGGAGGGGGAGGCTTTTCTGAGCTCTAGGCTGAGAAAACAACGCGAGCTGAGGTTGCTTCGGCTCCACTCAGCTTCATTTCCTCAGCTCCAGCTGCTTTCAGTCCACGCGGGAGGAGGGGGAGGCTTTTCTGAGCTCTAGGCTGAGAAAGCAACGCGAGCCGAGGCCGCTCCACTCAGCTTCATTTCCTCAGCTCCAGCTGCTTTCAGTCCACTCGGGAAGAGGGGGAGGAGGTGGTGGTGGCAGCTCGCGTTGTTTTCTGATCGTGAGATCATTTCCCAAATTAATTGATTCACTAACCCAAAAGAAGAAGATGTTGATGACAGTGGGAGGCAGGAGTCACTCTCTCCCTTGCAAGAAAAAAGCAAGAGCCGTTCTTATGATCTCTCCCTCTCTCTCTTTCTCCCCGTAATACAGTAAAGCCCTTTCCAGCACACGCGCGCGATCCGCCCCCGCCGCTTTGCACCTTGCAAATGCAAAAACCCTGGGGTTTTGCATTTGCAAGGTGCAAAGGGGCGGGGGCGGATCGCGCGCGCATGCTGGAAAGGGCTTGACTTTATTGGGGGGGGGAGAGAGAGAGAGATATCATAAGAACGGCTCTTGGTTTTTTCTTGCAAGGGAGAGAGTGACTCCTGCCTACCACTGTCATCATCATCATCTTTTGGGTTAGTGAATCAATCAAACCTTTCATGATAGTGAGATCATTTCCCAAATTTCCCTTAAATCAGGGAAGAAATCAGAAACAAACCTTTGGGCTGAGAATAAGCCTGTTCCTATGATGCCATTTTTGTTCACTTCAGTGTGAAAAGTGTGAAAAAACACACTTCTTTTTCTTCATCTTCTTGTTCCCTATTTACTGGTCTCTTTCAAAGAGGAAATTGTGAACATCAAACTTATTCTCAACTGTCCTAGTGAAAGTTTTTATTGGCATCTATTTTTATTTTTGAAATTTACCAGTAGCTGCTGCATTTCCCACCCTCGACTTATACTCGAGTCAATAAGTTTTCCCAGTTTTTTGTGGTTAAATTAGGTGCCTCGGCTTATGTTCGGGTTGACTTATACTCGAGTATATATGGGTAATCAGAATTATTTTTAAAAATCCCCACAAAAATGCTTGCCCTCATGATTATTTCATGAAAGAATATTTACAGAGCAAGCAGCAAAATAGATAATTCTGAAATAAGTGATTTCAGATGATAAGTGCTTTGCTGTGCAAACAGCAAATATAATTTATTTAGGCTAATACAGCAGCTATTGTTTACAGTAAATGCTTGCTAGACTAATGTTTTTTACGCAACCAGATTGAATAAACGAAATGAACCACAGTTATCTAGTATATACTACAAAGATAAAAGTTAACATGAACTTAACAGAGTTTGCTGTAATTAGAAGACTTTTGGATAAATACCATTCCTATAGCTGTTCTTTCACTTATTATTTTTTCTACAGTAGTCTTGATATTTATTATTACGGCAAAGTTTCAAATACACTTGATATATTAGCATCTTGGTGGGGCTGCCACTAAAGATAAGAGGCTCAAATCTTTCTCGTGGACTTACTGTCTGACCTTAAGCAAATGACAATATTTTAGCTTCAGATTTTGGTCAGCAAAGCAACAGCAATGATAATTAGAAGGATTGCCAGCAGTGCAGTTTACCAGGGCAGGTCAAGATGGTGATTGCAACTGTACAGCCAAAGATCCATCACTTTTTGTAAGTATTGCTTACAAAAACAAGAGGGTAAAGGTCCAATTATGCAGTCACAGCTGCCATCTTAACTTTTAGAAACCCTTCCTTATGGGTGTTCCTGACTGAAAATTTATCTGCAAATTCAGTACTAGTCTCTCTCTCTCTCTCTCTCTCTTTTAAAGGCAGGGAAAAATCATTTCAACTCCTTCATCAAATGATTTGTTCCTCTACTTCTAACTTTAATCTGTTGCAGAATTTTTTTGGGAGAGCACAGAGGATGAACACACAAAGACTTTAGTCTTCTTTAAAATGTTCTGTATAATATGAATACCGTAACTATACAATCAAAATGGATCAAAAATTCAGTCCTCCAGCCATTAACTGAGTTTCAAATTTCTTTCTTTAGCAGACAAATATATGATAAGGTAGGCAAGTGCAACATTGTCTAATTTTCCTCATACATTTCATATCCAGAAGCAAGCAGTAGTGACACATTCGACAGAAGGAAAGCCAACCAAGCTGCTGCTATGTGTTAACAGCCATGTAGCAGGTACAATGTAGAGAAATACTGCCAATCTAGCCAATGCTGGAAAAATGGTAACACTTATTCCTTTCTAAGAAATATCAAAAGGCTTCCAAGAGCCATGGGGGCACAGTGGTTAGAATGCAGTACTGCAGACTACTTCTGCTGATTGCGAGCTGACTGCAATTTGGCAGTTAGATTCCCACCAGCTTAATGTTGACACAGCCTTCCATTCTTCCAAGGTCAGTAAAATGAGGATCCAGATTGTTGAGAGAAATATGCTGACTCTGTAAACCACTTAGAGAAGACTATAAAGCACTGTGAAGCAGTATATCTAAGTGCTACTGCTATTAATGGACAGCTGCTGGAAGAGGAACTTCCAGTAGCATTCATGTGTTAAGAAGAACTGTGGGGTTCAAAGATCTGATTAGAATAAACACCCAGTTTATTCACATATAATCATACACATTAATTAAATAAAATTAAATCAAGATTTCAAGGAAGGCATAATCCTTAAATAACATGAGAACTACAACCTTTATTGGCTAAAGTCACAAAAAATGGCAAAGATACGTTCACCAGACAAGTTATTATCAGTAGTCTGGAGCTGGGAAGGAAAGGAAACTGAAACTACAACATTCAAGAATTACTTTAAAAAGCTGTACATTCTTCTCCCATCTAGCTATAGAGGTAGAAAGAGAACATAATTCCTTCCCTCTTCCTTTTCCCCTCCTTTTCAACAGTAATCTGTTTTTTTGTAAAATCTATTCTGAAGAAAACTGAAAATTCAAAAGCTGGAACCTTTTTTGTAGTCTTTATGAACTGGAACAAAAGAATTGAATTAATATGGAAGTTTAAACATGATTATTCCATGCCTTTGGAGGTGATGGAATCACCCATTGACAAGTGAAAGCATTACTGCCAAGACAGTTGAATAAAAGCAATCTTTGGAGACATCTATTCTAGTAAAGGGAAAATATCACACTTTCTATACAGAGTTCTTCCTGTTTAATAGACAGCTTGTCATTATTATACGATTATACCGGTTTGTTGGACTTCCAGGCAAGATTTTGTGAACTAAAGATATTGCTGTGAAAGAAGAGTTAACGAAGATGGCAAAAACCAAGGAATAGGTGAGTAGACCACTTTCTTGAAACCTCTTTGGATAAAGGAGAGGATGGGAGATTGCCCGTATAAGCTCCAGAGAGCTTATTGCCCGTATAAGCTCCTGCTCACCAGGAGACCACAGGGCAATGGTTTTCAGCACTTTGATTTGAGCACTTGAGCACAATGAGATTAGCTACCTTGATTGAAATCACAAATTTTACTCTCTACTACCTTTCAGAAATTGCCTATTCATAACTTTCACAAACTTCACTAACTATTAGAAATTCCCTATTAATCATTTAACAGTTATTATAAACCTTTGGAATGAAAAGATTGAAAAATCATCAGGTGTAATGGATGGTATCTGTGATGGGGATACTCAGGAATGTAGAATAGTCAGAATCTTGCCTAACTAAACCTTTACAATTTTCACCCTAACAGATATACCCTGGGAGATTCTGGAGAGTAGCTATCCTTATTTTCTTCTCTGTCTTCTATGCAGCTCCAGCCCGTGTTGCCTCTTGTCTGGTTTCCCCATCCCCAAACTGGAATTCTCCTTCCTTGTTGGAAAATTGCTGGTTTACTGTACGTAGTCCATCAGACCAACTCCCCTTCTATGGGCATCATGTCTCACATTAGAAGCGGTGTGATAAAAATGTTGGATAAACAATATTAGGTTAAGATATTGGATTAAGATTAGGGAGTCCCAAATTCAAGTCCATTCTCAACCATGGATGACTTTGGGACAGTCATTCTTTCTTAACTCAACCTGCATTACAGGAATATCAGAGAGAGAGAGAGAGAAATGAGAGGAGAGAGCCCTTAAGCACCTGTTGAACTTATGTATGTTTCATTATTGACTTTCAGAACCCATATAATGGCCCCAGTGTCATCTGTACCAAGGACATCAAAAGATAGCGTAATTGTCATGGTGCAATTTAATTATGTTAAATGATGTAAGGGCATCATATCTAATGCAAGTACATAAATTCAGGTCATTTACATGCTGACATTATGATGCATATTTCATCATTTCCCCTTCCCCACTTGCTCACCCCCATGGATGCCAGTATATGGTAGACAATGTGCAAAATGGACTAATTCATTGCATTTCTTTGGATTTGTCTCGCATGCCTGAACTTAAAGCATAATCCAGTCCCATAATTGCATAATTGGTCTGTCATACTGCAAGTTTGCAAAACTGAAAAGAATTATGTAATTCTGTCCTCAAATGATTAGCTTCATGTAGTGAAATAATTTTGGCTTTACAATATGACTCTCGTAAGCTACAATTATATTTAACAACTCTATAATAAATTTACATTAGTGTAATAATTAGATTTTATTTTGCTCCGGAGTCTGGCCTTCAACAAAACAAATACAAAGATATATTTAAACATCTACCTCCCTTGAATAGATTTGCAGTAGTAGAATTTGATAATGCATAAGAAATGCAATCAGCGTACATAATGAAAGGCTAAAACCAATTTTAGCAGTCTCATCCAATACATTATTATCACCTTTAAAAAGTACACAAGACTGAAAATTAAAATTTCTGCTCTTTTAAGGAGATTCCCGAATGTTATTTTAAATTCACGTGTCTTTTTTGTCTATCAAACTAACATCATTGAACCACACTAATAATATCTGCCCACAAATATAAGGCTATCTCAAATTCTATAATAATACAATAAAAAGCTGCACCCGGATTATTTCTATTCATCAGTCACAACTGTATTTGTGAAAAGTAAATGCTGGGCTCACCTGTGGGAAAATTCCATGGAAAAGGACCAATATTTTCATCCAAG
Source organism: Hydrophis major (assembly GCA_033807585.1). Classification (NCBI taxonomy): domain Eukaryota; kingdom Metazoa; phylum Chordata; class Lepidosauria; order Squamata; family Elapidae; genus Hydrophis; species Hydrophis major. Next base: position 82,284,438 of record CM066328.1, on the reverse strand, counting down.
ATATTACCATTATTTAGAGCTCTCTAAAAGGATGAGTGGGTTGCAAATTCCTTGGAAGATAAATGCATGGAATGCTGTGATTTTATCAAAGTTGATAGGTCAGGATTTCCATGAAACCATCTACCATAAGCATAGACGAGCCTTACCAGTCTAATGTCTTTTTAGTCTGTCAACTGAGAAAAGCTGGTATAAACGACACTCTGATTCCACAGATATCTAAAAGTCAGCTGGGTGACCAAAATATTCCCAATGATGACATCTGTACTCCCTTTACTCCCTCCCTCCATTGAGAAGTCTAATGCTGAAATGTAGACAAGAATATAAGAATTCCATCAGGCTGGGTGCAATATTGATAACACTTTACACAACTTAAGTTTTAATTATTCATTAAAAATATTTTTGCTGCATTGTGGTATGCCTCAGAAATGAAATGCATCCAGGTAGTCCTCAACTTACAGATTTAACAGATAATCAGAGTGGGAAGTGACCTTGTAGGTCAGCTAGTCCAACCCCCCACCCAAGCGGGAGACCCTACACCATTTCTGACAAATGGCAGTCCAATCTCTTCTTAAAAGTCTCAAGTGAAGGTGCTCCCACAACTTCCAAGGGCAAGCTGTTCCATTGGTTGATTGTTCCCACTGTCAGAAAGTTTCTCCTTATTTCCAGGTTAAATCTCTCTTTGTTCAGTTTCCATCCATTGTTCCTTTCTGGCCTACAGGTGCCTTAGAAAATAGCTTGACCCCTTCCTCTCTGTGGCAGCCCCTCAAATATTGGAAGACCGCTATCATGTCTCCCCTGGTCCTTCTCTTTACTAGACGAGCCAAGCCCAGTTCTTCTTATGTTTTAGTTTTAAACTTACAACAGTTTGTTTAGTGACCATTCAAAGTTACAATGGCGCTGTAAAAAATGACTTATGACCATTTTTCACACTTACAACCATTGCAACGTCCCCAATGTCACATTAAAAATATGTATTTCTACTAAGCAGGTCTGTGGCATAACAAATTGTAGTACAAGTTACAATTGCACTGTAAAAAGTGACTTCTGACCGTTTTTCACACTTATGACCATTGTAGCATCCCCATGGTCACATGATCAAAATTCAGATACTTGGCAATTGACTCATATTTATGACGGTTGCAGTGTCCCAGAGTCATGGGATCCTTTTTTGTGACCTTCTGATAAGCAAAGTCAATGGGGAATCCAGATTCATTTAACCATTGTGTTACCAACTTAACAACTGTGGGGATTCATTTAACAACTGTGGCAGAAAGGTCATAAAATGGGGCAAAATTCACTGAATAAATATCTCATTTGGCAATAGAAATTTTGGGCTCAGTTGTGGTTGTAAGTGGAGGACAACTTGTACTAGAATCTGAAAAAAAAAATTAAAAATACACACTTTGACTCAGATGATTTAGTTGTATTTTTTTTAATTTTATATTGGCTCATATGAGAAAAATCATGCAGTCCTATTGTGATTTGATGAGGAAAACCCATATGGGTGATAAACTGGGCTATTGAAGTTATACACACCTAACTCTGGTTTGCTGACTAAGCAGAAAGGAAGATTACATGATCACGTGCAAGTATAACATTGCTGTTTCAAGTACTGTAATTATTTCCAAATTAACGGACAGTCATTTATCTGAGATTGTATCGGTTCTCCTGCTTGAGCAGGGGGCTGGACTAGAAGACCTCTAAGGTTCCTTCCAGCTCTATTCTGTACTATTCTATTCTATTCTATTCTATTCTATTCTATTCTATTCTATTCTACTCTACTCTACTCTACTCTACTAACTTCAAAATTGACAAGTGCTAATTTTATGCAACTTCATGGCACCTTTTGAGGTATGTGTGCTTTGTTTCTTTGTCTTTTGTCTTTTTTGTTTGGCAATGTGCAATTAGTACGATGTGCAACTAATTAGAATTACTTAATATGACTATATAAATTAATAAATGTATTGAACTTCAGGCTTAAATGTACAATGAAACCTTGATTTAACTGAACACATGGAGGAAAGTTGCCTGTTCTCCTGAATGTCTGTCAGCCTAAAAACTACATATAGTATTTGTCAATTATTTATATGGTTTATGTAGCATCTGGACAATGTCAAGCCTTGTACTACAGAGTGCAAATCAAGAAAGTCAGAATCTCACAGACTTCAAAGAGCCGTTTTATTGAAAGAATTAAAGGTAGGGAAGTACAGAATCTTGAATACTGTAAAGGGAGCCCCAACCTTCTTTTAATTAGTGAGTTCATTAAGGTCAAGTCTCCTTGAATTAGGAGCTCTGAAAGGCTTTAGAAAACTCATTTGAAAGACCCCAGGTTTTCTTCTCACTCTATGGCAGGCTAATATTTTTTTTTCTTCCTTTTTAATCACTGAAATCAACAAACCGAGAATAGAGGATGAACTAAAAATAAATAAAAGGTGAGATTGCACTATGAAGGACACATCCTAAGAGAAATCCTATACAGTGGATTACACAGCATTTGTGTCACTCCTGGGTTGGCTCCATGCTCATCTGATCTCTAAGTGTGGGTAGTAGGATCAATTTATTTCCATCTCAAATGCAGATGAAAACACAACCAGGTTAGAACTTCTGGGACAGGAATCTCAAACGAAATTATGGGCAGGATCTGTATAATATCTTGGTCTACAATAGGGTTGAACCACACTGTTGTACAAACAGAGGCAATACATCATGCAGTGGATGATATATTTCATGAACTGGCAGTTTTCACATTTTCAGAACATGGGCGTCCCGATGCTTAGAAACACCCCCTAACATTCTCTAACTTTATCTCACTTTCTAATAAACATGGTTTCTGAAGAAAGATTGTAGTTTCCACAAACCTCCAGGCTGCCTCCTTGCTAGAAATATTTGTCTATAGTCTTTGGATGCTAAGTCTTCTTCCTTAGGATCAGAAACCCAGCAATTCCAACAAAGCAGGAGCTTTCCTCCCCTTGGGTTGCTATGCTCAGTAGAAACTGCCATTGCAATCCTAATCATGTGCATTATGAAAATCGCAGTTTAGGAAAACAAAGGTGGGGATACATACTTCCACTTAGGGTCCATTGTAACTTCAAATAGTCACTAAGTAAGTCAAGGAATTGCCTGTACTATAAATTTACTAGCTATTAGATGTGAAGGCATTGTTAATCCTATGTGCCTGGAAGTGCATACTGCACTTCACATGCTTTTAGGTCTCTTTCTCCTCTCCAGATGCAGCAGCTGGGACAAAATAGAACACTGACCAAAATCCTCAGTAAAATTCAATTTAATTTAAGTTATTTTTATGAGGTACCCAAGATCACAATTACCAATTGATCCAGTTTCTTTGAACCAAAGTTAACTTTAACGAGAATCCCCCTAAATGGAAATTCATTTATTCATTTTTTTTTTTTGTTCAAAGGCATATCTTTAACTGTTACCCTCAAACCTGAGTAACAACCAGACTATTTTTGGAAAAATAAAAAATCCAAGCTCTCTCCAAACTTATAAGTGTGGCTTCTTCTATCTAAGACTGTACTGTTTTGCTTGCCAGGGATAATAAGAATTTTTATTCTAACATATATAATTAAATTAAAAAGCAATGGGAAATTGTAAAGTTCTATGTATCATTACTGCTGTGTAAAATGGAACTTATTCTCTTGTTTTTTCTAAAAGGTTCTGTTCACTGGACACCAAATGTTTTAATGACTAGGAGATCATATCTGATTTTCTATTCCAAAACACATATAAAGCAAATATCATTCGGATAATTCTCTCCTGGTATGCATGTGTGCATAATGCAAAAATTGGCTTAGAAATACTTATTTCTATCATGCAGGATAGTGGCATGACAAATTGTAGTACAAGTCTTTCAACTTTTGATAAACCAATAGCAACCCAGCTATCCCTGTAGAATAAAAATCACAATTTAACAGTGGATGGAAAAAAGGGACTGTGAAGCCTATTTTAATTGTCAGCTGTATAGTAATTTATTATATGTGGGAGGGAGGGAGGAAGCTCACTTGAACATGTTATCTGTCAACTTATTCCATTCCTTACATTTGTTGCAGATAGAACCTTGTGAGCAGTTTACAATCGCTTTTGTCCCCCTTGCATCCAAGGAGGACAATTTCATAGGCTCCTGATATCACATGAAACTACAGCCCAACCTGGAATATATTTTCTTTGTCTCTTCTCCAACCAGAAGACTCAGGGCTGCAGTTCCTGTGTAAGCTGGGAATTCTGGGAACTGCAGACTTAACACAGCCAGTGAGGGCAGGTGGGGAGGGGAAAACAGATGGTGGAAGCCTGTCCTAGACTGAATGGATTAAATTAACCGTAAGTTAACCTGACAAGATAAGAGCAAAGGTGGTTTACCAAGATGCCAATACTATAACTGATACCGTATCACTAATTCCCTGTTAGAGTTGACAATAGCAGAGGGACAAAAATTCTTTATCTAGAGGATTGGAGTAGCTAAGAAAATAACTGTAGAAATGAAAAGTGGAAAAGAGAACCCTTCTTGGACTGTGATTTATCTTGCAGAAATGGCACAGGTTTAAAATCTAGTTATTTGTTCCGCACAGCAGAAAAATAATAATAACAAAACGGTTATATGCATCATGGGGATCATTTCTTTACCTTGAATAGTTTACCTATTGTTGTGTCCATTTGGAAGGAGGCCAGGAGTCGGTGACTTTGTATCAAGCTCTTTATTGTAGCTAGGAACCGAACTGGCTCTCCGGAAAACTTTGCGGCTTTTTATTTTCAAGCCGCGGCGGCCGCAGCCAATGGCACCACTTTGAATCTCCCGCGATTCGAATCTACCAATCGCGGGAGATTCTCAGTGAGCCAATCGGCGCGGCTCGCCTAACCAATCTGATCGCCCCGCGCTTTGGCCAATCAAAGCGCGGGGATTCCAAGAATTCAAATTAAGGTACAGAACACCCCTCCCCTCTTGGTTCAGTCCTTACGTAGCGTAGTCCCATAGGTAGGCGGGGCTCCGTCTTTGCCTACTGGACCTGCACAGGTCAGTCGTTGGTTGAATCCCGGCCGGTTCGGTCGGGGTCTCTGTTTCTCTTGACTCCGTCATGGGAACCGCCTGGTCTGTCTGGCCGGGCCGCTCTTTGCAGCTCCCTCCTGGGCTATCCGGGTTGGTTGAGCTGCGGGTTTCGCTGCTCCCGCTCGGTCTTCCCGGGTTGGTTGAGCTGGCCTGGCTGTCTCTCCCTGGCGAGGTTTCGTGCTGGCTGCTTGCAGGTGAGTATGGCTGGTTTCTTTCTTCTGGGTTTTGGTTCCCGGGGTATCCCCTCCCCTCTTGGTTTGTGTTGAGGGGGTTGGTTTTGTTTGGTTGTGTGTCGGTGGTGTCTTTTGTGGCAGTCCTCGATCTTAACTGATCGATGTGGCGTTTCCACGCTCGTCCGTCGGTTGTTTGTAGCCGGTACGAGCGTGGGCCTGTTAGCTGTGTTATGATTGCTGGTACCCATAATGGGTCTCCGGTTAGGTTCTTCGCGTAGACGGCGTCACCTGGTGCGAAGGTTCGGTGTTTGCTGGTGGAGTCTGGAGGATTCTCTGGGTTGTAAGTGGGGTGTAGTCTATCGAGTGGGGACCTTATTTTCCTCCCCATTAGCAGTTCTGCCAGGCTTTTATTTGTTGTGGTGTTCGGGGTTATGTGCTTTATGAAGAGTAATTTATTTATTTTGTCTTGGATCTCCCTGTGGTCTATTTTCTGGATGGTTTTTTTTTTTGTGAATTGAACCATCCGTTCCGCCCTTCCATTCGCCACCGGATGCACCGGGGCTGTCAGTGCGTGTCATATGCCCCTTTCCGCTAGGAATTTTTCGAATTCCAGCAAGGTGAATTGGGGCCCGTTGTCAGACACGAGGACATCTGGGAGGCCGTGTGTTGCGAAGAGTTTGCAGAGTTCTTAGGTCACGGCTTCCGTGGTGGTTGTTCTCATGTTGCTTACCTCCAGCCAGTTGGAGTAAGCATCTACGGTTATTAAGAAAGTGTGTCCTTTTGTGGGCCTGGCGAAATCTATGTGGATTTTAGACCAAGGTCCCCTGGGGGTTTCCCACTCTAGGATGGGTGCTGTGGGTGGGCTTGGTCTAGTTTCCTGGCATCGTTGACACCTTGCTACCCAGGCCTCGATCTGTTTGTCCATCCCTGGCCACCAAGTGTAACTTCTGGCTAGGGCTTTTGTTCTAACGATGCCCCGGTGCCCCTCGTGTAACAGTTCCAGTACCTTCCCTTGTAGTTTTTCCGGGATGACCACCCTATCCCCCCATAGTACACACCCTTTTAATAATGAGAGTTCCGTTTGCCAGTTCCGGAATGTCCTGAAAGTCTCGTCGTTGTCCTTTTCCGGCCACCCTTTCTCTACCCAGTGCAAAACCCACGCCAGATGTTTGTCTTTATTAGTTTCTCGGGCAATGTCTGACGCGGTTATGGGTAGGTCGGGTAGAGTCTCTATGCTGAGGGTGGTCGTCGTGGGTGCTGGGTCAGTGTCTGGTTCGGGTAATGGTGAGCGGCTTAAGGCATCCGCATGGGAGATAGTCTTACCGGGTCGGTGTGTGAGTCTGTAGTTGTAGGCGGCCAGGAATTCGGACCACCTTGTCATTCTGGGAGACAGAATGTTCCGGGTGGCCCTGTTCCCTGCGAGTATTCCCAGCAGCGGTTTGTGGTCGGTGATGATGGTAAACGTCCAGCCGTAGAGGTACTCGTGAAACCTTTTCACTGCGGCGACGATAGCCAAAGCCTCTTTGTCCAGCTGGCTGTAGTTCCGCTCCGGTTTGGTGAGGGTCCTTGAAAAGAACGTGATGGGTGCTTCCTTTCCATTGGGGAGAGTGTGGCTGAGGAAAGCGCTGACGCCGAAGGGTGATGCGTCGCATGTGACGGCTAGTGGTAGGGTCTCGTTGTACTGGATGAGGACGGCATCCGAAGTGAGCAGGTCCTTGGTTTTCCTGAAGGCGGCTTCCTCACGTTTCCCCCAAATCCAGGTAACCGCCTTGTCCAAAAGCCTATGCAAACGCTCCGCTGCGGTCGCCTTTTGGGGCAGGAAGACATTATAAAAGTTAAGTAGCCCCAGAAATGCCTGCAGTTCTGTTTTTGACCTGGGTGTGGGGGCTTCTTTAATGGCTTTAATTTTTTTGTTGGTGGGGTAAATGCTGTGTTGGTCTAGGAGGTATCCTAGGAATTCGACCTGCTCTGTATATAGCTGGCACTTTTCCCTCTTCACTTTCAGCCCGGTTTCTTTGAATTTCGTTAGCACCTCCCTTAGGCGACTCTCTAGTTCGACCTGGTTGGTTGCCGATACTAGTACATCGTCGAAGTAGGGTACCACCCCCTTGATGCCTTGTAAGAGTCTTTCCATGAGGCTCTGGAAAATTCCAGGCACCACGCTGACTCCGAATTGGAGTCGGTTACATCTAAAGGCTCCCCGGTGGGTGACTATGGTTTGCGCCTCTGCAATTTCCTCGTTGACCGGCAGTTGCTGGTATGCTTGGGCCAGGTCGAGTTTTGCGAAAACTTTGCCCCCTCCCAGTGAGTGTAGGAGATGTTGCACTACTGGGACGGGGTAAGTGCTTTGCTGCAAGGCGCCATTTAGGGTGGCCTTATAGTCCCCGCAGATTATCACTGACCCATCAGGCTTGATTGGGGTGACTATTGGGGTCTCCCACCAGGCGTGGTCTATGGGTTGTAGGACCCCTTGCTTGATGAGCTTGTCAATTTGCTCGTCGATTTTTGGTTTGAGTGTGAAAGGTACCCGCCTTGGTTTTAGGCGTTTCGGGGGAACGTTTGGGTCTAGGCTGAAGGATATAGGGGGCCCTTGGTACTTGCCTAGGGTGCTGTCAAACACTTCTTGGAAGTCCCGGGCCAGTTGCTGCTCCCAGTCGGCTTCGGCGATGTGGTCGATGCCCGTGTCTGCGATGCCGAGCGGTGCGAACCATTGAAGTCCCAGCAGGCTAAGTCGGTCTCGATTGACAATGGTCAAGGGAAGTCTTTCGGTGTGTCCCTTGTAGGTTACTGTGAACTGTCCTTTTCCGACTACAGGGATGCGGTTTCCCTGGTAGTCTTTGAGGATTAGTCTCTGGTTTTCTAGTCCCCTTCTCTGGATGGTAGGCACCAAGCGTTTAATTTCTTGCCAGGCTACCATTGAGAGGTAGGACCCGGAGTCCACCTCCATTTTACAGGGTTCGCCTTCAATGCCTACCTCTACATAGACTTTTCGGGCGTCGGGGATTGTTCCGTGGCCGATGGTGACCGTCTGATGTGTCTCTTCTCTCCGCCAGGTCTCGCCACCTCGTTGGGCTCGTCCATTCCGGTCCCAATGGTTGTCGGCTGGGCGGTCTCTGGTCCGGGGTGGTGTGCTCTCTCGTCTCCGCTCGCTCGGGTCCCATCGTCTGGGGCTGTGGGTTTTCTTGAAGTGGCAGACACGTGTGATGTGGCCCTTTTTGTCGCAGTGCCGGCAGACTAAGTCGAAGAACCAGCATTCGGATCTGGGGTGGTCGCCTCTGCAACCAGCACACACGGTCCTCAACTTACGACTCCACCGGCTGCACTGGTCGCGGCCTGCCTGGAGACGGTGGATTTCTTCCTCCTCATCTGAAGTGCCTGAGGTGGAGTGGAGTTCGCCCTGGTGAGTGGTAGTTTCAAGTTGGGCCTCAGCCGACCTTGCAGGGTGGTTGTTTGCGGTGCGGTCCCCGGCGTTCGGTCTCCACATGCGGTCTGCTGATTGTCGGGTGCCTTCGGCTGCCGTGGCTTCGATGATGGCATCGGCGAGGGCGATGTTGCCCTTGGCTATCAGCCGACTTTGGAGAACAGGGTCCCAAAGGCCGAGCACGATTCGGTCCCGCAGGGCCTCATTCATATTGGAGAATTCGCATAGTCCTCCAAGGCGCCGCAGCTCTGCGACGAAATCACTGAAACTCTCGCCCGACCGCTGGTCCTGCTGATAAAATTCATGTCGTCGGATGAGGATGGGTATGGCTTCTCCGGAGTAATGGCTCGAGGTCATCCCAATCCATCGCGGTAACGTCGGCGGGCTTGGCTAGCGCTTTTGCCATCTTAAACACTGCGGGCCCGCAGTGCGTTAGGAAGACGGCTCATTTCTTCGGTCTGGTGGTGTCCTTCAGGTCGTTGCATTCGAGGAACATGCGGAATCTGTCCGTGTAAGATTCCCAGTCCTCGCTAGCGGGGTTGAAGGGTGCTGGTGGCGCGATGTTGGCCATCTCTTCAGTTGGCTGGCTTCCGTCGAACACGTGCTTCGGTTCAGGATCAGCATCCCACCTTCATCGCCAGTGTTGTGTCCGTTTGGAAGGAGGCCAGGAGTCGGTGACTTTGTATCAAGCTCTTTATTGTAGCTAGGAACCAAACTGGCTCTCCGGAAAACTTTGCGGCTTTTTATTTTCAAGCCGCGGTGGCCGCGGCCAATGGCACAGCTTTGAATCTCCCGCGATTTGAATCTACCAATCGCGGGAGATTCTCAGCGAGCCAATCGGCGCGGCTCACCTAACCAATCCGATCGCCCCGCGCTTTGGCCAATCAAAGCGTGGGGATTCCAAGAATTCAAATTAAGGTACAGAACACCTATCAATGTAGTTTCCGAAACTAGGACAAAAGGAACAGACTGGGGTGAAAGAAAATGTTTATATAATATTAGTAATAGTCTTCTAACAAATATTTGTGTTTGCAGTGCCAATGACATAGGCAAAGGAAGTAAAAAGTTAATGATTAAACTGTAATTGCATTGCTATCATTTCTCTAAAATAAGTCAGTGCTAAAAATATTGTAATAGCTGATGCTCCAAATGTGATGCCACCCACTCTAAAGTTGCTGGAAAGCTTTCAGATAGTACCAGCTATATACAAACTCCCGAAAGCCTTGGATGGTATTCCAAAGAAAATAAAAAATGGTTATCAACTTGCATATTTTAACATGGCAAGAAAAAGAAAATATTAAATGATATACACGTAGAATGGTAGTTATAAGCCATTTTGATTCAATGTAAATGAAATAATAACCATTTAGTTCTTGTCCTCTATCAGTTCTTGTTATGCTTCTGACAAGCTAGATAAGGTGCCTCTTAGCTCCTAAAGAAGTAACAAGCTATTTCTTTGCTGAAATACCACCACAAGTTACTTCTGGAGATTATCATTCAGAAAAGCTATCATTGGATCTTCAATCTCAGCTAATTAGCTGGCAATGGTTGCACAGTAATTCTCATTCTTTTAATACCATATCAGTTGTGACTGGCTCTTGACAAACTCCAGATTTTATTTATTTTATTTATTATATATATATTTTTTTAGCCACACATCTCCCCTGCAAGATTACTCTGATCAACGTCAATTTAAAAAAAAACCTGCTGCCAAAAAGTAATTTAGAATCAAAGAACAATGTAAAGTGATGGCTAAGAAACAAGGGACTACAACAACCATCCTCCTTTACCATACTGAAGGAAAGAGAAAAGCTGAGAACTCACATTGCTGAATAGCTGAATAGCAAAAAGACATTTTTTTTTTTAAATGGGAAGATCAAAGCTAAAACCTGAAGCATCCATATGTGGGAATAAAATACAGAAAGGAAAGTGTCAAGACAATAATAAACTGCAGTATGCAAAAACAAAGGGAAAATGTTCTGGAATTGCTCCAGCTGAAATCATCTACTCTTGCCTGGAATGCATCTGTGAATTTCTGCTTTAGGTCATAGAGGGAAAAAGGCTAGAACAATGAAAGGCAGGCTGCAAGCTTTTTGAAGGAAGATAGTCAAAGCAATCAGCACAAGTCTTTGACGTGACATATAAGTACATGGGCATGTGTTAATTATCCAGAAACCAAATATTCAAAAATTCCTTAGGAATTCTAAATAACTTTTCCCCTAAAAAGCTTACACCACTGAAATAACATTAGAGATTTAATATATATTGCCTGTCCTGAAGCTTTTACATCTGTTTCTTTTCTTTTCTTTCCATTACATGTTCAGAAATAATTTTTATGAGGAATAAAAGAAGACTTCTAAAGTTCTCTGTTGCCAAGATGCATAGTTACTAAACAAGGTGCAAAATAAGATACTCTGCCCAGTGCCTTCATCTTGTATGACAAATTACCACAACATCAGTCATCAAGAGGGATATCATATTTGTTATGAAAGTCAGTTTGGTGAATTGGCTAAGGCACAGGGTACAAACAGGGAGACTATGAGTTCTAGTCCTGTTTAAGGCATGAAGTCAACGAGGAGGACTTTAAGCTAGTCATTCTCTCTTGGCCCTAGGAAGGAGGCAATGACCAACCGCTTCTCAAAATGTTGCCAAGAAAACTACAAGGCTTTGTCTGGGCAGTTGCCATGAATCAGCCTTGATTTGAAGACAAAAAAGTAAAAATAAATGTACAGTATGTCAGCTATTATAGAAAAGATAGCAGACGGATCTGGTTTTTATACCAAGTTTCGGAAAAATTTGATTGCTTGATGTACTATAAGTTAGAACATGATCATTAATTTTACATTCAGTTCCTAAGCACATTCAGCTTTATGTATTTTGATCTGAACAGCATACATTCAGTTTGGTTCTACATATGAAACCAAAATGCAGAGCTAGAGAGGGATGAATAAGGAGCTGATGGAAAAGTACAGAGGTTGTAGGATACTATAAACTGGGGGTGTCCAACTTTGTCGACTTTTAACTCCCAGAATTCCCCAACTGGCTGATGAATTCTGGAAGTTGAAGTCCACAGGTCTTAAAAGTTGCCAAGGTTGGACACCCCTGTTATAGATTGTACCTGGACTCATGTCTCCAAATGCTTCTCTACATAAAAAAAATCTGCAATTGAGAAAATAGCATATCAATGAGCACATTTTGTCCTCCATGTGGGCCTCCTTTTTGGTTTGTTTGTTTTTATGCACACAGTATCTAAATAAATGAACAATATTTATCAAACTCTGAAATATTTTAAAGAACTTTTCCTCAGATTGATTTCAGAGAGCTGGGCAAGAGAGCTTCTGTTACAATGAAAGCTACATACATATTTGTTACAGTGGCATTTGATTCTCCTCCAAGACACTCAAAATAGAATTTTAGTGTTGTAATATCTTGGTGATGTAGGTCAAGCTGAGAGATTGCCATTTGTCAGAGGCAATTAGTTCTATGTTTCAGCTTCAGAGATTTGTCACAGAAGACATAGGAAAACTGCCTATTTCTTTCCTTAAGCCACCTTATAGTTTCATTTGCTTAGAGCAGCTTTTGACAATTTCCAGGAACAGACATGCAGACCAAGGAATCCTGCAAGTTGCAATTCACACATTTGGAGATCTTCCAGACTGGAGAAGGTGGCTAAGAGAGATCCAGTTGCCTTGCACTCTTGGAAAATGAGTTTTACTTCCTGTACAAGTACCATTTTGTCCTAAGACTAATTCCATTGGCAAAACTATCAAACTTTGGAGTACTTGGTGTTATGTATGTAAATAGTTTAAATAAAAGCAAGCTTGGGGTAAAGTGCAGGGTTCTGGCCCTGAACTTCTGATTGGGTGTTAAGCGGCTCGATCGGATTGGTTGGGTTCAGAGAATCCGATTGGCCCTTAACGAAGGACTCTTATTGGTTCTGGAGCTAGCGTCTTACAGCTCCCTATTGGTTATTTCACATTAAGGTCACCTATATAAGGCAGAGTTGTTGTTGTTCACCCTCTTAAGTCACTATGTAATAAAGAGCTGAAAGTTCACCAACTAAGATTGTCTCCAGTCATTTCACCCATGCCTGAAACTATATCACTTGGAATGCTGAGCATGGGCCAAAAGCCAACTATGGTGACCAGAGCTTATTTAGCAAGGTAAAACCAAGCAAAACTTACTACTTTTTTTAAATCAATTAAATCAAACTTATAAAATAATTTGATTTATATCAAATTGGGACCCATAATACCATCTAAGCTTCAATTCAATCTCTGTCATAACTTGTTGAACAGAACTTCACTTTTAAGCCAGTCTTGTATAATATGGCTCTGAGTCCTTTACCTTATCTAAATGAATAGGTTCATAATGAAGTGGAAAACTACAGATTGCCTATCTTCATATTATTTTTTAAAAATACATTTTAGCCTATAACTTACCGTACTATTTTTATCAGTGCTCAGGCTTACTGTGGTGAAGAGCAACTCACACCTTGCCATTTCTACAGTATGTCCTTCAACTTCTCATTTCGTCAATATCATTTTTACTGGTCTTCATCTTTTTCAACCTCCTTTAGGATGCATAGAAAGATATCACTCATGTTTCAGTGATTTATTATAGAAGCACTTTTCCTTCCCCCCGACTTTCATACTATGCATGCCTATTGCTCTGTGTATGTCTTTGTATATGTATTTTAAAATGAATTTTTAAGCTAGCATTTTTTTAAATTTCAGTGATTGCTTTGGTTAATTATTCCTCATTTTGAAATGATTATTTGTCTATTAGAGAAACATATTTGAATATAACTTTTGCCTGTTTCCATTGATGGAACTCTGTGTGTAAATCCACCTATACATGTGAATGAAGGACTCCTTGCTAGAATTGTTCATTGTATTAAAAATCTTGACAGCTTGCCAATATTTCTTTCCTATATTTATTCTGAAAGTATATGCTGGATCTGGACTTCAAAGTCATATCAGTTTGGCCAATGCACTTTGAGTTCTCCTTCAGCCTAGGATGGCTTTCTCCAACACACCCTCTATTTGAATGGAACTTGCGATACAGTATGTCCACCCTGGCTGAAGATGGAAGTTGATCTTCATCTGTTAGTAATTCAGGCATTAATGAAGAAAATCCTCTTTCATTAAAGTGCTTGATGCAAAGGGTGGAGGGGGGTAATCAGATATTTTATTAAAAAAATAATTGTTATGTTCAATCTTGAAAGGCTGAGTTCACATAATATATTGAAACTCAGGTTAATAGGACCTACCTCCACTACAGAGAAATAATCTATAGTCAGCAAGATGATCTGGTTGCAAGAGCTCTCTAAAGCACAAAGTATTCCACTTTATTTAGCCCTGCCAAATTGCGATCAATGTAACTCTTTGACTGTTGTTGCTTCTCTACCTCTGACCACTGTTGAAATTTTTAGGGTTATTTTCAGTATGATGAACCCCCTTGATCTCCCATTGGAAAAAAAAAAAAAACTAAGCTTGTTGAATGAATGCAGTTCCAAAAAGCAAGTCCAACTCCAGAGGATCTGCAGGAGGACTGATAGCTATCCAGGGGTAGGATATTTGGAAACAAGATGCCCCTTCCTTGTGTGAGCCTTCCATTGCATTTGTAAGTGTGTTACAAAGACAACCTCATCCTACACCCTGACTTACCTATATACAGTGAGTGAATCAATGTAGTTCTAAGAACAAGTGGTGAAGAAGGCTGCCTGACATATCTGCAGTGGTACCACACAAGAGCCAATAAGCAAGAACAAACAGGCCAGGAAAAGGGTAGAGTTTGGCCTCTCAAACAGGAAACCCTAAGAAGGAAGGGGCAAAAGCAGCATGCTAATTAGCTGCACAGTGTGGCTGCAAAAGGCACAGAGAGATTCTCTCATCTCCCCACCACAGCCATCTAGATGACAGCAAGGCTTTGTGGAACAGAACAATAGGTACATTATACAAACCTATAATTATCCCAAGAAGAGTGATAGCTAATGCGCGGCTTTACATGGGTGCTGGCATATTGGATACAGTCCTGCAAGAAGCAAGCAGTGAAGATTGGGGTTTTGGGGGGGAGGGCAGGCAGAGGGACAAAAATCTTAAGGAAAGACAAAAAGCAGCCTGGCACAAAACACAAGGATCATTTCTAGTTAGATGGGCAACTATATACAGTAAGTTTGATAAATCAATAAAACATCAAAGATATTTCAGGTTTGTATTACATTTAGGTTGACTCAGCCTTCCATCCTTCCAAAGGTTAGTAAAATGAGGACCCAGATTATTAGGAGTAATATGCTGACACTGTAAACTACTTAGAAAGGTCTATAAAGCACGGTGAAGTAGTATATAAGTCTAAGTGCTTTTGTTATTTACTTGATTTCCTCTCCATAACTGTTATGGATTAAACCATCGCAGTGATACAACCGAAACAGCTTCATCTTAAAACAGGCTTGTAATCCTGCAATTCTTATTGGCCCATGAATAGCGAGTCATGATTGGTCAGGCTTGGCCAGTCTGATTGGCTGTTAACGGAAGCCCCTGATTGGATGCTTGTGAAAGCGATACACTCAGTTCATTGGTTGTTTAACAGCAGCAAGCTCTATAAAAGAGCTACTGCTACCCAGCTTTTAGCTCCAGTCTTTCTTGTTAAATAGAGTTGAAGTCACAGTCCGATGTCTCGTCTCCGTTCTTACGGCTATGCCCAGTACATAACACTGGCGATGAGGGTGGGATGCGGAGACAATAGAGCTGACTAGAACATATCGGACAAAGAAAGAGCACGTGGCGAAAGAGCGCACGAAACAGATGGCAAAATGACTAGCGGCACCATACCACCTGCTCCATTCGATCCAGCAACCAAAGACTGGGACTCGTAAATAGACCATTTCCAGATGTTCCTGGAGACCAACATTTTAAAAGATGCCACGTCTGGCAAGAAACAAGCGGTGCTCCTGACTCATTGCAGCTCCACCGTTTTCAGAATGGCTAAAGCACTAGCAAAACCGGCAGAAGTGAAGACCATGGATTGGGACACCCTCGCTCCAATTCTCAAGGCCCATTACGCATCCGCCGTACCTACACTGATACGAAGACACGAATTTTACCAGAGGGACCAATGGAAGGACGAGAGCGTTGGTAATTTCGTAGCTGACCTCCGGAACCTAGGAGGCCTTTGTGGTTTTGCAAACTTAGAGGAAGCCCTAAGAGACCGAATAGTTCTGGGATTAAATGCACCACACGTGCAGAGTAAGCTGATGGTGAAAGGCAACATCAGCCTTACAGATGTCATCGCTGACACTACTGCAGCAGAAGCAACCAGGAAGTCAGCTGCTCGAATGCGCCGAGCGAACGCACCGCTTCGCCAACTCGCCGACGAGGCACCACTCGCCACTGAGAAGCATGCTACCACTGCCCACCACGAAGACCTCGAGTCATCCCCAAACAGTGATGAAGAGGAGGTCAACCGGCTCCGCTCGGAACGAGAGCAAAGGAACCAGTGACGTCCGCGCCAATGTGTGGGTTGTGGAGCAAACCACCCACGATCGGGCTGCAAATTCCTCGACGCACTCTGCCGTAACTGCAGAAAGAAAGGCCACATCGCGAAGGTCTGCAGAAGCAGACGAGAATCCAGTCCCAGCCGAAAGGAGAACAACCTCCGTCGGGAGATAAGCAAACCTCCTGAAAACCGGGACTGTCTGAACCACCAATGGAACAACCACTACTACTACAGAAACCAAGTACCTGCCTTTTCAACGAGACAAGAAGAGGCCCACCAAATCATTATCATCGGCCACACTTCGTCGCTCGATGCAAGGAAAATACGAGTGAAGGTTACTATTGAAAATTGACCATGTGTGATGGAAGTCAATTCGGGATCGTCCTTGTCGATGGTATCCTGGAAAACCCTCAAGCAACTGATACCTGCCATCTCCCGCCGGGACCTCAGCATGTAGCGAATCATCCTGAAAGACTATAAGGGAAACAGAATCCCAGTTGTCGGTTCCAGCAACGTCCAAGTATCATTCAAGGACCACACAGCAACGCTTCCCCTAACTGTTGTCGATCGTGACCGACCCAGCTTGTTAGGGCTACAGTGGTTCGCCCCACTCGGAATTGAACTAGCCGGCATACACCATACCAGAAATGACAACTGGGAAGAGGCCCTCATCCAGGAATTCCTGGACGTGTTCACAGGAACATTAGGCAAGTACAAGGGGACCCCTATATTATTTAATCTCAGCCCTGATGTAGCTCCCATTCGGCTTAAACCCCGTCGAGTACCTTTTGCCTTAAAACCTAAAATCGACGAGCAGCTAGATAAACTGATAGCCCAGGGTGTGTTGGAACCGATTGACCACGCCCATTGGGAAACCCCGATAGTAACACCCATGAAGCCAGATGGTTCGTTAAGAATTTGCGGGGACTATCGGGCCACCCTAAATCATGCTCTTCAACAGAGCGCTTATCCAGTACCGGTGGTTCAACACCTTCTTCATTCCCTGGGTGGCAGAAAAATATTTGCAAAACTGGACTTAGCTCAGGTGTACCAGCAACTCCCTGTGGACGCAGCGACTGCAGAAGCCCAGACAATAGTTACACATAGAGGCACTTTTAAGTGCAATAGACTCCAATTCGGAGTAAGCATGGCGCCGGGCATTTTCCAAAGTTTAATGGAGAGACTATTACAAGGCATAAAAGGCGTTGTGCCTTATTTTGACAACGTCCTAATAGCTGCCCCCACTAAAGAAGTATTAGTACAACGGCTCAGAAAAGTCCTGCAGAAATTCAAAGATGCGGGTTTTAAGGTAAAACGAGACAAATGCCAACTTTGTACGGAGAGAGTGGAGTTCCTGGGATACCTTCTCGACAGACAGGGAATCCACCCCACCGAAAAAAAAACTAACTGCAATAGAAAAAGCCCCGAGACCTAGGAATAAGACAAACCTTCAAGCCTTCCTGAGACTCATTAACTTTTATAACATGTTCTTGCCCCAGAAGGCAACCATAGCCGAACCCCTACATAGACTCCTCAACAAAAAGGCTCTTGGGTTTGGGGACGGCGTGAAGAGATAGCGTTCAAAGGGATAAAAGACCTTTTAACCTCCGATGCCGTATTAATGCAGTACAACGAAACTCTCCCTTTGACGGTCACCTGTGATGCCTCACCATTTGGAGTAGGAGCCTAAGCTACGTCCTCCCAAATGGAAATGAGGCACCCATTGCGTTCTTTTTGAGAAATTTGTCTAAAACCGAACGGAACTATAGTCAACTTGATAAGGAGGCCCTCGCTATTGTATCCTCAATTAAACATTTCCATGAATATGTATATGGAAGACCCTTTACCATAATTACAGACCACATGCCATTACTTGGGATCTTGGCAGGAAACAAACTCCCCATATATTATCACCAAGAATGACATGTTGGTCAGAATTTTTAGCCGCCTACTATTACCGTTTGCAACATCGCCCGGGGAAAACCATTCCCCACGCTGATGCTTTGAGCCGCTCACCACTACCAGACATTATAGAGGACCCTGCTCCAACCGTAACCGTACTACAAATAGAAACCCTCAAATCGCCACCATTAACCGCTCGAGACATAGCTTTAGAGACAAAAAAGGACCCTATTTTGGCATGAGTCCTCAGCTGGGTAGAACGCGGTTGGCCGATCAGTGAAACTGATGACATATTTAAACCATTTAAAAATCATCAAACGGAACTGTTCTCCCAGAAGGGTTGCATAGTATGGGGAGACAGAGTCATAGTCCCGGAAAAGCTAAAATATAGGGTATTGAAAATGCTGCACAAGGGACATCCAGGCATCATGCGGATGAAGGCATTGGCCAAGAGTTACGCATGGTGGCCTGGTTTAGACAGACAAATAGAAACTTGGGTAGCAAAATGCAGTAAATGCCAGGAGTCTCGCCCTGCTCCTCCAAAGACTCCACCAACTCAGTGGGAAACACCTTGAGGTCCGTGGTCCCGTATCCACATCGATTTTGCAGGACCCACAAGAGGACACACTTTCCTCTTAATGGTGGATGCCTATTCAAACTGGCTTGAAGTTCAAAAAATGAAAAGCACCACCACAGACGCAGTCACTAAAAAACTGAATAAACTATTCGCTACCCACGGACTTCCTGATGTCCTCGTCTCAGATAATGGCCCCCAATTCACTGCTCTGCCATTCGAACAATACCTGGCTGATCGGGGCATCCGCCATGCTTTAACATCGCCAGCTCACCCTGCAGCCAATGGTAGGGCTGAGCAAATGGTTCAATTTGTAAAACAGACTCTGCATAAAATGGACCACGGCGACATTGATGACAAAATAAACCGAATGCTTTTTATTCAACACATAACCCCAAACAGCACCATGAACAAAACCCCAGCAGAACTCCTGATGGGCCGGAAACTTCGCTCGCATCTTGATCGCCTCCACCCAAACTACATGCCAGAACAGCCCCCGGGATCCAGCAGTAAGTGTCAGGCATTCCAGGAAGGTGACCTCGTGTTTGCGAAAAACTTCTCGGGCGACCCATTGTGGGTCCCCGCTACCATAACACAACTTACGGGACCCCGATCATATCATCTACAAACAACAGATGGTAAGATGTGGAAACGACACATAGACCAACTCCGTTCCCGATTAGCGCCGGAACCTCCAGCTGTGGGGGGGAAGGAACATGGAGGAGGATGAAAAAGAAATCGAAACCCAACAGCCCAGGGGATACTCACCATCTGAGGGAGAACCGGATCGGGGAGCGGCCTCGCCACATGACAACACTGCGACGGAGGTGGATCCAGGGAACCCAGAAGACAGCGCCAACGAGGGCAACCCGGAACTACAGTCTTCACTATCCAGCCCAGCGAACAGCCCACCGGAGCCAGAACCAGAACCAGAACGAAACCTGTGGAACAGCGCAGGTCGAGCAGACAGGTGAAGCGGCCTGCCTATCTGCGTGAATACGTCACCCCACCCCCTCAGACAGAACCAAGGGGGGAGGGGTGTTATGGATTAAACCATCGCAGCGATACAACCGAAACAGCTTCATCTTAAAACAGGCTTGTAATCCTGCAATTCTTATTGGCCCGTGAATAGCGAGTCGTGATTGGTCAGGCTTGGCCAGTCTGATTGGCTGTTAACGGAAGCCCCTGATTGGACGCTTGTGAAAGCGATAGACTCAGTTCATTGGTTGTTTAACAGCAGCAAGCTCTATAAAAGAGCTACTGCTGCTCAGGTTTTAGCTCCAGTCTTTCTTGTTAAATAAAGAGTTGAAGTCACAGTCCGATGTCTCGTCTCCATTCTTACACCCATGCCCAAGACTTAACAATAACCACAATCCCTGCTGAAGCATAATGATTTAAAAACACAATATCTTCTTTCGTGAATTTCTTGGCCAGTGATGGAAGATCCCTTTTTTAAAAAAAATTGGGAGAAGTTTTCATTGCAGGGGATAAAAATCTCATAAAAATATCCTGATCTTTGTTTGATATTTGCAAAGCAAAAACAAAACTGCAGATAACAAAAGGCAAAGGGACAGAAACACAAATTAAAGGATTTACCAGATAACATCAAATCCCCAAGAACAAATTAGGAAAAATATCTGAACCTTCAATCTCCTTTCACTCATAAGGGACTATCTGCCACCAAACTCAGGGAGGAGAAGAATAATTAAATAAGACTGGAATATCCATGGTTGCCCAAAACAAGACTTTTGGCCTTTAATATATTAATTAATTTGTAGAATAATTCATAATGAGGTCAAGAATATTCTTTCAAGCAGAGTTACACAGATGGCTGTTCTCTTTGTAGCAAATGCTTTATCATAATTTGCCTTGATCTCTCTCAGTAGCATTCTAATTCAGATCTCATTAGGCTTAATCAGATGGTTAATCTGTCCTGCTCAAGTCATTGATACCAGAGATAGACAACCTGTGGCCTTTTAGATGATGACAATGGAAGTCCCAAGAACATCTAGAATGCAAAAGATTGCCCTCCTGTATTTTATACTACTGTTTCTCAACACTTGATCATTTTAACTTTCATCAAGGTTGAGAAACATTAGTCTATGCCAGGGATGTCAAACTTGTGACTCACAGGCTGGATGTGTCATGTGCTGGCCACGCCCAGCCCTGGTTTAGCGATGGGGGGGAAAGTCGCAATATGTCACATGACAACAATGCGACACCGCGAATTTGATACCCCTGTGTACACTGATTAGCAACACATTTCGATGATTTCAGTCAGTTGCAGGCATCTTTTTCCACAGACAGCAAGGACTGAACCACAAATTCTCTGCATGCAAAACATGGACTTTTTACTGCAATTCTTTCATAGTTAATATCTAAATTTTTATATGTACTTAGCAGAGAAAGCTAAATCCCATTGAAAGCAATGGGCCTTAAAAACCCGCTTGCCCTTTTTAAAAATGGAACTACCTTATAGGTGTACTTTTCACTGAGCTATACATACAACAACTGAGCCAGACCAACTCTTTACAATCTGATTAATCTGCTTTTTCACCATATGATGCATATTACATGTAACCTTATCCAAATACCGTTTCCATTTATCCAACTAACTGCTTACTTGAAGGTCTTTCATGTGCCTCCCTGTACCCTCACCTCAATTTGATACATATGGATAAATAACATTGGTTTTCTGCATGAAATAAAACCCATGCAAACTGGGGGTTGGGGGGGGAGGAGCACTGGAAAATTCATAGAACTAAAACAATTGACTCACAGCCAGACACAGGTTGATGTAAGTTCAGTTTTGTTTCTTCCATTCATTTGTGTCCAATTCTCAGAGACTGCCTGGACAAGTCTGTGCAGTTTTTCGGCAAGGTTTTTCAGAAGTGTTTGTGACTTGCCCAAGATCACCCAACTGGCTTTGAGCCCAAGCAATGACTAGAACTCATGGTCTCCTGATTACTAGACAGTGTTTTAAGCATTACACCAAACTTGCTCTCAAAGTCAATTACATTTAGTTCCAATTATGAACATCTCTGTCCTTGGGTACTTGTTAGAACCTGGTCACTTCAGGGAAGAACAGTACCATCTAATGGTTGCTTTCAGGGGTCTTGGGGTTGCTGTTAACTCTGACAACTTAACCTGGGGTGGAAGGCTTCAGGTTGAAGAATATTAATGTACTGTGCTTCAGGTGGAGAAACTGTTATTAGCCTTAAGACTAGAACTGAGCAGGATACAAACCTATTAATCATATAGAACAGATGCATTTCCACTCGAAAGCTTTGTATAAAGCACATAAAGCACAATATCATAGTGAAGAGTCCTCTCCCTTCTACCTTAGGTATCAATAAATATTTCCATAATAAACTTTTTATAGAAGAGTAAACAAATGCTTGCTGTTAGGTAGAATTTTTTTTTGCTAAAGTTAATATGCAGAAGTATAGTAATCCTTCGCCAAACTATATTTCAATGAATCCATAAGCAGACCAATGCAGTTACAACCTGTACATGGAATAATATTAAACATTGAGTTATTTCTGTAAATTAGAATGTGTGTTAATTATTACTGTACAATTCTTTACAGATTCAAAAAAAATAGCCCAAGAAAACTATAAGCATGGCAGGTACACACCTTCAGTCTGTGACATCTCATTTCCATAGCCAGCTAAGAGTCTGTCTGTTCTGTCTTGGTAAATGTTTTCACCACTCTTCCTTGCAGAACTCATCTAGCTGAAAAATATTTTTAGGTCTCTTTATTTGTGCTGCTTGCCTGAAACTTTCCCTCGAATATTCAATAATGTTCAATTCTGGAAACTGTGGTGGTCTCCCATGGAAAGAATGAGACACAGAGGCTGGTGTACTCAGGATGGGAGCCCAGAGCAAATTCTAGTGCTCCCTTTTATTGAGAATTTCGTACATAGTAAGCATTCACATTGTGGATTAAAATAATTACACAGAATTGTTTACAGTCATCTGAGCTGCTTAAATGTTCCTGGTGTTTGTTTTTAATTTCCTTGTTTATCTCAGTGACCCTTAGGCAGATCTTAGACTAATCATTACCCAATACTGAAGTCGAAGTTTATTCCCACAGGAAACTGTTGAAAGCCACCCCAAAACTTCATTTTTCCTTTTTTGTATATACTGCATGGTTTATTTGCAAGTATGTTTCATATTGCTCTATACTGCAATATTCAAACTTTTTTTTTGTAGTGTTGGTTTCTTCAGTGCATCTGGCAGACATCAAAACCAGGAAGGATGCCCTTTCCTGTTGCAGCCAGTAACTAGTTTAAAATGCAATATTATATCTGTTTTGTTAAAATCATTTCCCTGTTATGTTTCATACTGCTGATGGCCAAGTAATTGTACGTATGAGTGAAGACATGTACAGGTAATCTTTGACTTACAACCATTCATTCAGCAGCCATTTGAAGCTACGATGCACTGAACAAATGAACTTATGTCAATGTTACAGCCATTGCAGTGTTCCTGCAGTCACATGATCAAAATTCAAGTGACAGCCTGCAGGAATACAAGCAACTACAGGAACACAGCAATTCCCCACTCATCTATCTCCCCACCCCTATCTATGGCCTTTTGGCCTCCTACTACCCT
Source organism: Hydrophis major (assembly GCA_033807585.1). Classification (NCBI taxonomy): domain Eukaryota; kingdom Metazoa; phylum Chordata; class Lepidosauria; order Squamata; family Elapidae; genus Hydrophis; species Hydrophis major. The sequence goes on along the minus strand of CM066328.1, from coordinate 82,261,195 downwards.
GAGGAGGTCCATAGGCCCAGCCGCCCTTTAGCAATAGCAATAACACTTAGACTTTTATACTGCATCACAGCCCTCTCAAAGTGGTTTACAGAGTCAGCGTATTGCCCCCAACAATCTGGGCCCTCATTTTACCCACCTCGGAAGGATGGAAGGCTGAGGCAACCTTGAGCCTGGTGACATTCAAACTGCCAAATTGCAGGCAGTCAGCAGAAGTAGCCTGCAGTACTGCATTCTCACCATGGGGCCACCTTTTCCATCTTCTTGCTCCTGCTGCTGATAAGGTGTGCGAGTTGGGGCTGGCTTTGCACTGAAGAAAAAGTGTGGGGGGGAAACTGGCTTTGGCTTTGGGGGGGTATATGTGTGTGCATGGGGTTGTTGCTGTTGTTTTGGTTGGGGTTTATTGACAGTACAAAACCAGACATGCTTCACCAATAGCAGAAACAGAAAAACAGCAAAGCTAGGGCAGCCTCAGAGCAGTGCAATTTGTAAGATGTAGGGTGGCAGGGGTTCAAAAGAGCGGAAATGAGGGGAAGAGAGGCAGTTGAGGGGAGCTGGAGGCAGTTCCTTACTGAGGATTGGAGTTGGGAGAGATCAAAGCCAGAATAGCTTGGATTGGAATGGGGTTGTCAGGTAATGACCAGTAAATTTCACTTAAGGACAGCAATGGTGAGTGACAGAATTGCAATAGGATCACATGGTGTCTCACTTTCCCATCCTATAGCTTAGTGACCTGAATTCCAGTCCCAATTATGCACAAACTGTCCATGCAAATGATATAAGAAGCTTGACGCTAACAGCCACATATATATGTCTGTTCTTTGTGGCAACTGTCCTATGCTGAAGCGTACCCATCTCCAGCATTTTCTCCTCACCAGGAGGAAGCACTGAGAGAAAAGAACTAGAATTAGACAATCTCACTTGGCCTTTTGCTGAAGCAAAACACACAAATGTCTGCAGGGGAGATAAGAGGTTGTCAGACTCAGTTCAGCTGTTTGGGAAGCGCTGCGCACTCACTGTGCAGCAGCGTTTTGTGCTCTCGGCATCAAGCCCACTTCAACGCTGAGTTGCAACAGCAGAGACATTCCACTGAACTGAGGGGGACCCACCAGGATGGAACATTTACCCATGGGAGACCAGATCACAGAATCAGAGTGAGAAGCAATGACAATAATGTGGAAGCTCACTTGGAGCATTACCCTGAGCATCTGGGGTGACAAGGCATAAATATTTTACATTAAGGCACAAAAAAGTACAGCTCAGCAAAAACGATTATCTTCAAGCGCATGGAAACCACAGCAATGACTTCTGCTCTCTCTCTTTATTGAGCAGTAAACAGGGGAAACCTTAGCCATCCAGATCCTATTTCCCTCACCCCCAACACAGTCAAACTGGTCTCATAATCTTCTCTATGCCCCTGCGGACTTAGGTCATCCCATCCTCCCCATGTAGGAGTGGCAGTAACTGGTATGTCACCTGAAATGGATGCTTCCTGCATTTGTAATTCTGCCATTGAGTACAATTTAAAACAAAAACAAAAACATCATCTGGAAAGCATCCTAGAAAGAAATCTATGCCCTTCTTCAGTCTTCAAAACCACGCAAGTGGACTGGGATGAGTAAACCCACTAATGTGCTAAGCATTTCTAGCCAATTCAGTATGCTGTGTCGGTATTTTAGGAGAAGATGAAGATTCAAAAAAGATTTTTTTTAAAACTAGAAACATATTACTATAATTTGTTTTCTTATGTTTTCGTGGGTATTTATATTTAGGTTTATTCAGGTATTTTCCCACGTCTTAATATTTGTGCTTTTAAAATTATTGCGACGTTTTGGCAGAATCTCATCTGCCATCCTGTATTGGGTTCTTTTTAATCGTGTGAATGGCTTGGCAGCCATTTTTTGTTTGAATTTGGTGCTGGCTTTCTGCTTTATTTGCGTATTTTTTTTCCTCATCCTGATTGGCTGGGAGTCTAGGTCTAATCAAGAAAACCGCAACTCGAAGACCAATAAACACAGACCTAGACTCCCAGCCAATCAGGATGAGGAAAAAACCATTCAAATAAAGCAGAAAGCCAGCACCAAATTCAAACAAAAAACGGCTGCCAAGCCTGACACACACAATTAAAAAGAACCTAATACACAAGCCTGAGGATGGCAGATGAGATTCTGCTGAAACGTCGCTATAATTTTAAAAGCACAAACATTAAGATGTGGGAAAATACCCGAAGAAACCTAAATACCATACATATTACTATAATGTTTCTATCATATTACCGAGTTCCTATCTGTTACAGAAAACTATATCAATGTATTCTAAGTTTGTGAAATAAGATAAGGACAGCTAGTGATGTCATGCTCTTCATCTTTGATATAGTTATTAGTGTAAAATCATATACTTTCCTGTCTCTTGAAGATGTCCCCTGCTTCAAGGACAGCAGAAAAACAAGAAGAAACTTCTTGTCCTATAGTTGTACAACAGAGTGTAATTTCTGCATACCATGCCTCATGGTAGGCTTTGCCTTCTATCTAAACCTTTTCCCACTCAAGCTGCAGCTGAACTACTAACTCCCAGTATCCCTCACTGTTGATCAAGATGGCTTGGGTTGCCAAATACATCCAGGGATTGCAGGAAGTCCAGCCACCCACACAAAAATGCTTGGAGAGATGCCCAATCTGTAAACTCTGCTCCCTTTCCTTAACATGCATTTGGTTATGTCATCATTTCACTGTAGTTTATTGTCAAAAGTCAGCATAACAAATATTTTGTTTTAATCCCATATTTGTTATTTTTATAAATAACTCAAAGCAGTGAACGTATTTAATGTTCCTACCTCTTCCTATATTTGAGATGTGGGTTGGGCTGAAAGTGAATGACTGGCTCAAAGTCAACCAGCCAGCATTCATGCCCAGGGCAGGACTAGAACTCGTGGCCTCTTGCTTTCTAGCCTGGTACTAGACCAAACCAGTCTACATATGAAGAAACTGTGAATCCAGCCAATAACTGATAATGAGGATATGTCTGTCTGTCTATTTCTATCTATCTATTATCTATAAAATTTAGGTACTGTCTCTCTGGATGCAGAATAGATGGAGAAGCCCAGGGAAGACAGTGATAAGGCAATGATATTAATACTGTTGGTGACCCTGTTTAATGAAAGTATAGGTCAATGTTAACTCTGACATGTGCAGAAAGATCAACATTCAATTGGCATTTCTATTTTAAACAAAGAGTCAAGCTACACAAAAGAAGAAATACCACAGCCAAAGATCATCGTAAGTCAGCAGCCTTAGACAGTAATCAGTGCTCAATTAATATAGACAAATAAACTGATCTGATATAAGACGCTGTTTTAATGATCCTACCCTTTTGCCCTTGCAATTTTTCTACTGGGTAGCAACTATGTTTATCCTTTCAGGAAAAAAAAATTCTAAGGAAGTATCTGTCCCAATTTCACCACAATATTCAAAGCTTAGAAACTAGAATCAATTGAAAGGTTATATCCTATTCAGCAATAAGAAATGTAATTATTTGAAAGTTTGTTCAATTTCTGTCCTACAGATGTCATGCCAGCAATTTTTTATAATCCACCGATGACAAGATTGTTTTAAATTGATACATCTTACACTTTTTATCTTTAAGTGTCTGCACTATGGCTTGAGAGAAAAAAACCAGCAACAGTGGGGGGTTTTACACCTGATTATTCATAAAGTACTGTTTTAGCAGTCTCATAATATTCCATATATTATTCTGCTAACATGATCAAGTGCAGAGTAATACCACAAAAGAAAATCCATCAGTCCCAAATTACCAGGTGCTATAAATACAACAAATTAATAAGAAAGATTTTTCCATGAGTCTTGGATTTTGTTTATTGGCAGCCTTTTTAACATAGCAGAATGTCAAATCAGTGATTTCCTCCCCCCCCCCCCCCAAAAAAAAACTAGCTCAACCATTTTTTCAAAACACAAACAATATTTCAAAAGATGTAACACACCCGTGTGCACAGGGATGGTTAAATCTTTTTTTTTTTTTTGGCCTTATTTTAATGAAAAGTCTCTGGCTTCTACATGGTGAAGCACTAGGTCTGGTCTAAAGAGATTGAAAATCAGGTTCAAGAGGGGAATTAAATAGTAAACCATAATTTAAGTAAAGCATATTCACACTGCACCCTTAAGTTTCATTTATCTTGTGCTTGGGTCAACTTGACTCAAAGCTATCTTCAGAAAATCTGTTCTGGTCTTCGACACTTTGGCAACAAGCAGAAAAATATTCAGTCTGAATGTCAAGCTACCACTTCCTCCTTGAACTACTGTTCTCTTCCAATTTCTGTCCCAGGAAAATGATTGCCAGCTTTTGGTGGGTCTTACTGAACATATGTATTTTTATATCTGTTATCACAGATGCACAAATACACACACGCATACTTACAATTGAATTTATATACCCAAGATTAAAGCATCCAAAAGTAGGTATGAGCAGTCTCAAAAACCAGATTTCTTTCAGCCCTGTAATTTCTAACACATTCTAAATCTATCTTAACCAGAAATGCTACAACAAACAGTTCAATGGTTACAGCTATTGCTGTGCAAATAGAAGATTGCTAATTCAAAACCTGGCAGGTTTTTTTATTACTATTCTCCTTTTCCTGGGCTAGCTATCTTTTCGTTGACTGTTTTTTTTAGAGTAACAGGGTAATTAAGTCCAGTAGTACACCATTTCATCTCCCCCCCCCAAAAAAAAAAACCTTCTACATCAAATGGCTGTAAAAATCCTTTTAAAAGCAACACATTTCTGGCAGGTTTCAAATCACTGAACTTCTGCTTGCAAGGCAAGCATTTCAACTATTGTGCAACTGTACTATACGGATAAAAGTAATGCAGGCAGTCCTTAATTTATAACCAGCCGCTTAACAATTATTTGAACACCAAATTTGAAGCGTGTTTTACAGTTCATAAAACACTTGTGGCCATTATAAAATGCCTTGTCTCTCCCTCCCCCACCCCTCCGTGGTCACATGATTATGATCTGGGCGCTAGGTAGCCTCTTTCCACTTATGACCACTTGTTGCTAAACTCACTGCAGTCATGGGATTGCCATTTTTAATCTCTACCAGCTCCTTCAGAAACTCAATGAAGAAGCTGACAGGGATGGTTGAAAGCTGCTGCTGTTTCCCTCCCTTCAATGCACGGGGGACAGGGAATCTTTTGTTGGGCTGCAGGAATGGAGCTCAGATCTTGGGGATCTAAGCTTTGCTTTTTTGCAGCCTGACAAAGGAGAAGAGAGGAAAACCTACAGCAGAGCACAGAAATAGAGCTCAGCTCTTCAGGGTCTGAGCACTTTTTTTAGGTAGCCTCCTGCAAGAGTTTCTTTTTGCAGATAGAAGGAAAGGGGAGATTCTTCATCAGGCTGCAGAAACGGAGTTTGGGTCCATAAAATTGGAGGTGTGCTCCTGCATTTTGCCATAGGAGTTCTCTTCCACACATGGAGGGGATTTCCTTACCTGTGATGACCCAGAGTATCTCAGAAATATAACAAAAACCAAAACATGAATAAATGCTTTCAACTTGGCTTCACTGTTTAATTGTTCACAGTAGAAGAGTAAACTATTTTCAAAATAACATTTCAAAGGCAAGAAACACAGTTCACATTCAAAGAGCCGATAACAAAGCAAAAACCAAAAACAAACAGCACTGAATAAAGTTCCTCATCAGACCAGGATAGACAATTGACAACTTCAGGAAGATAACCAGGTATAGTCCGTTGGAAGAGCGCCAACCAAGATAAACCTCCTTTAGGAATAAAACACTAATTTGTCTCCAGCGTCTGTTAACATGTAGGTCCAATCTTTTATGCAGATCTCACACTTGCAACCCATGAAGAGGACCATGGCCCTCTCCTCCCAAGCAAACCACATTTTACCCTGATCCTCTTCTCCTCGCGTGCCCCAGGATGGACAAGGGATGGGCCCGGGTCCTCCTCTGACTGCTCAGCCGGCTTCTGCCCTTCCCCAGCCTCCTCCTCCACCTCTGGAGCCACATTTCCGCTCCCTATTAGCTGTTCCTCCTCTTCCTCAGAGTCAGTCTCCACCAGGGGCATGACATTACGAAGGCAGCAGCTCTTTCTCTCCATTCATTTAACAACTCGCAGTCACTTAGTGACTGCAACAGAGGAAGTCAACTTTGCTGTCATTGAAGAAAGTAATCATCTTGCTTAACCATTGATTTGCTTAACCAAGATTCCAGTCTGAAATACATTAAAGATAATGGTAACCACCAATTCAGGCAATTTTCCCCCCTCCCATGAGGTAGACAATGAACTTCTGAGATTAGCTTGCAAGAAAGTAAAATTGCCAACTAAAATTGGCAGGAATGTTCCAAACAATGGAAGAACCCTATAGTAGGAAGGTCACACTTGCAATGTCCAATCCTGGCCTCTAAAAATAGCCACTGGCCTGTTCTGCTGACAGAGCAAGAAAGAAGTGCAGATAAAACTCCCATTCTACTGAATACCTCGTTATCCTGTAGCAATGAATACCAGTAAAGACCTAATTCTGGGCCTTTATCAAGAAGCAAAGGGATTAGGAATCTAGTCTTTATCTAGCATCCTAAATTTGATCCCAGAATAATCCATGATGGAGCCTATAATAGGCTATTGTTGGTGTAACCATCAATAGTAACTTTTGAATTCCAAACGTATCCACAAACACCTGAGCAGAACGTCCTCTTTTGCTCCATAAGGAACCCACTGAACCAGTTTATTAGCTGATGACAACTAGAGTGTGGCTTAATTAGTAGGCTTGCTTTAGTGATGTTAGGAAAAACTTTCTCTCGATTTTCGTCCATGTTATAGAAAGTTAACAGAATTTCTGCTTATTTGTAAGACCCAAAGTGAAAAAGTGTGAGGAAAAAAATCCTAGCTGGAATTAGAGTAGAGCTATTGAGAGTGTTTGTCCACATAAAAGAGCCAAGGGTGAAACCTCTCTTCCCCAATCAACACTGACTAGAATCAGCCCTGAAGGAAGGAGGTGAAAAGGCGTTGGTACTTACCTGACATGGCTGTTCTCTTTGAGCTGTGAAGAGCATCCAGTAGTGGGAGGTGCTTCAGTCTCTGCATATCTAGGCTGGGCTTAATTTGTGGAACACTCCTCCTCCTCCACAGGACTCCTCCCCAGCGTTCCCCAGTTTTGGCGAAGATGAGAGAAATAAACACCCTCGTCCTCAATGCCCTAACAATTCATTGGCCGAAACAGGACCCCACCAGACAGAAAAAGGGCTGGATGCTCTTCACAGCTCAAAGAGAACAGGCGTGTCAGGTAAGTACCAACGCCCTTTCTCCCATGAGCTGTTCAGAGCATCCAGTAGTGGGACATACCAAAGCTTGGCCTGTCCTACGGGAGGGACTCCGTCTGGCCTGGAATCCCCTCCTGGTCCCTGTGGACCCATTGCAGAACTCTTCTGCCAAAGGAGGCCTCAGTGGATGCAAATACATCTATTTTATAATGCCTAATGAATGGCGATGGAGAGGCCCTGGTTGCAGCTCGACAAATTTCAGTTATTGGTGCCTGTGTAGCCCACGCTGCTGAAGTTGCGGAGCTCCTTGTTGAATGAGCTGTTATGCCCCTGTGCATCTGCAGTGATTGAGACTGATACATTTTAGCTATCGCAGCCCGTAGCCAACGGCCTATTGTAGAAGGCGAGACCTTGCATCCCTTAGTGTTGGGCTGAAACAGCACAAATAAGGCTTCCATTTTTCTGAAAACTACTGTGCGGTTAATACATATTCGTGATGCTCACCTCACATCAAGCCTATGCCATTGTAGTTCCAACTCTTGGGATGGTTTGGGATGGAAAATTAGGAAGTATCAGCTCTTGTGCCCTATGAAAAACCGGAATAATTTTGGGTATAAACGTAGGATCAGGCCGAAGGACCACCCAGTCAGAATGGAAAACACAAAGATCTTGTCTGATAGACAAAGCTGCAATCTCCGAAATACGACAAGCAGAAATGATCGCTACAAGGAAAACTACTTTATACGTCAGAAATTGGAGACTTGACGATTTCAAGGGTTCGAAAGGGCCCTTAGTGAGTGTGACGAGAACCTTGTTAAAGTCCCAGGTGGGATAACGATGTACTGCTGGAGGGTATAAATTTGTGACTCCTCGAAGGAAACTTTGTATGTATGGATGATGGGAAAGAGATAGTAGGCCTTCACAAGTGAGAACTGACACCAAGGCTGCCACCTGTCTTTTCAATGTATTAGGTGATAATCCCTTGTCAAGTCCCTCTTGCAAGAACTCTAGGTTTTGAGCCACAGATGGAGAGATGGGATCAATTCGAGACATGGTACACCATTTGTAGAAACTGGGACCATGTGGCATTGTAAATGCGAGTTGTTGAGGGGCGTCTGGCGGCTTGGATAATGGAGATAACTCTGTTGGAAAACTTTTCACTCTTCAGATGACTCCGCTCAACCTCCAGATGGTCAGGTGCAACCATTGAGGGTCCGGATGTTGAAGGGATCCCTGGGTTAGTGAGACCCTGGCTGGCGGAATTCTCCATGGTGTTGATACAGATAGACTGTGGAGGTCTGCAAACCACGGCCGTCTGGACCAGTAAGGAGCTACTAAGAACAGCTCCGCCCTCTCATCTAGCAGTTTCTGGATGACCTTGGGAAGCAGTGGAAGTGGCGGGAATGCATACAGGGGCCAATGATAGTGGAGCAAATTGAAGTTCTCCGCTCCTTGCGAGGGGTACCTGGAAAAAAATCTCAGGAGCTGAGCGTTGAGGGGGGAAGTGAACAAGTCCACCACCGGCTGTCCAAATGTCCTGACTGCCTCTTGAAACAGGGTCGGATGGAGGCGCCACTCCGATTGATCAATCGTAGCCCTGCTCAGCCAGTCTGCCTGTGTATTCGACAGGCCCAAAATGTGCTCTGCTTTGATGGAAAGTAGGTTGCTCTCCGCCCAAAGACATAAGCATTCCACTTCCCGCATGAGATGTTTCGACTGTGTGCCCCCATTTGTTTATGTGAGCTTTGGCTGTTACGTTGTCGGTCAATATTAGTACGTGCTGATTGTGTACCTGTGGAAGGAAGCTGCGGAGAGCCAGGTGTACTGCTTGAAACTCCAGCCAGTTTATGCTGCACGACTGTTCTATGACAGACCAGTGGCCTTGGGTTGTGAGCGATTGAACATGAGCTCCCCATCCAAACAGGCTGGCATCGGTGGTGATGATAAGTCTTTGTGGCTCTTTGAAGAGGCAGCCTCTGTTGATGACTGGTCTGGTCCACCAGAGAAGAGATATGAGGACTTTTGATGGTACCTTGACCTTGTATTTGGAGTTTCTTTGGCTGGAGCACTGGTACGGGAGCAGGAACCACTGGAGGGATCTAGTGTGGAGCTGGGCCCAAGGGATCATAGAGATACATGAGATCATCTTGCCTAACAATTTTGATAGGGACACCTTCTTAAGACCCCTGATCTCCTTAACTAATTGCTGAAGGCTATTTAGTCTATCTGGTGACAGGTAAACTTTGCCTTCCACCGTATCTATGACTGTCCCCAGATGGGTTAACCGAGTCAATGGTATTAAATGACTCTTTTTCCAATTTATTGAGAACCCGTGCTGTTGTAGGGATTGTAATATGTTTTGAGTATCTCTGATTGCTTGATGAGCAGAAGATGACAAAATCAAGATGTCAACAAGATAACACTGGAGACGCACGGGGATATCACGGAGATGAGCAGCTAGCACTGCGAGGACCTTCGTGAAGGTCCTGGGGGCAGAAGCTAGTCCGAAAGGAAGGGCCACATATTCAAAATGGTGGTTATTATAACAGAATCTCAGAAATTTATAGTGGGAAGGCCGAATAGCAATATGTAGGTACGCCTCCATCAAGTCTATGGACGTGAGAATGTCTCCCTTTCTGATGCAAAGTAAGATAGATTGCAGGGTGTGCATTTTAAACTTGTGATATACTAAGAAACGGTTGAGACGTTTCAGATCCAATATTGCTCTCCACCCCCCTGAATGTTTGGGAACAACAAAAAGATGTGAATAGAAACCTCGCCCTCATTGGTTGGTGGCTACTGGTTGGATGGCTCGTATGTCCAGTAGGTGTTGGATAGCTGTTTCCATGAGATTACGTTTAACCAGATCTCTGGAGAGAGGGTATGACATGAAAAAATCTGGGGGAGTGGATTGAAGTTCTAGTGCAAGACCAAATCTGATCGTGCCTCTGACCCAGGAATCAGAGGTTGAGGAGTCCCATTGGTCTGTGAATAATTTAAGGCGTCCACCAATGGGGGTCGGGTCCAGGGAGTTATCTTGGATGCCGAAAGGACCTGCTTCCTGCTCTCTTGGATTGACCACCCTGTCTGCTCCTATCCCCGAAGTTGGACTTGTCTGGCTGCTGCCCTAATCTGAATGATGGGGGTCTCTGGTATCTGAGTGAAAAGGGTACCTGGTAAAAGGGCTGAAAGGATCCCCTCCAAAAGGACTGAGGGTTTCTAGAATCTGACTTCCCAAAAGGGAAGGAAGAATTTTCTTTTTGTTTCAGGTTTCAATTAGTCGCAGATCAAGGGAAGGGCCAAACAGTCTGTCTCCCACAATAGGAGATGAAGCCATCTTGCATTTGTGCTTAAAGTCTACTTGCCAATGTTTTAACCATAGCAAGTGTCGTGCTGTGATATGTGAAGTAATGGCCCTGGCTGAAAACTTGACTGCATGATAAGTTGCATCAGCTGAGAATTCAGCTGCTGCTATAAGTTTAGCAATATCTTGGTGCTCTCTAAGGTTGGAATTAGGGACATGTTCCCATAAGAGGTGGAGCCATCTGAGAGAAGAACAGGTAAAGAATGAGGCAGCCATGGCTGCTCTGATGGCTCACATGTCAGACTGATGGGCTCTGCATAGGGCTAGCTCGGCTCATTTTTCCTCCAGCTTTAATGCCTCCAGCACTTCACTGGGAGTGGAGGAGGATGCTAATCCTACTATAAGTTCATCTACCTCGGGAGTATTCAACAATTTTGAGAAATCAAGAGCCAAAGTGAAATATTTCCTGTCATATCCAGTGGGGGCTGGGTACACCGCTGCAGAGGCCCACTGTTTCTGTACCAGGTTCAAAAACATGGGAGAAACTGGGATCACCTCTGCCTCGACTACTCGTTGGTTGAAAATCAGATCTTCTAGTCCCTCTTCTGAAGGAGCTGGAGTGGTAGAAGGGGTCAACTTGTTTAGGCGTGCAATGTTTTTTGCCTTAAACAAGAGAGATCTGAAAAGCTGTGGGTGGAATAAGCTGTAAAAACAGGTTGCTTAGGAACAACCAGACATTCCCCTTTCTAACAGGTCTGCTTCTGAAAGGGGCTCACTGTCATGTATTGATCCTGATTCAATCTCTTCCAAACAAACAAAAAAATCTCCACACCACAAGCCAGGCAAACACCTGGGCACAAACAGATCCCCCCTGATACCTCCAGCTCAAACACACCTCAACCAGGCACCCAGATGAAACCTAGCTTCCTAACTAATGATAGCCATCCATTTACCCGGAGCCAAGCTGCACTAAAGGCCTCCAATAAAGTAACACAATGCTGCCAGCCAATCAAGATACAAAAAGAGCCAAAAAACAGACAGAAGATATTAGAAACACCAATCAAGCAGAACACAGCAAACTCCAAGACCAATAAACACAGACCAAGACTCCCAACCAATCAGGAGGAAGAAAAAACCATTCTGGCACAGCAATAGGCTGCCCCAAATTTAAATCTGAAACCACTGTAAAAGTCTGACTCACAGATGAACACTATACAGAAGCCTGATGATGGCAGATGAGATTCTGCTGAAACGTTGCTACAACTTTAAAAGCCCAACTACTATGACGTGGGAAAATACCTGAACTAAGCTGAATGCCCTATATTATATTATATTATATTATATTATATTATATTATATTATATTATATTATATTATATTATATTATATTATATTATATTATATTATATTATATTATATTATATTATATTATATTATATTATATTATATTATATTATATTATATTACATTACATTACATTACATTACATTACATTATATTATATTAATATATGTGTGTGTGTGTGTGTGTCTTTGGTTATTCGTGTTTTCTCCTGCGTAAGATTGGAAGTATCTAGGCAACGTTTCGATGAAGTCTCATTCATCATCTTCAGGCTTGGTCTTCAGCTGAAGGTCTTGAGCTGAAGGTCTTGAGCTGAAGACCAAGCCTGAAGATGATGAATGAGACTTCATCGAAACGTTGCCTAGATACTTCCAATCTTACGTGGAAGAAAACCCGAATAATCAAAGATTCACATACAAATACCCGCGAGAACCTCAGAAAATTATATCTATATCTATATCTATATCTATATCTATATCTATATCTATATCTATATCTATATCTATATCTATATCTATATCTATATCTATCTATCTATCTATCTATCTATCTATCTATCTATCTATACGTATATGAATATTAATTAAATGGCACAATGCTAAGTGCTGAGAAACCAAACAGCCAAATTGAGAACGCCTAAAGGCTCAGATTGATAAGGGTAGAGGCCTTCAACAGATTCCCTGCACAGGCGGACACGGGCCTAGGTGCTCGCTGTTGTGCTGCTGGGTTGACTGGGCTGTGAGGGTTAAGCCAACAAATTAACTGTAGGAATAGCCTCGAATGTAGAAAAAAAAACCAAGATGAGGGTATAATGATCCCCAGTGTTCCTGAAGGGAACCTCTGCTTGGGACACAATTACTTCACACAGCATGAAATGGAATACAGTCAGTGTGGCCACGAAGTCTTTGTAAGAAAAGATGACCTCCGGCCATTAATCTTTTGGTGTGCTCCCCAGCAGCAAACTCCTACCATTTGAAGGCATAGCCTCCGATGGCTCTTTCTATAAGGCTAAACGGCGGGGAAGGGTGGAAGGCACTAAGCGTTTGAGTCCTCCATCCCAAGTGGCATTCAGAGGGGGAAGGAAAGCGATACAACTCCGTAGTGAGCAAAGAGCTCACACCACTGTTCGGGAAAAGGAAACTCTGCGGCTATCTGTTGGAATGGCAGGGGTAGAAACATCAGTTGTGGGGAGGGAACGCAGAGCAGCGCCGAAACCTCTTGCCACTTTGGGGCATGAATTGGCGCTTCCCTGTAATGTGAGCGATCTCCGACTGCCCGATAAGGAGACAACATCGAGAGATTGCAATGCGATTAGAAGGCTAAAGGATTCTAAAGACAAGCTGATTAACTTTCAAACCTGCTAGCAAGAAAAGAATTTTTCCTGTTTCGGCCAAGGAAGAATCACAAGCGCTGCCTGTCTCTCACGAGGCTGAGCCAAAACTGGGGAACGCTGGGGATGAGTCCCGTGGAGGAAGAGTGTTCCACAAATTAAGCCCAGCCTAGACATGCAGAGACTGAAGCATCTCCCACTACTGGATGCTCTGAACAGCTCATGGGAGAACCATAACAACACCATGCCACCCACTCACAATCCTTCAAGCCAATCCAAAAGGAGAGTATGGACTGATGATATTGAAAGCCACTGAGAGTCAAGTAGGGCAAGGATGGATGCCTTAACTCTGTCCCATCCATGCCTGAGTCATCCAGAAGTATGACCAATGCCATTTTTGTCCTATAGTCAGGTCTGATTCCTGACTGAAAAGAGACCAGATAATCCATGTTCTCCAAGGCCCTCTGAAGCTGTTGCTTGACCACTTCACCACTACCTTTCCCCCCAAAGAGTGGTAGGATCTAGCAATGGCTTCTTGAGAAGAACCAAAGCTTCTTTAAAAAGTAGAGAAACCACTCCCTGACTCAGAGAAACCAGGGATAGAACCCATTCACATGTCACCCATAGGCCACATTAAGAAGTCAGAAGGAGGAGCATGAATCTAAAGAGCAGGTGGATGAAGTGCAATCCTTCCTCAGGTCCAACAGGTTTAAACCATTCCCAGATAACCGGACAAGATTCTTCACTGAGCATTTCTTCTGGACCTGCGAGGCCAACAATCAACTGAGAATGAATCCAAGCAATTGAGGCTGCACAAATTTCTTTGCGTGCCTTTATAAGCATTTCTCAGAATCCTCCTTATCCAGAAGGATCTCTGTCACCCAAAGAAGACTGCAGGGCAACTTTCTGCAGATGAAATAAATACAAATAATTTATTTGGCTATTTAAATCTAGCCATTTTTTTTAGAAGGATGCATATTCATTAAGCGTATGCATTGCAATAATTTAAATGGTTGGCCATATTAGTTAGATTTATCCAGAAACAAATGACAACATATTAACCAATCCCTCTTCTGATTTTACCACAAAGTACAAAATCCAGCAAAAAAATCTTTTCAAATCAGAATGGTTCTTACCAGATCAAGACTAAATTCTTTAGGCAGTTCTATCATGTGGGCCAGATAAATTCTTTATCTGAATAAATCCCATCAAAATCTATTTACTGGGCATAGAAAAAAAAATGTTTTGTACTAAAATTATGAAATCCATGTTTTTCCACTTTTGTCATTTTATTTTTGACAGGCAAAAACTGCTTGTATAACCCTAATGTTTTGTCTTTATTCCCAGTAAAGCTTAATATATATTTTATGACCCTGAGATTAAAGGGAGAAGGGTAAGGAACCATGAAAAGATGACAGTGTCCCAATTTAGGAGTTATACTCACCTATTTTAAACATACCACACACTATCACAACTTTGTAAATGGATCAACCCAAGATTCAATTATGGCAACCAAGCATTAAAACAAATCCTAATAAAAGCTTGGCAATCAAGTTGCAAAGGTGCTTATCTTCTGCTAGGTAATATTTAGTGCTAAATGACATGTACTGAAAAGTAAGGACTAATACAATAATTGAGGGACCTACCTCCAGGTAAACATAGTTTAAGATATATCGCACAAGATAAAAGGTGACCCTACAGAATGAACTACAATATCAAAAGCCAAAGACAGAAATGAAAGTACTTTCATTCCAATTTCAGAATAAAAATATTTTTAAATTATTTTGACTGCCATATTGCCATTTTTTAAAAATCAAATATAAATTGAATAGTGGAAGGCATGTATAAAAAAGCTGTCCTAAGTAGCCTGTAGTGGAAAAAATACTATAAAAGAACAGCAATGAACAAATGCAGACTCAAGTGAAAGGTTACATTCCTTTTATAAGAAAGATCATCCTAGTATGATCTCTACTTTCCTAAATAGAAGATAATCATGCTAAGCATTATCTTCTCAAAAGGCAAGAAGGGGTTTCTATAGTATAGGAATGGCCCAGGTAAAGTGGCCTCAAATGCATTTCCATCTCACAATGGGAATAATTACCATCTGCTACACAACTGCAGGAAAATTGAGAGAGAAGGGGGAGGAGAAGAACACAGTAAATGCAGAATCCCATATTCCAAGAAGGAATTGCTTTAGGCAGCTGAATAAATACTCCTAATAAACCTCCAGAGTTTTTCTGAACCAAAGAATTCTTCCACCTTTTTTCAGGGCTGCCAACTCTCACGCAATCAGCGTGAGACTCACGCAATTCAATCAATTTTGACTGTCTCACTCTGATAAACAAAATCTCACGCTAAACCCCCAAAATCATGGAATGTACAAAAATATCCCTACATTCTCTGATTATATTCCGAATATTCCCCTTAGCTTAGGAGAAGGATGAGCTCCCAGCGCCGCCCCACCCTGCCCAGCCACCCCGCCCTGCCCAGCCACCCCACCGCGCCTCTTTTCCCGCCTTAATCCTTCTGCCGGCGTCCCGTAACTGTCACGATGCCGATCATTATCGCTTCAGGAAAGCGAAGAGCAGGAGGCTTCTTCGCCGCCCGGGGCGCTCGCAGCCACTTTGCCCCGCCCTCTCCCTCTCTGCAATGTCCTCTGGGACAAGCCAGCTGCCCTAGGCTTTCCAAAGAAGGACACGAGGGGGCTGGCAAAGCCTCTTTACAGCCTCGGCCAGTAATAACAATGGTAAGCAAAGCCAACGGAGTGGCTTCCATTTAACCCTTTGGTGTTTAAATCTTTGGTGATGTTTCTTTATTTTCTCTGGCTGGATTTCTGACCCAGGGGAGAAAGACCATTTAAAAAAGCAAAAAGGACAGAAAGAACACCAAGAAAGAATGGGACAACCCCCCCCCAAAAAAAAGAGATCCAACACAACTCTGAATAAAATTATTATTATTTTAAATTTTATTATTATTATAATTATTATTACCACCCCTTTACACGCCTTATGCTCTCTTTTAGCTGATCCAAAAGAGTCTTCCCAAACCAGCAAGGCGAGAAGTGCGCCAGGCTGATCTATAAAGGGGCTGGGCAGCTTTTTTGCAAAATACTTAATAGAAAGGTTGGAGGACTGACAGGATTACATCTCTGGCAGTGGATGAAGGAATCACTTTTTCCTCTTTCTCCTTTGAGTTTAAATCCTAGGTCTCCATGCACCAGATCGACAGGACTGTACTACATTATTATCATATTTTCAAACCCTTAGATAAGGACTCAATAAGGACTTTTTTTGATGCCAGTAGGCTTCTCAGCCCCAAATTGGGATAGCCCTGACTCAACTAGAACATATTCTAATCTTAACACAATTTACCATCCAAAGAGCAGTAAGACCATTAAGTTCAGAATCTAAACTTACCCAATAAATAATATACTGTTTCCTCACTGTGCTCAAGCTTCAGAATACAGTAGATGAGTTTTACAGTTAACAATATGTATATTTATATGAAGCACTCATTATTTGATTAAATGTTTAGTTTATACATGTCTGAAATTATGAACCTCTATTTCAGTCAACAAGTTAGTATATAATTAAAGACTGAGACTATAGCATTTGATATTGGCATGTAGTATGGTATTTGATACAGAAAGAAGAATACCCATTGATGTATTTGCATTATCTCTGTAGTTATTTCGGGTTTTTGTCTTTTTGTTGCACATTGAATTCATCCTATAGTGGTCTATAGTACATCAATAAGCTAATAAAGTCAGTTGAGGTAGAATACTGCAGTTACAAGTCAGGAACTTCAATTATTCATGGTCAGTGAACTGCATTATTAATATCTTACAAATCCGGTTCAAGTACATTGGTGCTGCTTGCATGTATGTATGTATGTATATGTCCAAATCATGACTAAAGTATGCATCAGATTGCACCATTTAAAATGTAAAATTGTCAAAGCTCCCTACCGTGGAAGGGGGGACATCCCCCTTCCACACCATCCCCCCCTCGGTCGCTCCGCTCC
Organism: Hydrophis major; assembly: GCA_033807585.1. Taxonomy (NCBI): domain Eukaryota; kingdom Metazoa; phylum Chordata; class Lepidosauria; order Squamata; family Elapidae; genus Hydrophis; species Hydrophis major. The sequence continues at coordinate 82,243,908 of CM066328.1, read as the reverse complement.
CTCGCAGTGTCTCACTCCAAACTATCACTCAAGGTTGGCAGCCCTGCTTTTTTTCTCCCTAGTCATTCAGGTGCAGAACTAGGTCAACTCAATATAGTATTGCCAGCTTTGAAGCCATTTCCTGTAGCTGTCCTTTCCCAATAAATTGATAGTGACAAGACCGCCTGCACTAAATGCTGGACATCAAATCTCTATTACAGTCACAAGATCCAGCTAGATCTTCTACCAAGTGACTCTAATTCAAGATATAATAGTGCTGTAAGATTAGGAGCCCCAGATTCATATACGTACCTCTGCAACTAACCGGCACATAATTAGTGCGGATATATACTATGAATGAGTGGCCATTTAAAATCCATGGAGATATTAAAGGCTACAGATTCTCATCATTAATAGCCAGACTTATGGACACATGCCATTTTGAGGATATATGATCTAGGGAAGATGCTGGGAGGGGATAGAAATAAGTTTACGAGAGGGCCCAATCTTTGTTTTCACAAAGCCCCCTGCTCTGAAAAAGTTGTCCAGCCTTGCTTTGAGATGAAGTCTATGAGACTACCAATAGATAAAGAACATCAACAAGCTTCTACCAATAGCCAGGAAGATACCACGGATAGTTCTACTGAGTTTTTAATAAATGTTGCAATTGACTCAGATTAGATCTAAAGGTAAATGTTTCCCCTGTCCAGCATTTCCAAATCTAGGGGACAGTGCTCATCTCTGTTTCTTAGCAAGCATTGTCTGATGACAGTTCTGTGGTCATGTGTGGTTGACTATACACCGAGGCACAAAGAACACTGCTATTTTCCCATTGAAGTGGTACCTATTTATCTCCTCACATTTGCATGCATTCGAACTGCTAGGTTTGCAGAAGCTGGTGCAAGTAACTGGAGCTTAGCCTATCATGTGGTACTTGAATCTCAAACTGACAACATTTTGATCGACAGCCCAACGTCTTAAGCATCGTGCCCCTTCTAGAATAGATCCAGCGATATCCTTATAGATGGGGAAAGATCACATTTACTGCCAGACTGTAAAATCATAGAAATCAAGAAATTGTGTCCTATTGTGGAATAAAAATGAGATAAAGAAAGAGACTAAATGACATTTCCTTACACAGACCTGTAAATTGAAGCAGTTGGTAGACACAATTTCTAAGGAAAGATCAAAATGGAAATCCAAAGGTGGTGATATCTGTGGTAAATGCCGGCCTTTCTCAGCCTAGGGTCTTCCAATGTGCCCACCATCCTGGGAATTTAGGAGTTACAGCTTAACCCATCAGACTATTTGTGGAAGGCTGATGTACATATGCATGGGAAACATGACGATTACTTGTCCCACTGTTGTCTGTGATCCAGAGATGGTGTTCAGCAGGTTCTGACCAGTTCTGGAGAACCGGTAGTGGAAATTTTGAGTAGTTCAGAGAACTGGCAAATACCACCTCTGACTGGCACTGCCTCCATCTATTCTCTGCCTCCTGAGTCCCAGCTGATCAGCTGGATCTTCTTTTGTTGCCCTGCACAGGAAAACGGAGCTGGAAAGCAGGATAGTGGGGTGGGGAGTGTTAAGTTCTGCGCATGGGCGCAAGGAACGGAGACGAGGCAGTGAACAGTGAACTTCAACTCTTTATTAATCATTCTGAACAGAGCAAAAACCTAGGGCAGCAGCAGCCCTTTTATAGGGCAGGCTTGCTGATCTAGTAACCAATGAGAAACGTAGAATGTTAACTCCTTGAACCAATGAGAGTGGCTCGTTAACAGCCAATCAGATGCTCCTGAATGGACCAATCCAATATCGCTATTATCGGCCAATCAGAAGTGCAGGATTTGAACCCTGCTTTTTCTAAAGGTTTGATAAAACTTTATTTAAGCGTTTTATTAGTTCATAACAGGGAGGAAATGGGATTTTGCAGTAACCTTCCCCCAGTTTGCTTCCCCCTGTGGGAAGTGGGGAGGGAATGGGGATTTTGCAGTACTCTTCCCCTGTCATGCCCAGCAAGCCACGCCCACAGAACCAGTAGTAAAAAAAATTGAATCCCACCACTGCTGTGATCCCTGTTGTTTTGAACTCGACAAATTCTTGAGGCGTATTAGCTCAGACAACAAGCTGAAATAACAAGAAGAATGGAGCCTCTTTGATTTTGTGATCAACATTCTGAACTCTGGATCATTTATAGGAAACATTAAATTGGGACTATTTCACAGAAAAAAAAGTCTTTTTCCTTTAAAAACAGAAAAAAAATCACTTCAGATAACCTGTCTGATATAGCACAGTGGTCCTTGACAATTTAAGCATTAATAAAATAATATCTCTCCCATTTCACACAGAACAAGAATATTTCAACACATTCAAATCACTGGCAATAAGTAACATAAAAAAGTCTCTATGTGATATATGTAAAGATTGGTGACCAAAGAATTGAGCAGAAGATAGAACTCCAAAAAATAGAGGCCTAGTTTAACTGCTGACAACTAAACAATTGATTAATAAAGTATCAAATTGATTGAGAGACCTTGAAAAATGAAATAAAATCAAATGTAGTAAAAAAAAAAAAAGATTGCCATTTTTCTTTTTTTCTCCTTGCAAAAGTTTCTAAACTATTTGAAAATGCAGCTCTTTCTGCAAAAAAATAAAATAAAACCCACAAATTCATGACATGGGGGTTGTTGTCTTAAGACTTTCAGGCAAACCATTGAAACAAATTTTCACTCCTAACTGAACAGTAGCTCAAAGTCTATCTTTGCCTCCATCACACTGAAAATTATTTGCCGGATTTCAGTGCAGTAAACAAGTGAAACAGGATGTGGCCAAACGAGCAGAATAAATTTTATTCTGAATCTGAACGGTGCCCACACTCACATTCAAGACAGTGTGTTTCCTTTGCAGGTGCAAGAGGACATTGGAAGACCTATCTACAAAAGTTAGCCATTAAAAGCTTCTGTGACAGCTTCCTGAAGACACAGTTCCACAAAACAATGCGGGCAAAGTCAGATAGAGAAAACTGGGTAATTGCTATTTACATCAGAGAACATATCCAGTAGGACCCTGCAATATTGGCGATAATTCCACTGCATTGGACAATCACAGTGTCAGTCTGTATATGTAGGTTAAAAGTTAGAGGAAATGTTAATTTTTTTAAAGTAAACTATTCCACATGCACAGCTTGGAATTCAAGGACTATGTTGAATGACAACAAGCAAGTTTTATATAACATAGATTAATAGTACAGGTAGTCCTCAACTTACAACCAAAATTGGGACCAGAATTTTCATTGCTAAGTAAGATGGTTGTTAAGTGAGTTACACTTGATTTTATGATTTTTTTGCCACAGTTGTTAAGCAAATCACTACAATTATTAAGTAAATGTTATTAATTCCAGCCTCTCCTATTGATTTTGATTGTTGAAAGGTAGCTAGGAAGATGACAAACGATGACCACATGACCCCAGGATGCTGCAACTATTGTAAATACATGAGTTGCCAACACCCAAATTTTGATCACATGACGTGGGGATGCTGTGACAATGGTAAGGTTATGGTAATGGTAATGGTGTGAGGATTAGTCAAGCCAAACCCAAACATTTACTATTTACCACTTCCATGTTTTGCCATTCTGTTTGTAATTATAGTAGTTCTACAAGGAAGCTGGAGATCTTATAGAAAACGATTCCCCCAAGCTAATTTCCTTGAAGAAGAACTACAACAGTTGAACGTGAACCTATAACTGAAACATCATAGCCACTCCTAAACTGGTCAACCATAAACCATGGTTACTTGAGTTGGCACAAAGCAAAACCATGCAAACATCATTATGGCTTAGGAATTTCCTAACTGGAACAATTCCAGCATAAAAAGAAGCTCTACCATGGATTCCTTCCATCAAGTCCACGACTTCTGTTAGTACCAAAGAAGTACAAAGAAGTACACCTTGATATGCAACCACAACTGAGCCCAAAATTTATGTTACTAAGTTAAAACATTTGTTAAGTGACATTTGCTCCCTTTTATTACCTTTCTTGCCCTCGTTGTTAAATGAATTGTTAAGTTAGCGACATGGTTGTTAATTGAATCTGGCTTCCCCATTGACTTTGCTTGACACAAGGTCTCAAAAGCTGATCTCATGACCCCAGCACACTTCAACTGTCATATGAACCAGTTGCCAAGTATCTGACTTTTGATCATGTGACAACAGTCATAAGTGTGAAAATGGTCATAGGTAACTTTTTTCAGTGCCATTATAACTTTGAATAGTAACTACCGTATATACTCGAGTATAAGCCGAGTTTTTCAGCACATTTTTTGTGCTGAAAAAAACCCCCTCGGCTTATACTCAAGTCAGATTCCCCTCTGAAAAAAAAATGGTGTGGAGCTCCGAAGCTGGGCAGCCGCTTCCCTGCTTCCGGGTTTCCTTTGCAACTTTTAAGCATGGGAGGGGGAGGCTTTTCTGAGCTCTAGGCTGAAAAAGCAACGCGAGCCGAGGTCGCTCCACTCAGTTTCATTTCCTCAGCTCCAGCTGCTTTCAGTCCACTCGGGAGGAGGGGGAGGAGGGGGAGGGGGAGGCTTTTCTGAGCTCTAGGCTGAGAAAGCAACGCGAGCCGAGGTCGCTCCACTCAGTTTCATTTCCTCAGCTCCAGCTGCTTTCAGTCCACTCGGGAGGAGGGGGAGGAGGGGGAGGCTTTTCTGAGCTCTAGGCTGAAAAAGCAATGCGAGCCGAGGTCGCTCCACTCAGTTTCATTTCCTCAGCTCCAGCTGCTTTCAGTCCACTCGGGAGGAGGGGGAGAGAGAGAGAGAGAGAGATCATAAGAACGGCTCTTGGTTTTTTCTTGCAAGGGAGAGAGTGACTCCTGCCTACCACTGTCATCATCATCATCTTTTGGGTTAGTGAATCAATCAAACCTTTCATGATAGTGAGATCGTTTCCCAAATTTTCCTTAAATCAGGGAAGAAATCAGAAACAAACCTTTGGGCTGAGAATAAGCTTGTTCCTATGATGCCATTTTTGTTCACTTCAGTGTGAAAAGTGTGAAAAAACACACTTCTTTTTCTTCATCTTCTTGTTCCCTATTTACTGGTCTCTTTCAAAGAGGAAATTGTGAACATCAAACTTATTCTCAACTGTCCTAGTGAAAGTTTTTATTGGCATCTATTTTTATTTTTGAAATTTACCAGTAGCTGCTGCATTTCCCACCCTCGACTTATACTCGAGTCAATAAGTTTTCCCAGTTTTTTGTGGTTAAATTGGGTGCCTCGGCTTATATTCGGGTCGACTTATACTCGAGTATATACGGTAATCCAACTGTTATAAGGACTACTTGTATAACACTGTCATGGAAAAAGGAGAGTTATAGACTAAGAAATAGTAGGTAGAAATGGGGAAAGGGAGCATTCTAATGACGGGAAAAGTAACATTTACTGCAATTTGAGACTATTTTCTACAGTACAGAAGTGGCCCTCATGATATAGGAAGTTGCTTACTGAAGACTATTCCAGGTAGTACAACAGAAGAAGCAACTATATACAGCAGATAGCATGAAGAAATTTAACTTACAATGATCTGAAAGACAAATATTTCTCTTTCAGAATATCCTTCGCAATTCTTGCTTGAAAAAATTATGGTATTATAAACCTATTTTTAGAAAAGAATTGCCAAGGAAGTGCTACTAGTCCGGTGGCCAGATAAGACATTTATATGAGCATGTCAGGACATCCTTAACTAACCTTGACAGCTGGTGCTATATAAAGTTTAATAAATGACTACTCATTGGGTGATAATTTTGTCACATTGTAATGCTTTTATCCTAAATAGAAAGGAAGGTAAGAATGACTCTCAGGTTTGCCTGTCCAAGAGCAGGAACTAGATATTCTTTTCCTCCTCAATGATGGTATATATTGGGCAACCCAAAAATGTTAATTGTTTTAAGGATATCTTTTGAATATTCAGACCTTAGAGGGATCCATTCTTCCATGTATGAAGCATTGCAATGTTGGCATATAACAAAGGCAAATGAAAAAGAACACCACAATAATTCATATCTTTAGAACAGGGGTCTCCAACCTTGGCTCCTGGAAGCCTGGCGGACTTCAACTCCCAGAGTTCCACAGCTGGCTGTGGAATTCTGGGAGTTGAAGTCCGCCAGGCTTCCAGGAGCCAAGGTTGGAGACCCCTGCTTTAGAAAGTGAGTCTGTGTCATATACCTCATAATGATGGAATGGAAGGAGCAAGAAAATGTATAAAGACCTCCTCTTGACTAGGAGCTCCAGTTGCTGCTATGTTCATTTCTTTCTTGGTCCAGTTTTCTGCCTATGCACCATTTCATTTATTCTTCTGCATTTAATGCAGGGTTGTCCTTTCTTGCCTACCAAGCTTGTGGAAATGAAATTAGAGATGCTTCTCTTTCATTCTCACCCTCTGTGAGCTTCCTTCATTCACTAGTTAATAGTCAAACCTGAACCAACAGCAGATTGTATCTAGCTGTCTTCCTTAGTCCTCCCTCCTCACTTTCACAATAAGAAAACGCTAGAAAACTCTCTGGTTTGATTTGTGCTACTTATTTAAGTAACAAGTAAGTACAAATAAGAGTTGGAGACATGTGCAATAGCAAGAATTTCATCATGAATAATGGAACGTTTATGGATTTCCCCTTTCTGTTTTTGCTACAGCTCAACCAAAAGTCTGGAGAGATTCTCGGTCACCCAGGTCTTGGCTGTCCCAAAGGTGCTTTTTTCAGGAGGCAACTGGACTTTTTTCTTTGAAGACATTTTGCTTCTCATCCAACACCTTGGATGTTGTCTTCAGTTGTCTTCTGAAAAAGAACCTTTGGGACACAGTGCAACCAGTTTAAATTTTCCTAGTCACTACTTTAACGGGGAACTCAGAGCTATTGAAGAAGAGGCCAAGGAATTTTTTTCCCCGTCAGACTGATGTAGGAAACAACCCTTGGAAGTGGCAAACAAAAACAGGAAATATCTCTGATTCTATGTAAATTAAATAGGAGGAGTTGCTTAGAATATTCAAATACTTCAACTGGTTTTCAAAGTGCTCCAAAATGATACTGTATAAACTAAATATTGTTTAGGTTGTTTTTTTTCCATTGCCTTAATTGATTTACATTGTTTTACTAGAACATGTTTGCTTTCTTCTCCTTCAGTATTCTATGAATAGGAAAATAGGATACTTTGTTTAGTAGGGTAATTTGTTGAGTGGGGCCACTAAACAAAATTAATATATACAACCATTGAGATTCAGATTACATTAAATATGCCTTAGCCTCATTAAATCAGTTCCATAAATGAGTTACCATTACACAACAATGACCCCAATCTTGCTGGCATTTCATTAGAGTTTTAAATTTTGGCTGTGAACTGAGCCTTGGGCTCTGAATGTGCTAAGGGCCCCACTTTGGGACTTTACTATTAATTGGCTAATTATTTCAGCTGCTGTATATATTTATTTTGGATGTTTCTTTTGTTTTTATAGTTTTAGACTTACAAGGTGGTTGAGATGGGTGACTGTAACAAATGAATGAATGAATCAGAGGTGGTATTCAGCAGGTTCTGACCAGTTCTGGAGAACCGGTAACAGAAATTTTGAGTAGTTTGGAGAACCGTAAAATACCACCTCTGACTGGAGATTTTACAGAATCCTTCTCCTGCCACACCCACCAAGCCACTCCCACAGAACCGGTAGTAAAAACAATTGAATCCCAACACTGGAATGAATGAATGAATGAATGGGAGAAATTAAGTTTATCCCAAAGCAGTGTTCTCCAGGTGTGCTAGGATTATAGCTTCCAGAATTCCCAGCACCTTGATTAATGAATTCTAAGAACTGTACGACCAACACACCTGGAGGGCACCAGGCTGCTGAAAGATGGGTTAAAATGTGCCTGGATTTCGGCTGGTTTATCTGATCTATATACATATTTACCTAAAACATCTGTTTCTGAACTTTGTTCTGTTCAGGGTGTTTCTGCATTCCAGATGTGCTGATTTAATAACTGTTAAGTGTGGAGCATGGGTGCGAATAATGGAGATGAACCGGTGAAAACAGTGAACTTCAAACTCTTTATTTACATGGTGTGACAGTTCAAACTGGATGGCTGCTGTAGCCTTCCTTATATAGGCAACTTATTAACTATTCAACCAATAGCAACCTGGGAGCGCTAGCTCCGTTAACCAATGAGGACGGCCTGTTAATGGCCAATCAGATTCTCCTGAACGGACCAATCTGATCTTACCATTTAACAGCCAATCAGAAGTGCAGGGCCAGAACCCTGCACTTGACTTAAAGCTCAAGATAACTTTATTAAACATTTATTCATTCACAACAATAACCATTCCCTTTCCCCAGGGGAACTTTGGAGAATGGTAGATATAAGAACACAGGGATGTTCAGAAGTTACATTAGAAGAAGCTATGGCAATTGCTAAGCAGTACATCTGAAGATTAATCATAATATATCCTTTGGCTTCCATACTGTCTCACCAATTCATGAACCATTTGTTCAGTTGTATTTTCACAATGTGAAATTTCTAAGTCACTTTAGGACACTCATGAATCTGATAAAAATAAATTCATAGATGTGGGCAATTCTAGATTATGGCATGGAAAAGAATAGCCAGTGAAAGAGTTATAACAAAGTGAATATATTGGTTGGTCTCTCTAACTTGTATAAATTGAATCCTAGACATTTATAAGTGTTACTGCTTACAGTACATATACAAATGTGTTGCTATAGTATACTAAGAGAGTTGGCACCAATTTCAAGCTAAACATTTCTTGAGTATGCATTAAAAAGAAAAGCAAAATAGCTCTATCTATCTATCTATCTATCTATCTATCTATCTATCTATCCATCTATCTATCTATCTCTATCTCTATACATATACATACAGTATATATATGTATGTGTATATGTATATGTATTTGTGGGGGGGGTGTATTTGTTTTCGTAGATTTTCACGGGTACAGGTATGTAGGTCTAGGTGTTCAGATCTTTTCCCATGTAAGATTAAGAGTATCTTGGTGATGTTTCGGCAAAGTCCCACTCGCTATCCTCAGGATGGTGCTTTCGGCTTCGTGCCAGTGCAAGCAGTGTGTGATCGGAGCTACCGTCTCTCTATAAATACTGGTGGGGGGGCTGGTGTGCTGTGCTGGTTGGCTGCACTGCTCCTTGGAGATACAATTGATAAATCAAGAGAATTACCCATAAAATGACTTTTTATTAGCTTTACAAAAGATATTTACTAAAGCTTCAAAGAAAGGGAAAGGAAAATTGAAACGAGACAAAAAATCTAACAACAACATCTGATTGAATTAATGATCAAGACTGTTAGATGTAACAGGAACGAATATAAAGCTGGGTGGTTTGATCGAGTTTAAAATATGTTTCTATAACATTCTTGAAGCCCTTTGTGGACTTTTTGTTGACATCAGGACTAAAAAATTGATGATATATGTTTTGTAATCTTCTGGAGAGTGAAGAGCTATTAAGTTTGTTTACAGTAGTTGTGATGAAGATCAGACGTAATTTCTTCATATTTTTTTAATATTTATCTTCTTTTTATTTTTTCCTTTCCTAGTACTTTTTTGTATCTTTCTTTCTCATTCAGTTCTGGCAACTAAGAAGAGAACTGTGATTTTAGCATTTTGCGCAAAAAAATGATTTTCTTTGCAACCCCTTAAAGATTCCTTAGATTTTTTTTTTTTCCTAGAACAGTGCATTCAGGATCCTTGGTCTAAGCAATATTTCTTTACATTTCGCTCTATTTGTGGACTGCCGTTGGCGATCATACTGAATAACGAGGAACTTGATTCTGAAACCACCACTATGTTTTCAATCCTGGGTGCGAAAGACATGAAAAAGGTAGCATGGAGGGGAAAATCCTTTGTTCTTTTTGTTGATATTCAGCACACACAAATGGTTGGAATTTATTTTTTCAGTAGAAACATTTCACAGTGGGATTTCTTTACACCCCCCACCCCCTCCCTGAAAATGGATCAAAGAATACCTGGAGAAATGAAAGCCCTTGGCTAAGGGACTAAGACATGAAATAAATTGTAGTGTACTATTCCTTCCGTCATCCATCACACTGATGAATTTAAAAACATAAACATGGTCTCCACATGGTAAGCTGGCATCTCTAAATCCAGGCACGACTGCATAGTAATTTTGTGAGTCACCTTTCACTACTCCTATAATACAAAGACAAAGCCGCTTGTGACAAGAACATGCTGAGCCAAATGTTTGTGGGTGTTATTATGAAGGAGGTCAGGTTGAATTATTACAAGAGTCTTCTATGCACTCTTTCATCATTTGAGCTGGGGCAATTTAAGGGTTAGGATTAGTTTTCTTCAGAGTTGGTATTCAGCAGGTTCTGACCAGTTCTGGAGAACCAGTAGCAGAAATTTTGAGTAGTTCAGAGAACCGGCAAATACCACCTCTGACTGGAGATTTTACAGTATCCTTCACCTGGCACGCCCACCCAAGCCACGCCCACAGAACCGCTAGTAAAAAAATTTGAATCCCACCACTGGTCTTCTTAGGCACCAGCTAACATTCATTCCCTCATAGGGGACCTGTAACTTGGTTTATTGCTCCTCCCCCTCAACTAGGGCTGCCATATCTGGGGTGCAAACCTCCAGAGATGGAGAGATATTGAGGTTTTCTCTGTCTCTTTGATGGCATTTAGAAGTCACATGGATTATTCCAGGCCAGGTATGGTAGACTTACCTTCCCATTCACCCGACATTCTAAACAAACAGGAAGAGAAGAATAGAGGGAAATGCAGCAGAAACATGTTGTGCTTTCTCATTTTGGGGGGATGCAAATTGACCCAGAAGCAGAGCCAAGCAAAACAGAAGCATCAAGGAAGAGGATTACTGCCTGCATCCTGTCTAAACTCCCCCTAACTCCCTTTCTGCAAAAAAAAAAAAAAATGCTCTGAAAGCCACAGTAATGATCAACAAAGAAACTCCCAATCAATCCACAAAGCTTTCTGTCCCTTATTTAAACCCTATGTGTTTTGTTTAAATTCATCAATATTATTACAGGTGCCTTCTCGGGTATAATCCCCAAAGCAGTGAGATGTGCCAGGAGTTGTTGTCTTCGGGGTTTTTTTTAGCATCAAGCAAAGTTGGTTTTATTCTCCCAAGTCCTTTATGACAGTAGTGTGTTAATATATTACACAGCAACTTTTAAGATAATATTTCTGCTGTTATGTTTTCAACAAATGCATATTATGTTTTTAGTTATGTATGCGTACAGGTGTGTGCCTACATCTGTGATTGTATGTGTGCAAGACAAACTGTTCTGGGCTTTAGGATCAAGTTTTGTTAAATAAAATAAATAAAATATTATTAAATAAATAATAAATAAGTAAAATACTAACTCATGTCTAAACTTTTTAAAGCACCCGAGCAAATTTTTATTTGTTAAAATCGATTTTGATATTATTAAATATATATATATAGACAGAAGCCTGATGATGGCAGATGAGATTCTGCTGAAACATTGCTACAACTTTAAAAGCAGCACTACCATGACGTGGGAAAATACCTGAACAAAGCTGAATGCCAGACATATATTTTTTTTTTCCTTGGGAAAAACTTTAAGTCAGCTACTGAAGATACAAGTTCACAACAGGTGTACATACCTATACCAGCAGTTTGTGGAATTAATTCATCATTATGAAGTAGGATAGTGATATACCTACCCACAGTGGGATTCATTTTTTTTTTACTACCAGTTCTGTGGGCGTGGCTTGGTGGGCATGGCAGGGGAAGGATACTGTAAAATCCCCAGTCAGAGGTGGTATTTGCCGGTTCTCCAAACTACTCAAAATTTCCACTACTGGTTCTCCAAAACTGGTCAGAACCTGCTGAATACCACCTCTGCTACCAAAGTGTGCAGTCACACATGCTTGTACACCCCTTGCACAAACCCATTATGGTTTTATTTTAGGTACACTTCAGAAAACAGTAGAATGAAGTTTAAGGGAGCAAGTTCCTAAATAAGTGTACCCTGAATTTCAGGGTACAATCTTCAACAAAATTCAGATGCTTAAAGGTAACAATTTTAATTGGGCTTCAGTTCATAATGGCTAGTGGAACAGCCAGTGCCCTAAATCTGTACCAAATAAGCCTTTTCAGAAGAACATTTTCCTGCAGAGCCATGCAAGTTATTTAGCAACATCAGTTTGTTGAGCAGATATTTGCATTTCTTTATTCATAGAATTATAGAATAATAGAGTTGGAAGTCTTCTAATCTAAGTCCCTGCTTATTGCAGGATCCCTTTCTAAGAGATGACAATCCAGCTCTTCCTACAGAAGAGAACTCTCACATCAATTTATTCCACTGGCTGACAGTTCATACAGATGTTTATCCTGAATCTACTTCCTCTAAAATGTTTTTTTTTCCAATATGGTGCTTTCCAGAGGAGTCAGCAGCCACTCAGAAGAAAATTGCTTTTAAAATAGCACACAATTTTTTAAAAAATTATATAGTCAACCCCCACTCCCCTGCTGCCTTTGGATTCTGGGACCTTTAGACAACGCATATGGAGAAAACCTAGGCTGGGAGAGTGTCTTAAATCACTGTAAGCTCTTCTAAAAGTTATTTATTGCTTAACTTTTGTTTAAATAAACTGCATCTACTCATAGAAATCTAACTTCCAGAAAACTGATCCAAGAAATTTTAAAGTACATCTACAGATCCTAACCATTTTAATGGCTTGCCTTTTCCTTTCCTTTCCTTTCCTTTCCTTTCCTTTCCTTTCCTTTCCTTTCCTTTCCTTTCCTTTCCTTTCCTTTCCTTTCCTTTCCTTTCCTTTCCTTCCTTTCCTTTCCTTTCCTCTCCTCTCCTCTATTTGAGAACTAAAAATTGTCATTATAGTGAATCTTTTCCCCCTTCTGCGAAGCAGGAGCAACCCTGCAAAAATGATCTTCTTACAGAGATGCCCAGCGTCTACTGATAAGCCAAGGGGATCGCATCCTCCTCCTTTCCTCTCTTAGGTGTCAGGTCAATGGGTCAGATCCTTATTTAGTTTAAAAGCTTTGCCTTCCTGAGAAGGATCTGTAATGAACAGCTGCATAATGAGGGGCCACAGGATTTGGCCAAAAGAGGGAACTCCCAAGAAAATGTGACCTATAAAATCTATAGTAGATTCTGAGTGCTATGCATTCAGCTGAACAACTATACTGTGCGTCTACAGAGATTCTCAGTGAGCCAGGTCATAGTTGTACCAAAGGTGCTTTTTCAAGAGACAACTGGACTTTCTTTTTCTTTTTTCTTTGAAGATGTTTAGCTTTTCATCCAAGAAGCTTCTTCAGCTCAGAGCTGTACTAAATAAGCCTTTTCAGTAGAACACATCACTGCGGAATCATGCATAAAGAAGTTTCTTGGATGAGAAGTGAAATGTCTTCAAAGAAAAAAAACAAGCCCAGTTGCCTCTTGAAAAAGTACCTTTGGGACATTTTTTTATACCCTTTGATCCCAACTTCTGTTCCTTCAGTTCATCTCTCCTATCAAGTATATACTATTTCTGAAGACTTATTGACAGCTACACTTGTATAGGGGAACACATAGGTGCAGTGTATTTTGGTTGCCTCCATAACTCCACTTCCCAAATGATCCTGTGTCCATTATTAGGGCGGACAAGGATTAGGTTGCCAGTGTTGCATTCTAGTAGGTGTCAACAGCATTCTTGGCTGCTCTGTTAACACAACCTGAGTTTTAAAGGCTCCAGGGTAGGCTGGAAGAGTGGGAAGAGATTTAATCCTGTTGTGATGCAATAGGCTTTATTCTGCCTTTCAGAAAAATGGTTTTGCTTTGGGCAAGCTAACAAACACTTTAAAGTCCACCAGGTTGCAGGCCTCCTGCACTTTTAATTTATTGTGCCAGACAACAGATCACAACCAGAGAAGACATTAGCTCCAATTTAATGTATGTATTGCATTGTGCAGAAATAAGTTATCATATTTCATGATGATAATATTCATAATTCAAGGATCAGCATCTTAGCACTCCTCAGATGTTTGGATTTCCCATCAATTGTCCTAGCATGGTTACTGACTTAACCTAGAAAGGTTTTCTCTGCCCCTTTGTTTATCAGGCATATTAATTTGTCTTCTCTTTAATAATATGGAATGAAATCAAGAGCTACAAAGCATTTCCCCAATAAGGGAATTGAGAAGGAGTACTATTAGGAGTATTGCTAATAATAGTAGTAGACTGGGAGGCAAAATTAAGAAAGAAAAATGTTTGCCACAATATGTTTATAAAGTACATAATAGATGCTTGAATCCTCACTAATTGCATCATGAAATTGTGTACCCAGTGGATAAAATGTTTTCAACTCTACTGTTTCCTCTGTCTGGCCTTTTATCCTGCCAATTAGGAGAATAAAAATTCAGGATATCTTTTTAACTAGAAAGGTAGCATAACAACAAAACAAACCTCTGATACCTTAAGCAGATACTTTGACTTCCCATAAAATCACATACCAGTCCAATAGCAGGAATGTTATTGTTATGGACTAAGCCAACACATCAGTAACAACCCTAAATAGCTTTACTTTGCAGCAGGCTCGTAATCCTGCACTTCTCATTGGCCCACGAATAGCAAGTCGTGATTGGTCGTTTCTGGCCAGTCTGATTGGCTGTTCGCGGGCCTCTCTGATTGGACGCTTGTTAGAGCGGTAAACTCAAATCATTGGTTGTTTTGACAGCAGCCAGCTCTATAAAAGAGCTGCTGCTGCCCAAGTATTTGCTCTGTTCTTATTTCACAATAAAGAGTTGAAATCACCGTTCGATGTCTCGTCTCCGTTCCTTGCGCCCATGCTCAGGACTTAACACTGGCGACGAGGATGGGATGTGGAGACGATAGAGCTGACTAAGTACTCATTGAACAAGAGACAGCACGTGGCTGAAGAGCGCACGCAACAAACGGCAAAATGACCAGTGGCGCCATACCACCCGCTCCATTTGACCCAGCAACCGAAGACTGGGACTCGTATATAAATCATTTCCAGATGTTACTAGAGACCAACAATTTAAAAGATGCTACACCTGGCAAGAAACGAGCGGTGTTCCTGACTCACTGTGGCCCCGCCATTTTCAAAATGGCTAAAGCACTTGCCAAAACAGCAGAAGTGAAGACCATGGATTGGGATAACCTCGCGCCGATCCTCCGGGCCCATTACACACCCGCAGTACCTACACTGATACGAAGACACGAGTTTTACCAGAGGGACCAACAGAAGAACGAGAGCGTTGGGGACTTCGTAGCTGACCTCCGGAACCTAGGAGGCCTTTGTGGTTTTGCAAACCTTGAGGAAGCCCTGAGAGACCGCATAGTTCTGAGATTAGATGACCCCATGGTACAGAGTAAACTCATGGTGAAAGGAGACATCAGCCTTGCAGATGTCATCACCAATGCTACTGCCGCAGAAGCAACCAGGAAGTCAGCCACTCGAATGCGCCAAGTGAACACACCGCTTCGCCAACTTGCTAACGATAGCCTGCTCGCCACTGAGAAGCACGCTATTACCGCCCACCACGAAGACCTCGAGTCATCCTCAGACAGTGAGGAAGAGGAGGTCAACTGGCTCCGCTCAGAACGAGAGTAAAGGAACCAGAGACTTCCGCGCCAATGTGCTGGTTGCAGGGCAAACCACCTGCGATTGGACTGCAAATTCCTCGATGCACTCTGCCGTACCTGTGGGAAGAGAGGCCACATCGCGAAGGTCTGCAGAAGCAAGAGAGAGTCCAGTCCCAGCCGAAGGGAGAACAACCTCCACTGGGAGACAGGTAAACCACCTGGGAATCGGGACCGCCTGAACCACCAATGAAATAACCAGTACTACTACAGAAATCGAGCACCTACCTCTTCAACGAGACGAGAAGAGGCGCACCAAACCATTATTATTGGCCACGCTTCATCGTTAGATGCAAGAAAGATCCGCGTAAGGGTTACTATTGAGAATCAACTGTGCTTGATGGAAGTCGATTCAGGGTCATCCCTATCGATGGTATCCTGGAAAACCCTCAAACAGCTGATCCCTGCCATCTGCCCCCAGGACCTCAGCACTCAATGAATCATCCTAAAAGACTACCAGGGAAACAGAATTCTACTTGTCGGTTCCAGCCACGTCCAAGTATCCTTCAAGGACCGCACCGCGACACTTCCCCTGACTGTCATCGATTGTGACCGGCCCAGTTTGTTAGGGTTACAGTGGTTCGCTCCACTCAGGATTGAACTAGCCGACATACACCAAACCAGAAGTGATGACTGGGAAGAGGCCCTCATCCAGGAATTCCAGGACGTGTTCACAGGAACATTAGGCAAGTACAAGGGGACCCCTATATCATTTAATCTCAGCCCCGATGTAGCTCCCATTCGGCTTAAGCCTCGTCGGGTGCTTTTGCCCTCAAGCCGAAGATTGACGAGCAGCTAGATAAACTGATAGCCCAGGGCATGTTGGAACCGATTGATCATGCCCGCTGGGAAACTCCAATAGTAACGCCCATGAAGCCAGATGGTTCGTTAAGAATTTGTGGAGATTACCGGGCTACCCTAAATCATGCTCTTCAACAGAGCGCTTACCCAGTACCGGTGGTCCAACACCTTCTTCACTCCCTGGGTGGCGGAAAAATATTTGCGAAATTGGACTTAGCTCAGGAGTACCAGCAACTACCTGTAGACGCGAGAACTGCAGAAGCCCAGACAATAGTTACACATAGAGGTGCCTTCAAGTGCAATAGACTCCAATTCGGAGTAAGCGTGGTGCTTGGCATTTTCCAAAGTTTGATGGAGAGACTATTACAAGGCATAAAAGGCGTTGTGCCTTATTTTGACAACGTCCTAATAGCTGCCCCCACTAAAGAGTTATTAGTACAACGACTCAGAAAGGTTCTTCAGAAATTTAAAGACGCTGGCCTGAAAGTAAAAAGGGACAAGTGTCAACTTTGTACAGAGAGACTGGAGTTCCTGGGATACCTTCTCGACAGACAGGGAATCCACCCCACCGAAAAAAAACTAACCGCAATCAAAAACGCCCCGAGACCTAGGAATAAGACAGACCTCCAAGCCTTCCTGGGATTCATTAACTTTTATAACATCTTCTTGCCCCAGAAGGTGACCATAGCCGAGCCCCTACATAGACTTCTTGACAAAAAGGCTTCCTGGGTCTGGGGATGGCGTGAAGAACGGGCATTCCAACAAATAAAAGACCTCTTAACCTCCGATGCTATATTGATACAATACAATGAGACTCTACCCTTAACGGTTACCTGTAACGCCTCACCATTCGGAGTGGAAGCCATTTTAAGCCATGTCCTACCAAATGGGAATGAGGCACCTATTGCATTCTTTTCGAGAACCTTGTCTAAGACTGAAAGGAACTATAGTCAACTTGATAAAGAGGCTCTCGCTATTGTATCCGCAATTAAATGTTTCCATGAATATGTGTATGGGAGACCCTTTGCCATAATTACAGACCACAAGCCGCTATTTGGTATTTTGGCGGGAAACAAACCAACTCCCCATATCTTATCACCAAGAATGACACGTTGGTCGGAATTTTTAGCCGCCTACGATTACCGATTGCAACACCGCCCGGGGAGAGCCATTCCCCATGCTGACGCTTTGGGCCGCTCTCCACTACCAGACATCATAGAGGACCCAGCTCCAATCTTAGCTGTATTGCAATTTGAAACCCTTAAATCGCCGCCGCTGACCACTCGGGACATCGCCTCAGAAACAAAAAAGGACCCTGTGTTGGCACGAGTCCTCAGCTGGGTGGAATGGGGTTGGCCGGTTAGCGCACCCAACGACACTTTCAAGCCATTCAGAAATCAACAAACAGAACTATTCTCCCAAAAGGGCTGCATCTTGTGGGGAGACAGAGTTGTAATCCCAGAGAAATTGCAACATAAGGTATTAAAAATGTTGCACGATGGACATCCAGGCATCGTGCGGATGAAGGCATTGGCCAGGAGTTACGCAAGGTGGCCTGGGTTAGACAAACAAGTAGAGACCTGGGTAGCAAAGTGCAGCAAATGCCAAGAGACTCGCTCTACTCCTCCAAAAACTCCCCCAACTCAGTGGGAAACGCCTTGAGGTCCTTGGTCCTGTATCCACATCGATTTTGCGGGACCCACAAGAGGACACACTTTCCTCCTAACAGTGGATGCCTATTCTAACTGGCTCGAGGTCCACAAGATGAAAAGCACCACCACAGAGGCGGTCACTAAAAAACTGAATAAGCTATTCACTACCCACAGATTGCTGGATGTCCTGGTCTCCGATAATGGCCCCCAATTCACTACCCTGGCATTCGAACAGTACCTGGCAGACCGGGGCATCCGCCATGCCTTAACATCGCCAGCTCACCCTGCGGCCAATGGTAGGCCTGAGCGAATGGTTCAATTTGTAAAAAAGACTTTACACAAAATGGACCACGGCGACATTGACGACAAAATAACCCGGATGCTTCTCCTCCAACACATAACCCCAAGCAGTACCACGAACAGAACCCCAGCTGAACTCCTGATGGGCCGGAAACTTTGCTCGTTTCTCGATCGCCTCCACCCAAATTACACGCCTGAACAACCCCCAGGATCTAGCAGCAAGTGTCGGGCATTCCAGGAAGGTGACCCCGTGTTTGCGAAAAACTTCTCGGGCAACCCATTGTGGGTCCCCGCTACCATAACGCAACTTATGGGATCCTGATTCTATCGCCTACAAACTGCAGATGGTAAGATGTGGAAGCGCCACATAGACCAACTGTGTTCCAGACTAGCACCTAGTCCTATCTCAGCCCCTGAATCTCTAACTGGGGGGGAAGGAACATCGAGGAGGCCAAAAAAGATATAACAGATGACTTAACAATCGAAACCCAGCAGTCTACACAACCAACCAGGGGATACTCACCGCCAGAAGAGAACCGAGCCGGGGAGTGGCCTTGCCGTGTGACAGCACCGCAATGGGAACAGATCCAGGGAACCCGGAAGATAGTACTGGCAGAAGCAGAGAGAACAGCCCAGAGCCATTCGACGGAACAACGGGACCGTTTTCGCCATCCAGCCCAGCTAGCAGCCCACTGGAACCAGAGCCAGGACAGAAACCGGTGGAACAGCGCAGGTCAAGCAGACAGGTGAAGCGACCTGCCTATTTACGAGAATACATCACCCCACCCCTCAGACAGAACCTAGGGGGGAGGGGTGTTATGGACTAAGCCAACGCATCAGTAACAACCCTAAATAGCTGTACTTTGCAGCAGGCTCATAATCCTGCACTTCTCATTGGCCCGCGAATAGCGAGTCGTGATTGGTCGTTTCTGGCCAGTCTGATTGGCTGTTAACGGGCCTCTCTGATTGGACGCTTGTGAGAGTGGTAAACTCAAATCATTGGTTGTTTTGACAGCAACCAGCTCTATAAAAGAGCTGCTGCTGCCCAAGTATTTGCTCTGTTCTTATTTCACAATAAAGAGTTGAAGACACCGTTCGATGTCTCGTCTCCGTTCCTTGCACCCATGCTCAGGACTTAACAGTTGTTGTACCATATTGGTTAGTGAGATACATGAAGATTGCTTGAAAATAATCTTGCCATGTAAAAAGGAGCAGAGACCCCATTCCAACCACCAGGAAGGCATTGGCATGCAGGCTTCTTACAGCTATGTGCCAGTATAGCATTTATGCTAATGAATAAATAAAAATGATAAAACATACTACAAACTCAGATTGACCCGTGATCAATGGGTCTAATAAACCAGCAGTGCTCCAGAGTAGAGGTTATCATACTTTACCAGAGGGATAGTCTAAGAAAAGCACACCACAAATAAAAAACAGAAAATGCCAATCAAGCTTTGCAACAGAAGACCAGAAATACAAAAGAAGCAAGCGGACTCAAATCTAAATAAGCCCACAGATTTCCAGGGGAAGGAGAAGCTGAATCTGATGCAACTTAATCCACTAAGACAGGGAGGGAAATGTACCGATCCCCTTTACCCTAACCCAGATAGTACAGCCTAATGACTACAGTGGCCAGATCGAAAATTAGCCTGTTGAATACTCGGACCAAAGAGAGAGGCACCTGGATTGTGGACAGATTAGTATTTTTTTTAAAAAAAAAAAAAAGCCATAATAATGTGTAAGTAACCAAGAAAGAGCCATGATCATCTAGAACAGACTTTGGTTCTAGAGGGACTGGATCTGTAGTTCCAGCAGTTCAAAAACCTCAAGGCTTTTTAGGCATCAGGGAATCATTGTGGGGAAGACTGATCTAGGAATAGCTGAAAGGAGCTGGAAAAATATGACACATGAAATCTCAGATCTAACCCTTTCAAAATTCTGCCATGATTTCAGCCCAGCAAGAACATCTTTTGTAGTAACATGTTGCTGTCTCACAAAGGTGTTATCATAATTTTGCACAGAGCTAAACAATTATTCTACGCTCCTAAATCTGAAGCAGTAAAACATTATAATGAGACATGATAAGGTTTTCTGGCATGGTTTCATTGGCAGTGCATCATACTAATTTGGCAAAAAATTGCCTAAAATGAGAACTTTGGAAGGGTTTTCCTAGGTCAAGGTAATCAGAAAGCCAATAGGAATCATGAATCAGGTCTTCCTCCCACCATATAAATTGTAAAATCAAAAGTATACAGAAGCTCCTGTAAATAACAAGGGACAGAAAACTTGTGGGTGAAGGACAAACACAGAAGGAGGAGGAGGAGGAGATCTAAGGCTGTCTTGGCAACAGAAGGTGAGCATTCATGCCTGTCTGGTCTGCACTTTTGTGGCTAAAATAGTAGCAAGAAAACCAGAATATTTCAAAATAACAGCTGTGAGCAAAGATCCCCTGTTCATGTCTTAGGTTAATCACAAACAGTGCCCCCCACATATCATGGAATTAGTATAAGATGGCACAAAAGTTAAAAGAAATCATTTGAGAAAAGTAGTAATATTTGTTGTTATTTAATTACTTAAAAGGATCTGGGTTTAAAAAGCTTTAGATTGGGCATCCATGCTTAGGAGAACATTTTCATCTTTTCTCTCACCCTTTAAAGGAAACAGTTAAATAGCCTTCCTCATAGGGTGGATGAGAGATATTCTAAATTATATACTGTAATCCTACTTCAGTGCTTAACAGATGTATTTACCAAAAGGATTATATAAATACTTTGATGGTCCTGAATCTACTTCTAGTCAATTTCAGAAAATGGATTCAAACAATGATATTATGTTTGAATACTATTGTATAGGCTTATTACTCTACATCACATAAAAATTATTTCGTAACCCTATATTTTATTCTACCATAAACTATGATTTATCAAACATGTAATTTTTTCCATTTTTAGCTTAACAGTATAAGCTACTGGTACATTTGAATATCCAGTTCAGTACCTTTGTTTTAACTCTATGAGGTCCTTTTGGAATGAGAGAATTCTATCCATTCACAATTTTTCAGTTCTGGCTGCACTCTAGACATGCCCATGATAGCAGTTTTAGTTCCAGTCCTTTCCTTGTTATTGTATTCCTATGAAATGCAAACTGTGCATTTAGTGCAACAGAAATATTATAACTATCATTTTGGGAAATGGCAAACATATGCTTGGCACGAGTACATAATACAAGTTTGCAAAGGAAAATAATACAAATTTAACTAAATCTGGAAGAATGGGAAACATAATTAAGAATCAACCCTTTAATGAAAAAAAATCTCTACAAAAAGAGAAGCACAGTTCCAGCGGAAATTGAGAAGTTAGGTTTGTCATAATATGACTTCCGTTCCTGGTGTACTCTGTCATCTACAAAACTTATTCTATATTAAGAACAAGTATTAAATATTATCATCTCTGAAAACACAAGCTGCCTTGTTCTTTTAAAATATAGTGTACAGCACCATCTTAAGACTTATCTCTGAGTGTGCTTAATCATTCAACTCTTAGATCTGCAGAAAGAAAACAAAAATAAGTTTTAAAAGATCATGTGGGGTAGGGAAGGAAAATATTGATTCTCAAAGCTGAGTAAGGTTAAAGTGCCTGTTCATACGTATCTGGGCACATTATGCTGGATTTATACCTGATGCAATATAAACCCTGATCAGAATGGTAAAACTGTCAAGACATAGCCATACATTGGAAAAATAACTTCACTATTTTACCGTTCCCCGTGTTCCATCACATCACTGTCCCAAAGTTCCTTCATACTATTACTATTGTAATTGAACAAATAATGTCTCAGAAATGGGGCTAAACGCATAAAATTACTGTGCATGACATAGAGGATCAAGTGCATTTCCTTTCTTTCATTGCATTTGCTAAACTCAATGTTTCCATCATCCCTGCAGAACAAATGAGAGTATATTAGCATTTTGTTAGATGAGCAAGGAACTGACAAATAATTCCACAGCCATAACCCCAAATCCATTTAGGCTGCATACTAATAATCCTTCCTGTACAATTTCAACATCCAGCTATTACAAATGGGATCGTGAGCCTTTTCTTGCCCAAGGTGCTATGAGTGAGGGGCCCCAAGGGGGGGTCTTTTCCTGTTAAACAAATGCACAGAGACAGACAGACAGACACTGGGCTTTTCCTCAAAACAGGACTACCACACATTTTTCTATAATAGTTTTGCCTTCTGTAAAGTTGGCTTTGCTTCAGTGATGAGACCAGCCACATAATAGGAAGTCTGCAAATAAGAATGGAATCCAGCAGTGTAAAAGAAAGTTTTCCTTGATTGTTCCAGGAGTGTCCACACAGGGTGTGGTCAGAAAAGTCAAAATGGCAGCCGCAGCTGTGCCACAAAACTCATCCTGGTGTGTTTTTTTTTAATGTGCACATATATCAAGCACATAAAGAGGCCTGCATATTTTGTCCACTTACTTCATGGCAAAATCAGAGAGGGAGAGCCACAAGACTTGAGACAAAGACATTACATTTTAGAGTTTCGTCTTTCCATTTGTACAAGGTTAACAGATATTCTGCAGCAATTATGTAATCTCCCACTTCCTCTCCTTTCCCAATATAAAAAATATAGCAGAATAAGAAAACACTAACTGATCTTATGATTTCAGGGTTAGATATCAGTAACAGCTGGGGTAAATTGAACTTTGCCAAACTATTATATGCACAGAAGACAATTCCTATCCATGTATGGGGGCTATAATATTTATGCATCTTGAATATATTGTATTCACAATGAAATTAAACAAAAAGAATAGGTTAAATTAAGAGATCTAAGGTTCTTTGTGCAGGTGAGAGGAGAAGCCCAAGACTTTTTGCTAATTTCAAGCTTAAAATTCTGTGCTCTAGCTCTTCAACTGCATTATGTTCATCCTTCATGTTGGTTTGCTTTTTCTTCAGTAAACAATTTTTAATTTGTTTAGTATGAGATTAAAAAAAATAGAAAAAAAACCACATTAAGATATAAAGAAATAGTACAAGTAATATGTAAGCAGTGCATACATACAACTCCTTTCTACCGCTGGGGGAATTGCGGTGCCCTCTAATACAGGATACCTGTAAAGTTACTTCATGGATAATGTTAGCAGCTGCATTAGGCAATACCCACCTCTGACTTTGATAAGCATATCTATTGAGCACATTGTTGAAGCTAGAAACAGTTTACTCATAAATTATTATTTTGCTCTGTGCCATCCCAAAACTATTTATAGCCAAAGATGATTTGCAAAAGAGTAGAATAGGAGGTTTCAACTCCTAGGAAAAAAAGGAGCAGCATTTCTTGTAACCCTGAAGTAGAGTTAATAAGATAAGATTCCAAGGCTGCATTCAGACCTTCCAAGTTGCCACTTTATTTTACATTTTATGTGGATCAAGGGGGAAAATTATTAGAGAGAGAGAGAGAGACTGTAATTAATCTAACATGAATTTAAAGGTAAATCAAATCAAATTTATTTACCCCCCACTCATTTGTCTGTGCCATTTTACTTAGTGCAAGCTTGACTTAAATTAAGACAACTTGGTTTTTCAACAACCGTGGCAACAGTCCTCCATTAAATAAACACAAGACTTTTCTCCTTGGAACTGCTCGGATTGTCCAGAGGATGGGTGGAGCTTCAGTCTCTGCTTATTGTAGGCTGAGCTTGATTTCTGAGGAACGCTCCTCCCTCCATCACGTGGCTTGCCCTCTCATTTCCCAGTTTATGCTCAGCCTTCGAGCAGAGTAGGCTGTGTGTTTGTG
Source organism: Hydrophis major (assembly GCA_033807585.1). Taxonomy (NCBI): domain Eukaryota; kingdom Metazoa; phylum Chordata; class Lepidosauria; order Squamata; family Elapidae; genus Hydrophis; species Hydrophis major. The sequence continues at coordinate 82,219,699 of CM066328.1, read as the reverse complement.
TGCTCTTGGCCATTGCTGGATTCCCCTCATTCACCCCTTTTTCTACCTGTTCAGGTTGTATACAGCCCTTATTCCTTATTCCTTATTCCTTTCTATCTCCTTAGCCCTGCGCAGCTGGTTCCTTCGTTGGCTTGGTTTCCTGGGAGGGTTTCCCCCCCCCAGGGGTTGCCAGGGGGTAGGCTCAAAACTTTGCTCTGCCTCCCCCACCCTTTTTTCTCAGCTTTTTTGCCGTGTAAAAATTGTTTAAAAGGCTCCGTTTCGTTCCGTTTCGTTCACCCCCCCGAGCTCCGTTTGAATTTTTTCATAGCATTTAAGGTTTTTTTGGCTCTATCCTTTGCGGGCTTCCCTAGGGACCCTCTGATTGTTACTGGGATCCTCCTGGCCTTGCCAGGTTAATCTCCACAAGAACTGTTAGTGGCGTCCGCCATTTTGAAGCTCGCCTCGTGGCCGGGCGCCATTTTGGAGCTCATTTCTTCATTTTTTACTGAGTGCCTATTCAAACAGCAGGTCCGTTAGGCCTGCCTAAGTTTAAAAAAAAGAAAGAAAGAAAAATTGTTTTTGCAGTTGGAGGTTTTTTCTCCTCCTCCCCCTGTTGGCTCTCACCGCAACCAGCTGTAGCGGCTGCGGTCATTTCCACCACTCCCGCCCGGTTGTTGCCTGGGTCGGCAGTTGGTTTAGGCCCGGTTTTGCCCTTAAGGCCCTTGATCTGAGGCCTTGCAAGGTCGTTTCTTCAAGTTCTTCCTAGGCCTTGACTTAAAAAAAAAAGGGGGGGGAATAATAGAGTGGGGGGGAATAATCTTCAGAGCAAAAAGGGGGTAAAGTGTGTCAGTGTATAAAGGAACTCCCAGGGCTCCCGGCCTTCATTGTAGGTCGACCCCTAGGCGCGCCAACTGCCTCAGATTTACACCCCCAATTATTGGGAATGGCAGAGAGCAATCCCTCAAAGGGGCCTTCCTTGAAGGCCAAGGCAAAGACCCACCACCTGCGCAGTCAGACTAATGAACCCACTAAAGCCTCTCAAAAGGACGCCTTAAGATGTCACAAGGCTCTAGAAAGAGAAATTGACAGACGTGCTAGACAAACAGGCTCAGTGCCCCCAGCACCTGCCACTCCTTCCACCTCCACCCTCCCTCCCCCTCCTGTGGCTTTTTCCTCCCTATCCAGGCACAGCTCGCCCTCTCAAGGGCATCAAGCCCCGGGCACTCCAACCAGGCGAACTCCTGAGGCCACCTTCACGCCCACGGCCACTGGCCTGCGCCAAGAGGAACCTCTCATTCAGGCAGTTCCGGAGCAGTTCAGAGTCTGGATGGAGATGGCCATTCGACAGGGAATTGCAGAAGGGATGCAGCAGATGACCAGACCGGGGTTGCCTCCGCAGGCCACTGAATCTGTAAGATCATTCTCTCTTATGCCTCCCCAAGGGGAGGTTTGCCCTTCAGTCAGGGAGGACGAGGAGGAAGTGGAAGGGGACCTAGACTTAGATAGGGAGGAGGAGGAACAATATGACCTGGGGTCCTTACCATACGACGAGCCTCTTCCGGACTCTGACCCATCAGATGCGGAAATGTCCGAGGACGAAGGTCTCTCTCCAGACCAGCCCACCTTTGTTGGGCTCTTTAAGCCCCAGCTTTTTAAATCCCTCCTCTACAAGGCAAGGAACATCTCGGGCCTAACAGCCCAGACCCCCTCTGATCCCACTCCCGTTTCGGAGGAACAGGAGGACTCCATGTTCAAACAACTGGTAGTGGAGGCCGAGGTCATCCCTAACCCCCCCCATATTCCTGGATCTGGTGTCCAAGCAACTGTCCTCTTCAGTTGCTCCCCCGGCCCCCTCGGCCAATGATAAAAGGTTCTTCAACCTCGACCCGGAGCTCTCAACCTTGCTGAGTATTCCTGAGTACTTGATGAGCCAGTCGTAGGTCTGTCTTCTTCCTCCGCCCTCAGTGACCCTTTAGAGGCCCTCAAACCAGAGGACAAGCGGTCAGAGCTCGCCTTAAGGCGAGCTCACCAGTCGGACGAATGGGCTATCAGGTCGGCTACGGCCGCTTCTTTTTTTATCAGATCTTCCATTCGCTGGCTTCGCCAGCTTAAACAACAGGTCCCGGCCTCCAATATCCGCACCCATCAACACATCGCCAAAATAATGGCCGCTGCTGAGTTTTCAGCTGATGCCACCTTTCACTCCGTGAAATTCTCCTCCCGCGCCATTTCCTCTCATGTCTCGGCCCGCCTCCTGCTCTGGCTAAAACCCTGGCAGGCGGATCTTAAGCACAAGGTCAAGCTAGCTTCCGCACCCATAGCTGGAAATAAGTTGTTCGGTACGTCCTTGGACCCTCTCCTAATCAAGGGAAGGAACAAAAAGAAATTCCTCCCTTCTCTTTCCCGCAAGTCTGATTTCAGACCTCTGCAGCCCTTTCAGAGGGCTTCCTTTCGTCCCTATCACCAACCCTTTCCTCCCAGACATCAAGGGTCCTCCTCCTTTGGTTCGGGTCAGTCCCAGGACAGGTCCGACCCCTTCAACAGGCACAGAAGAGGCGGAAACTTCAGGAGGCCCTTTCGTGGCTCTGGCAGCAGGCCTTTCCGCCACTCCAAATAGGCCTCCTGACATTATTCCCTTAGAGCCTTCGCCAATCAATGGGATTCATCCACTTCAGACGCTTGGGTCAGGGATACAGTCAGGTTTGGCCTCGAGTTTCTCTCTCCCCCCCCCCGATTTTTACATTTCATGTCCCCGCTCCAACAACCCTTCCAAACGTAACCTCATGGAGGAGGCAATTCGACACCTACTGGATATTCAGGCTATCCAGCCTGTTCCTCCGTCCCAAAGGGGACAGGGGTTTTATTCACGTTTATTCGTGGTACCCAAACACTCGGGGGGATGGAGGGCTATTTTGGACTTAAAGCTTTTAAACCGTCACTGAGTGTACCGTAGATTCAAAATGAACACACTTCAATCCATCCTTTTGGGAGTTCGGCAGGGAGATTGGTTGTCTTCTATAGACCTCTCCGAGGCATATTTATACATCCCAATTCGACCCTCCCACTCTAAATTTCTCCGTTTCAGCTACAATAACCTACACTTTCAGTACGTGGCCCTTCCATTCGGGTTAGCCTCGGCCCCCAGGACCTTCACCAAGGTTCTGGCCGCTCTGGCTGCCCACCTCAGATCCATCCCGGTACAGCTCCACTGTTATCTGGATGATATTCTCATCCTCTCCCCTTCCAGGGAACAGGCTATCAGGGATATCCATACTACCCTCTCCTCCCTCCAGGAACATGGGTTCCTCATAAATTGGAAGAAAAGCCAACTGGCCCCTGCCACTAGACTACCCCACCTAGGGACCATAATTGATACAGTCATGGGGAGAGTGTTCATCTCCCCAGAAAGGATACTCAGCATCCAACAATCAGTCAGGTTCATCAGACGACAAAGGAAGGTCTCTCTCCTTGATCTATCTAAGTTATTAGGTAAAATGATCTCTTGTATTCCCGTTATTCCCTGGGCCCGTTTCCACTCCAGATCCCTCCAGTGGTCCCTGCTTCCGTATCAAAGAGCTGGGACAAGCAACTCAAGGAGCAAGGTCAAAGTCTCGCCAAGGGTTCTCACCTCCCTCCTCTGGTGGAGCAAGGCGTCGATCAACAAGGGCTGCCTCCTCAAGGAGCCTCCAAGACTTATTGTCACCACAGACGCCAGTCTGTCAGGATGGGGCGCCCACCTTCTCTCCCTTACAGCTCAGGGCAGATGGTCACCGTCAGAGAGGCTGCGCAACATAAACTGGTTAGAGCTTCACGCCATCCACCTGGCCCTCCGCAGCTTCCTACATCATATTCAGAGCAGACACATCCTCATTCTCACCGACAACATAACAGCAAAGACACATGTCAACAGACAGGGGGGCACTCAGTCCTCAAGTCTAATGAGGGAGACCGAGCGCCTCTGTTGGTGGGCAGAGTCTCACCTCCTTTCACTCAGGGCAGACCACATTTCAGGCACCCTCAACACCAGGGCAGATTGGTTGAGCAGGGCCACCATAGACCAGGCGGAATGGCGCCTCCACCCAGACCTGTTCAGGGAGGCTACAACAATATTTGGCCTGCCATTGGTAGACCTGTTTGCCTCCCCCAGCAATACCCAACTTCCACGGTTCATTTCCAGATTCCCGTCCCTCGGGGAGGAGAACCACAACGCCCTCTTATGCCCGTGGCCCTCGGGTCTTCTTTACGCCTTCCCCCCTCTGGCTCTGGTGCCAAGAGTTCTCCAGAAGGTCCTTCAAGAAAGGGCGGAATTGCTTCTGGTAGCTCCTTATTGGCCCCGTCGCTCCTGGTTTGCGGACCTCCGCAGCCTATCAGTAGCTCCACCTTGGAGGATCCCAGCAGACAGGATCTCTCTGTCCCAAGGCCCCCTCCTTCACCCAGACCCCCAATGGCTACAGCTAGCCGTCTGGAGGTTGAGCGGGAACGTCTAAAAGGGGAGAATTTCTCCACGGAGGTCATCAACACCATTTTAGCAGCCAGGCGTCCTTCTACCAGAAGGATTTACGACGCCACTTGGAACAGTTTCCACAAATAGTGTGCCAATCTCCACATTGATCCATCAAACCCATCGGTAGAAAAAGTCCTCGATTTTCTCCAGGAGGGTCTCGGTAAAGGTCTCTCCCCCAACACTCTGAGGCGTCAGGTAGCTGCCCTAGCCACCATAATTTCCTGCGAGGGCGCTAATTCCCTCTCTCACCATCCCTGCATCCGGGCCTTTCTAAAAGGCGCCTCAAACTTACGACCTCCGTCCCTTCACCAATACCCAACATGGGATCTCAACAAGGTCTTGACCTCCCTCACCAAACCTCCCTTTGAACCCCTTAGGGAAGTTTCCCTCCAATTCCTATCCTACAAGGTAGTTTTCCTGGTGGCTATTACTTCGGCCCGAAGGATTTCAGAGATAGCTGCTCTGTCAGTCAGGAAAGACCTGTGCGTCTTCCACTCTGACCGAGTAGTACTTAGACTTGATCCTTTCTTTCTACCAAAAATTAATTCTATTTTCCACAGGGCTCAGGAACTTATCCTCCCCAATTTTTGCTCCAGGTCAACTCATAAAAGGGAACAGCTTTGGCACACCTTAGATGTTAGGTGGGCCTTGCGGATTTATATTAAACGTACTCAGTCATTCCGCAAATCCGAGGCCCTGTTCATTTCCTTTCAACCAAAGTCACAGGGGCTCAAGGTTCCTTCTACTACAATAGGTCGCTGGATAAGGGCGACCATTTCTAGGGCATACCAGGCTCAGGCACTCCCAATACCCAGGGGTATCACGGCTCACTCTACCAGGAGTGCAGCGACATCAGCTGCCTGGGCTACACAGGCCCCTATATTTGACATTTGCTGGGCTGCAACTTGGTCCTCCCTGTCGCCTTTAATTAGGCATTACAGGATTGATAAGTATGCCGCGGCGGAGGCGTCTTTCGGTAGAAGGGTCCTCCAGAGGGTGCTCGGGGATCCCGAGGACTCGTCAAACCAGACGGTGTCCCTCCCGTAGGACAAGCCCCAGCTTTGGTATGTCCCATCCTCTGGACAATCCGAGCAGTTCCAAGGAGAATGGGCGTTGGTTCTTACCTGACACGCCGTTTCTCTTGGACTGGGAGGATTGTCCAACCCCTCCCTTTTCCTTTCACCGTCTGGGGGGGGGGGTTCTCGTTTCAGCCAAGGCACCTTAAGTCTAGCAAAAGAGACAGCACGAATGCCTGTGTTTTTCTTCTCTTCTTCGCATAAACTGGGAAACGAGAGGGCAAGCCATGTGATAGAGGGAGGAGCGTTCCTCAGAAATCAAGCTCAGCCTACAATAAGCAGAGACTGAAGCTCCACCCATCCTCTGGACAATCCTCCCAGTCCAAGAGAAACGGCGTGTCAGGTAAGGACCAACGCCCATTCACTATTTCAATGTAAGACAGCATTACCTAAAATAACAAAAACAAATGCTGTAATTTTTCTCAACCTGGTGCCCAACAGGTGCACGGGTCTTGCTGGTTAGGAATACTACATGAGGATACAAATCAAGTCTACCTCAGGGGCAACAGGTTGAGGAATATTGAATTGCTCAGTCATCGGTCATCTAACTCCAAACTGACTCTGTGTAGTGGTGTACAATAAAACCACACAAAATCTCTCTATATAAAAGCAAAATACCACTTATGCATCATCACAAAATTTCCAGAACCGTAAAGCCTACAAACTTGAAATTTTGCACATATGTTCCTCTTGGCTTCTAGGTGCTCACTAAGAAAGGATTTTTCGAAATGACCATCAGAGCATTAGTATTTTGTATATTGTTATTAACACGCTCTGATGCTAAGGAATTCTACTCCCCTTCCCCACCTGAAAAGATATCTGTTCCAAATGCAAAACACAAGCAGAGGAGAGGAGTTTCAGTTTCAGTTTCACAGCACTAAGCAGCTTTAGTACAGAACAGTTGAGCTAAGCCACACCCAGGCTCCTTGCTGTCTCCTTGCTCACACAGCAAATACTGCTTCAATTTCCAAACAGCCCTCAACTCTCTCACACACTGACTGGATGCTAGCCAGATGAATACCCATGGATGCTGGTAAGCAGAGGCACAATTTTTTTCTCCTTGTTTTCCTCCCCAAAAACTAAGCCCGATCACATAGTTTCATTGCAAAGCATGGGTATAGAGCTAGTCTAAAATATAAGGAATACAACATAATAACAAAGGATAAGAAAGGGAATAAAAAGCAAGAACAGATGGCAACTCTAGCTACCAGTTCCTACTCCCTCAAACATTCTCCCACCCATCTAACCCAAGGTCTTGGAGAACATTCAGGTCTTTGGAGCATTTCAGAACACTATCAGCATCGGAGAGGTACTATTACAGAGAAGGCATGCTTCCTGGTCCTAACAGATGACACTGTTTAATTCTCACTGCCAACCTTGTCAGCTCATACCAACTGGATAAACAATTCTTCAGATAATTAGGACCTATGCCATGTAGGTCATAATGTCACGCTTTGTATCACATTCAGAAGCACACTAGTAACTAATGTCATTTGCAAAGCAGAAGTGTTACATGAACATATTGTGCCACTGCATTCTGCCCCAGTTAAAGTTTCTGAGTGGTCTTCAAAGGCAGCTCCATATAGAGCACATTGCATAAGTCAAGTTCCAGGGTCACTAAGGCATGAGTGATTATCTAAAAAGCATCCTGGCCCAGGAAGGGACACAACAGGTATACCAAATGGAGGCCTGCCTGACCAGAGCTGCCACTTGTTTATTGAGGAAGATTTCCAGAATGTTCACCATTCTACATTCTAAAGTACATTCCTGTCCAAGGTTAGATGTGTAATTTTTCCCATATCCATGTGGTCCACACGTCCACTTGGTCTTGGTAGGATTGAGCTGGAATCAGTTCCTCTCTATCCAGCCCACATAGCCTCCAAGCACCAAAGCAAAACTTCATTAATCTCATTTAGTTGGCCTGGAGTCAGCAGATATAATCAGTATATTGATAATATCACGGCATCTGAAATCTATGGATGACTTCACCCAGAGGTTTCATGTAATTGAACCAGAGAGGAAACAAGCCTTGTCGAACTCCATGAAGGGCAGACTAGAGAGTATCTTCTCCCCACAAACCAACACTGACTAAAACTAGCCCCAAAGGCAGGATAATAACTGCCATGAAATAGTGACACCGGGTCCCAACTTCCAGAATTGATATAGGACAATACCATGGTTGATGATATCAGAAATGGCTGGAACCTCAAATAACACAAAACCCACCCTTCCCTAGGGTCTTAGCGGATGCAGAATCCAAAATTCAAGTGGGCATAATTCTTGAAAAGTAAACCCCTTCTGGGGCTACACAGGTCTCACTTAAGCATGCCAGGTTAAGATCCTCATCCAATGATAAGTGTTAAGCTTCAAATGGCGTTTTTTGCTGTAGCAGCTATTTTCGCTTCTTGTCCGCTTGCCAACAGACTATGGTGGGAAGGAAGGGGTAGATAAAACAAAGCTCCAAATATCAAGATGCCAGCCCTGGGAACCAAGGATATTTTGGCAGATGTTTACCAGAGCCAAAAAAGATTTCTCACAATACCTGAAGTCTCCATTGGACAATTGGACTCCTTACCTAATATGGGGGAGGGGAAAATGTTAACTTTAACCATGTGGGGTTACGAGGGAATAGTTAGATCTAGTTTTGCCCTCATCTTTGCCAATATGATGTACTCATTAAATTTTTGCATAAAGAGGTTGCTTTTGGTTGGGTTCATCAGTCAGAACCTACACAATAAGATCAATTTGTTTACACCAGCCTGGCATTCAACAAGGATCCAATGACTAGGCATCAATTCACTAATAGTTGTAGATATGACACAGAAAAGAAAGAAAATATTTACCAGAAGATATGAACTACTCCAAGCATTGCTTTCTGTCATTTATTAGCTTCTCTTATTCTATTGAGGGAGGCCATCTTTATCTTCCACCAAAGGTGACAGTTTATAGGCCCAAAGTATTTGGTCCCTTCATTCACCTTTATATTCCCTATTAAACTTTGTATTTCAAGATCCTTAAAAACTTTTTCTACTTTTGATACCTATCCAGAAGAATCTCTACCAGAAATAATTTCCTCACATAACCTGAATGTAATCACCTGACCAATTCATGCAACTTTTTTCTTTTACCAAAAGTAAAGGGGAAAAAATCCTCTCAGGAGCCCTCTGTCAAAGGTCTCCACCCACCCTTCCATTCCACTGCTTGATATTGGGTGCAATATCAAGACATTTCAGGTGTCAGCTTTGGAAGCCATATTCCACGCTGCCACATAGCCTGAGAAAGTGGAAGGGAAGTGATTTTAATTAAGTAGCTCTAAGTAGACAAAATAAAATTCTTTTGTAAGTTCAAGGTCATTTAGTATGGCGAAGAATGAAATAAGGATTTTACTTTTGAACGGATTGTGATTGGGCCATGTGATGTGATGACGACTAAGGAGGGATGGATTTGTAGTTTGGGAATGTGTGGAAAGCCCAAAAACTTTTAGATTCGGGATTCCACAGATGTGCCAGGTGCTATTCTAATAAAGGTAATTTTGAGATAGGGTTTGTCTCAGAGTTACTGATTGGAATGGAGGTTTACTGGAATGCTGACATCAGGGACATCAGGCTGGAAATCATAGCTTTACAGATGCTGCTAGATACAAAGGTGGAAATAAATAGCATCTCACAGGGTGGAAAGAAGAAGGTGTCTCTTGCATAATTCTCTAGGCTGAAACATCTGTTTGGGGCTGATCTTATTTTTGAGTTGCATATTGGAGAATGCCATTTTTTTAAAAAAAAAGAATAGAATCATGATAAAAACATAAATGGAAACTTAAATTGATTACATTTAATTCAAAATTAATTCAATATTATTGCAATGATTACTCAATATTATTGCAATGATTAGTGTTTAGCAACTATCCTATCACATCACAAACTGGTGGGTAATATTTTAGAAGGCTTTGGAAACACAATTAAAATTTGGGAGGCTTCCAGGTGACCCTAAAACTGTAAGTTATGCAGCCAATAATACTTGCGTAGGAATAAATCCAGTTGACTTCAGTAGAGTTTAGGGGTTTTTTTATGCAGAACTATGCGCAGACTTACAGCATGTTTAGTTTTTTTTTTCCTTTATTTTCCCTCCTTTATTTTTTCAAGACAAAAAAAAAAAACCCAGGAAAAACTAGCAAAATTTTCAAATATAACTGATAAATGCAAACAACATTATCAACAGTTCATTTGAAGTATAGATGTATGCAGTCTTACCTGAATACATCTGATAAGAAGTATGTTTTAAATACATTTTTGTCCAGAATAATATATGGGTTTCCTTTTGGTTGAGTTAAACAGAGAAAAGATGCCTGTAACTTATCTTGAACTGAAGCTATTGGAGGATTAAAATCAATTCTCCATGAGCAGTCTGAGGTCTTCTGTGAACCACATTCTTTCTTATTGATTTAAAGGATGGAAACATCTGGCAAAAATCTGATTTGTTTGTTATGGGAATATTTCTCCAGATGTCACCAGACCTGGAGAGAATTACTAGGTAGTTCTTGTATTTTCAGATGACTGGGGAAGGAATATTTCAGAAGACAGAGTTGGAAACAGAATATCATGTTCACATCTGTGGAAAAAGGGGCCTTTTACGCTTCAAAAGAACCACCCTCAGAAAAGTCTGTTTATGGGGTTAATCCTCATGGTAGTAATTAACAACTGCATTGTTACTGAATTATACTGAGATATTAATATGCATTTGGGAAGGAGAGCAATGTCGTGCAGATTTTCAAATGTTGTGTTGATATGAAACTGGTTTTCCATAGAATCATGCTTCACAAAGGCCAAGTGATAGTGCTTGACTTGCAATTACAATTGGGCCCAAAATTTCTGCTTCCAAACAAGGTGGTTGTTAAATGAGTTGTGCCCCATTTTATGACCTATTTTGCCATGGTTGTTAAGCAAATCACTACCACTGTTAAGTAAAGCAAGACAGAGTATTAAGCAAATCTGGCTTCCCCCATTGAGTTTGCTTGTGGAAAGCTCCTAGGGAAGATTGCAAATGACAATCCCAGGACTACATGCTGGTTGCCAAGTACCCAAAGTGTGACTGTGGGGATGCTGCAACACTCATAGGTGTGAGAAATGATCATTAGTCACTTTTTTCAATGCTGCTGTAATTTTGAACAGCCATTAAAGGAATGGTTATAAGTCAAGGATTACGTATAAATAATATTAGAGGGGTTTTTTTAGCAAGGGAAAGATGACTGAGCAGCAGAAATTGGATCTGAGGAAAATCTTATGATGAAAAATACATAACCGATTTAGCTCACAGATTCCTATTTTTCATGTACATGTAAAATGTCACAACACCACAAGGAAAATCCCTAAGGAAAAGAGCATCTGAAAAGAACACTAACAAAATCTCCCTTTCTTCACTTTTTTTTTCCAACTGTCTTTGAGACAAGTTACAGAAACTTGAGATATTTACCAATATTATTTGTTGGCATCGCTAGCATAGAGGGGAAAGAGAAACAATCATTTTTAATGCTCCTATTTTGTTTTAGTATGTCAGTTGATACTTTATGACCTTTATTTATTTTATTCCAACTATTTCAATTTCTCATAGAGAGCTGTAGAACTCTAGATGTGTGACTCTCAAGAAATCAATCAAGTTTGTGGCATCAAAATCAACACAACTGGAGAATCATAAAAGACCAGTTGTAATAAAAGAGTGGAGGGATAAAGAAAGGCATTACAGTGTATGACAACAGCATACCCTAAAAGAGAGAGAGAGATAGAGGTAATTAAAATCATCCTATACTGTATGTTACAGAATGGCTTCAGAAATAGACTGTTAAAGATGCAACAAGAGAATTATGTGCTAGTGAGCTGCATTTTCTTCCAAGATAACATTAAAAAAATGAAAGTCACTGAGCGGAAAGGGGGGTAAGTGAGAGAGAAAAGGGGCTGCTCCAGATGTGGAAACAGGTTGTGCTTTCTCTCCTATAATTTCTATAGGAATCTGAAGTTATTTTGAGCTTGTGCCTGCTGTGATAGCCCCTCATATATTGCTCTCAATTTAATGTAGATCTAACATGCTTCTCTCTGGAGACATCTCCACAAAACATAACAGGCAATCAGTCTGTCTCCTGAGCCATTCAACTGAAAGCTTTCTTGAACTATGGAAGGGTTAGACTCAGTTTACTGCACAATTAAAAAACATGCACATAGAAACCTTGCCATAGTTCCAGAACTGTCATCAAGGAAATTATGAAATGTGATCAGAAGCTGTTGGATTGCTCCTGTTAAGATTTTAAGTCATAGAAAAGAATGAAACCAGGCTAAATATCTGTTTTAAAGTTCAAGAGTGCATGACAACATTCATAAAGATGAATTTTTCAGAGTTCAATAGAATTGGGCAACTGATAAATTCAAATGAAGCAATAAATAAAATGAAACCATTCCTACTAATAAGGAAGCAGCTGAAAAATAACTGATGGTATGTGATTGCTGAAATATTCAAAATCTGAAGTCCTTGGTGCTCTCTGAGTTTGGTTACTTTCTTGCAGACATTTCATTATGCAACATCATAGGTCCCATCATCACATCCTAAACCCACTTATTGGGGACTTAGAGGAAGCTCTGCCAAGCACAGAATTCATTCTGAGTAACCATTCAAGTATGGTTCTGGCTTGCATGACACAGCTTACTTATTGTGGCATAAATGAGATGTGGGGGAACACAGAGATAGATAAATCAGGATAAGATAGGGCAGTGGTGTCCAATCAGTGGTTCACATATCACAGATGGAACTCAGTTAGATGGGACATCGTAAGTCACTGAAACTTTAAATTGAGTCTCCAAAGGATACTCTAGATAATGTAAAGTATAACAATGTCTCTGTGCATATCTATGTCCTTCTCTGAAATAGCGGACTTTTTATTTGTATCATGCTAGGATCCACATTCTTTAATGGAGTGGTTGTTGGATCTTGAGAAATAACAGAATAGAAAAACAGAGAGAAAGGCAGAAGGGGCAGGTAAAAGATTGGCCTTGTATAACTTTGTAAAGATAGGACTTTACAAGGAGGAGGCTCTGTCATACTCACACACCTTGATTATCACCACAATTTTCAGAGATCCTGTAAATGTTGCTTGCTAAATGAGCTGCTTAAGTCACTAAGAAGCTACTGATACCCTGTAAGTCAGCACCCCCCCCACACACACACACAACCTTTTGGGCACCAGGGACCATTTTCCATGGACTGGAGGGGGCATGGTTTTGTGTGCTACCTGGGTCCCGTGGATGGGACTTTGCTTGTTTGTGCAGCCCAGTTGCGGACCGGGGGTTCGGGACGCCTGCTATAAGTTATAGCCTTTCTCTGAAGGCTGCACACCTGCTGAACTCAACCATGCATTGGGTGTGCAATGTGCCCCTGTGAATTGTACATCCTTTTTGGTATCTTCACAAACTTTAAAGTGTGTTAAACATCCATTCATGTTTTCCTCTGCCTAGCAGCTTCCCTTGTCTATTTCATGGGTTCTCCCAATTCTCTGACACACATTTGGATGAGTTCACAAAAGAAACTTTAAAGTGTAGATTTTGCACATGGTTTTAAGCATACTGCAGATAGGCAGATACAACCCAGAAGCAGAAATCCCTATTCATGCTAACACTGGAGTACACTCTATTAAAACTCATAATTATTTCCCAGAAAAATAGGTCTAGGATTGTATTGTTGGCCCAATTCTTTGTTTTGGGTGTTTCTGTGCTGCTACCACTTCCACTCCCAATCCCTCCAAAGCAGTTTGGAATTTACCCACAATAAGAATTACCTCTGCCTACTCTGAAACAATAAGAACAAGAAATAAAAATGTCACACTTGTATACACATTCTGGTACAAGCATTTGTATTGATTTCCTGAGGAAAAGAAGTGGAAACTGACAGGATCTTGTCAATTTCATCCATGTTTAGGCTAGACTGAAATTACAGGGGTGTGGATTCAATTCATCGAGCAGCACAAACACCTTTCTGTTGAAATACCTTCCAATTAGAGTTGTCCGCAATCAAGTGACAACATATTTTTTTTAAATGACCGAAGTCACATCTTGCACAAATATATGCTGTTTCTAACTCAAAAGCAGTGACTGCTAAGACTGTAGGTGTCCACAGATAACTGAGATGGTGTAAAAATGATGACATCCAAATGGTGACATCGTGAAAAACCCTCTCCCCTTATGCACTGATTTTCTGATGTTTGACATAAGTACTAAGTTGTGGGTTTTTCATAATGACACACATTACACACAATGTATCACTTGCCCCTGTCTCGACCTCCCACAGAGCTAAAGGCTGAGATGCTTGCATGCACAAAGACCAAAAAAATAATAATAATAATTGTACTCTTCAAAAACAAAACCATCCTTAATTTCTGGAAAGGAACTAAGATTTATATCATTTAATGGCCGATCCCAAAAGTAAATCATTAGGCTAACTCTGTGAGTAGGTTTTGACTAGAAAAATGGATGGATAAATACCAAAATAACTCAGGATATTTTCCTCTGTGTGTATTGATATATGCATTTAAATCTGTAGGGCGTTTTCCCCCAGATTTCCAGATACCCAAGATATCAACATCAACAACAAAAATCCTGGACAAAATAATCACCACAGGAAATATTTTAGTAATGGCACTCCAATAATAGAAAGTTCTTTGTAAGCTTAATGTTAAATTAATATCATTCACTGTATTTCCTGAAGAAGGATTTCAGAATTTGGATTTTGATATTTTTAGGCTATGTTCATACACAATTAACAAATCTTAATGTCTATTTTCACATAATAATCTGCTTTTCAACCCTTCAGCGATTACAGAGGTACATAATGTTTGGTGGGAAAGGCAAGAAACAAATGTTACCAGGGCGTATCTGATGTTGCATCCTAACAAATAGGAAATGTGACCAAGGCAAAACACAAGTTTGTTTCACATGTAATTAAAATTAAATGCAATTAATTGATTATTCTCTATACCTATATTCAATCCTTTTTTTGGGGGGGGGAGCTTAAATATAAAAATTTGGTAATCCTTTTGTAGATTTCAGGGAGGCAACTCCAAAGGTCTGAATGAACACCAGCTGCACTCCTCTGTGTAAGAGCTATTTCCCTTAGAGAAAATGCTGGGCATAATCCAGGGGACTAAAAAATGCGCCAATATGCTGGGCTGGCTATCAAGGTAATAGCCCTAAACATTTCTATTGAGAAATAAGTGTCTTGTGTAAGCGTGTAGAAGGTAAACGTAAAGGTTCCCCTCGCACATACATGCCAGTCGTTTGCGGCTCTAGGGGGCAGTTCTCAACTCTGTTACAAAGACAAAGAGCCAGCGCTGTCTGAAGATGTCTCCATGGTCATGTGGCTGGCATGACTAAATGCCAAAGGCACATGGAACACTGTTACCTTCCCACCAAAGTGGTCCCTATTTTTCTACTTGTATTTTTACATGCTTTCGAACTGCTAAGTTAGCAGAAGCTGGGACAAGTACCGGGAGCTCACTCCATTACGTGGTGCTAGGGATTCGAACTGCCAAACATCAAGGTTAGTTGCCACAGATAGATTTTCTCTTGGATTTGGTTTAATCATCTTTTAATATCACTTAAACTAGAATGCAAGTGCCTTAGGCAACTACAGTCCTCTACGCACTTACATGGGGACGCGGTGGCTCATTGGCTAAGACAGGTCAGAAGTTTGGCGGTTTGAATCCCTACCAGAAAGAGGTTAGTTTGCTTCTACATGTTAAATCCACAGGAGCAGTGACTGGAGAGAAGGGCTATCTTGATCTTCTACCTGTGCACCTCTCATATGAGACAGAGCATTGTCTAGATAGACATAGACCTAATCCTACATAGATAGACCTATCACTATCTATGTCTTCTCATAAATTTAAGTCCCAATGAAAAAGGCTGAACTCAGTGAAATTCAGCTACATAACCTGCAATCTAAAGCTATGCTTCCAGAAGATAGGCTTAAGATTCAGAAGGATCTTGACAGACTTGAACATTGGGCGCTAGCTAACAAAATGAAATGCAATTATGAAAAAGGTAAGGGTCTACATTTAGGCAACAAAAACAAAATGCTCAGGTACAGTATAGGTGGTACCTCACTCAATAGTGAGAGAAGTATATGAGAGAGATCTTGGAATCCTAGTGGACAATCACTTAAATATAAGCCAGCAATGTGCTACAGCTGCCAAAAAAGCCAACAGAATTCTAGGTTGCACTAACAGAGGGATAGAATCAAGATCACATGAAATGTTAATACCACTTTATAATGCCTTGGTAATGCCACATTTGAATACTGCATCCAGTTTTGGTCACCACAATGTAAAAAAAATGGAGAGACTCTAGAAAGAGTGCAGCCGGTCAGCCCTAGACTACTACAGAGAATGGACCTCAGTTACCAAGTAAAAAATAAATCAATAAAAAGGAAAGTCTGATTGTGTGTTATTTGTAATTTATGCTAAGTAAGTTCATTAGTAACCCCTTGAAATGTTTCCAAGATATAAATATGGAATCATTCATGACCTGTTTACAAGTAGCTAAAGTAGAGTTAGTTCCTTTGGACTTAACTAAAATTTCTACCACAATACAAGAAGTCAGAATAGTACTGTCTACTAATATAGGATGTACAACTAAGGTAGTATTACTTTTTTAAAAAAATCAGTCTGTTGGAAAAATTGCTGAGAGTCAGCAGCTCTTGTTCTCTGTGTGTATGTGGGATGTGTGTATATATATATATATATATATATATATATATATATATATATATATATATATATATATATATATAAAGAGAGAGAGAGAGAGAGAGAGAGAGGGAAAGGGAGGGATATATATATATATTCTTAAGTTTTCGCGGGTACTTACATGTATGGCATTCAGCTTTGTTCGGGTATTTTCCCACGTCATAATAGGGGTGCTTTTAAAGTTGTAGCAACGTTTCAGCAGAATCTCATCTGCCATCATCAGGCTTCTGTATGGTGTTCGTCTGTGAGTTAGACTTTTACAGTGGTTTCAGATTTAAATTTGGGGCAGCCTATTGCTGTGCCAGAATGGTTTTTTCTTCCTCCTGATTGGTTGAGAGTCTTGTTCTGTGTTTATTGATCTTGGAGTTTGCTGTGTTCTGCTTCTAATATCTTCTGTCTAGTTTTTTTTGGGAGGGGGGCTCTTTTTGTATCTTGATTGGCTGGCAACATTGTGTTACTTTATTGGAGGTCTTTAATGCAGCTTGGCTTCTGGTAAATGGACGGCTATCATTAGTTAGGAAGCTGGGTTTCATCTGGGTGCCTGGTTGGGGTGTGTTTGAGCTGGAGGTATCAGGGGGGATCTGTTTGTGCCCAGGTGTTTGCCTGGCTTGTGGTGTGGAGATTTTTTTGTTTGTGAGTGGAGGCTTCCAAATGATTGACAGCCTGGTGGAATCATCTCTTCTGTTCATGCTTTCTGGTCTTTTTTCAATCTCTATGGCTTCTCTGATGATTCTGTGGCTGGGATTTTCTATAGTGGCTAGGGTTTTGGTGCCATTGAAGTTGATGCTATGACCTGTGGCTTCCATGTGTTGGACTAGTGAAGAAGTGTGTTCCAGCTTTTTGACTGCGTTTTTGTGTTCATCCAGGCGGGTGTTTATTCTTCTATTGGTCTGTCCAATGTATGTGGCTGGGCATGATGCACAGGGGACTTCGTATATGCCTTGGTTTTCCAGGTCAATTTTGTCTTTGGGGTTTCTGAGGATGGCTGCTATTTTTCTGTCTGTTTTGAAGGCAGTCTTGATGTGGTGTCTGTATAGTATCTTACTAATTTTGTCTGTAGTGCCTCTTAAGTAGGGCAGGGCAGCTGTTCCATGGGTCTGTTCATCTTCTGGGTCTCTATTATGTCTCAGTGTGTTTTTGTGGATCAAGTTGGTGATTTTGCTTTTGTGGAAGCTGTTGGCTGTCAATATTTTAGTCAGGGTGCATAGTTCAGTCTTAATGTGTGTCTTGTCTGCCAGGCGTTTAGTTCTAGTAATTAGTGTTTTAGCCACGGAGTTTATCTGTGCTGGGTGGTGGTGGGATTGGGCGTTGAGGTAGCGGTTGGCGTGTGTTTTCTTCTGGTATATGGTGTGTCCTAGTGTGCCATCTGTTTTTTTGTAGATTAGTACATCTAGGAATGGTAGTTATTTGTTTGTTTCTGTTTCCATGGTGAACTTGATTTTGGGGTGTGCGCTGTTTAGATGTGTTAGGAAATTGTTTAGGTTTTCTTGTCCATGGGGCCAAATCACGAATGTGTCATCGATGTATCTTAACCATAGTTTGGGTTTGAGGATGGCATTGGCCAGGGCTCTGGATTCGAATTCTTCCATGAACAGGTTTGCAATGACAGGTGACAGTGGTGATCCCATGGGGGCTCCTTCAATTTGTTTGTATCTTTGTCCTTTGTATATGAAATATGTGTTGGTTAAGCAGTGTTCTGTTAGTTCCATGAGGTGTTTAGCTGGTTGGTGTTTATTTTTGATGATTTCAAGGGTCTCTTTTATCGGGACTTGAGTGAATCGTGAAACCACGTCAAAACTTACAAGCAGATCTTCTTGCTCCACATGTAGATCTTTGATCATTTCCAAGAAGTGGTATGAGTTTTGTACATGAGAAGCTGCTGTTTCAGCATGGGGCTGTAGCTCTTTTGCTAGGTGTTTAGCTAGGTTTTGTAGTGGTGCTCCTCTGGAGCTGACTATGGGTCTGAGAGTATGCCTTCTTTGTGTATTTTTGGGAGGCCGTATAGTTTGGGGCATCTGGAAGATTTCTCTCTTGGTACGATCTTGTGTTGGATCTCTTTGCTTATGTGGCTGGTTATAATTTTCTTCTTGGTTAATTTTTCCAGATATGTGGTTGGGTCTGTGTTTATGGATTTGAATGTGGAGTCTTGGAGTAGGTCTGTCAATTTAGTTTCATAGTCTTTTCTGTCCATTACTACAGTGGCATTCCCTTTATCTGCTGGGAGGATGATTATGCTGCTATCTCTTTTCAGGTTTTGTAGCGCTTTAATTTCATTTTGCTGCAAGTTGTTTTTGGGTGGTTTGCTTGTGCATAGGATTTTGGTAACTTGGTGTCTTATTTTATCAGCTTCATCTGTATTTAATTTAGTTAGGCTGGATTCTACTGCACATATGATGGATTCTGTGGGGATTTTTGGGGGTGCTATAGCATAATTGAATCCTTTGGTTAGGACTTCTGTTTCTGTTTTGGTGAGTTCTCTGTTGGAAACATTGTACACTAATTGTTTCAGGTGTTGTTGTGAGTTGTTGGGGGTTTTCTTGTCATGTTCTAATTTCTTTAATTTTTTCAAGAGCTTTTCCTGTTTGTAAGTGCTTGCAGATTCAGCTCTCCAAGTTGTAAGTTGTTTTATCTTGTCCCAAAGTAGAGGGTGGATTTTGCTGCTCAATTCCAGGTGTAGTGCTAGCAAATCTTTGTTTAACTGATCTAATTGGAATCTCTTACTGTGGAGCTCGTTCCTTAGTAGAGCCATTTCAGTTCTTTTCAGGATACGTTTAGTGGCTGCTGTACTTTGATGAAATGTTAATTGGATGGCCAATGCCATCCTCAAACCCAAACTATGGTTAAGATACATCGATGACACATTCGTGATTTGGCCCCATGGACAAGAAAACCTAAACAATTTCCTAACACACCTAAACAGCGCACACCCCAAAATCAAGTTCACCATGGAAACAGAAACAAACAAATAACTACCATTCCTAGATGTACTAATCTACAAAAAAACAGATGGCACACTAGGACACACCATATACCAGAAGAAAACATACGCCAACCGCTACCTCAACGCCCAATCCCACCACCACCCAGCACAGATAAACTCCGTGGCTAAAACACTAATTACTAGAGCCAAACGCCTGGCAGACAAGACACACATTAAGACTGAACTATGCACCCTGACTAAAATATTGACAGCCAACGGCTTCCACAAAAGCAAAATCACCAACTTGATCCACAAAAACACACTGAAACATAATAGAGACCCAGAAGATGAACAGACCCATGGAACAGCTGTCCTGCCCTACATAAGAGGCACTACAGACAAAATTAGTAAGATACTATACAGACACCACATCAAGACTGCCTTCAAAACAGACAGAAAAATAGCAGCCATCCTCAGAAACCCCAAAGACAAATTGACCTGGAAAACCAAGGCATATACGAAGTCCCCTGTGCATCATGCCCAGCCACATACTTTGGACAGACCAATAGAAGAATAAGCACCCGCCTGGATGAACACAAAAACGCAGTCAAAAAGCTGGAACACACTTCTTCACTAGTCCAACACATGGAAGCCACAGGTCATAGCATCAACTTCAATGGCACCAAAACCCTAGCCACTATAGAAAATCCCAGCCACAGAATCATCAGAGAAGCCATAGAGATTGAAAAAAGACCAGAAACCATAAACAGAAGAGATGATTCCACCAGGCTGTCAATCATTTGGAAGCCTGCACTCACAAACAAAAAAATCTCCACACCACAAGCCAAGCAAACACCTGGGCACAAACAGATCCCCCCTGATACCTCCAGCTCAAACACACCCCAACCAGGCACCCAGATGAAACCCAGCTTCTTAACTAATGATAGCCATCCGTTTACCCGGAGCCAAGCTGCACTAAAGGCCTCCAATAAAGTAACACAATGTTGCCAGCCAATCAAGATACAAAAAGAGCCAAAAAAACAGACAGAAGATATTAGAAGCAGAACACAGCAAACTCCAAGACCAATAAACACAGACCAAGACTCTCAACCAATCAGGAGGAAGAAAAAACCATTCTGGCACAGCAATAAGCTGCCCCAAATTTAAATCTGAAACCACTGTAAAAGTCTAACTCACAGACGAACGCTATACAGAAGCCTGATGATGGCAGATGAGATTCTGCTGAAACGTTGCTACAACTTTAAAAGCACCACTACTATGACGTGGGAAAATACCCGAACAAAGCTGAATGCCATACCCGAACAAAGCTGAATGCCATATATATATATATATATGCACATACACAGTATATATAAACTCTCCAGTATATATAAACTCTCCATACTCAAACCATAAACCTGTCAATAATATAAAAGATGCAAAAGATTTTGACCAGCTCAAAGTGTTCGTTTTTTTCCTTTCTGGGCAGGAATCCCAGCCAAGCAGATACTTATGCATAGCCTGTCTTCATTTCATCTAATTACAGGCTTCTCTTTCAGAGAAGGAGAGGCAGAATGAGCAGAATAGTTTGATCATCCAATGGAAGGTCATTTAAGCAAGGAGTTTCTAAAATATTCATTGATCTAGTGCACATTAAAAAAAGTCACAAGGTTCCCAGGGCTTGCTAGCAAAAAAAAAAAAAAAGGAAAGGAAAAAAAAAGACCTTTCCATTACACAGCCAATGATTAGCGCATCGGGAGTAGAACATGCGGTACAATAAATCAGCACAGGGTGTACAGGAATGTTTAAAGTACCAGAACATTAACCAGCTACCCTGCTTTATTTTTCCGAGGTCTGTGGTTAATATAGCTTTCTTGGAGAGGGAACATGGATAAGTGCTGCTTTCCTTGACCTTTCTCTTTCATCCAAATCTGTTGTGGGGAAGACTGAATAATGGGAGTGTCAAAACATAGACATTGTTTTATTTTGGCCAAATGCAAAAGGACTCATTCAACCCACACAGAGTTTGTTCAATGCTGCAAGTGGGCACACCACAAACAGCAAACACTGAACCCAGAGACACACAGCTAAGTCCAGAGCCAACTTTATTATGTCATCCCATTATGCAGTGAACAAATTTTCTATTCCTACAAATTCTCCCATCACTCAATAAAGAATTGGGGATAAACCAATTTTGGATTTAATTTGTCTAGCACCCAAATCACCCCAATTCTATAGACACTTCTATATATTCATGTTCTTTTACTTTCTCCCATAAAAGCAAATGCTTACCATTTGTTGTTTTCTAGAAAATCAATGCAATTATATTATGGATTGCTGCAGTGGTGGTGGGATTCAAAGATTTTTACCACCGGTTTGATGGGCGTGGCATGGTGGGCATGCTTTGTGCGCATGCATGCACTTTGTGTGCTTGCACACCAAATGCACACTATGTGCAAGCTTAGAGGCGTTCCAACTCACCTCCTGCCACCCTGCACTCTCCCTGTCACTTCATCAGCTGCCGTGCGGCACTCTGCTGTACCATGCAAAGCAGCTGCGCTTTAAAAGCAGGGGATAAAGGCAGGGTTGGGATTCAGATTTTTTAACAACCGGTTCTGTGGGCGTGGCTTAGTTGGTGGGTGTGGCTTGGTGGTCATGTGACTGGGTGGGCGTGGCTTGGTGGTCATGTTATTGGCTGGGCGTGGCCAACTCAATATCACTCACATCGAGGCACACATCTCCTCGCCTGGCCTCTCATGACTGTGGGGATGCTGCAACAGTCATAAGTGTGAAAAAGGGTCATAAGTCACTTTTTTCAATGTCATTGTAACTTTGAATGGTCACTCCATGCATGCAAAGTACCAGCAAAGGAGGGGAAAAAAAACTCCAAAGATGTTCCTGAGACAGGAAGTCTAGTCCTGCCAAGAATTTAAAAAGAGTTAACGGAGAGGCAGTTTCTGTAAGCAACACCAGAATGTTTCCTTCCTGCCTTCCTTACAGGATTAGTCCAGTAATTTCTTCTAACAACCAGTTCTCTGAACTGCTTAGAATGTTAACAACCGGTTTTAGCAAATAGGTGCGAACTGGTAGAATCCCACCCCTGGATAAAGGTGACCATGAGGTGGGTGGGCCCAACAGCAGTGTGGCGGAGAGAACCAGTTTAGTCTCCGCTGCTCATCAGCACGACTGGCTCGGTAGAACTGGGCCAAACCGGTAGAATACCACCACTGGATTGCTGCTAAGTGATGTTGAACCTATCTTCATTTTTCTTTTTTTCTTTTTTCTTTTTTTGTATTATATACAGGTAGTCCTTGTATTATATACAGGTAGTCCTTAAGTGAAACATTGGTTAAGTGAGTTTTGCTACACTTCACAACCTTTCTTGCCACAGTTATTAAGTAAATCATTGCAGTTAAGTTAGTAAACACAATTGTTAAGTGAACCTGGCTTCCCCTTGTCAGAAGGTCGCAAAAGGGATCACATGACCCGGGGACACTGCAACCGTTATAAATAGAGGTCAGTTGCCAAGCTTCTGAATTTTGATCATGTGACCGTGAGGATGCTACAGTGGTCGTAAATGTAAAAAACTTTTTTTCAGTGCCATTGTAATTTTGAATGGTCACTAAACAAACTGCTGTAAGCCAAGGACTACCTGTACAGACTACCCCTCACTGAAAAGCAGTCTCCCAACATATGGTTGCTCCGCTCACACAAAGGATATATACGTGATGGCGAACCTATGGCACACATGCCAGAAGTGGCACGCAGAGCCATTTCTGCTGGCACGCAAGAGGTCACCCGGAAGAGCTCCACTGAGCATGCGTGCGCGCACCACCGCCTGACAGCTGATTGTCGGGCATATGGTGCACATGCATGGGAGAGACGGGGGGCGCTGGAGACACACACGCATGCGCAGAGATGCTCAGAGATGTGCGGCGCACGGGGAGATCACATATGCATGCACAGAGATGCATGGCATAGGGGTGGCCTGCATGCGCAGGGGCATGGGGGATGCACATTTTGCCTTCTGTGTGCTGGCACATGAGTGCATGGATGTGACTTCAGTTTTCAGCATGGGAACCTAAAAAGGTTAGCCACCACTGGGATATATCATCCCTCAATATATAATACATATTTCTACTCAGAATGATGTGTGGAGGAAATCCAGAATAGAACAGCCAATTCCCAATATTTCTGCCTCCCGCAGGCAGGTGCTGAAATTTTTCAAAGAAGAAAATTTAAAGAAATAAAGAGAGAGGAATGTTCCCACACAGGAAAAAAAAATACATATTATCTGGATTAAATAAATCTGATGGAAGGAAGAGACATTGCCTTGTCTCATATTCATGTCTCCCTGTTCTGTCCCCTTCTGTGAACAAGTAATGCTAAAATGTTTGCCGAGTATGCTAGCCAATCATTGAATGTAGCACTTGAATCAAGGATTTTCCTGCAGTCAACCCACAAGCCCTTCCCTATTTCATCTAAGTAAGCACACGTCTCAGGACTCGGGTGTCGCGCATGAGGGAGAACGACACATTATTCTCTCATCACAGAAAGAAACCAGTGGGAACAGTGGGGTTTCGTGCCCTACCGCACATCTATCCATAATAAATAAAACTCATATGTCTTCTGACATTACTCAGATATCACCCGTCCTCTGAAATCTGAAGTGAAGAAGTATGATCTGAGGAAAACCCAATGAGTGAACCCATCAAATGTGCCCACTGCAGAAGAACAGAGATTCATTTTCCTAAATCAGGAGAAAAAATGGAAAAGAAAAGAAAAACAAAAGGACGAGATCTGTACTGAATGACATTGGTCTCATCCAGATTACCAATAAACATTACATCATATATAATATTTATATTATATGCTGGAGAAGACTCCTGCAAGTCCCCTGGACTGCAAGGCAATCAAACTGATCAACCCTGACTGCTCTTTAGAAGACCAGATCCTAAAGATGAAACTCAAATACTTTGGCCACCTAATGAGGAGGAAGGACTCACTGGAGAAGAGCCTAATGATGGGAAAGATTGAAGGCAATAGAAGAATGGGATGACAGAGAATGAGGTGGCTGGATGGAGTCCCTGAAGCAGTCAGCGTGAATTTAAATGGACTTCAGGGGATGGTAGAGGACAGGAAGGCTAGAGGAACGTTGTCCCGGGGGTCACGAATGGGTTGGACATGACCTTGCAACTAACAACAACATTATATAAATACACATTTTATATAGAATATATTCTAAGTTTAAAAAGTCATCTAGCTTTATTGCATATCAGAACAGAAAAAGGAGGAAAAGTCGATTTGTAGATACAATGAGCAAAGAGTAATGTAGATGTTTCTTGTTCTGTTTTTGCTTTGGTATGTAATAATGCCAAGACTAAACTCACGGCCTATTGTTGTTGTTTTTTAAGATCCTGAGCATTACCTCTAAGCTATGGCTCCACCCTAACTAGCATTCTATAGAAGAAACAATAAAATTATGGCCCTTTTAACTGACAACATCACAGTCCAATATACGTGGTAGAAATTTCTTGTTCTCAGGATTCCTGTATTTGAGGGAATGAATGCTCCAGAAGCAATGGGCTTATGAGTCCAATGCAAACATTTCAAGCAAGTAGAATAAATGTGTACATAGGGGGAAGGAAGAAATATACTTGGCAGCAAGCCTCGCCCTTCACCTTCGTGCATTTGTTAGTTGGTGTGTGTGATCTCTATGCAGATAAAAACTCCATGAGCAATCAGGAACCCTGAGGGAAAAAAATAGTTTTCTCATCCCACATAAGCAGACTGTATGGGAACTAAACACTGTTTAGAAGATTTGCATGGCTGAAAGATAAGGTCTGTCCTTGTGATCCACATCCAATCCCTGTCAACCTCTGTTACTCTTCTAACATCAGCACGGAGTTTGCTTGCTCTCTGAAAGAAGGAATCACAGCAGCAGTTTTGTTCTCCCCACCTACAATCAGTACTTGACAAAATTAGCTCTTTGGGGGAGTTAAACCAACAACAACGGCAACAAAAAAATACCCAGAAGAAGGGAAAGGTAAGCCACTTCCATATTGCTGCCAAGAAAATGACATGGATGTATCCAGTATAAAATCAACAGGAGACATTTGAAGACTTTGCCTGTTGTTCTTATTCAAAGGAGGAATGATTCTCCATCTGCTAAAGAAACTTGCCATATTAAATAGCAAATAGCACAATATTTGATTGGATATAACCCTTCCCAATTTGGTAATCTCCAACTGTGGATACGGTTTTGAGTCTCAACGGATCAGAACCACACCCAGTTGGGATAGGTTTATCTGGTACATCTGATCACCACCATGCTATTTGCTTTTGAAAGTTTGATCTGGCAAGTTGCCTCATTAGAGTTTGGTTAGACTCTGGCCCAAGAACTAGATTGAGTAACAGAATAAAACCCATTTATTTGTGTAACCACTGTGAATTGGAAAATGCAGACACAGTCACTAACTCTGTATCTCCTGATCTCACACCTCTGTGCCTAGAACTATATGCATGAACGCCAGTTGTTATGAATGTCAACAGTTCTGTTTTCACACTGTACGTAGGTCCAATGAACAGAATTTTATAATTGCATTGTTCACTTACACATTTAAACTCTATATCTGAAAAAGCCCACCAAAAGATGGTGATGATTGATGATTATTGTGCTGATGATGGTAACGATGATGATGATGATACCCAACTCATTTCAAATAAATTTTAAATGGCAAGTAATACATGCAAATAACATGTGTACAGCCTCACTCATACAAGAATATGCACAGATAATGAAGATGAGATCTCGATCTTGACACCTCTTGATTGACAGGAGGGTTGTGACTGTGAAAGCCTGCTGGGGGATCTGCATTCCAAATCCTATAGCAGCTGCTTCTTTTCCAGAAGAGTCGTGTGTGATTGCTGACAACTGGTCATTGGGAAAGTTTTAGCAGGGGTGGAATTAATATCTCAGGTGCACTATTCCATTCTCAAGGAAAAGACCCATTCTGATGCAATTGAAATCCCTTCTCTTGCCACCAGAACCTTGTTCAAAGTCACAGAGACATGTGCTTCTCCTCCCCACACCTCCTTCGCCCGCTAGTGCTTTCCCACTTCCCAATTCCAGTCACCCTTGACTTCATATCGGAGAGATAACCTGGGAAATGCATTGCACTTGGCTGACCAGCCTTGAACTTTGTGTGCTGGTTGCTTAGCAATGGCTAACCTTGAAGACAGACTGTGAGAGAGAAGAACCCAAAAGTGCTTTCAATGGATAATATTGCAAGGAAAATAAAAGCAGAAAGCAAATGTTCAGGTGAGAAAAACTGAATGTTTCCTCAAATTCATACCCAGCCTGCACAAAAGCAAAACTCAATTAAAGATGTCATGTAAAGAGGCAAAAGATATTCTTCTTGCAAATACTAAGATAAATATGTATCAAGGGAAGTGACTTCTAACAAAAGTATAGCCTAAAGAGAGATGCAGAAAATCACTTCTAAAACCAATTGACAGTGACTAAAAAGTGATGGTCAATATTATAAAATGAATCAAAAATCTGTGATTATGTCAGAAATGCTCATTCTTAACAAGAGATAAGCCTTCTTTCATCAAAATACATGTGCTCAAAGATAAAGCTAAGCAGTAAAACATTGTTTTAGATACCTTATTTAAACAAACAACCAAGTATAAGATACTATCTAGATAAAATACTTCTGTTAAAAGATATGTTGAAAATTATTTTTATTATATTCCACAAGGATGCCTGGCTTTGGTCAAAATGGAATTTGAACCACTACTTATAGAAAACATATGTAATCAGGGTTTCCTGAAATCAAGATTTGGGGAATATATGGCCAATAAAATTACACAGCAACTTTGCAGAAATGGCTTGCCACTGCCTTTTATTTTACTAATTACATTCCAGTCTAACCAATTGTTCTGGGATTCTCCGCTGGTCTCCCATACAGAACCTAACCAGATCTGGGCTTGCTTAGCTTCCAAGTCCAAGCAAAGTCTACTACTGTCCATTGAGATGCTTATAGAAATATGTTCTATATGAAAGCAAGTTCTTCACCTTGATACACTACAGAGAAGTGTGGTACATTACAGAGGTAAGAGTTTATCTCTAACCCTAACTCTTATTTTAAATGGAGAGTCAAAGACCTGTCAGCTCTTGAAATGTGATTAATTCTGGGTATTTCCTCCCAAATTTAGTGAATTTTATTACCAGGGGTGGTATTCAGCAGGTTCTGACCAGTTCTGGAGAACCGGTAGCGGAAATTTTGAGTAGTTCAGAGAACCAGCAAGTACCATCTCTGACTGGCCCCACCCCCACCTATGCTCTGCCTCCTGAGTCCCAGCTGATCGGCTGAGTCTTCTTTTGTTGCCCTGCACAAGAGAACAGAGCTGGAAATCAGGTTAGTGGGGTGGGGAGGGAATGGAGATTTTACAGATCCTTCCCTTGGAGTGAGGTGGGAATGGAGATATTTAAAGTATTCTTCCCCTGCCATGCCCACCAAGCCATGTCACGACCACCAAGCCATGCCCACAGAACCAGTAGTAAAAACTTTTGAACCTCATCACTCTTTATTACTTCTTTACTCTTGAGAAAAAAACTTCTTTAAAAATCAAGATGTGTACAAATGATCCCGGTAAGACAAATATTAACAATCATGATGGGTAATAGAAGTAATGACCATAGAATATGGAAGATCACAACTGGGAAGGAAAGGAAAGGAAAAGGCAACGGGCAAGGGGTTAGGGCAGGCCTGTCAAACTGCATCACGCACAGCCCAGCTCTGGAATGGGAAAAACATCGCAAAAGGTCATGTGACAGCAACATGATGCTGTGAGTTTGATACCCATGGGCTTGGGGAAAGATTCCTTGGGTCCCCTAGAGGTGATAAATCTGTAAAAAAAAATAATAAAGATAGTGACAGCTACAAGTTACATTCCAGTGAATGGTGATGATGAAAGAATCAGAAATGAATTCGGGGGGGGGGGGGGAGAATATACTGAAAGAATGTGTTCCAGAGAAAAACAATATTGTGACATGAATGGATGGATGGATAGGAATTTTAAAAAAGGAAGTATCCCACAAAAAATAATTGGATTCTTCTGAGATCCCAAATGATACCAGTTTTTACTTAGAAAGAGATCTGTTCATTTCAAATGCATCATTTAAACATATTTATTTATGCATGTACATGGCAAAAGAATTAATCAAAAAGCAAAGCTGATTTAATTAAAATAATTCATGAAGGATACAAAGGTTAGAAGATATTCTGAGTGTGGGATAGAGAGACTTTTAAAGTGGAAATTGTGGGTATCAGGACAAAACAGAGATGGAATAAAATAAAATAAAGTAACAAGACTGCAGAGGGGAAAAAAGCTACAAATCCAGTTTAAAAAAGTATCAGGAAATAAATTAATTTCCCAATAGAGAGGAGTATTTCAGAGATTGTATGGGAACAATAATAGTTGAAGAGTGGAACTGAAACATATGATGTATATTAAGTGTCCAAGAAAATAATAATAATGAAAAGGAAGCCATTGACAAGGTTAAACTACAGATCTATATAGTGTAACTGGATAAATGTTAAAGTATGGTTTTGACTTAGTTGTGTGTTTTATGCACTTTGTAGCTTTATACCAGGCATGTAAATTACGATTTGCTCTTCAGTAGCTCGCAGAGAAATGTATAGATATAAAAAAGTTTATGCTTGTTAATTTAGAGAAAGCATATGATAAATAATAGACTTGAGTTATTGAATTGTCCAGAATGCTCTCTATTACTTTTACATGATAAGGGCCAAACCAGCTAAGACACATTGCTTAAATAATAATTTTACCCTTTTCTTTTCCATTTATTCCCCTCAAACTAGTAACTTCAAAGAAACGACTTTGTTCAAAGCTAGCTTACTTTGAAAAACCAGACCCATGGGATGGAGGAAAAGTTAAAAAAAAGATTCTAAGACAAACCATTCCATCCAGTGGCAGAAAGGGTCAAATCAGACATGCGGTTAGAAAGTGACACTTTTTCATCTGTATACAGTCACAAGGGAATCTTTCTTTCAATCTCATGAAAGTAATGACCTTCTACAGCTAACTTTCAAAATTAGCTGGCCAGACCTATTTAGCTTACATTAGAAATATTTATAGGGTTGGCTGCTTGCACATTGTCTCCTGTCAGTGTTACTTTCTAAATTGATTAGATGAGATCAATAAGAAAGTTTCTATTATTATTTTTTTACATCAACATCTTGGCTGGTAGGTTTCTCTTATATCTATTCTTCCAGATATCCTATGTAACATCAGTGGCTCCCAGGAGTTTTTCACTTTTTCTGCCTTCTCCTTTTCCCTGAAGTACTGTTCCCTTCTTCTATCCTACTGTTTGGAAACAAATTAGTTTAGAAATAACATTGTTGTAAACGCTGTAAGGCAGGACAGTGAAATCTATCAGCAATCTACTCTGTTTCTCCAACAATACGGCCTCCCCCAATAGGAAGTCCCAGCATGTTTTATAGGCATGAAATGAAATTAAGCCCCTCCCACCAAATTAAGGCCTATATTAAAACATGCGAAATGGTGGGGAAATGGTGGGGGGGCTTGCCATTAGGAAGTACTTTTGTTGCACACCCGGATATGGTGCTGCCTGCATTGACCCCGATACAAAGTGCCCCACCAACGCCGAGGTCAACATCCAAGCCATCGCTGCCTGCCCGCCCGCCCGAATATGCAAGGGGGGGGGAATTAAGTCACCCCCGAAAAGACGGCCTAGCCATTTTTGGGGGGCTCAAAAAAAAATAAGACCCGGCCTTATTATATGAGAAACACGGTAGAAACACACACACATGTGTACACACACACACACACACATACATATTCATTACTAATTGCTTTGAGCAAGAACTCAGTCCTCCCAGAAATATAACCATTTAGAGAAGAATTCTGTTCTTCAGCTAATGTACAAGTCTAAAGTTAAATTGAATGAGCTTAATGTATCAATGAATATAGCTGTCACTCTCTGATCTAGAAAAGATATTTTTGTAAAGCAGAGCACCTTGTCAACAGAATAAAAGACTATGACGGGCTGATCCAACCGAAAGCCTATTTAAAAATCATTCCTGAAATTCCATGAAGCAATGCATTTAATAATAGATGGCAAGTGGAATAAAATTATCAATTCAAGTGAAAAAACAAAAACAAAATTATTCCCAAGTTATCAAATAATAGCGGCTAAGGAATAGAGGACACACTGCCCATTAAGCCAAGCTTTGTTCTTCAAGCTATTTGTTCTTTGTTCTTCAAGCTAGAATTGGCCTTATGACTTCACTGACTTCAATAGGAATACTTGCAAGAAGCAATATTTGCAATATTTGGCAAATGGAGGTGGGAAAACGACATTCCCCCACCACCCGCTGAATGCAAGATAGGTTAACTAACTTTTAGGAACTCCATTTCCACAAAGTTTGCAAGCCTTGGAACTTAATTCTGTAGCACTGAAAAGTATTCCAGTGAGTCTCGGCTTTTATGTACGAATAATTGGATAAACCAGCTTACATAAATATCATTCTGAAGAATTGGCTCAAGCCTGGAGAATTCAGTGAATCAGGATTTTGCAGAACATCCTGCTAATTACATTCTCTACCATACCATCTTCCTGCCATAATGCAACAGTGTTAGGCATTGCCATCTAACAATTCAGAGTGACTAGACCTGTCTCTGGTTTACATTTAAACGGTGCAGGGAGGTAAAGTGTGGCCTTCAATATATCTTTCTGAAATTATCTGCTGTTCACATATGGATGGAGAGCAGGTTGTGTTGCTCCAGAAGCACTAATTTTACATTCTTCCTTAAGGCAACTGATTTGGTATCCATGGCTTTAAAAGATTCATTTAGACCAAAAAAAAAAAAGCACCTTTTCAAAAATTCTGTGCTCTTTCAGAAAATCTGAAATGTTTTCCCTCTGACAGTCTTTATTAGTTTTGCGATCAAGCAGAAAATCAAATCTTGCTTTGCAACACCCCATTCCACTTCCCTCCTGTTTGGCTCGGAAGGTTATCACATTATAGCTTATGTTGAAGCAAAGGAAACCAACGAGTGAAAAAGAGGTTTAAGTCTTCACCGTCAATGTGATTTGTACCACTGCTCATAGCCCAAGCAGACCAGCAAATCACAGGAGAGATGAGCATTCAATTTCCCACTGTGTATTTTATTGATTGTTTTTGAACAAAAAGTAAATCTAGATCTTACAATACATTTCTGAGTGACATCCAATAAGAAGGTAATTGGGGGCTCCTTGACGTTTAATGCTAACATTTAATAAAATGACTTTTTTTCTCCTCTTCCTGAAAAAAGAAAAGATGGGTAGAAAGGAATGGAATTCAATGTAGAACAAGTACCCTCTCCAGAACTGGACATTCATAAAAAATTCCGAGCCTCAAAATTGTTACATTTTCTATATTTTGTAATGGCATCAGGGGCAGGATGTCAATGTTTCACTTTGTCCCATAAACCTAAGCTATGCCTATTAAAACAATTACTACCCACCTGCCTTCAGCCGAGGACCTGTGTACTGCACGAGTCAAAAAGAGGGCTGTGAAAATATTTACAGACCCCTCACATCCCAGACATAAACTGTTTCAACTCCTACCCTCAAAACGATACTATAGAGCACTGCACATCAGAACAACTAGACACAAGGACAGTTTTTTCCCAAACGCCATCACTCTGCTAAACAAATAATTCCCTCAACACTGTTCAACTATTACAAAGTCTGCACTACTATTAATTTTCTCATCACTCCTTATCACCCATCCCCTCCCACTTGTAACTGTATGACTGTAACTTTGTCGCTTGTATCCATACAATTTATATGGACTGTTTCCTAGTATGATTTGATTGCTTATTGTACCCTATGATTATCATTAAGTTTTGTACCTTATGATTCTTGACAAACGTATCTTTTCTTTTATGTACACTGAGAGCATACTCACCAAGATAAATTCCTTGTGTGTCCAACCACACTTGGCCAATAAAGAATTCTATTTTATTTTATTATAGGTACTCCTTGGCTTACAATAGTTTGTTTAATAACTGTTAACAGCACTGAAAAAAGTGCCTCATGACCAATTTTCCACACTTAGTACAACCATTGCAGCGTCCCCATGGAGACCTGACCAAAATTCTGCTACTTGGCAACTGACTCATATTTATGACGGTTGCTGTTCCCTGAGTTCCTGTGAACTTTCCAACAAGCAAAAGTCAATGGGGAAGCCAGACTCATTTTAACAACCATGTTCCTAACTTAACAACAGCAGCCATTCGCTTAGCAACTTTGGAAAGAAAGGTCGTAAAATGGGACAAAACTCACTTAACATTTGTCTCGCTTAGCAACAAAAATGTTGGGCTCAGTTATGGTCATAAGTCAAGGACTACCACTACTGCTGTAAATAACCATGACTAAATTTGAATTTGAATTTTGAATTTTACCTTTATTGTCATTGCATTCCACGAATACAATGAAATTTGAAAGCTACTCCAGCACAGTGTCCCAAACACCACATCACAATCACACTACAACTATTTAAAAATTAAAATAATTAAAATAATAATAATAATTAAAAACCTAGTCTAAGACCTAAACTAAAACATTTAGTAAGTTAAATGGTTTTAAAATGCCACTATATCCATAGGACTAGATCACAAATGCGCTGTTTGATTCAAGACAATTATTGCCTTGGAAAAGAAACTGTTTCTCAGTCTATTAGTCCTCATTTTAAGACACCTATAATGTCTCCCTGATGGTAACAATTCGAAATATGAATGTCCAGGATGAGAATGGTCTGTGGAGATTTTTAATGTTCTAGAGAGGAGTCTGGTCTTCGCAATCTCTTCCAAAGAAGAAAGAGAGCAACCGATGAATTTTTGTGCTGTGTTTATAACTCTCTGGAGCATCTTCTTATCAACTACAGAGCATCCAGCATACCACACCACTATACAGTATGCCAAAATGCTCTCAATGGAAGAACGGTAAAAAGTAACCAGAACTTCTCACCCAGATCATTCTTTTTCAGCAGCCTCAGAAAGTGCAGGTGCTATTGGGCCTTCTTTGCAGTGGCCATAGTGTGGACCGACCAAGTAAGGTTGTTGGAAATATGAGTTCCTAGAAATTACATACAGGTCTCAAATTCTGACCTTTAAGCAGTATTTCCAGCTTTTGATCAACCCTTCCATAATCATCCCTTTGACAAAGGTTTCATAGCATTTAGGCCTATGTCATGAAAAATCTCACCTTGTGATTTTTACCACAGATCAAAACTAACAGAAATAGAAACAGGAACACTCAAATTGTTTTGTTCTGTGCTTTCTCTTCTTTTTCTAAAAGTTTGCAACCTTTAATTGTAGCTCCATGTGCATACGTAATGAGTAGGATGAGTAAGATAATGTCTATCTGTTTGGGCAGATGGTTACATCTAACTGAGCTTGGTTAATCTCGGAAGCCAAGTCTGATCAACTCTGATTACCAAAGCACTATTAGAAATGAAATGAGACACAAAAGACCAGTATTTCCCAGGCAAAAGTGAAGCAGACTGTTACCCAGTCCTCATTCTGAGACCTTGATGAAAATCACCACATATCCATTAACTAGAAAGACAGGAGAAAAAAGCCTGGAATATAAAGCCTGTAACATTGAATATACAGTTGAAAAGATTGGGTTGATATAAACTGCAACAGGCAAATGTTTTGTTGGAGTTGGCTTCTTTCTTGCCTGCAACAAAGTAATCTACTACTGTAATTGAGTCATGTCTGAGAATCCACCCACCAAGTAAACCAATTCCAGAATAAGGTGTGGGGAATCAGAAGAACCTAGAGTTAGAGCTGTGACAAGCTGAAAGGTGACAAGTATTTGGAGGGAGGCCATCTGGAATTCCAGGACTGCTGATTAAGACTGGAAATTGAGGGAAACTGTTGGGAATGAATAATACCAATAAAGTTATCTTGAGCTTGAAGTCAAGTGCAGGGTTCTGGCCCTGCACTTCTGATTGGCTGTTAATAACAAGATTGGATTGGTCCATTCAGGAGCATCTGATTGGCCATTAACAGGCCATTCCCATTGGTTAACGGAGCTAGCGCTCCAGGTTTGCTATTGGTTGAATAGTTAATAAGTTGCCAATAAGGAAGGATATAGCAGCCCTCCAGTTTGAGCTGTCACAATATGTAAATAGTTTGAAGTTCACTGTTTCTACCGGCTCGTCTCCATCATACGCACCCATGCTCCAGACTTAACACTGGCGACGAGGATGGGATTGGATGACATCAGAGCCAACTAAGACAACTAAGCACGTGGCTGAAGCGCACAACGGCAGAATCATGTCCAGCGGCGTAGTACCACCCGCTCCATTCAATCCAGCTCAAGAGGACTGGGAGTCCTACATGGATCGTTTTCAAATGTTTTTGGAAACGAATAATCTGAAGGATGCCACACCCGGGAAGAAACGGGCGGTATTCCTAACACACTGCGGCCCGACGGTATTCAAAATGGCTAAGGCATTAGCGAAACCGGCAGAAGCGAAGGCCATGGACTGGGACGTCCTCGAACCGCTACTACGGGCCCACTATGCACCAACCGTTCCAACGCTTGTAAGACGACACGAGTTCTATCAAAGAAACCAGCGGAAAGGAGAAAGCGTCGCTGATTTTGTTGCAGACCTCCGGAACTTGGGAGGTCTTTGCGATTTCACCGACCTAGAGGAGGCCTTGAGAGACCGAGTAGTCCTCGGGCTAGACGCTCTAAACGTATAGAGCAAAATAATGGCAAAGGGCGACATCACACTTAAAGACGCCATAGCTAAAACTACAGCAGCGGAGACGACCAAGAAGTTGGCTGCCCAACTACGCCAAAATCGCGCTCCAGCACACCCACCGGCCGGCGAAGTTTCACCTAACGCAAAAGGGCAGCTGCAGAGGGCCCACCATGAGGACCTTTCATCGTCGTCAGACAGCGACGGAGAAGAGGTCCATCACCTGCGGTCCGATCGGGAATGATACCCGAAGTCCCAGCAACCGTGCGCTGGCTGTGGGGCCAACCATTACCGCTCCGACTGCAAATTTGGCGACATGCTCTGCCACGAGTGCAGGAAATGAGGCCACATCAGACGGGTCTGCAGAAGCCTCCTCGGACCCAGCCAGACCTCGAAAGGAACCAATCTCCGCCAATCGACAGGGAATCGCCCTGTAAGGCGAGAACCAGTAAACCACTCCTACAGAAACTGACCCGTGAATCGTCCAGCGAGATGGGAAGAGGCCCACCAAATACTCACTATTGGCCATGCCTCTTCGCTAGATGCTAAGAAAATTCGGGTCAACGTGAACATTGAAAATTGGCCTTGCCAAATGGAAGTTGACTCGGGATCGTCTCTTTCAATGGTCTCATGGAAGACCCTCAAGCAACTCATCCCCACTATCTGGCGCCAAGACCTTCAATTCCAACGGCTCATGCTAAAGGACTACCAGGGGAACCGAATTCCAGTCGCAGGATCCAGTCGAGTCCGGGTTGCATTCAAGAACCGCATGGCGTACTTACCCCTAACGGTGATCGATAAGGACCGGCCTAGTCTTTTAGGCCTGCAATGGTTCACACCACTCGGCATTGAAGTGGCTGGCATTAACCGAATCGGCAGCAGTGACTGGGAAGAAGACCTCGCCCACGAATTTAGGGACATCTTCAAGGAAAAGCTAGGCGAGTACAAGGGGACCCCGATATCCTTTAGCCTTAATCCAAAGATAGCTCCCATCCACCTTAAGCCTCGTCGAGTTCCGTTCGCTCTAAAGCCAAAAATCGACGAGCAGCTTGATAAGTTGATTGCCCAGGGAGTGTTAAAGCCAGCTGACCGCTCCCCATGGGATACGCCGATTGTGACACCAATTAAGCCGGACGGCTCCATTAGAATTTGTGGGGACTACCGAGCCACCCTAAACCACGCCCTGCAACAGAACCCATATCCGGTGCCGGTGGTACAATACCTCCTCCATTCCCTGGGGGGCAGAAAAGTCTTCGCTAAACTAGACTTAGCTCAGGCTTATTAGCAACTGCCGGTTGACGAAAAAACGGCACAGGCACAGACTATCGTAACACACCGAGGTGCCTTTAAGTGTACGCGGCTTCAATTCGGAGTCAGTGTGGCCCCAGGGATCTTTCAGAGCCTAATGGAGAGACTATTGCAGGGGATCAAAGGCGTTGTCCCCTATTTTGATGATGTGCTCATTGCCGACCCCACTCCAAAAATCTTACGGGAGCGTTTAAGACTGGTATTATGAAAATTCCAGGAAGCAGGCTTGAAAGTCAAAAAAAATAAGTGCAAACTGTGTACCGATCATATTGATTTTTTAGGGTACTTAATTGACAGTCAGGGTATTCACCCTACCGATAGCAAATTGAGAGCAATAAAAAATGCTCCCAGACCCCAGAACAAGACTGACCTCCAGGCGTTCTTAGGTCTCATCAATTTTTATAATGTATTCTTGCCACACAAGGCGACTGTCGCTGAACCTTTACATCGTCTATTAGATAAAAAATCGATTTGGGTATGGGATCACAAAGAAGAGCAGGCGTTCCGTAATGTGAAAAAACTACTGACTTCGGACGCCGTACTAATGCAGTACAATGAGACTTTGCCAATAAACATTACATGTGATGCATTGCCTTTTGGAGTGGGCGCCATTTTGAGCCATGTGTTACCTAACGGTAACGAAGCCCCTGTTGCTTACTTCTCAAAGACGCTCTCGAAAACCAAGCGAAATTACGGCCAGATCGATAAAGAAGCCCTGGCGATTGTATCAGCTGTTAAAAGATTTCATGAGTATGTGTACGGCCGGGTTTTCACCATTGTAACTGACCACAAACCATTGCTGGGGATCATCGCTGGGGACAAGCCAACTCCCTACATACTTTCTCCCAGAATGACCCGCTGGTCAGAATTCTTGGCTGCCTACAATTATCGGCTACAATATCGTCCCAGTAAAGCCATTCCCTACACCGACGCGCTGAGCTGTACACCGCTCCCTGAAACTATCAACGATCCTGCACCAACGATGACAGCGTTGCAGATCGAGACACTCCACACGCCGCTATTAACTGCCCATGACATCACGAGAGAAACAAAATGCAACCCCATCTTAGCACGAGTCCTCACATGGGTGGAACGCGGATGGCCATTGGACCAAGTACCAGACGACTTTGCACCATTCAAAAGTCGTCAAACAGAGTTGTTCTCGCAGAAGGGCTGTGTCATCTGGGGTGATAGAGTCGTTATTCCAGAACGACTCCAACAGACATTACTAAGAACCTTGAACGATGGCCACCCTGGCATCGTGCGCATGAAGGGCCTCATACGAAGCTACGCGTGGTGGCCAGGCATCGACAGACAAATCGAATCATGGGTTAAAACTTGCAGGAGATGCTAAGAAGTAAGCAACGCTTCACCAAAGGCAACCCCAATCGAATGGGAGACGCCGCAGGGACCCTGGTCCTGCATCCATCTGGACTTTGCCGGGCCGACCAAAGGCCACACGTTTGCTAACCGTCGATGCCTACTCGAATTGGCTCAAGATTCACCGAATGAACAACACAACCACTGACGTGGTCATCAAAAGACTGGAAAGACTGTTTGCAACCCACGGATTACCAGACATTCTGGTATCCGACAACGGGCCCCAGTTTACCGCGCTGTCTTTTGAGCAGTACCTGGCTGACCGCGGTATCCGACATGCGCTCACTTCACCTGTACACCCTGCTGCCAATGGTAGGGCTGAGCGCATGGTACAATTCGTCAAAAAGACTCCCCAAAAGATTGACTACAACAACATCGACGAGAAAATCAACCGGATCCTTTTCCTACAGCACATCACACCTCACAGCGTCACCAACAAAACTCCCGCCAAGCTGCTAATGGGATGAAAACTCGGCTCCCACCTCGATCAGTTACACCCAGCCTACAAACCGGAAAAGCCACTCGGATCCAGCGGCCGATGCCGTACCTTCCAGGTAGGCGATTTAGTATTCGCTAAAAACTTATCGGGCGATCCGCTGTGGGTAGAGGCGACCGTAATCTGCGTAACCGGCCCAAGATCATACCTCGTTCAGTGCCCTGACGACAGACTTTGGAAGCGCCACCTAGATCAACTACGATCGTGGCTACCGTCGCGCACTTCCGAACTCCCTTATGACCAAACTGAGGGAGGGGAGATACAGAGGAAAGCGAATTGCAATTAGAGGGAAACCTTTTTGAAGAAACCAATAATGGGACTGAAACGCAGGAACAGGAACCAGGGACCGGAGTGAGTTCACCTCAGGGAGTGGCCAGTGATATTGGTGACAACGGGAATGCGAACTCGGAACCAGAGGCACCCCTACCGATAAACAACGATCTACCTCAGCAGAAGTGCAGCCAACTGCCAGGCACTTTGCGAAAATCGAAAAGACTAACAAAACAGCCGTCCTACCTTAAGGACTATGTAACCGCGACCCATGGCCAGAAGCCGGGGGAAAGGGGTGTTGTGAATGAATAATACCAATAAAGTTATCTTGAGCTTGAAGTCAAGTGCAGGGTTCTGGCCCTGCACTTCTGATTGGCTGTTAATGGCAGGATCGGATTGGTCCGTTCAGGAGAATCTGATTGGCCATTAACAGGCCATTCCCATTGGTTAACGGAGCTAGCGCTCCAGGATTGCTATTGGTTGAATAGTTAATAAGTTGCCTATATAAGGAAGGCTATAGCAGCCCTCCAGTTTGAGCTGTCACAATATGTAAATAAAGAGTTTGAAGTTCACTGTTTCTACCGGCTCGTCTCCATCATTCGCACCCATGCTCCAGACTTAACAGAAACAAAGCCACGCAATGGAAAACCACGACCATTCCCAGCTATGAAAACAGACTTTGCTAATTGTATTAATTATATTTTATAAACTGTCTTGATTTTAGAGCCTTGCTGACCTATTTCTTACCCATGTGTCACAGAGTTCAATCAGCAGATTTTCCTTTCCCATATGTCGAACCTACATAATTCAAAAGCGTAAGAGTCACTCAGTTATCTGAGATAGCAGCACTGAGATGGGGAGAAATTCCAGAGAAAGTCAGCAAGTGTACATTGGAAATTATGCAGTGTAGTTTACAGATGCTCTTCTAATTCTATTTGCCAATTTTATCTGACAAGCTATTGATCAAGTTGTTATTCAGGGCATAGAAACACTCGGGGCTATTTTTATTGGTCAACTGGCAACTAACAAAGCCCTATTTAACTTGCAGTACCTAAAAAAAAAAATCCCATATAGCATTTTCATAATTTTAGTTTCCAAGCTCTTAATATTTGGTTTAGGTATAAATACAATTTACTTGATTTCTTTATTTTTTTTAAACAAATTTTTATTAATTTTAAAGATAAAACAACACATCATTAACCATTAAATACATAAACACATAAAACCTCTCAACATTGTAAATCCTTACAAGTCAAACAAAACATTATTTTTATACAGCATAATTCCAATTTATCCCATCTCCATATGGACACACAAATATCTTTCAGCAAATTTCTCATTATTTCTCTTTACTCCTATTCAATTTCATTTCTCTTCCATATTTATCCATTTTATAGTCATCATATTCTTTTCTTTCTGGCTTGTTTAAATTATTCTCATCTAACATTCCTCCAAGGTTTTATTGATTCTTTTTTCCTTTTTTTTATAAAAAACAAATTTTGTTAGTTTTACCATAAACACAATACACAAACATACAAACACAAAACATAAACAAAACTAAAAGATCTTTTCTGAAGGTTGTCTGTTCCCGGGTTAAAACTCTTCACACAGACACAAATTCAAACATCATATTCAACCCATATCTCCTTCCATATCTTATTATCATTTTCTTTTTTATATATATATATATAAACCATTTTTATCAGTTTTATAAAAACAATGCACAAAGAATCAAGGCATAGCAGCTTATAAATTCTTTTCTAAGAAAAAATAATAATAAAAGATCAATAAGGCATAACATTTCCAGATTATAATATCAATATTTCATGTAATATTAACTTCATATCTTGTCCCTACTTCTCCTTTCCATCCAAATTATTTATTAATTAAAATTTTATTGCCTTTTATCAATATACAAAATCCAAAAAAAAAAAAAAGCATATATATCCTTCCATATCTTATTACCATTTTCAACAACATTCTTTGTCTGTTCTATTTCCAATTATCCATTCATCTTTTTTTTTCTTTTACTATACTTCTCCTGTACACCAATTGGAGTAACATCTATAACTCATTACCCTAACTTAGAAATACTACATATAGCAATCTTTCTTGGGATTCTGTTTAAAAGATTCTAAAATTACATAATAAATTTTATATTCTAAATATACATATAAAAACACACTCTTATATACCCTCCAGAATCCCTCTTTTAATCTAAATTAAATTCACCCATTGTCTCTAAATAAACTTTTTTTCTTTAGGTCTTGCTTCCCCCCATTAAGGCTTCTCCTCCCCCCCTTTCTCTCTTGCTTATTCTTCTCCTTGCCCTTTCTACCCCTTTGCTTTTTCCCTTCACTTTTCTTACTCCTTTTCCTTTGCTTTCTAACCTTGCCTCCATCTTTTCGCTCATTTTTCTCTCTTTTGGTTGTTTTTATAATTCTTAAAATCCCCTTTTTCTTATCCTTTTTCTCCTCCTCTCCGGAAGGGACCCATTGTTCATCAAAGATGGCTTCTTCTTCCTCTTCTTCCTTGTCCCAGTCCTTCTGCTGCGTAATCAACTTTTCAACAGAACATAACGCCATTTCTAAGAATTGAAACAAAGCGCCCAAAGTATCTTCTTTTTTATATTTTTGATATTCAATCTCTAGTTCATCCACAAATGATGCCATTATAAAAAGGGAAACTTTTTCCAAAACAACCACAAGTATTTTTAATCAAAGACAATCAAAAGCAATTAAAAAAAAAAAGTTCCAAAAGTTAATACTTTTCTTCCTTCTTCTCTTTCTCTTTCTGAATTAATTTTTATTCAAAGAGGTCCAATTACCATATATCTTCCTTTGGGATCCACAAAGACGTTCTAGACAATCTCCTCCTTTTTCAGCTTCTGCTCCAATTTTTTTTCTCCCTTCCCACTTGCAATGACAATTTTAAATAATCAGAAATCCATACCTCCAGCAAAGATTTTCCAATTTCTTAAATTTTTCAATGTCCAAAAATCCCTTTGTCTCTTAGCTTCAACTTTCAAAGCAATCCACTTTCAATGTCTAATATATCCAAATATTTCTGCTATTTCCGTGGGGTGGGAGAGTAAAAAAAAAAAAAGTTCCCTTTAACAGCTTCTCCGCCGCTTTTCGCTCTTCTTAGGGATACAATGTATCCTCCAGCAATTCAAGCAGCTCAATTCCAGGCAATTTAAAAGGTGTTACTTGACCCGGCTCAGACAGAACTTTCACTCTTCACACTTCCTCCAGCACAGTTCTTACCCGGTTGCTGGCTTCTTCGTGGCGGCCATTGCTGACCGCCGCTCCACCGCCTTGGGAAAAAGGGGTTTTCCCGGAGAAGGGGGGGGTCTGCGACACCCCCACCTCCCTATCCGACTCCCCTCTCTCTTCAGCTGTCCCTACAGGGCAGCCATATCCCCCTGACCCATCTGGATCGGGGGTACCTCAACGGCTAGCACAGCAGGAATCGCGAGCTGTCGCGAATTCCTGCTGCCCCGAAGCCACGCGAAACCGGAAGCCAATTTACTTGATTTCTTTATACACAGTTACTTGCACGTTAAATGTGTAGTTGATAAAATATGAACTTGTGGTTCATTCACATATACAAGTAGTCATCTCAAACTTGTTCCTATAATTTATAAATGAATTAACTCTATGATATCTAAGCATCACAGGAAGGTAGAATAAGGAAAACAAAATTAGAGTATGGTAAAGACAAAGTCCAAAAACATCTCTTTCTTTACAGTGTCATCATCACTGTCTGTATAACCTACTTCAGGGGTGTTAAACTCAATTTCAATGAGGGCTGCATCAGAGTTGTGTTTGACCTCAGGGGGTCAGGGGGCGTGGCCAGGGGGCATGGCAAGCTTGACATCATTTGTGTTGGGGGCATTTGTGGCCCGAGTGCTCTGTCAGCAAAAATT
This sequence comes from Hydrophis major, assembly GCA_033807585.1. Taxonomy (NCBI): domain Eukaryota; kingdom Metazoa; phylum Chordata; class Lepidosauria; order Squamata; family Elapidae; genus Hydrophis; species Hydrophis major. The sequence continues at coordinate 82,177,249 of CM066328.1, read as the reverse complement.
GGTTCCCAAGTTCTGTTTTCAGCTGGGACAGCCTCCTGCAATCCCCTGACAATGAAAACGGAACTTGGGAGGGCTGTGCATGGCCCTTGTGACCTCTGTTTTTGACTGGAATGGCCTCCCTCTGCCAGGATCCAACCTGGGGGCCTTGAATTTGACACCCCTGAGTTTGACACCCCACATATTGGTATGGTATGGTTCATACCAAAAGCATGCTTCTGTTCAGAACACAAAATCTATTATTATCATTAGCTACTATTGTGCCATATGGTTTAAGAATGATTACAAAGTAATTGTGCTTCTTAAGTTACACATTAGAGGTAGTCCTTGACTTATGACCACAATGGAGTCCAAAATTTATTTTCTTAAGTGAAACATTTGTTAAGTGAGTTTTGCCCCATTTTACAACTTTTCTTGCCACATTTGTTAAGTGAATCACCGCAGTTGTTAAATTAGTAACATGGCTGTGAAATGAATCTTGGTGTCATACCCCTGGTGGAGACTGACTCTGAGGGAGAGGAGGAACAGCTGACAGGGAGTGGAAGTGTGGCTCCAAAGGTTGTGGAGGAGGCTGGGGAAATGCAGAGATTGGCTGAGCAGTCAGAGGAGGACCCAGGCCCATCCCCTATCCATCCTAGGGTACACAGGGAGGAGAGGATAAGGGAGAGACGTGTCTCCTTGGGAGGAGAGGGCCTTGATCCTCTTCATGGGCTGCAGGTGTGAGAACTGCATAAGAGTTTGGACCTGCATACTGGCAAATGCTGGAAACAAAGCGGGTTTTATTTTGGTCTGAAGCAGGGATGAGCAACTATGGCCCTTTTATGAATTATGGACTTCAACTCCCAGAATTCCTGAGCAAGCCATTCTAGTTCAGGAATTTTGGGAGTTGAAGTCCACAAGTCATAAAAGGGCCATAGTTGCCCATCTCTGGTCTAAAGTTATCTTGGTTGGAATCCTTCCAACAGACAGTGCCTTGTTATCCCTTTGAATTTGGTAAATACTTCTCCTGTTCCGTTGGGAAATTTCATCATTGTAGTTTGTTTGGTTTTTCATTTCACCTCTATCTGCTCATTTAGTTCGGACGGTTTTGCTTTCTTTTGAAGACTATTTTTCAGAGGTGGTATTCAACTGGTTTGCACCTACTTGGGTGAACCAGTAGCGGTTATTTGGCATGGGTTGCCGAACCGGTGGAATCCCTGGCTGGCCACGCCCCAACCCAGTCACCCGGTCGCTCACTTGCAATCGCTCTCCTAGCTTTCCGTTCCCCACATCCTCTTTCTCCCCAGGGGAAAGGAAGAAAGGCATGGATGCTGCAAGTATCGCTTTCCCCGTGTGAGTTAAAGTGCCTGGAGTGAAAAAGAGTGCGGTCTGACAGAGAGGGTGGGGGTGAATCGAGCCCTGGAGCACTTTTGCAACGTAAAAGAAATGCATTTTGGAAGCAGGTCCTTTAAAAACTTCTCCAAGGATTTCCCATGGACGCTGCAAGTATCGCTTTCCCCTTGTGAGTTAAAGTGCTGGAGTGAGAAGGAGGGTGGTCTGACAGGGGGGGTGGGATTGGAGAAATTTAAAGGAGCTGCTTCCAAAATGCTTGTCTGTTAAGTGCTCTGTGTGTGTGTGTGTGAGAAAGAGAGAGAGAGAGAGACAGAGAGACAGAAAGACAAAAAAACAGAAAGAAAGAAAGAAAGAAAGAAAGAAAGAAAGAAAGAAAGAAAGAAAGAAAGAAAGAAAGAAAGAAAGAAAGAAAGAATAGGAAGAGAGAGAGAGAGAGAGATAAAACTCTGTGCTTTTATTTTTAATTGTTCCATTATTTATCATGTATTAATATTTTACACTGTCCCTACACCTAAAGTGATTTTTCTGCCTTTCTTTTGCCCAGGGCTACGACATATTTTTCAGGGTTTACATGCATTCAATGTCAATCGTCCAGAGCATAAAATACACATGTGTTTAACAAGAGTTGAAAGGGACCTTGGAGGTCTTCTAGTCCAACCTCCAGTTCAGGCAAGAAAACTGAGGATGCCAAACTCTGAGTAGAAATCCTGGGAAAGGTGTCAGAATAATACTTAGAAGGGACCTTGGGGTGAACCCTATACCATTTCAGAGAAATGGCTGTCCAGTCTTGTCTTAAAAACTTCCAGTGATTGAGCACCCAGAATTTCTGGAGACAGGCAGTTCCACTGGTTAATTGTTCTCACTCAAAGGAAGTTTCTTCTTAGTTTTAGGTTGCTTCTCTCTGTTCAGTTTCCATCCATTGCTTCTTGTTTGCATTCTGCTTCTTTGGAAAATACATTGTCCACCTTTCTTTGGGGCAGCCCCTTAAAAGCCTGTTGCCTATCACACTCTTGAGTAAAGTATGTGAGGCATTTCCTCCTTTCAGTGGTCCGTGAAAGTACATCTATCGTATGCAGATAATAAAGTCAAAAAAGATGAACAACATTTTTACAGAACTAAGTTGAGGCTGGGTGACAAGGAATGGCTGGGAGGGGAGGGCCAGGTGAGGCACCCCTTGATGTGAGTGAGATTGAGTAGGCCACGCCGACCCAGTCACATGACCACTAGGCCACACCCACCCAGTCACATGACCACTAAGCCACACTCACCAAATAAGCCACACCCACAGAACCGGTAGTAAAAATAACTGAATTCCACCACTGCTATTTTTGAGTACGTTTTATCTCCAACTGAGTATTATTGAACAATGGGGCCAAGTTGGAAGCATTAAAGGACATTTATTTACTTTTTGGATTTTGTTACATTTGTGTTACACTCTGGGTCATCACACTTGGCTTCCCCATTGACTTTGCTTGTCCAAAGGTCACAAAAGGGGATCATGTGACTTTGGGACACAGCAACCGTCACAAACGCAAACCACTTGCCAGGCATCTGAATTTTGATCACGCGACCCTGGAGATGCTGCAAAGTTCATAACTATGAAAATGGGTCCTAAGTCACATTTTTCAGAACCGTTATAACAGTCACTAAATGAACTGTTGTTAAGTCGAGGACACTTTTTTTACAAAAGGGTAAAAGAAAACCTCTTTTGGCTGGTATAATTTTAGGTAGTCTCACCATTTTTCACTGGAACAGCACGACATGCCAGTATATTGGAATTACAGGCTAGAGTAATTAAGAATATATATGTTGCATCCATAGAAATCAGCCAGTCTAGTCAGATATTGCATTGGACTGCAAACATATGGAAGAATATAGACTTCAGCTCACATAGTCTGGAATCATCCCACTGCAACTATAGAATTATTTAGGAATAAGTTAATTAAGGAGCAGAGCCAAAATGGAATAAACTACTGCTATGGGGCGGGTAAAGCCAGCCAGGTCCCATGTATGTTAGTTCAAAATACATTCAAAAAGATTTTATATTCTATTGGGATAAGAATTGTTTCTTAAAGGAAAATAGGATGGTTAACAAAGACAGACTGAATTCATATATGATATTAAGCCATGGTTTATTCAACAGTTTGCCGAGTTCCCACAGCATGCTAAACTAAAATTACAGTAACAAACCACATTATGGCTTTATGCCCTGTGTGAATCCAACCACAGAGAATTTCTGGGATGACTTTGGCTCAGCTGATTAATAACAGGCTTAGCAATGTAATTTCTCAAGGGACCATTCTCATTCATCACCAAGAACAAGTCTGCAATATGGAAAAACCACTTCACCTTCTAAATGTTGTACTTCCATCCACTGAAATTGATAGAACAAGCTAGTTCAAGCTAATTTAACACGATATCAGGGGGAAATTCTTTGTGGATTTCTGTTAAAAAATTTTTTTTTTTAAAGACCAATGCTACAATCCATTAAACAGAGTCTGGTAAGCATTCTTCAAATTCTGCCCCATGACTGTGAAATGGGGGCCTTGCTATGGAATTTACAAATATGCATAAAATGACTAAGTTATTCTTGTATCCTTTGAACATTATCTTCCTCCAGTCCTATTAATTGCTGGGGAAAGGGAAGGAATAAGTTCCAGAAGTACAGGATATGTAGAACCCATTTTCCACTGTAACCACTGTATGATATTCTATCCATTCATATAAATTCAGAGACAATGAAATATCCAAATGTAGAGAAAACAAATTTATGAAACGTTATAGCAACGCTAGAGTTTTTCATGCAATCCACATAAAGCAAGATAACCTAGAATCTCTGATTCTCCAGGCTAGCAACATGACAGTATTTCCCTAGATCACAGCATTCTTCTTCAGCTCATGTTCAATGTCCATCTCCTCCTCACATAAGTAGCTACTGTATATTTATCTAATGTTTCCCTAGAAGCAGTGGTGGGATTCAAAAAATTTTTACTACCAGTTCTGTGGGCATGGCTTGGTGGACGTGGCAGGATACTGTAAAATCTCCATTCCCACCCCATTCCTGGGGGAAGGTTACTGCAAAATCCCATTCCCTCCCCACCCCACTAACCTGCTTTCCAGCTCTCTTCTCCTGTGCAGGGCAACAAAAGAAGACCCAGCCAATCAGCTGGGACTCAGGAGGCAGAGAATAGATGGGGGCAAGTCCAGTCAGAGGTGGGATTTGCCAGTTCTCTGAACTACACAAAATTTACGCTAATGGTTCTCCAGAACTGGTCAAAACCTGTTGAATACCACTTCTGCGAAGGTTAAATCTATAAGGAGTGTAGACTTTCATTGATTATGAGGATTTGGGTTCTGAAGCAGATCATCATTACCGCAGGTCAATGCTATTTGATTTCTGCTCCACTTAGTGTAGCTTTGACAGTCTCAAACATGTGGGCTGTTTAGGAACCAAATGCACTTTTCCCAAACACCCTCTCGCATACAGCCCTGCCATTTCATTTTAAAAACCCATGCTAAAATTGCTAACCCTGTAATTAGTCTGAGATATGGTTAGACTCTGAAAGAGAAGAGTATCAGTTTTCCACTGGAAAACCTAGAGTGTCCACAAATTAAGCATCTATCCTCCAAAGACAGCATGGTGAATTGGACAAGTTCAAAAGCCACAGAAAGCTAAAAATTAATTCGGAGGCTGGAGAGGGTCCTGGAAGATGTCTCACGATCTAAAATACTGAACATAGAACAACAGAGTTTGGATGGGACTTTGGAGGTCTTCTAGTTTGGAGGTCTTCTAGTTTGGAGGTCTTCTACTTTTAGGCTGCTTCTCTCCTTGGTTAGTTGCCAATCATTGTTTCTTGTCCTGTCCTCTAGTGCTTTGGAAAATAGTTTGACCCTCTCATCTTCGTGGGAGCCCTTCAAATCTTGGAACGCTGTTATCATATCTCCCCTAGTCCTTCTTTTCATTAGACTAGAGAAGATTGTCGAAGAGTTTATTGTAGGGCACAGTTGTGCTTCTCATGTTTTGCTTCAATTGCTGTACATGATGATTCAGCAGCTCCACCACGAGACATCTGTCTATTGTGACACTAAGAGTCTGATGGCTATATCACAGTATGGTCCACCACTCCTTGCAGAAAAGTATGCTGACATCAAATGTGCTTCCCCAATTAACAAGCCCTATCCTGCTATACTAATGGAGTTAGCAATTAAGGCCATCCTCGCTGTTTTAATGCAAGACAAATTAAATAGAGCGGATTGGTGATTTCCCCCAGTTTTGTTGCTCCTCCTACTGGGCTGGTTCTAGACATTTTGGCACTGTGGGCAAAGTCATATTCTGTTGCTCCCTATGATTATATTTAACTCTTAAGCAGACACTCCGATTACTGCTTTATTGGGCATAACTTTGGTAAGCTAATAGTCAATCTCTCAATACATTTTGTCTTGCTTCAGCAATATCTTCAGTTTCCTCAGGTCCGCTGTTGTACTTTCTTTTTTCATGTGGCTTACAAGGTCTGGTTACTATTACTGACCAACTTTCTGAGTGTTTTTCAAAGAGCACTAAAAGAAAAAGTTCTAAAGCAAGAAGGAGAGATGATCAACTTTTATACTCATATTGTGTATTTTGGAAATCTGTTCAAGGCTAGAGCCTCCTATAATTTGGTATCCTAGGTGACCGCTTTGAGTTAGTTCCTAGAATCTTGAAGCAGCTGACTCCTGCCAAGCATCACCTGCTGATTGGAAGAAAAAAAACACCAATCATTTTTCCCGATGTTGGATGGGCAAGTATAGGCATGTGCTTGGGAATGACCTGTTCATTATTTATTTATTTATTTCATTTATGTGCCACTCACTGTCAGCCCTGAAGCCATATTGGAACATCTTCAGGGCTGCCACAGCGAGGCCAGTGGAAGCTGTGGGAATGGGAGGGGGAAGATAGAGATAGCTGGGGATGTGTAGCCAAAATAATAAAACAATTTCTCCTGGGAACCAAGAATGTTCTCATCAGGTACTGGGAAGGTGTGGACTGAAACCAGCTGGAGTTGGGACTGTGACCTGGTTGGACTATGTGACTGATGTGTGACCTGTAGAAGCAAGGACTTTGGGCTTTAGTTTGGGTAGGGAAAACCTTAGGTCTTTCAGAGTTGGGTTTTCACCAGCTGTGCCAATATGACATTTCTAATAAATGTATACTTTGAGGAAACTCCAGGCCTCAGAGGTTTGATTGTGTTGTGCTTGTTACTTGTCTTAAAGTTGCCAAGTTTGGCGACCCCTGGGTTAGAGACACAGGTGACAGGTCAGTCAGGCCCCTTCTGAATTACTTCACTCACTCCTCTGAAAGACCAAAGACAGGTAGGGTAAAGTGGGAGAGAGCAATCATTGCACAAGCAAGCTCCACCCTCAGCTGTGCCTTCAAGGGAATGGTGGGGACAGCTGCTAATCTTATTCAGTCCTCATGGGCAGCGGCATCTGGAACTAGGCCATGGATGTCCCAGGGAGCTGGAACCAGGTAGTCAAAAAGGCACTTACCCACCACCAGCATCAAGGTAACAAAACAGTAAAAAGAACAGCCATGTAAAAACTGTTTTGACAAAGCCATGGAAAAGCTATTGGGCACTCAACAATGACAGAGGCAGCAATGCCAGCTGAAGATTGACTAGTGATGCAGCAAAGGACTAACTCTTTCTCTCCAGAGAGGATAGGCCTGTATTTTTAAACACAACTCTTGTACTCTTTCAAAGGGTCACAAAACTTGTACCTAAATAGCAAGTTTTATAAGGGACTCCGTGTTCCCGATAAACCTCTCAAAGGGCACTCAGGACAGATGTCTTTGTGGAAACCAGGTGTGAAATGTTTTCCTGCAGCACAAGCCACAAAACAGGGCCAGGAAGCAAAGCCTCCTTAACCAGAGGGAAGGAGTTCGACCTGTCAAGCCTAAATCAGCCAAGAAGAGCTAGACAGAATTCCCCCCCCCCGCCCCCCATGACTACTTCAGCAACCACAGAGCAAATATGGTGGTGAATAAATAAATAAGGAATAGCGAAGGAAGGAGAGGAAAATGATATTTTAAAACTGCAGCACCTAGTGACAACTTTAATTTGCTTCAGGTGTGAGCTGGGAAGGAGGCAAAGGCAGCATCGTGAGAATATGGTATTTAAAAAACCTACCACCATATTTATGAAGCAGTTAAGAGGATGCAAGGAGGAGTCCCAATGCTCCCCATTATTCTGCCTCCAGTTCAAATATTTTTCTTTCGTTAAAGCTGATCCTGCAACCTCCTTGTTACAATGGCATAAAAAGGTCATATTTGCAGGAGACAGCTGAATTGGTAATTTCTTCAACCAGCCAAGTGCTGGTCCTCCAGCAGCACTGTCCACACAGGGTGATCACAGCAGTCTTGTGCCAGCCATTATTCAGTTCTTCTAGCCCTTTCACAAAAGGGAAACACCATAAGACGATTCTGGTTTCTATTCCTTTTCCCATCCACTCTCACTTCCTACACTTACAGAATGGGTAGATATAAAAGAGAGATAGAAGTAGACTTCCTAAGAAAACTCTTATTTACTAGAGCCTCTTTCGATTTCATCTCTGTTAGTGATTCAGGAAGGACAGTTAACTCTCTTGTGAATAATCCACACCATACACTTGACCAGAAGATGATAATTTAGCCCTAAACAATTCTCAGCATCACTGGTACAGGTTAAGTGAGTTAGTGTGTGCTTGCACAACACATGTTGACCCCAGCATATCATGCAAAGGTTACCAAGTGGTTTTTATTAATTTCTTGGACCCATATAACACTAATGTTATATGACCTAAGTGCCAGAGCTCATTGCAACAGCATTGCCAAAAAGGCATTAAGAGTTGCAAATCTAATCTTACAAAGCTTTTCCTCCAGAAATATAGAATTGCTAACAAGAGCATATAAAACCTTTGCTAGACCAATACTCAAATACAGCTCATCTGTCTGGGATCTGCACTGTATATCGGACATTAATACAATTGAGCGAGTCCAGAAGTATTTCACGAGAAGAGTTCTACACTTCTCTGCTTGCAACAGAATACCCTATATCACCAGGCTTGAAATTTTGGGCTTGGACAAACTTGAACGACACTGCCTATGGTTGGACTTAAGCGTAGTACACAAAATTATCTGCTACAATGTCCTACCAGTCAATGACTACTTCAGCTTCAACTGCAACAATACAAGAGCACACAACAGATACAAACTCAATGTAAACTGCTCCAAACTTGATTGCAAAAAATACGACTTCAGCAACAGAGTGGTCAACGCCTGGAATGCAGTGCCTGACTCTGTTGTTACAACCTCTAACCCCCACTCCTTTAACCTTAAACTATCCACTATTGACCTCATCCCATTCCTAAGAGGTCTGTAAGGGGCGTGCTTAAAAGCACCATCGTGCCTACCATCCCTGTCCTATTGTTTCCATTCATTCGTACTTATTTCCTGTATTCATACTCATGTTTATACTTATACCTATTATCTTGTAAGCGATTGACAAATCAAATAAATAAAATAAATGAACAAAATCTAAGATGTATTATCATTATCTGAAGACTATATATCCTATTTGTAGGGATGCAGTGGTTCAGTGGCTAAGATGCTGAGCTTGTCAATTGGAAAGTTTGGCAGTTCAGCTTCTGCCAACCTAGCAGCTCGAAAGCATGTAAAAATGCAAGTAGAAAAATAGGGACCACCTTTGGAGGGAAGATAACAGCGTTCCGTGAATCCTTGGTGTTTAGTCATGCCGGTCACATGACCACGGAGACGTCTTCAGACAACACTGGCTCTTCGGGTTTGAAACAGAGATTAGCACTGCTCCCTAGAGCTGGAAATGACTAGCACGTATGTACGAGGGGAATCTTTACCTTTACCTTTATATATCCTAATTCATATCCAGAAGTTGTATTTGTCAGACTGACACTCACACAGCCAGGTAAAGGTAGGTGTGTAAGCTATATAATCCATGGTGTATAAAGGTAGGTGTGTAAACTATATAATCCATGGTGTATAAAGGTAGGTGTGTAAGCTATATAATCCATGGTGTATAAAGGTAGGTGTGTAAGCTATATAATCCATGGTGTATAAAGGTAGGTGTGTAAGTTATATAATCCATGGTGTATAAAGGTAGGTGTGTAAACTATATAATCCATGGTGTATAAAAGTAGGTGTGTAAGCTATATAATCCATGGTGTATAAAGGTAGGTGTGTAAACTATATAATCCATGGTGTATAAAGGTAGGTGTGTAAGCTATATAATCCATGGTGTATAAAGGTAGGTGTGTAAGCTATATAATCCATGGTGTATAAAGGTAGGTGTGTAAACTATATAATCCATGGTGTATAAAGGTAGGTGTGTAAGTTATATAATCCATGGTGTATAAAGGTAGGTGTGTAAACTATATAATCCATGGTGTATAAAAGTAGGTGTGTAAGCTATATAATCCATGGTGTATAAAGGTAGGTGTGTAAACTATATAATCCATGGTGTATAAAGGTAGGTGTGTAAGCTATATAATCCATGGTGTATAAAGGTAGGTGTGTAAGCTATATAATCCATGGTGTATAAAGGTAGGTGTGTAAGCTATATAATCCATGATGTATAAAGGTAGGTGTGTAAGCTATATAATCCATGGTGTATAAAGGTAGGTGTGTAAGCTATATAATCCATGGTGTATAAAGGTAGGTGTGTAAACTATATAATCCATGGTGTATAAAGGTAGGTGTGTAAGCTATATAATCCATGGTGTATAAAGGTAGGTGTGTAAGCTATATAATCCATGGTGTATAAAGGTAGGTGTGTAAGTTATATAATCCATGGTGTATAAAGGTAGGTGTGTAAACTATATAATCCATGGTGTATAAAAGTAGGTGTGTAAGCTATATAATCCATGGTGTATAAAGGTAGGTGTGTAAACTATATAATCCATGGTGTATAAAGGTAGGTGTGTAAGCTATATAATCCATGGTGTATAAAGGTAGGTGTGTAAGCTATATAATCCATGGTGTATAAAGGTAGGTGTGTAAACTATATAATCCATGGTGTATAAAGGTAGGTGTGTAAGTTATATAATCCATGGTGTATAAAGGTAGGTGTGTAAACTATATAATCCATGGTGTATAAAAGTAGGTGTGTAAGCTATATAATCCATGGTGTATAAAGGTAGGTGTGTAAACTATATAATCCATGGTGTATAAAGGTAGGTGTGTAAGCTATATAATCCATGGTGTATAAAGGTAGGTGTGTAAGCTATATAATCCATGGTGTATAAAGGTAGGTGTGTAAGCTATATAATCCATGATGTATAAAGGTAGGTGTGTAAGCTATATAATCCATGGTGTATAAAGGTAGGTGTGTAAGCTATATAATCCATGGTGTATAAAGGTAGGTGTGTAAGCTATATAATCCATGGTGTATAATGGTAGGTGTGTAAGCTATATAATCCATGGTGTATAAAGGTAGGTGTGTAAGCTATATAATCCATGGTGTATAATGGTAGGTGTGTAAGCTATATAATCCATGGTGTATAAAGGTAGGTGTGTAAGTTATATAATCCATGGTGTATAAAGGTAGGTGTGTAAACTATATAATCCATGGTGTATAAAAGTAGGTGTGTAAGCTATATAATCCATGGTGTATAAAGGTAGGTGTGTAAACTATATAATCCATGGTGTATAAAGGTAGGTGTGTAAGCTATATAATCCATGGTGTATAAAGGTAGGTGTGTAAGTTATATAATCCATGGTGTATAAAGGTAGGTGTGTAAACTATATAATCCATGGTGTATAAAGGTAGGTGTGTAAACTATATAATCCATGGTGTATAAAGGTAGGTGTGTAAGCTATATAATCCATGGTGTATAAAGGTAGGTGTGTAAACTATATAATCCATGGTGTATAAAGGTAGGTGTGTAAACTATATAATCCATGGTGTATAAAGGTAGGTGTGTAAGCTATATAATCCATGGTGTATAAAGGTAGGTGTGTAAGCTATATAATCCATGGTGTATAAAGGTAGGTGTGTAAGCTATATAATCCATGGTGTATAAAGATAGGTGTGTAAGCTATATAATCCATGGTGTATAAAGGTAGGTGTGTAAACTATATAATCCATGGTGTATAAAGGTAGGTGTGTAAGCTATATAATCCATGGTGTATAAAGGTAGGTGTGTAAACTATATAATCCATGGTGTATAAAGGTAGGTGTGTAAGCTATATAATCCATGGTGTATAAAGGTAGGTGTGTAAGCTATATAATCCATGGTGTATAAAGGTAGGTGTGTAAGCTATATAATCCATGGTGTATAAAGGTAGGTGTGAAAGCTATATAATCCATGGTGTATAGCAGAGGTCTCCAAACTTGGCAACTTTTAAGACTTGTGGACTTCAACGGCCAGAATTCTCCAGCCTGCTGTACAGGTGGTCCTCAACTTACAACAATTCATTTAGTGACCATCCAAAGTTACAATGGCACTGAACAAAGTGACTTATGACCATGTTTCACACTTATGACCATTGCCTCATCCCAGTGGTCACGTGATTTACATTCGGAGGATTGACAACTGGTTCATATTTACAATGGCTCCAGTGTTCTGGGGGGACCTAGAATGGGGCAATACTCACTTAATAAATTTCTCACTCAGCAACGTAAATTTGGGACCCGATTCCGCTTGAATGTTGAGGGCTACCCTATACTGGGTTGAGATGGCTTGAGAAGTCAGAACATGTTCGGGGACTAGGGAAACAACTAGAGATATAAAATAGGAGGGAATTCCTGGAATTACCAATACCAGCATTTCTCACTTCAACTTTTTGTTCCAGACTTCCTTCGTATAGATCAGGGGTCTCCAACCTTGGCTCCTGGAAGCCTGGCGGACTTCAACTCCCAGAGTTCCACAGCCAAGCTGGCTGTGGAATTCTGGGAGTTGAAGTCCACCAGGCTTCCAGGGGCCAAGGTTGGAGACCCCTGGTATAGATGCTTATTTAATACACACAAATGTTGTGTTGGAGTGGGAGGGTGATATTCAGCAGGTTCTGATCAGTTCTGGGGAACAGATAGTAGAAATTTCAAGTAGTTCAGAGAACCGACAAATACCACCTCTGACTGGCCCCGCCCCCATCTATTCTCTGCCTCCGGAGTCCCTGCTGATTGGCTGGGTCTTCTTTTGTTGCCCTGCACAGGAGAACGGAGCTGGAAAGCAGGTTAGCAGGGTGGGGAGGGAATGGGGATTTTGCAGGCATCTTCTCCTAGAGTGGGGAGAGAATGGAGATTTTACAGTATCCCTCCCCTGCCACACTCACCAAGCCACACCCACAGAACCGGTAGTAAAAAAAATTTGAATCCCACCACTGGGCTGGAGACTAAGTGCCATCCCAATTCTTTGTCTGTTGGCCCTTATGCAACCAAAATGTGAGAAGGATGTACAAGTGTGGAGGAGGGGTTGAGAACCTCCCAATTTGTGCAAAAGTACACAACTAACTGGAGAAACATCTCTTGGAGGAACTCCAAAAACAGCTCCTGGAGGGCTGAACATGTTTTATTGGTCACAAAATACTATTGGGAGGAAAAGTTGCGGGGGGAGGGGGAGAAAGAGGTTGGAAGATGGACTGCTAGTCCTGGAATCCTGAGTATGTGACATTATACATTATAACCAGGGGTGGGATTCTACCAGTTCGCATCTATTCGCTAGAACCTGTTGTTAACATTCTAAGTAGTTTGGAGAACCGGTTGTTGGAAGAAATTATTGGCCTAATCCTGTAAGGAAGGCAGGAAGGAAACATTCTGGTGTTGCTTACAGAAACTGCCTCTCAGTTAACCCTTATTATATTCTTGGCAGGCCTAGACTTCCTGTCTCAGGAACTTCTCTGGAGTTTTTGTTCCCTCCTTTGTTGGTACTTTGCTTGTGTGGAGTGACCATTTAAAGTTACAATGGCACTGAAAAAAGTGACTTGTGACCATTTATCACACTTACGACTGTTGCAGCATCCGTACAGTCATGAGAGGTCAGGCGAGGAGATGCGTGCCTCGATGTGAGTGATGTTGAGTTGGCCACGCCCAGCCAATAACATGACCATGAAGCCACGCCCACCAACTAAGCCACACCCACAGAACTGGTTGTTAAAAAATCTGAATCCCACCCCTGATTATAACCACCTCACAACCCCATCCAAAGACTCAAGGAACATCCAGATTTGCTGAAGAGCAAGAAAGCTTTGGAGAGAGAGAGAGAGAAAAAAAAAAACTGTCCTATTTGGGGGTTGTTGACAATCAACAACTCATGAAGACTGAACCAGAGTAGAAGAACTGAGGCTGGGGGAGAGGGGAGGGGCGTCAGGGATGTCCACAAAATATAGTCAGAATCCAGATGGTGCCCACAACAGTGCAATCGAAGCTCCGTGGTGCAAATAAGAACACGTGAAGCTCTGATCCCCCACAGGATCCCTATCAGGAAAGAGGCACGGATGAGTAGGAATCCAGTGTGGGAAGTGGGTATAGCAGCACTTAAATGCTTGTCCTGGAAGCTAATATTGAAAGTGATCTTCATCAATGTAATGTTGCTGGGATGTATTGGAGGAACTCCTGGAGAATTGTCCGTCAGGAAGTATGGAACGGATTTAAGGCAGGAGTACATGTCAAAGCACGTACAAAAGGACAGGGTTGGGGAAAAGAACCGGCTCCTTACAGGAAAGAACACGTGAAGCTCTGATCCCCCACAGGATCCATATCAGGCAAGAGGCACGGATGAGTAGGAATCCAATGTGGAAAGTGGGTATAGCAGCACTTAAAGAGAGAAAGAGGGAGGCAGGGAGGGAGAAAGAGGGAGGCAGGGAGGGAGACCTCTTTCTATATCTCCCTTGTTTGTGGCTGCTTCAAACAGTTTTGGTATAAGTTTTGTCATTTCATCATCAAGTGCAACTGGGAGATGGGGGCATGGAGGAAAAGATGGGGGGGAAAAAAAGGGAAGCTGTATATGGAAAAGGGAGAGAGGGGGAGAGGGAGGGATGGAGAGAGAGAGAGAGGTGGGGGGAGCTATGCCGTATATGATATAGTCTTCCCGCAACTACAGAAGTAAGTTAGGAAAGCGCTTTTCTATTCCGAGAGCGGGGCATGCTAATTTTAAAGAAGCATTGACTCCCGGGGCCGCTTGGCGCCTAGTCTTATCGATTCAGCCTTCTCCTGCTTTTTTTCCCTTTTACGCCGTGTGGGCAAGGAGGTGTTTCCACGGCAGAAACGAGACAATGAGCGCTCCTGCCTGATTTCGAAAGGAAAGGAAGAGATGCAACGAAGCGCCGCGGGAGAGGAACATCCCACCCACCCATCCCTTTCTCCCCCCCTCCCCCGAGCGATCTTGCACGGCTGCCGTAAGAAGGCGGCGAATCGGGGGGGACGGGAGGGGGGGATTTAACAAAGGAGTCGTTGCCTCGGATCTGGCACTCCGAAGTATTTCTTCTGAATATTCCGAGAGGCTGGAAACGAAGCGGGTGGAAACGAAGGGATTCGTCGCGGGAATTGAAGGGCTCCCTCTAGCCAGCGCCGGAATTAAAAAGGGGTCTTTGCGTGCAGTCAAAAGAAGCGGCCAAGACAGCCAAGACACAAAGAGTTTGAGAGATCACCTGATTTAAAGCAGGTCTCGGAAGCGATGCTCCATTCCGCCGATCTTCAGACCCGGCGGAGTGGCGGGGTACCTTTGTGCCAGTTTCTGGAAAGTCTGGCGGGGGGGGGGGGGGGGAGGACAAAGGGAGCGCAATCTTTTTAGACGATGCTTTGGAGACGGCAGAACAAAATGCAGACGGAGCCAATGCAAATGTCATTCGGGACCGCCGCTTTCATTGTCAAGAAGGATACACGGGGGGGGGGGGGTGTCCTGAAATGCTGCACGCCATATCGTCCCCTCCCCTCCCTTTTCCTTAAAAGAACAAAACAAAACAAAACAAAAAAAGACGACAACAACAACCACCCATTATTATATGCCTGCGCTGATTTTGTTAGCATTGACCCCCTCGGGACGAATTCCAATTCTTCTTGCCAATCGCCAACTTTTGAAAAGCAACGCTCTTTAAAATAAACCCAACAACTTGCGAATTGACAGATGGCCAAGCAACATTACTTTAAAAAAAGAAAAGAAAAGAAAAAAGAAAGAAAGCGCATTTGCCATGCTTGGTATCTATTGTTTCCTCTCCTCTCGCCCCAATCAGACAGGGTGGGGGGGTGGAGGAGGAGGAGGAAGAAGAGTGGGGGGGGGGAGAGAGAGAGACAGAGAGAGAGATCGAATTATATTAAAAGCCTGCCGTGGCTCCTGAAAGATTTCAGAGCCAAGAACTCTGGGCCACAAGACGAATGAAGCTCCAGAGCTTCGGCCCGGCCGGGTGAAGAAGTCGGCAATGATTGATGCGGAATGGCCTGGCTGCAAATAAATTTCACGATGTAGCGTTAAGAGGGCAGCAGCTTCCCTCCAAAGCCCGGCTCTTTTTGTCTGTCTCCACTCCCGCGCCACACTGGTTAAACCCCCGGCGGCTCCAACACGCTTCATTTGCACCTGCGATGTAAGCAAGAATCGATTCCGGATCCTCCCACTCCGCTTCTTCTGCCCCCTCCCCGTCTTCCTTCATCACTCTCCGAAAATATCGCCCTTCCTTGGAGGAAAACCCAAGCGCAAGTGACTTTCCCCCTCCCACCCGAAGAAACTCCATTCTGCCTCTCATTCGTCCCGGCGAGGTATATAGAGAAATCCCTGAAGTTATTGTCATCCCCAGTGCGTTCGGGTCCGGCAAGGGCTTTCGCGTGAACCTTCCCTCCCGATCGTGGGGGGCTGCCTGCCTGTCCGGCGGTTGGCTGCCAGCCAAACCTCCCCCCCCCCCCACGCTTCTTTTCCCAGGTGGAGGAGATGGAAAGAAACGGGAAGGGCCGTGGGACCGAGCACTCCCCCTCCCCCAGCAGCCCGCTACTACTCGGGAAAAGGGAGGACCGAGCAAGCCATCCCCAGGAAAGGGGGGAGAGAGCTTTCCCCACACCCACCCGGCCTCCCTCAGACAGGCCAAGTCCCTGGGATACCCGCCGGATGGGCAATAATTCCCTCCAAAGCCTGGCTAAGTCCTTGTGGCGTTCTCTCCTTCAGGGCAACCGGCTGTTGCACACACGTGTGTCCTGTATCTTAGTCAACGAGGTTGCCAGACTTCGGGTTTCCCACGGAACTCCCCCGGTTGTTCCTCCAGCCTTCAGGTACGCGGCGAGGATGCTCTGGATCCCGAAAGCCACGCGCGCCGCCCTGAGCTTCCTCCAGGAAGGGCGCGATGGGAACGACGCCGAATTGCAAAAGCTTTGCAAATCGGCGGAGAGACCGCAGATTCCGGAGGTTCTTTTAACCAAACCCCTTACCGCTCATTTGCCCGCCCGGCGCCGCCACTCGCGTACTTACCTACCCACCCAGCCACCCATGCAAGAAAAAGAGTTGAGATCCTTGAACCATCATAAGCAAGGTCACGGTTGGAATTGGATCAAGGGTTTGGCCTCCCATTTTGTCCCAAAATGGGGGAGGAGGGAGGAGGAGGGGGTGTAGCGAGGTCACTTCTTTAAATTCTCTGCAACACTGCCTTGAATCTCCTGTTGAGACTTTCGAGAAGAGACCGGACGGCCATTTGTCAGAAATAGTGTAGGGTCTCCCGCTTGGGCGGGCGGGGGGGAGGTTGGACTAGATGACCTATAAGCTCCCTTTCAACTCTATCTGTTATCTCTTTTTTTTTTTCCCTCGCGCGACGCCTTTCTACTGGGGGTGGAGGAGAGCCTCTTCTCTCTCTCTCTCTCTCTCCAGCCGTTGCCCACATCAAGAAGTATGGCCTGGAACACCCTTTCCCAAGTGTTTGCCAACTCCGGAGGGAAGATTAAAACTGGCAGGAAAAAACAACTGCAGTCGGAAGCACTCCAAGAAAAGAAAAGGAAAGGAAAAAAAAAAAAATACCGGCTGTTGTAAGAGCGAGAAGCCCGCAACAGCCAGGATCCCCGCTGCGCCAAGTGCCCGGTTCAAAACTCCCTTCGCTTGGCTTTCTGAGCCCCGCCCCCCTCTCCCCTCCCCGAGCAAAAACTCCTATGTCAAAGGTAGCGGGGGCGGGGAAGAGAGAGAGAGAGAGAGAGAAAGGTCCTCTCCCCACGCGTGAGAGCGCGCCCGCGCGTCCCCGTCCGCAGGCAGCCGCCTCTGGACCCGTGTGCCAAATCCCACCCACCTTGGGGGATTAGCCACCGATGCGTGCCTGCAGACCACCTGGGAAATGGGGGAGGGGGGGGTGTCTCTCTAAAAAGGAAGACTTGAACTGCCCACCTTTGATCCCGAAGGGAAGGCGAGCTTTTTCCCCAACCCCCGTCCCTTTTTGGCTGCTTTGGGAACATCCAACCATCCCGGTCCACCTGCACCTGCGTTGGTTGGGAGGACTTTCTGGCGAGAAGCCAGAGTTTGCTTTCGGTTGCATCCTCGCGATGTCTTTAACAACAATAATAACAGCGATAACAATAGTCATAATCACCACCATCATCATCATCATCATAGTTAATAGCCGATCGGATCTGTCCATCCCGGGACGGCTCTGCTACCAGCCTGACTAAGGGTGGGATCGCCTTAACTCAGAAGCGAAAAGCGAACGATATGCAAACAAAAACACACACACACACACACACAAAAACCCCAAAGCGCCGGACTTCCTGCGCTTTATTGGAAGCAACCATCTACGCAGCGGAGTTATTCCTCTCGGACCACAACTCTCTCTCTCTATAGCGCGCGCGCGCGCGCGCGCTTCCCTTTTCCTGCCCAATAAATAAATCCGCGATCAAAACGGGCTGCTCCCCCCTTTTGCCAGTATAGAAAGGGAGCCAAAACAGAAGCCTGGGGTGGGGTGGGGGGACAAAACCCCAAAACCAAACTCCTTTTCCTCTCGCGCGTCAAACCTTTTCCGCCGCCCGCCCCCCCAACTACTGGAGCGTTTTGCAAAAAGCCAAACTCTTTCAAACTGCAGTCCGACTGCATGCCAAGACAACCATTATGCACCCAGTTTCCAACAATCGATCTTTCTCGGCTGGACCCTGTGCGGACGGCGCTGGAAGCCAAGCCGGACGCCACGCACAGGACTCTGTCAAGCACAAATCACCCATTCCGGAATCCGTAAAAAAAAAAAAAAAACAAGAAACAAAACCTCGCCAATTCCAGCAACCCAAGAATCCGGGGTGAGGGGGGGGTGGGAAAAAGAAAAAACCCGCAAGCGCTTATCCGTGCCTTCTCAAAGCCCTGAACTCTGGCGAGAGGATTTTCCGTCACCACCGCGAAACAAAGTAGAAGGCATATATATTATATATATTATATACATTATATATACATATACATTACATATACACATACACACATGTACATACACACATGTACATACACACACACACACACACACACACACACACACACACACATATATATATATATATATATATATATATATATATATATATATATATATATATATATATATATATATATAATTTCTTATTAATTTCCGAGATTTGTTAAGTGTTGCACAAAATAATAATAATAATAATAATAATAATGAGAATATTGGAAAGAAAAGAAAAGAAAGAGGGAAGACGAGATCAGCTGGGAGTCTGGAGACACACCAGCTTCAGTCTGGCAGCAAGCATCGGAAAGGCGCCCTTTTTCATATTTAAACCACGCGGAATATGTACATCTTTGATTCCTACTTACGCTTTCAGGGGGTTGTGAATGACAGTCGCCATTTTGCTACAATGTAACAGAATATTGTGTCTCGGAGTTCTAAAGGTTCGCTCAGGGGAAGCGGTTGGCCAATCGGGAAAGCGGATACCGGCCCGCTGTCCAATCAAAGGATAGAGGAGGAGCCAGGGTTCTGCTAGTTATTAGGGGAGCTGTCAAAGCCCAGAGGTCACTCCCTTTCTGTGCAACTGTTCAGAGAGCAGGTCTTAAAGAGACAGCAACATTAAGCAAAAGGGCAATCGTCACTAAATTTTAGGACAGTTAAAATACTTTCTGCAGTCATCTCCGTCTTTGTTTTTTTTTTTCTTCTTCTTCTTCTGAAAGGACGCGCAGAGACAGCTATAAAACAGACTTACTCATTCACGATCTGTTTGCAAGTCTGTGACGCTTCTCGTCTTTTATCCCTATACAAGAAATGGGTTCATATCACTTCAGCAGGAGTGGGGGGAGGGGGTTGAAAATTTCTTTCTGCATACCTAAAGCAAGCTGTTTCGGCAGCATGCAGGATTTTAATTATCCCCATTTGGTTCCTTTGATCTACAGCCACTTTCCCTTTAGGTTTCTTGGAACTGTTTGCAATTGGATTACTTTAGGGCAGCACCCTTCCCCCTCTACTCGGAATTTCTGACAGGCGTCCAGCCTCTGCAGCCCATGCACTCAGTTATATAATGCACAGTGGTCAAACCCGCCTGTTTGTTTCACTCAAAGCTACTTTATGAGGTGATCATCTTGTTTGACATGTTGAGACTTGACCTCTCTGATCTTTTGACATGAGGAAAAGAAGGGGAAGGAGCATTAACTACATAGCTCTAAAAAAATAAATAACTGCAAGAAAAGAATTGGAGACATAATCCCATTTCTGGAAAAAAATCACCAAAACTCCAAGGCGTCTGAGTTTACCTGTAGCTAATTATATTAGTCTGTGAATTAATTATCCAGTTGAAGAAGAAGAAAATAATTTTAAAGTGCTAAGACTACAATTAAACTGATTTGAGACAAAACTTATTTAGGCTAGGCTGCAATCCCATGCAACGCTGTAAAGCAGGGGTCTCCAACCTTGGCTCCTGGAAGCCTGGCGGACTTCAACTCCCAGAATTCTGGGAGTTGAAGTCCGCCAGGCTTCCAGGAGCCAAGGTTGGAGACCCCTGCTGTAAAGTGTCCATGAGACATACTACTGATAGGAAACTTTTTGCAATCATGTACTAACTTATGATGGGGTGACGAATAGAATATACAACTGAGTAAGCATTCCAACAATTACATCATTAAGAACACAGATAAATAACGCTGCTTTCATCACCACCGCTCCTTGCAATAATGCTCCATTTTGAATATCACAGGAAGCTATATTGCAACAAGTCAATTCATTGGTCCACTTAGCTCAGTGCTGAATACTCTGATTGGCAGTTGGTTTTCAATGCTGCAACCTATGACAGAGCATATTCCTTGCATACAAAAGTTTTTCCATGTCAGTCTCCCTAGATATTTCACCCTTCCATAAGCAAGTGGTTGAGTACTGAACTCTGGGTTTTAAAAGCATGGATTCTGTTGCTTACTGCCAGGGACGGATTTGGAGAAAAAGCATGTGTGTTCTAGAATATACCATCACTTTATTTGGATCACAGAAACCAAAAAGAGCCACCTGGCTAAAAAATAACCCATGACAAAATGTGTGTACCTCAAACAAATAATGACTTGGCCAGAACTGTTGGAGGTCTATCTGGAAAGACAGTGAATACTGAAGAGAGAGGGCGGTCATGATGGCTGCTCCGCAACCATTTACTCCTTAGAGTCCTTCTCTCTGTGTTACGCACTCTGTTTAGTCCTTCCTAAAACATGGAGTCTGAAGGAAGGATGGAGGATGGATGTTGTTCCATCGGCAAGGATTGAAGTAAGGCCCCACCTTCTGCTAATAACCTGTGCATAGTATGTGTAATGGGGAAGGTTTTCTTTGTCTCAACCCACAAAATGTCCTGGCTGCTCCTGCCAACTTCTGCAGTTATTGGTACTGGCAATGAAGCTGCTGCAGATTAAGTCTCCTTAGAGCAGGAAGCCACTAAGCCATTGCATTAGAGCTCCCAGCTCTAATTTGCAAACATCTAGGCCAGGATGGATTGCTCTATCGATAAGCAATTCCCACCATCAGGAAATTCTGCATTATCCTCACTCTGAATTTTCTTTCTTTTAATTTCGACCAGTCGTCCTTGTGTTGTTCTCAGTCTCAATATAGAAGAGGTCTGCCCCTCTTGCAAATGACAGTCTTTGAGATATTTATAGACATCTATCACATCTCCCCCTAGTCCTCTCTTTTGAAAATTAAACATGCCCAGCAGCTTTAACCATTCCTCGTGGGGCTCAGATTTTAAACCCCTTTATCATCCTGGCAGCTCTCTTTTGAATCCACTCCAATTTCCCCATGTCATTTTAAAGTGCAGCACAAGTGCGGCCTAATTAGCACAATGGCACTGTTGCCTTCTACTGTTTGAATGTGATCCGTTAATGCATTGCAAGGCGTTATTGGCCATTTGACTTTCTATTTGTTTATGTTAGGATTGGTAGCTACTAGTATTCTTAGTTCCGCTTCATCTGTCTCCAGTGCAGTACCTTACTCAGATGAAAGACTTTATACTTGTCACAGTTGACCATCATCCTGAGCTTGAGTTTGGAGTCTGTCAGGTTCGGTTTTTTTATTGCTCATTTTGCTCTTTAATCCACCCAGTTTGGTGTCATCTGCAGACCTGACCAGCAGTTCTTCCATTCCATCCTCTCTGGAAGAGGATGGTCATTTTCAAAAGTGGTGGAAGCACAAGGCTGAGATTGGAAGCCAGGAAGCAACACATGAGTTTCCCTCCAGGACAATGCAGAATCATTTACTCTTTGGATATGGATGTTCCATTAGTTGGAAGCAGAGGTGGCATTCAGCAGGTTCTGACCAGTTCTGGAGAACCGGTAGCGGAAATTT
Source organism: Hydrophis major (assembly GCA_033807585.1). Classification (NCBI taxonomy): domain Eukaryota; kingdom Metazoa; phylum Chordata; class Lepidosauria; order Squamata; family Elapidae; genus Hydrophis; species Hydrophis major. The sequence continues at coordinate 82,155,177 of CM066328.1, read as the reverse complement.
CAAGTAGTTCAGAGAACCGACAAATACCACCTCTGACTGGCCCCACCCCCATCTATTTTCTGCCTCCTGAGTCCCAGCTGATTGGTTAGGTCTTCTTTTGTTGCCCTGCACAGGAGAACAGAGCTGGAAAGCAGGTTAGTGGGATGGGGAGGGAATGGGATTTTGCAGTATCTTTCCCCTACCATGCCCACCAAGCCATGCCCACAGAACCGGTAGTAAAAAGAAATTGAATCCCATCACTGGTTGGAAGTCCACCAGACAGCTCTAGCATTTATTTTTAAATTTTAAAAAAACCTTTATTGGAGTTAAATTATTAAAATACAAATATGTCTATATCTAGCATTTTATCCTCAGATAAATGCTTTACAGAGCTCAAGGAACAATACCCTAATAGCATTTCCTTGGTCTATCAAACTAATCATTCTTTCATGATCTGTTCTTGACAGATACACGGGGGCTCCCAGTAATAGTAGCATTCTATTATTAGGAGCCTTGGTGGCGCAGTGGCTAGAGTGCAGTACTGCAGGCTGCTTCTTCTCTGCCAGTTGTCTACAATTTGGCAGTTCAAATCTCACCAGGCTCAAGGTTGACTCAGCCTTCCATTCTTCCGAGGTGGGTAAAATGAGGACCCAGATTCTAGGGGCAATACGCTGTCTCTGTAAACCACTTTGAGAGGGCTATAAAGCACTATAAAGCGGTATATAGGTCTAAGTGCTATTGCTAGTGCTGTTCCTCCCTAGATGGCAGACAACCTGTTCTAATCTTCTGTCCTTATATCCACTTTCCATTTGTTCTGATGAGAATATATTTCCTAGTACAGGTAAGTCCTCAACCTGAGCTCTAAATTTATGTTGCTAAAGGCGAGACATTTGTAAAGTGAGCTTTGCCCCCATTTTACAACCTTTCTTGCCACATTTGTTAAGTGAATCCCTGCAATTGTTAAATTAGTAACACGGCTGTTAAGTAAGCCTGGTTTCCCCAATTGATTTTGATTGTCAGAAGGTCACAAAATGGGATCACATGACCCTGGGATCCTGCAAGCATCATAAATATCAGTCAGTTGCCAAGTGTCTAAATTTTGATCACATGATCCTGGGGATGTTGCAACTGTTAAGTATGAAAAATGGTCGTAAGTCACTTTTTTCAGTGCCTTTGTAACTTCGAACAGTCATTAAGGAAAATGTTGTAAGTTGAGGGCTACCTGTATTGTTTCATAGGAAATTCATACTTCCTGCAGTCATTTGACTTTAGTTTCTTTCACTTTCTTTTTCTTCCTTCCATTTTTTCTAATTTTCATTCTTGAAACTACCTAATCATATTATGTCCCATACAGTATTCAGAACTTCACATTACTCTTGTATGCTTCTCTGATTCTCAGCCAATTATCACAAACACTTAATTATACCTTGAAGATGTACTGATTATACTTTTGCTATCTACTACCAAAGAGATGTTTAAACCACATATTGGAGATGGGGGTTTTAACCAGGGGTGGGATTCCACTTCAGTGACTATGCGTGTGTGTAAAAAAAAAAAAAAAAAGCTGTGCCGCATTTGAAAAGCCTCTTTTCCCCTGCTTTTTCAACCTCAGCTGTGCCGTGCGAAGCAGCTGAGGTTGAAAAAGCAGGAAACCAAGGACAGGTAAGAGCCCAGGTGGGCGGGTGGGCCAAACAGCAGCAAACCCAGAACTGTCCATATATCCATGTCATTTAGAACAGTGGCCCCCAACCTTTTTTGTACCAGGGACCGGTTTCACGATTATTCATTCTTCCACGGACCGGTACCTGAGTAACGTGAGACTCCACCGCCATCGGGATGGCTCTTCATTCGAAGCTGCCCCCCCTTCGACGAAACTAAGGCGCGAGCACCCAAATGCCACTTTGCAACCGAAAACCCGGAAGCAATCGAAAACCCGGAAGCGCCGTCGAAACAAGATGGCGGCGCCCAAGCTTTGCGGCCCGGTAAAAAATGATCCACAGACTGGTACCGGTCCGGGGACTGGTGGTGGGGGACCCCTCATTTAGAAGAAACATTTTTGTCCTGAATTTAATCCTTTCAGAAAGTTGCACAATTTCTCTCCAGATCTGGCTCTTGGAGTAACCCCATTCCCTGAAGCATCGCCTATTGTGGTAGCCAAAAACCCACCTTCGGAAATAAGTCATCATGATTGAAGACCCCCAAGCTGGCTTCTTTATTTAAGCCAGCAAAGTTACAGTGATGACGGGTATCTCCTAACCCACCAAAGCTAAGAGCACAGAGGCTGATCAGAACAGGTTGCACATTAAGGCTCACTGAGAATTGAAATGGGTACGAGCACTGTTTGATCTTGTTATGGGAAAGAGTTTACAAGTAATAAGAAATGCTGGGAAATCTGGGCGTCCTCCAGTCTGGTACAGCAATATTCTGTAGCACTAAGCACTTAGCTTAACAATAACACAGATGCCAGGTTCATTGTCATGTGTTGCTATTTTAACAGTTTGCCCCTCAACCCATCTCAGGCAGAGAAGCTGTAAAGGCATTTCTTATCTGCATCCTTGAGGAGATTGCAGCTGCAGAGGCATCCATTTCTAAATCAAAACCATATAGTGTATAATTCAAGGAGAACATGACAAAGGGAACTGGCTTGAAAGGTAGAGAAAAAGCTGCAACAGTTAAGGCTGTTGCAGCTGGCCTTGTATTACGAGGAGAAGAAGACAAGAAATTTTAAAAATTCAGAGGCTCCACCTATACAAGCCAGTAGACTACCCTGTTTCTCCAACAATACGGCCTCCCCCAATAGGAAGTCCCAGCATGTTTTATAGGCATGAAATGAAATTAAGCCCCTCCCCCCAAATTAAGGCCTATATTAAAACATGCGAAATGGGGGGAATGGTGGGGGGGCTTGCCATTAGGAAGTACTTTTGTTGCACACCTGGATATGGTGCTGCCTGCGTTGACCCCGATACGAAGTGCCCCACCAATGCCGAGGTCAACATCCAAGCCGTCACCGCCCACCCGAAGATGCAAGGGGGGGGGGAATTAAGTCGCTGAAAAGACGGCCTAGCCAGGACTAAAAAAAAAATAAATAAGACCCAGCCTTATTATATGAGAAACACGGTAATATTAACAAATGCATAGAAACATAAGATGTGGACCAGCTTATAAAATCACCTACGTAATAACAATAGCACTTAAACTTCTATACCACTTCACAGTGCTTTATAGCCCTCTCTATGTGGTTTACAGAATCAGAATATTGCCCCCAATAATCTGGGTCTCCATTTTACTGACCTTGAAAGGATGGAAAGCTGAGTCAACCTTGAGACTTGAATTGCCGAACTGCTGGCAGCCAGCAATCAGCAGAAGTAGAATAGAATAAAATAGAATAGAATACTTGATTGGCCAAGTGTGATTGGACACACAAGGAATTTGTCTTAGTGCATATGCTCTCAGTGTACATAAAAGAAAAGATACATTTGTCAAGAATCATAAGGTACAACACTTAATGATAGTCATAGGGTACAATAAGCAATCAAATCATACTAGGAAACAGTCATTATAAATCCTAAGTATACAAGCGACAAAGTTACAGTCATACAGTCACAAGTGGGAGGGAATGGGTGATAAGGAGTGATGAAAAGTTTAACAGTAATAGTAGTGCAGATTTTGTAAATAGTTGGACAGTGTTGAGGGAATTATTTGTTTAGCAGAGTGATGGCATTTGGGAAAAAACTGTTCTTGTGTCTAGTTGTTCTGGTATGCAGTACTGCATTCTAACCACTGCACCACCACGACTCTTAATATAACTATTATCAGAGTGTGGATTCCTCCTTTCATATGTACTCATACCCTAAATGGCACCACTTCATCTGTTCCAGCACACATTTTAGCATCCCCATCTCCCACTCTTTTCACATATTCAGGATTATCCTTCCATTATTCTACTCCCTTCAAAACTCAAATTAACCCTGTGAGAAGTTAATCTTAACGTCAAAAGATCATAACGGTGGTGCACTAGGGAAGTCTCTCTGGAAGGCCATACCAAGACTCGAATACATTTATCGCTGCTCCCACCATGATCCTTCTCTAGGAGGCCATGGTCTCCCATCGCTTGATGGAGGAATCAAAGCAAATTGGATACATTGTTTAGAGCAGAAGATAAAAGTATGTGTGTGTAAAAAATAAAATAAAGCTAGTATTTTTATGGTAACATTGCTTAAGAAACCGACCCACTTCATGTTTCCACATATCTGATTCATGCTTCAAAAGCCCCAGTGGAAGCTGAGTAACATTCACAGAATAGCCAAGAACTCTTGGACGGCCACAATAAATCAACAAATCAAGGATCAGGGAAACATGTCATGACCTGAGAATACCTCGCTGCTCAGAAAAGGTTGAGCTGCAGCACAAAGCACTCTTTGATGTCTTCCTTCCTGGGAAGATCCACTGGCTATCCTGAGTGGCTGGAGTCACTCCAAGCACAGCCTCCTCCGACCATCGTCCCCTCCAGAGAACTGGACTTCAGTTGCTAGAATTTTCAGCAATAGTCAAACTGAGGAATTTTAGAAGTCTGAGTTGCCACTTAGAAGCCGATTCTGACCCTGAATCAGAATGTAGGTTTCTTTTGATTTGGTCACTGTGCCATGATCCACAAAGAAACATAAATCGTACTTAGGAGACAGGTGAGTAGACAGTATTTATTTATTTAGGCAGGTATCAGCTACTAGCTGCTAATGAGAGGATTTATCTTGGATATAATTTTGAATTCCCTAAGTAATTCTATCTGCGTGGATATTGATTTGTATTGGGACTATTATTACTTTTTAAAAACTGTATATAATGAAATGGGCTAAGATGTTTCCAGATAAGGCCTTAACTTTATCTCATTCATAGAACTTATCGGAGTTTGGATGATTCATTTATAATCATTGCATGCTCTTCCATTGCTATAGTAAATCAAATTACAAAAAAAAATAGAAAGGAAGAAAAGAGTCGAATAAGAGTGCACTTAGTAAACAGAAAAATGTGATTGAGGTTTGCTTGAAGTTGCTATCCCCAAGAAGATGAATGATCATTTCAACAGGCCCTTTCTCTATCCCTTACTACATATTTCCAATTGCAAAGCCATTTTGTGTCCAGCAAAACAAGCCCTCTCTTTTTTTCCCCCAGGGATTCTTTCAGGCATATACTGTAAATTAGGAAGAAATTCCATTGAACTTATCCAGCCATGTTCCCTTCTGTGTATGGGTCCAATGGTAAAGCTGCAATCTTTTTACTATGCTTCAGTTTAGAAGAATTTTAGTCACAACTTCACTGGGCTCGTTTTAAACGATAGAATAAAATTAGCACACATTTGGAAATGTCCACCAATATTTCTTGTGGAGGAATCTAGGCCTGACCCTGGGATTGAGGAAGGAAAGAGCAACTCTTGACTGTTGACCTTGGCAAGCTGCTGAGCACATCTGCAAGCAAGCGATGGGGGAATGAAAACCCTCCCTACTGTCTCATCAGAGAGGCATTGGTCCTTGACCTTGGCAACAGATATGGCAACCAATCCTCAAGGCACTCCTCTATCTGCAGAACAAGTAGGCAAAGCATGATGACAAGATCAACACATGGATGCACAAGAAACAAAGCCGCAGAGCACCATGATGCATCTAGCACAGTTATTGTGTTAAGGGTTACCTTAACCGGAAATAGCCCCATTGTTTGCAGCACAACCAGTATAGTTCTGATGCCCCAGAAGCTCAAGATTAATTCCTGACTTGTACAAGTTAATGTGAATTATTTATGGCCAATGGTAGTGCCTACAGGCCAGACCAAGATTGCCTTTATACTTAGTTTTCTGAAACAAGAGGGAATGATTGATAATGACTCATGCTTGAAGAATTATCTTAATTCCATGCAAAGATTGCACTCATCTATGAGCACTCCACATTAATTGATTGATTGGATTCAATTTCTGTAGTCACCTATCTTAACAAGCAACTCTGACCAGAGTACATCAATGTCCTATGATGGCCCAAGAGAGCACATAGTTTTCATAAAAGTACAGTTTTAAGTAGGGCCTGTTATAAACTACAGTGAAGACTAAAATTCAAACTATTTAGCATTCCATAGATTGCTTTTCCATTTTGCATTTAAAAACAAATCTTACCTTGTTCAACCTTATATGTGCAGGACTAAATCCAAGAATTTGTTTAAGAACTGCATACTTACTCTGAACAAAAAAAAAAGTAGGTTCGGTACCATAATACTTCATAATACTAGAGATTTAAGCCTGTAAACCAGTGGTTCCCAAACTTTTTCAGTCTACGACCCCTTGGTGCTATAAACTCATCCTCTGTGCCCCCCACCCAGGGGGTGGGATTCAAATTTCTGTGGGCGTGGTAGGTAGGTAGGTAGGTAGGTAGATAGATAGATAGATAGATAGATAGATAGATAGATAGATAGATAGATAGATAGATAGATAGATAGATAGAAAGATAGATAGATAGATAGATAGATAGATCGATCTATATTGGTAGATATGTAGGTAGGTAGACAGAAAGACAGGCAGGTAGGTAGGCAGGAAGGAAGGCAGGCAGACAGACCTTTTGGATGTATGGATGGACAGATGGATGGATGGATGGATGGATGGATAGATAGATAGATAGATAGATAGATAGATAGATAGATAGACAGACAGATCTATATTTGTAGGTAGGTAGGTAGGTAGGTAGGTAGGTAGGTAGGTAGGTAGGAAGGAAGGAAGGAAGGAAGGAAGGAAGGAAGGAAGGAAGGAAGGAAGGAAGGAAGGAAGACAGACTTTTTGGATGTATATACACTGCTCAAAAAAACAAGAGGTGGAAAGCATAGGCAGTTAGCAAGACATCCCCAATAAAGAAGTGGTTCTGCAGGTGGTGACCACTTCTCAGCTTTCTGGCTGATGGTTTGGTCACTTTTGAATGCTGGCGGTGCTGTCACTCTAGTGGTAGCATGAGATGGAGTCTACAACCCACACAAGTGGCTCAGGTAGTGCATCTCATCCAGAATGGCACATCAATGTGAGCTGTGGCAAGAAGGTTTGCTGTGTTTGTCAGCGTAGTGTCCAGAGCATGGAGGTGCTACCAGGAGACAGTCCAGTACATCAGGAGATGTGGAAGAGGCCGTAGGAGGGCAACAACCCAGCATCAGGACTGCTACCTCCGCCTCTGTGCAAGGAGGGACAGGAGGAGCACTGCCGGAGCCCTGCAAAATGACCTCCAGCGGGCCACAAATGTGCATGTGGCTGCTCAAACGGTCAGAAATAGACTCCATGCGGGTGGTATGAGGGCCCGACGTCCAGGCGTTGTAGGGAGGGCATATGGGCACGTGGAGGCCATACACACTACTGAGCCTCATTTTGACTTGTTTTAAGGACATTACATCAAAGTTGGATCAGCCTGTAGTGTTTTTTTCCATTTTAATTTTGAGTGTAACTCCAAATCCAGACCTCCATGGGTTGCTAAATTTGATTTCCATTGATAATTTTCGTGTGATTTTGTTGTCAGCACATTCAACTATGTAATGAACAAAGTATTTAATAAGAATATTTCATGCATTCAGATCTAGGATGTCTTATTTTTGTGTTCCCTTTATTTTTTTGAGCAGTGGATGGATGGATGGATGGATGGATGGACGGACGGACAGAAAGAATGCGACAGCGGCAGCACTTTGGGAAAGTAGAGCAAAGCCAGAGTGGGAATTGAAGTCCACACAAGTTGCCAAGGTTGAGAAACACGGGCTGAATATATCAACCCAGCCATTCTGGTTTAGAGTTTAGCATGCTGTTTGATTCTGGCTTAATCAGTAAACCATGGCTAAGATCTTCCTGCTCCTTAATGCAGCTGCCCTTCTGCCCCTTCTCCAGCCCCCTGCCCCAGTTCTTTCTTTGGCATCCAATTTTGCAATGCCAACCTCCCCGAGGCAGCGTTGCAGCCGACTTCACCCTCTTTGCTTCAACCCAAGGTCCACTTCCATCGGGCCAAGCAAGGGGAGGTAGTCTGCACATGCTCAGAAACTCCCAACTTCGGGGAAGTGTTCCACCCATCTTTATGCTCCACCCGGGAGGAGGAAGGCATGTGGAAGCACCCCAGACTGGCAGAGGCGGAGGGAACAATCACTTGGAAACTAAGCAAGCAAACAAGCAAGTGCAGGGCTCGGTCGGAAGAACCGGGCTGCAGAGGGAGGCTAGGTTCTGGGTACAGGACGGCCGCATAGAGCCAAACCGACCGAGCCACGCGCCTTGGAGAGCTGCAGCTACACCTACCCTCATCCTGCGCACAAGCCCGGCTGGCTGGAGAGGCGGAGGCCGGGTGGGAGCTGCACATTCCCTTGTTCTCCTCCAGGGAAGGGGGGGCCTAACACCGGACCACCCACCCCTTCCACTGCATGCCTTGGGAGGGTTTTGCTTTTGGGCCTTCTGGCGCGCCTCCGTCGCTTCCACCAGAGAGGGCAGCTTGCAAGCTAAGGCGCCTCCTTTCTACCACTTCCCACCTCTCTCTTCCCCCCCAGGTTTGGCAAGGCTCACCTCACATGGGTTCCGCACTCGAGGCACTGGCTACAGAGTGATGAAACAGTCAATGGGTTGCGTAGCTGGCAGTCAGTGAGCCTGCAGGCCCAGCACCTCGAACGCCCCCCTGCCACCTCTTAGCGCCCCCTGCCAGCCCCCTTGCCTCTTAGCGCCCCCCTAAGGCATCCCCCCCCAGGGGCAGTACCGCCCACTTTGGGAACCACTGCTGTAAACCAACACTGAGATTGTGAGGTAATCAAAGGTTGGTCAGAGAAAATTTCAACCCAGTAGGCAAGAGTTGTGGAAAAAAAGTATCAATATGTTTTGAACTCTTTAAATAATTAGAAATAATGTCTGTATATGAATCTATAATGTGGCCATGCTTGAAATATTTTGCTTAGTTCTAATTGCATCTCAAAAACGTTAATATAGGGTTAGGGTTGTAGTCTATCTTCAAACATAATTTTTGCAGAACCCCTAAAGTCACCTGATTTGTGACCACTTCCCCCAACACTACCCCTGCTGAACTTTCTCCCTCTCCTCCTTGACACAATCATGTTCACACCATGGCACACTGCAGGGGCCACATCACTGGGACACTGCAGGGGCCACATCACTGGGAGGTGATTGCCCCTCCCATAAGGTATAAAGGACAGACAAAGGTAGAGAAACCTTTGCAGGAAGCAAAGTTGTTCCCTCTGTTCAGATTAAACCTTGAAGCTCTGTGTGGACTTTGTACTTTGTTTGTTTGTTTTTTCAATTAATTTGGCACTTTAATTGTTGGCAGCAATTCAAAGGAGATAAAGGTGGGTGCTTATCTCGAGAAACTGTTTGGGACTCATTACAGGCTGGGAATGAACATAATTCCCAGCGCTGAAATAAAACAAGAGTTGTTTGGACCAAGTGTGTGCATAATTACGGTCTCAGGAAGCCTCAAGCCATCAAGCCACCGCCTCCACGGTAGTGCTGTGGCTGAAGTAGGATCTGGGGTGGGCGGAGATTGCTGAAGGCCTCCAGTCACTATTTAGTGAACCTAAATGTATGACTGTCAAGTAGAAAACATGAAACAATACATTACCAAATGGAAAATTCACTTCCAATAATCTGTAATGATAATCATTAAATTGAACAGCAATAAAAGGGATTAAACAAATTAACCTGCTGTCACTATTGAAAGGTCATACATTTCAGTTTTATGCTTATTGTATTGTGTTTTGTTTTATTATTACTCTAATTTTCTGAAGAACTGACTACAGGTAGTCCTCGACTTACAACAGTTCATTTAGTGACCATTGGAAGTTACAATGGCACTGAAAAAAGAGACTTATGACCTTTTTCACATTTATGACCGTTGCAGCATCCCCATGGTCATGTGATTTATAGTCGGATGGTTGATAACTGACTCACATTTATGACGGATGCGGTGTCCTTGGGTCATGTGATCCCCTTTTGCAACCTTCTGACAAACAAAGTCAATAGGGAAACCAGATTCACTTAACAATCACTTTACTCATTTAACAACTGCAGTGATTCAATTAACAAATGTGGCAAGTTGTAAAATGCGGTACAACTCACTTAACAATCAACCAATGGAACAGCTTGCCCTCGGAAGTTGTGGGAGCGCCATCTCTTGAGACTTTCAAGAAGAGATTGGACTGCCATTTGTCAGAAATGGTGTAGGGTCTCCTGCTTGGGGGGGGTTGGACTAGATGACCTACAAGGTCCCTTCCAACTCTGATGATCTGATCTGATCTGATCTGAAATTTCTCATTTAGCAACATAACTTTTGGGCTCAATTATGGTCATAAGTCAGGGGTGGGATGCTACTGGTTCTGCCCGGCTCTATAGAACTAGTAGCTCTGAAGAGCAGTAGACACAGAACCGGTTCTGTGTCTGCTGCTGTTTGGCCCGCCCGCCCACCTGGGCTCTTACCTGTCCTTGGTTTCCTGCTTTTTCAACTTCACCTGCCTTGTGCGGCACAGCTGAGTTGAAAAAGCAGTAAAAAAGCGGTTTTTCAAATGCTGCACACCTGCACACAGCGCTTTTCAGCTGTCCAGGCGGCACAGCTGATGTTTTTTTTTATACGCGCACGTAGTCACCGAACCGGTAGTAACAGCAGTTGAATCCCACCCCTGTCGTAAGTGGAGGACTACCCGTATATAATTGACTATTGAAATTCTTCCATATGGAAGTCCTGAAAAATGGGGTTGGATTACAAGTCATATGCAGCTTATCAGCCCCAGAAGCTATTTTTCAAGGTATCTGACATGATAGTTATGCTGTTTTTTTGTAGTCCTAGCAAAGGAGTCTTATCAAAAACCCTCACAGTGCCAGGCCTCAAGTTGTACAGGACTGATACTAAAATATAAGTAGATAGTTTTTCACTTCATTACACTGCATGCCCTTGGCTTAAAATAAACTTTTGTTTAAAAATAAACACTTGATTGGTGTCTTTTAAAACTGTGAAAACAGTTATATTTTTATTACACGTCTAAGTAAATATCAGAATTAATAATGCTTCAAGCAACTTTGTTTATCCTTTTGACAGAATTTAGAAATTGAGTCAAGGTAAATGATTCTACGCAGCAAAGTGTACAGAACCAAAGACCTGTTTCATTAAGAAAAAATAACAGCCAGGGATCAACCTGTATCTTAAACTACATATTAAATATCAACTCCCATAATACTGAGGGATATAAAAATGTCTGCTGTAAAACTACCTCATAATTAAAGGATTTATTTTTGGTGGCTGTAAAAAGTTCTTTGAGGACTTGTTTGTCAACTAATACAAAGCAGAATCTGGAACCGGCCCAGCTTTTTGCGGAATGGAGAGGCACCAGATTAAAAATATACACATAAAGGAGGCTATAATGTCCAAAAATGTTGTTCTGAGAAAAGTAACTGTCATTTATCTTGTGTATTGCTCTGGTATCTAGAAGCATGACATCTTTTCTTACAATAATTGATATTTGTCAAAGTGGTTTACATTCCACATTCTCTCTTCAGATTAGCTTTTCAAAGAAGTTGCAGTTCACATGATTTATAGAGTTCAATCACCTAGTAAAAGGGTTGCCATGCATTTAACTGGTTTATGCTGGGTATCTCACAGTGGCTGTAAACTTTTCTTGGCTCTGAAGCCTTTTTTTAAAAAAAAAAAAAAATCATTAGTGCCATGTATGATCTATCAATGATATTTGAAACAATGCAGGAAATATAAATTAGATTATTTCATTTCAGTGGTCATGCAAATGTTTGTATCCTGATCAGACACAACCTTTTTTAAAAGTTCGTAAGTAGTTGCAAATTACATTTAGCGCTACTGTATAAGAAGTACCTTTTCATGGATCAGAACAAAGGTCCAGCATTCTCTTTCCTACAGTAGGCTGCCCAATGCTTCTATGTTTCTCAGTAGTATGCCATGAAGACCAGAGGTGGTATTCAGCAGGTTCTGACCAGTTCTGGAGAACCGGTAGCGGAAATTTTGAGTAGTTCGGAGAACTGGCACATACCACCTCTGGCTGGCCCCGCCCCCATCTATTCTCTGTCTCTCAAGTCCCAGCTGATCAGCTGAGTCATCTTTTGTTGCCCTGCACAGGAGAATGGAGCTGGAAACCAGGTAGTGGGGTGGGATGGGAATGGAGATTTTACAGTATTCTTCCCCCAGAAGTGGGGAGGGAATGGAGATTTTACAGTATCCTTACCCTGCCATGCCCACCAAGCAACGCCCACAGAACCGGTAGGAAAAATTTTGAATCCCATCACTGATGAAGACCACAGAAACTTCATTATCAGGAGTAATGGCTTAATGATAAGTCTATCCCACATGAAAATATTTCATCCATATAAAACAAGGGTCTTCAAACTTGGCAAGTTTAAGACTTGTGGACTTCAACTCCCAGAATTCCTCAGCTAACATGACTGGAGGAGGAATTCTGGGAGTTGAAGTCCACAAGTCTTAAAGCTGTCAAGTTTGAAGACCCCTGAATATCTACAGGTAGTCTTCAACTTACAACATTTAACAACTATTCAAAGTTATGTCAGAGACTTCCCCAAAGTTACTTATGAACTGGATATGGGATTCCAAAGGCTAGGACCCCTTGCAATCACACGATTGCATTTTGGAAATCAGCAACTGGTCCACATTTATGATTGCTTGCAGTGTCCTATGATCTTAATTTATTTATTTTTTTGTCAGAAATCATAGTTTCTTTCCAGTTTCTGGCAAAACAACCTCCCACCCATTGTGTACAATGAGTTTGCTTAACAATCTCCATATTTGTTTAATGACTACGGCAGAGGTGGTATTCAGCAGGTTCTGACCAGTTCTGGAGAACTGGTAGTGGAAATTTTGAATATTTCAGAGAACCGGCCAATCCCACCTCTGATGGGAGATTTTACAGTATCCTTCCCCTGCCACACCCACCAAGCTATGCCCACAGAACCGGTAGTAAAAAAAATTGAATCACACCACTGGACTACAATGGTTGTCAGCTCAAAATATTTTCCGCATCATATATTTTCTGCATCCTAACTATTGTATCTTCTCTGCTGCTATTGCCATGCTATTTCTTTCGGCTGTCATTAGCAACGGAGGGAGGGGGGAACTTGGAGGGGAAGAAAGCTAGAGATGTTTTGCATTCCTTTGCTGTGGGTAGCAAGGGGAGGGGGATATGAATTCTTGTCTTTAACTTTCCATTTCTTGGCTAGCTTCTATCCCTTTTGATGCAAACTTTTATCAAAATATATCAAGGTCAACGGACAGAAGCCTCATCACCACCTGAAGATGGCCACATGATCGCATTCAGAACTTTTAATTGGAAGAGTCATTTGGACTTTGGGGGGTGGGAGCATTTCCATTCCTTTGTATATGTGATCTGCGCGCCAATTCCTCAGATTCGGAATTAAATCTGTAGCTTCCAATTTATTTTCCAGTAAAAGGATTACTTTGCTTTAACCCATGGAGTCTGAGGATTTCTTTCTTGGATTATGAAGGGAGCACAGACTGACAGTGGTTCACTTAACAACCACGACAGAAACGGTTGTAAAAATCAGGTGTGGTTACCTGACTGGCACAACTTATGACCCTAATTCCAGCTTTAATTATGGTCACAGGTTGAGGACCACCTGCACAGCAATGGAGTGGTTGAGTTGTTTTACATTTTTTCATTCATCATCTTATAGGGCCCTAGTGGTGAACCTATGGTATGCATGCCATAAGTGGCACACAGAGCCACTACTGCCGGCACGTGAGCCCTCGCCCAGAAAAGGTCTACAGCTGATTGTCGGGTATCTGATGCGCATGTGTGGGGCGTGCAAGAGACACTCACACATTATGCAGGGCCGCATGGGGGAGCCGCAGGAGGCATGGGGGGGGGCGCGCATTGCCTTCTCGGTGATGGCATGTGAGCACGAGCAGGCAGATGTGCACACAATTATTGGCACGGGAGCCCAAAAAGGTTAGCCACCCCTGTTATAGGGGATTCTCACTTTAAAAGACAATTATGTATTACTTTGTGTTTTTAAAACAATGCTGTGGGATAAGAACTTGTTTGGATAATGGTATGCAGTATTATATTTCTTACAAAATGTAGTAAGCCTGACTACCTATATTTAGAGCTCTTGTGCTTGTTCTGATGAATAGAATTATGGCCTATCCTGGCATCGCCATCTTTGGAATTCTATAAAGTTTTTAACTCTTGTGACTCCTGTAGAAGTCAAGGCTTCATTTCATGTAGACTCACTCTCTTACCCCTCTTGGAGAAAGAGGAAGATTAAATTTCCTCCTGAGGAATCCATACAAATTAAGATGTTTTCCATCTAACAACATCCTAGAACCCCGTTTTCCACATATACAAATATTCCTCAACTTACAACAGTTCATTCAATGACCATTCAAAGTTACAACAGCACTGAAAAAAGTGACTTATGATCATTTTTCACACTTACAAGACAATGGGGAAGCCAGATTCACTTAACAACCATGTTACTAACTGAAGAACTGCAGTGATTCACTTAACAACGGGTAAGAAAGATCATAAAATGGGGCAAAATTCACTTACCAACTTTTGGGCTCAATTATAGTCATAAATCAAGGACCACCTGTATTAGCCTCTAAGTTTAAGTCAAAGAGAATATAGCTGCTTGTTTCCTAGCCTTGAAGTTTTCTGCCATCTCTCTCTCTTTCTTAACAAACTGGTTTTTACTGGTATGAAAAATCAGAGATTCCTGCTTCACAAGCTGCAACTGTTAATCCTCTGCCTCAGTTTAACTTCCCTCTTTTATAAATGTGGAAGTGCCAAGAGCATCTCCAATCAGAGGAGCACCTAGAAAGACACAGATGATGTCTAACACCTGTGTGGACTGAAATGTGATGCTTGAGCAAGCTGTGGTTCTGGAAACTCTGTTGAATGAATAGACAAGCCTGTTTCAAGAGTAGACAGGAGGTTACAGGAGGAAATTAAATGAGCCATCATACAGGGGTGGGGGCGGGTCAACTACCAGTGGAATGGCATCCAGGTCCTTGAAATGTGATAAAGTATAAGAAAAACAGTAAAGGTGATAAAACTCAAGGAAACTATATTTCAAGGCCCTGCAGGGGAGCAGGGGAGATGGGACAGTCCAATTCACTTGCCAATAAAAGTGCTAACATTGCAAGAAATATGGAAAGACTAAACATTGCCCTTGATATCAGCTCTAACTTGAGGCCCCCAAGAGTTACAGGGACGAAGATAAGAAGGTCATTTTCAATGCTCTGGTCAATTATTGTGACACAGGGTACTATTTCTTTCCTCAAGGGAAGAGAAATTGTATGTCCAGTCCTTATGATGCAATTCTCCCCATTCCAAAGAAAAAGGAAATGTGACTGATGAGAAATTTCCTGGAGGTCGTTCACCCATTTCCATGCATATGTTGCTGAATACAAGTAATAGATCCATAGCAAGTAAAAACTCCGAGGCAGGTGAATTCCTCAAAGAATAGCTTTGTTGGAAATATCATATTGGCACATATCTGGTGAAAACCAACTCTGAGAGGCCCCTTGGTTTTGCACCCAATTAAAAGTCTTTCCCTCAACCCCAAACAATCAGTTACATGGCCTAATCATGGCAGCCTCTGGAGGTCTGGTGACTTCACTCCTCCTTCCTCCGGCCAGCTGTGAGAATGTCCTTGGTTCCCAGGGAAAAGTATTTTATTTTGACTATACAGTCCCAACTATCTCTAATCCCCCCCTCCCTATCCCTTGGCTCCAGTGTGGCAGCATGGAGGCCCCAAGATGGCTTCAGCCAGATCAGCTTCAGCATTGACACAGATTCTGTCCATTACGAAACAAGTCTCTCTCGCACTCCCAGAAGGTCATAGGAGACCCCAAGGTTTCCAGACACCAAACAGATTCCGTACAAGGAGAACGATATCAGACAAGAAATATTCTGGCTTATCACCATGCTTGTTCTATGAGATAGGAATATAAGAGATAGAAAAGTTAAAATGGAAAGAAAATTCTGCCCATCTACCTTGATGCTGTGAGAAGCTCTTAGAGCAGTGGTCCACAACTTTTCTGGCTCTGTGGACCAGAGGTGGCAGCGGGCAGTGGTGGCTCCAGGAGAATGGTTTCGCACACACAACCTAATCCTACATATGCACAAATGGAGCTTTACGCATTCAACAGCCATTTGCTGGTGGGCCATGGACCAGTACTAGGCTGTGGACCAGAGGTTGAAAATCCCTGTATTAGAGGTTTATTAAGTGTTCCAAATTTCTCTGTCAGTTCTGACACTGACAGGGCATTCTGTGATTTAAAGCAAATAATGCCAACATTGAAAAGTGTCTTTGGTAGCCAAAAGCTCCTTGTTAAAAAAATATAACTATTTCACTCAGCTAGAAGCAGCTGTCTGAAAGGAAAAGATCACAAGGAAGAAGCTGTCATCCAACTCTGGAGTAAATTGAGTAAGCATACTATATACGCATCTGAAGTAGAATTGTCAGCATGAACCACAAAAGAGAATGTGGGGTCTAGATGATGAAGACAAGATTGAGGAAATTTATTCTTGTTAGTGTTGGGACTTGTTAGCGTTTCTGAATCTCACCTAATGACAGTTAAATATCAGATACAGGTTTTTTCCCCTTCTGTTTAATTGTATCTGATGTTCAAAGACTGCCTAGAGAAGTTCCTGCAGTTTTTTGGCACAGTTTTTCAGAAGTCATTTGCCATTTCCTCCTTCCTAGAGCTGAGAGAAAGTGACTACTACAAAGTCACCCACCTGGCTTTGTGCCTAAGGCAGGACAAAACTCGCAGCCCCCCAGTTTCTAGCCTGATACAAGTTCAGCTTTATATAGATCCATAAAGTCCCTCTGAGGAAATACATTGGCACAAATAATTCAATACAGGCAGATTAAAGTGCATTTTTCACCTTAGTGTTGTAGGGATGTCCATAAGTCTTTCATTTTCAGAGTGAGATCCTCAGGTAATTTAGCAAATGATCTAAAATAAACCATAGGTCATGACAAAAAAAAAAGATTCATGAATCTTTGAAAGACTGCTGATATTGGATTCTAACTTTACATAATTAGAATGCAAAACAGTTAAATATTTGTGTCCTTTTATGAAAATTAAGTTGCAAACTACCCCGAAACTTAATTTGATAAAGATACAGCCTTAATGTAAATATTACAAAAGTTTGGACATTTATTTATTTATATATATATTTTTATCCTGCTTTATTACTTTATAAGTAACTCAGGATGACGAACATACATAATATTCTTTCCTCTTATTTTTCTTTGCAACAACCAACCTGTGAGGTGGGTTGGACTGAGAGTGAATGGCCCAAAGTCACTCAGCCGGCTTTCATATCTAATGTGGAACTAGAACTCACAGCCTTCTGGTTTTATCTTTGTGCCTTAACCACTAGACCAAACTGGCCGTGTACAACCATATTTCCTGTGGTAAAAGTCAGGGGTGGGATTCAAATTTCTTAACAACTGATTCTGTGAAGGTGGCGTAATTTGTGGGTGTGGCTTGGTGGTCATGTGACTGGCTGGACATGGCTTGCTGACTGGGCATGGCTTAGTGGTCATGTGACTGGCTGGACATGGCTTGTATGTAAATATTATATTTAGGTAAATATTTTTTTTTTTTTATAAAAAAGAGCAACTTTTACCCAAAAGCAGGCAAAGCAGGCAGGCAGATTGAGTTGCTCACAGAATCAAAGTTTCATTCAGAGATCTATCTTTCTGCTATTGGCCACCTGAGTCTGTCACATAAAATTTGTCTGCAAGCAAACTCATAAAATTTGCTAGAAAGCAAACTCACAAAATTAACTCACACCACACCATGCATATAAATATTGATTTTTTTATATAAAAAAGAGCAACTTTTACCCAAAATCAGGTAGAGCAGGCAGGCAGATTGAGTTGCTCACAGAATCACAGATTCACTTAGATATCTGTGTTTCTGCCATCTGCTACCTGAGTCTGCACTGAATAATAGAAGCTTCAGGCTCAGCTCTGTTTTTAGATTAGTTAGAAAGCAAGAAATCTAATGATTTCCTGCTTTCTAACTAATCTAAACCTCCCAGCACAGCAGAACAGCTGATGGTCAGGGGAAAATAAAAATAGCAACTTAGCAGGCAAGTTTGATGGCGTGCATGCCAGATAAGGAGTGAGTGGGCGGGACGGGGAAAGCCAGTGGCATGATTTGCCGGTTCTCCAGCAGGTAGAATCTCACACCTGGTGAGAGTGCATTTTGTGTCACATGTAGATCATTTCCTAAAAATCTCAGCTGTGCCACCAGGACAGTTGACAAGCACTGCGGGAAGGTGCGCAGCATTTGAAAATCTTCTTCTTTCCTGTTTTTTCAACCTCAGCTGTGTCGCGCAGACCAGCTGAGGTTGAAAAAGCAGGAAATAAAAGACAGCCAAGAGTCCGAGTAAACAGGTAGGCTAAACGGAATAGCAGACACCGAACTGGTTTGATGTCTGCTGCTCTTCAGAGCTACCAGTTCTATAGAACCGGGCCGAACCAGTAGCATCCCACCCCTGGTGAAAGTTCAAAAATCTAGGCCACCTTTGAGCAAAAACCTCTACCAAACAGACAACCCAGATTTCTGAGCTGTTTTTCATTTCAACTGTGCAAATCTAAAGAAGTACTTTATTGGCAGATATGGCAAAACCAGCCATCCGTGGAGTTCCTATCCCCAAATGGTAGATCGTCTGCGACATGTACATGCTGTGGAAACATAATACCAAGTTTCAATTACACATACGTTCTCAAATTTGGTAAGTAATGGAGCAAGGAGAGAAGAGATAGATGCTTGTTTCCTATAGCGTAGGATTAAAGCAAACAGATATTTTGGCATGCAAGTCTCTTCTGCAGTACTATCTGTGTTCCTCTGAAATGGAGAGTCATTTGAGATTGTAACTTAGACTCTTCCAAGTGAGTGGTGTTTTCCCCATTTGACCTCTCTGCCTTAGTAAGGAAATATTGCAGATGGCTTGTCAAGAATTATTATGGACTACTCAGTGATGGATGCATCTGAAAGGACATATGCTCAAGGTTCAGGTGCTTCCTTTTGCTGTTGATCTTGAGGCAGCGCTGGTATTCTTTTTGCAAGCTTCTGAAACGGAATTCATATCAGATCTGAAGGAGTATTATTCAAGAACTGAAACATGAGTGACTAACTCCCTCAATTTATGGTACACCACCAGTAACTTTTACTTGAACTCTACTTTTGTTCATTTGCACTCCAGTGGGTGAAAAACAAAACAAATGCCAATTGCTTATTGTTCTGAAACCATTGTTAAGTTTAACTATTTAAGGCCATTACAATATCTAACATAAGCTTTCGATAACCATTTTTCTATCTACACTCATGCTCAGAAATACGCAAGTGTCCCAATTCAATGTAGGTTGTGTGTGTGTGTGTGTATGGTATTCAGCTTTGTTCGGATATTTTCCCACGTCATTGTAGTTGTGCTTTTAAAGTTGTAGCAATGTTTCAGCAGAATCTCATCTGCCATCATCAGGTTTCTGGGAACAGAAGCCTGCTCATGGTAGATGAGATTCTGCCGAAACGTTGCTACAACTTTAAAAGCACAGCTACAATGACGTGGAAAAATACCCGAACAAAGCTGAATACCATACATGTAAGTACTCGCGAAAACTTAAGAATATATATATATATATATATATATATATATATATATATATATATATATATATATATATTTTCTGAGGTTCTCGCGGGTATTCATATGTGGATCTTTGGTTATTCGGGTTTTCTCCCGCGTAAGATTGGAAGTATCTAGGCAACGTTTCGATGAAGTCTCATTCATCATCTTCAGGCTTGGTCTTCAGCTCTGTGCTTCTCAGAGTGATATTACAGCACAAGATCCAGGATATCTCCACAACAAAACTCACAAGGCCATCACACAGCCCATTATATCAACATCAACTCCATCAACCAATCAAAAGGTAGCAGCGCAGCCAACCAGCCCAGCACACCAGCCCCCACCACCAGTATTTATAGAGAGATGGCAGCTCTGATCACACACTGCTTGCACTGGCACAAAGCCGAAAGCACCAGCCTGAGGATGGCGAGTGGGACCTCGCCGAAACATTGCCAAGATACTCTTAATCTTACACGGGAAAAGACCCGAACACACCTAGACCTACATATATATATAGGAGGAGGTCTACTTATTTTCCAAAGCACCAGAAGACAAGACAAGAAACAATGGATGGAAACTAATCTAGAAAAGAAGCAACCTAGAACTAAGGAGAAATTTCCTAACAGTGAGAACAATTGACCAGTGGAATGGCTTCCCTTCAGAAGTTCTGTGTCCTCCATTGCTGGAAGTTTTTAAAAATATACTGGAGCCACTGGTCTGGAATAGTATAGGGTCTCCTGCTTGAGCAGGAGTTGGACTAGAAGACCTCCAAGATCTCTTCCAAGTCGGTTATTCTGTTATTCTGCTAAAGTTTAAGTCCTATGAACTTAGAAAGACCTATTTCTTAAACAAAATACATGGGAGGATCAGACCATCTACATCAAGGGTCTTCAAACTTGGCAAGTTTTAAGAGTTGTGGATTTCAACTCCCAGAATTACTGAGCTAACATGACTGGAGGAGGCTTTATGGGAGTTGAAGTCCACAAGTCTTAAAGTTGTCAAGCTGGAAGAACCCTGATCTACATCAATAATTATTCCACATAATAATAATGAATCATATGCTGTGCATAAAAAAGCCACCAATGTAACCTACAAAAAGGAATTAATATATAAAATAAAAGCTACCAGATGTACAAGTTAAAATTCAAAAAAAGCAGAGACATTATTATTTCTAAAATATGGTAGTGAAAAAGATAAAGCATTTCCTCCCAAAATATTTATTTTCACTTTATTAATTACATCAGGCTTTTTTGTTTGCATACATCACAACAAATGGATAAAAAACAAAGATAGAGAGGCTACTCTATATGCTTATTTAAGAATTTGTATAATACCCAGAAAGCAAGAGTTCAAATGGAATATGAAGCATCTAAATGGCTCAGAATATGGAAAGGAGAACACCAAGGGTGCATCACTGTGTTTAATTTATATGCAGAATATGAATTACTGAAGTAGAAGAAATGCATATTAGAATGAAACTTTCCAGGAGAATTACTGGTAGTCCTGGACTTACAACCACAATTAAGCCCAAAATTTATGTTGCTAAGTGAGACATTTGTTTTGCCCCATTTTGCAGCTTCTCTTGCCACCTTTGTTAAGTGAATCACTGCAATTGTTAAATTAGTAATATGGTTGTTAAATGAATCCGGCTTCCCCATTGACTTTGCTTGTTATAAGGTCTCAAAATATGACGCAGGGACACATAAATATGAGTCAGTTGCCAAGCATCCAAATTTTGATTATGTGACTGTGCGGCTGCTGCAATTGTCATAAGAGTGAAAAATGGTCATAAGTCACTTTTTTCAATACTGTTGTAACTTTGAATGATCACTAAACAGACTGTCATAAGTCGAGGACTACCTGTGTGAATAATCTGAGGTGTGCTGATGATACCACTTTGATGGCTGGAAGCAAAGAAACTTAGAGAACCTCTTGTTGAAGGTGAAAGAAGAAAAGTGCAAAGCCCAGACTGCAGCTCAGGACTAGCTCCTCCTCCTCCTCCTTACATTACAGGCTAAGTCAACCCAATGCAAACAGGCAAAGAAATTATTGAAAAACTCACAAGCCTTATCTTTTTACCCTCCAAAATTTCATGACAAAAGCTATGAAATAAAAGCTACTTGGGAAGAAAGATATGGCACATCTAGACAAAATATAAACCGGCAGAGACATCACAGTGACAATAACAGGATCTAAGTCAAAGCCGTTGGTTTTCTAGGTTGTAAGAGATAAAGGTATGTTGAGCTGAGATAACTGACGATCAGAAAAGCTGAATTAAAAAAAAAGGATGCCTTTGAATTATAGTGCTGGAGAAAATTTTTGATAATACCTTGGACTGCAAGAACATCTCTCTCTGTACTAGATCAAGTAAAGCCATACCAATATCTGGAAGCACTAATAATAAAACTGAAGTTTAGATATTGTGGTTACATACTGCAGTGGCAAATGGTGAAGATTCTGGTGCTTGGAAAGTCAAAGGCAAAACAAATAAAATGAGGCTGGCAGGAGACAAGGTGGCTACCATTTCTTTCAGTAGAAACAACAAATCCCTCTGCTTCTACTCCATTGAATGTTTTACTTTTCTCTAGGGTTATGGTTCTCTAGGGTTATGGTTCAATCATTCAGCTTAGAGAAAGGAAAACTGAAGTTTAGATATTATGGTTACATGTTGCCTATATATGTTTTTTTCTATGTAAGTATATGTGTATACACATATTTTGTGTGTGTGTGTGTGCATGTGTATGTGTATGTGTATGTATATGTATGGTATTCAGCTTTGTTCGGGTATTTTCCCATGTCATTATAGTTGTGCTTTTAAAGCTGTAACTATAATGTAAAGTTGTAACTATAATATATAAAGTTGTAACTATAATGATGTGGGAAAATACCCGAACAAAGCTGAATACCATACATATAAATACCCGCGAAAACTTAAGAAAACAGTGTGTGTGTGTGTGTGTGTGTGTGTGTGTGTGTGTGTGTGTGTATGGATCTTTGGTTATTCGGGTTTTCTCCCGCGTAAGATTGGAAGTATCTAGGCAACGTTTCGATGAAGTCTCATTCATCATCTTCAGGCTTGGTCTTCAGCTCTGTGCTTCTCAGAGTGATGTGAACTTGCAGCTGCTTCTTCCTTTTAACTGCTAGTGGGGGTGTGACTTGATTGGGTGGGGGCTTGGCTGTGTTCTGATTGGGTGGGGGGGTGTTCTCATTGGTTGGGGGTTTGGCTGTGTTCTGATTGGTTGGGGGGTTGGCTGTGTTCTGATTGGCTGGAGGCGTGTTCTGTTCAGGTGGGGGCTTGATTGTGCTCAGGTTAGTCTTAGTTGCTGGAGGGTTTGAGCTGGTGAGCTGTGATCTTGCTGTTTGGCTTCGAGTTCGTGGTCATGCTGCATCTTCATGGTGGAGGTCAAAAAGCTGGAACACACTTCCTCACTAGTCCAACACATGGAAGCCACAGGTCATAGCATCAACTTCAATGGCACCAAAACCCTAGCCACTATAAAAAATCCCAGCCACAGAATCATCAGAGAAGCCATAGAGATTGAAAAAAGACCAGAAAGCATGAACAGAAGAGATGATTCCACCAGGCTGTCAATCATTTGGAAGCCTGCACTCACAAACAAAAAAATCTCCACACCACAAGCCAGACAAACACCTGGGCACAAACAGATCCCCCCTGATACCTCCAGCTTAAACACACCCCAACCAGGCACCCAGATGAAACCCAGCTTCCTAACGACTGATAGCCGTCCATTTACCCGAAGCCAAGCTGCACTAAAGGCCTCCAATAAAGTAACACAATGTTGCCAGCCAATCAAGATACAAAAAGAGCCCCCCCCCAAAAAAAAAAACAGACAGAAGATATTAGAAGCAGAATACAGCAAACTCCAAGACCAATAAACACAGACCAAGACTCTCAACCAATCAGGAGGAAGAAAAAACCATTCTGGCACAGCAATAGGCTGCCCCAAATTTAAATCTGAAACCACTGTAAAAGTCTGACTCACAGACGAACACTATAAAGAAGCCTGATGATGGCAGATGAGATTCTGCTGAAATGTTGCTACAACTTTAAAAGCACCACTACTATGACATGGGAAAATACCTGAACAAAGCTGAATGCCATACACCTAAGTACCCGCGAAAACTTAAGAAAACAAATATATATATATATTTGTTTTCGTAGATTTTCATGGGTACAGGTATGTAGATCTAGGTGTGTTCGAGTCTTTTCCCATGTAAGATTAAGAGTATCTTGGCGATGTTTCGGTGAGGTCCCACTCGCCATCCTCGGGCTGGTGCTTTCAGCTTCATGCCAGTGCAAGCAGTGTGTGATCGGAGCTGCCATCTCTCTATAAATACTGGTGGGGAGGCTGGTGTGCTGGGTGGGTTGGCTGTGCTGCTGCCTCTTGATTGGTTGATGGAGTTGATGTTGGAAAATGGGCTGTGTGATGGCCTTGGGAGTTTTGTTGTGGAGATATCCTGGATCTTGTGCTGTAATCTCCTGGGTCGTTTGTTTTGTAGTGAACTTTTTTCCATTAGCCTTTCGTGTTTTAACGGCTTGAGTAATGGCTTGTGTGATGGGCTTGCAAGTTCTTTTGTTGTGGTATCCTGGGTCCTGCATTGTAATCTCCTGGGTCATTTGTGTTTTGATCTCTTTTCCATTTGCCTTCTGAGTCGTAACGGCTTGGGTAATGGGTTGTGTGATGACCTTGTGAGATTTATTGCTGTGGTATCCTTGGTCTTGTGCTGTGATATCCTGGGTCATTTGCTGTGTTGCAACTTCTTGAGTTCTTGTGGTGTAATTTCCTGAGTTTTCTGATGTGATATCCTGAGCGAGTGGCTGTGATGTAGCATTCTGGGTTTTAGTCTGGCTTCGAGTTTGGGGTCTGGTTCTGTGTTCTTGGTGTGTGTCAGCTTGTTTGGTTTTGGGGTCGGGGGGTGTGACAGCTGGTGAATCAGCTGTGGTCTGTTTTTGGGATGGTGGTTGTCCTTCATTTATAGGATGGGCTTGGGCTTGGGCTTAGGCCTGGATCTGATGAGGGAGATTGGCAGTGGTGTCCCATGTTGTTTTGGGTCTGGTGTTGATTTTCGTGGCTGGGACTCGTTTGTTGGTGAGGGCAAGCTTCTAGATGTCTGGTAGGCAGGAGGTATCGTCCCATCTATTCATGTTATGGGGATGTTTCTCTATCTCGATGGCTTCCCTGATTATTCTCTTGCTGGAGTGTTCAGTGCTGGATATTAATTTGGTTCCTTTGAAATTAATTTCATGTCCTGTGGCTTTAAGGTACTGGAAGAGAGAAGAAGTATTTTCTTCTCTTCTGACTTTTGTGTTCTGCGATACGTGCATTTATTCTCCTGTTGGTTTTTCCAATGTATGTGGCTGGGCAATTGTTGCATGGTATTTCATAAACTCCTTGATTTTCTAGCTGGATCTTGTCTTTGGGCTTTCTTAGGATGTTGGCTATCTTTTGGTCAGTGCCGAAGGCTGTCCTGATATTGTGTCCTGATAAGATACTCTTAATCTTACATGGGAAAAGACCTGAACACACCTAGACCTATATGTATGTATGTATGTATGTATGTATGTATGTATGTATATATGTATGTTATTCAGCTTTGTTCGGGTATTTTCCCACATCATTGTAGTTGTGCTTTTAAAGTTGTAGCAACGTTTCAGCAGAATCTCATCTGCCATCATCAGTATTGTGTTTGTCAGACATATACAGAGAGAGAGAGAGAGAATGCTGCCATTGAGCTAGGTCAAAGTGCATTAGCACCAAGATCAACAAACTCATAGTTCTTAAAGTAGAAATTTCCTCCCAGCCAGAGGTAGTATTCAGCAGGTACTGACCAGTTCTGGAGAACCAATTGCAGAAATTTTGAGTAGTTAGGGAAACTGGGAAATACCACCTCTGACTGGCCCCGCCCCCATTTATTCTCTGCCTCCTGAGTCCCAACTGATCAGCTGAGTCTTCTTTTGTTGTCCTGCACAGGAGAAAGGAGCTGGAAAGCAATTTAGTGAGGGGGATGGGGATTTTGCAGTAACCTTCCCCCAGGAATAGGGAGGGAATGGAAATTTTACAGTATCCTTCCCCTGCCATGCCCACCACGCTATGCCCACCAAGCCACATCATGCCCACCAAGCCATGCACACAGAACCAGTAGTATAAATTTTTGAATCCCACCACTGCTCCCAGCTGTAAAGCACAGTCGCGATAGCTCAATCCCTTAAGAAATCAAAGCCTTTTCATGACATCTACAAGCAGCTGACTTATTCCATCTCAGAGCAGAACCAGCTTTAGGGCTCCATTTTACTTACTGGAGTACTAAATGGAAGCAGCTCTAAGATAGCTTTGCCCAACTGGAAGTCCTCTACATGTGGAGAATTCCCAGCTGCTGTGGTCATTATCCCTTTGGAAACCACAAGATCAGAAAAGAGTGTCCCAGAATCATTTCCCATTCTTGACCTATATTTCACTGAGGTGGCATTCATTCATTTTACCCACTGCCACTTGAAGACCAGAATTTGAAACCAAATCCTGTGAGAATCACATATTTAACGTGTTCTGTACGGTCATTTACATTCTTGTAAACGCCGTGCTGTGATTGGTCAAAGCGCACAGGGATCCGATTGGTCGAGCGAGCTGCTCTGATTGGCCTGCTGCGGATCTCCCGTGATTGGTTGAAACTAATCACGGAAGATTCAAAGTGGTGCCATTGGTTGCAGCCGCCGCGGCTTGGGAATAAAAAGCCGCTGTTTTTCCCCCGGAACCCGAGCCGTTTTCGGGACCAATAAAAGAGCTGAACCAAGTCACTGAGTCCTGGTCTCCTTGCTACACCGGACACAACACTGGCGGCGAGGATGGGATTCCAAGGCTAATCCCCCACTAACATGTGTCCGGAGGAAGCGAAACCAACTAGATGGCCAGCATCGCACCGCCCGCGCTCTTTAAGCCCGCTACCGAGGACTGGGAATCATACACAGACAGATTCCTCATGTTCCTCGAATGTAGCAACATGAAGGACGCTGCCGGGCCGAAGAAAAGAGCCGTCTTCCTGACACACTGCGGGCCCGCAGTGTTCAAGATGGCAAAAGCTCTAGCGAAACCCGCAGACGTCAAGGAGATGGATTGGGCCAACCTCGAACCATTGCTCCGGAACCACTATGCCCCCACCGTGCCCACCCTCATCAGGCAGCATGATTTCTACTGGCGGAACCAGAGAGCGGGTGAGAGCATCAGCGATTTTGTGACTGAGCTACGAAGCCTAGGGGGCATGTGCGGGTTCTCGGACATGGATGAGGCCTTACGAGACCGCGTCGTACTCGGACTCCGAGACCCAGTCCTACAGAGCCGACTGATGGCCAAAGGAGACATCGCCCTCGCCGACGCCATCGCTGAAGCCACCACAGCCGAGGCAACCCGGAAATCAGCGAACCGCATGCGGAGACCAGACACCGGAGACCGCACCGTGACCGCCGACCCAGGACGCGCGACTGAGGCCCAACTGGAAGCAAGTCACTGCAAGACCACCACCCATCATGGCAAATTCCACTCCGCCTCTGACACCATGGACGAGGAGGAGGAGATCCACTGGCTCCAGACGGGACGGGACCAGCGAAATCGGTGGGGTCGTAAGTCAGGGACCGCATGTGCCGGGTGCGGAGGTGACCACCCTCAAGCAGAGTGCCATTTCTTCGATGCAGTCTGCCGGCACTGCAACAAAAAGGGTCACATTGCCCGAGTCTGCCGATTGAGGAAGGCCTACAGCCCCAGAAGGCAGGACCACAGCGAGTGGAGACGGGACAGCACACCCCCCAGAGCCAGAGATCGCCAAGCTGACAGCCGATGGGACCGGAGTGGACGGAACCGACGAGGTGGCGAAACCCGGCGGAAGGAGGAAACCCACCAGACGGTCATCATTAGCCACGCATCACCACCGACGCCCAAAAGGTCTACGTGGAGGTAGGCATCGAAGGCAAGCCATACAAAATGGAGTCTGGGTCCTACCTCTCCATGGTCGCCTGGCAAGAAATCAAATGCTTTGTGCCTACCATCCACAAGAAGGGACTGGAGAACCAGAGACTAATAATCAAGGACTACCAGGGAAACCGCATCCCGGTAGTCGGAACCAGACAATTCAAGGTAACATTCAAGGGCCGCACCGCAAAGCTTTCCCTGACAATCGTGGACCGAGACCGACCCAGTCTTTTGGGACTACAATGGTTCGCACTGCTCGGCACCGAGATCACGGGCATAAACCACACTGCAGAGACCGATTGGGAACAGCAACTGGCACGGGACTTCCAGGAAGTGTTTGACGGCACCCTAGGCAAGTACCGAGGGCCCCCTATTTCCTTCAGCCTAGACCCCAACATTCCCCCGATACGCCTAAAACCAAA
The DNA here is from genome assembly GCA_033807585.1 of Hydrophis major. NCBI lineage: Eukaryota > Metazoa > Chordata > Lepidosauria > Squamata > Elapidae > Hydrophis > Hydrophis major. The sequence continues at coordinate 82,127,102 of CM066328.1, read as the reverse complement.
GCGGGTACCCTTTGCACTCAGGCCAAAAATAGACGAGCAAATTGACAAGCTCGTCAAGCAAGGGGTCCTACAACCAATCGACCACGCCCAGTGGGAGACCCCAATAGTCACCCCAGTCAAGCCCGATGGGTCGGAAGAATCTGCAGGGACTATAAGGCCACCCTAAATTGCGCCTTACAACAAAGCGCCTACCCCGTCCCAGTAGTGCAGCACCTTCTACACTCAATGGGGGGAGGCAAGGTTTTTGTGAAGCTCGACCTGGTGCAAGCATACCAACAGCTGCCGGTCGACGCAGAAACCGCTGAGGCGCAAACCATAGTCACCCACCGGGGAGCGTTTCGCTGTAACCGACTCCAGTTTGGGGTCAGCGTGGTGCCTGGAATTTTCCAGTGCCTCATGGAGAGGCTTTTGCAAGGAATCAAGGGGGTGGTGCCCTACTTCGACGACGTGCTGGTGTCGGCAACCAACCAGCTAGAACTAGAGGGTCGTCTAAGGGAGGTGCTAATGAAATTCAAGGAAACTGGGCTAAAAGTGAAGAGAGAGAAATGTCAGCTTTACACAGAGTGGGTTGAGTTCCTAGGATACCTCCTAGACCGGCACGGCATCCACCCAACCTCAAACAAAATCAGAGCCATTAAGGAGGCCCCCACGCCCAGAAATAAAACGGAATTGCAGGCATTTCTGGGACTGCTTAATTTTTACAATGTTTTCCTGCCCCAAAAGGCGACCGTGGTGGAGCCTTTGCATAGGCTTTTGGACAAGGCGGCCACCTGGACTTGGGGAAAACGTGAGGAAGCCACCTTCAGGAAAACCAAGGACCTGCTCACCTCGGATGCCATCCTCATCCAATACAATGAGACCCTACCACTTGGCGTCACATGTGATGCCTCACCCTTCGGCGTCGGCACCGTCCTCAGTCACACACTCCCGGATGGAAGAGAAGCGCCCATCGCTTTCTTCTCAAGGACACTCACCAAACCAGAGAGGAACTATAGCCAGCTGGACAAGGAGGCCCTGGCCATCGTCACAGCAGTGAAGAGGTTCCACGAGTACCTCTACGGCCGCACGTTCACCATTATCACAGACTACAAGCAGCTGCTGGACATCCTGGCAGGGAACAGGGCCACCCCGAACAGCCTATCTCCCAGAATGACAAGGTGGTCCGAATTCCTTGCTGCCTACAGCTACCGGCTCACACACCGACCCGGTAAGACTATCACCCACGCAGATGCCTTGAGCCGCTCGCCGTTACCCGACCTAGACACCAACCCAGCACCCACGACGACCACCCTCAGCATAGAGACACTGCCCGATCTACCCATAACCATGTCAGATATTGCCCAAGAAACTAATAAAGACAAACGTCTGGTGCGGATGTTACATTGGGTAGAAAAAGAGTAGCCGGAAAAAGACGATGACGAAGCATTCAAGACATTCCGGAACCGGCAAACAGAACTCTCGCTACAAAAAGGGTGTGCACTTTGGGGGGATAGGGTTGTTATTCCAGAAAAGCTACAAGGGAAGGTATTGGAGTTGTTACACGAGGGGCACCCGGGCATAGTTAGAACGAAAGCCCTGGCCAGAAGTTACGCTTGGTGGCCAGGGATGGACAAGCAAATCGAGGCCTGGGTGGCAAGATGTGAACGCTGCCAAGAAACCAGACCGAGCCCTCCCACGGCACTGATCCTAGAATGGGAAACCCTCAGGGGACCATGGTCCAGGATCCACATAGATTTTGCCGGGCCCACTAAGGGACATACATTGATTATAACAGTAGATGCTTACTCCAACTGGTTGGAGGTAAGCAACATGAAAACCACCACCACGGAGGCCGTGACCAAGGAACTTAGCAAGCTATTTGCAACCCACGGCCTCCCAGATGTCATCGTGTTGGATAACAGGCCCCAATTCACCTCGCTAGAATTTGAAAAATTCCTAGTGGAACGGGGTATACGACACGCATTGACAGCTCCGGCACATCCGGCAGCGAATGGAAGGGCAGAACGGATGGTTCAATTTACGAAAAAAACCATCCAAAAAATCAAACACGGGGAAATCCAAGAAAAAATAAATAAAATGCTCTTCATACAACATATAACCCCGAACACGACAACGAAGAAAAGCCCGGCAGAGCTACTAATGGTGAGGAAAATAAGGTCCCCACTCGACAGGCTGCACCCCACATACAACCTGGAGAAACCCCCAAACTCCTCTAGCAAGCACCGGTCCTTTGCACCAGGTGACGCCGTCTACGCAAAGAACCTAACTGGAGACCCACTGTGGGTACCAGCAACCATAACCCAACTGACAGGTCCCCGCTCGTACCGGCTGCAAACAACCGACGGACGAGCCTGAAAACGCCACATCGATCAACTAAGATCGAGAACAATCACAAAAAACACAACCAACACGCAACCAAACAGAGACAATCCCCTTAATACAAGCCAAGAGGGGAGGGAATACCCTGGGAACCAAAACCCAATAGAAAGAAACCAGCAACACTTACCGACTGGCAGCCAGCTCGAAGCCTCACCAGGAAGAAGCAGCCAGGCCAGCTGAACCAGCCCAGAAGGATTAGGCAGGAGCGGTGGAAGCCACAGCTCAACCAGCCCGGGTAGACCGGGAGGGAGCTGCAACAAGAGGCCCGGCGACACCTTCCAGGCGGTTCCATCGACGAGGCCGAGAGCAACAGAGAACCCAACCGAACCGGCCAGGAGCCAAACAACAACTAACCTGCGCAGGTCCAGTAGGCAAGTACAGAGCCCCGCCTACTTACGGGATAACGTCACGTAGGACCAAACCAAGAGGGGAGGGGTGTTCTGTACGGTCATTTACATTCTTGTAAACGCCGTGCTGTGATTGGTCAAAGCGCACAGGGATCCGATTGGTCGAGCGAGCCGCTCTGATTGGCCCGCTGCAGATCTCCCGCGATTGGTTGAAACTAATCACGGGAGATTCAAAGCGGTGCCATTGGTCGCAGCCGCCGCAGCTTGGGAATAAAAAGCCGCTGTTTTTCCCCCGGAACCCGAGCCGTTCTCAGGACCAATAAAAGAGCTGAACCAAGTCACTGAGTCCTGGTCTCCTTGCTGCGCCGGACACAACATAACGTATTTAGATTATGGATTAACATATTTGTTGGTCCAGCTCCTGGGTTTTTAAATCTATGGTGGGAGTGCTGTGTATCTTTCACATCCTCCACAAGTGAAAGGTACATACTTGCAAGTCACGTCTGCACTGAACATGCTGGAGATGCCTCACGCTATTTATACATTTGGAACAATTCACCACCTAATGCTTTCCCTGGTAAATAAATGCCCACACTGCCTGAAATGGATGCCGTGTTTCCAGAGGACCCAGGTTACACACTAAGGGTCAGCTTGGAAAGCCTGATGCCAAAGCTACGCAGCTGTTTCTCTCACTCAATTACAGCCTGCGTTTATGGAACATGGGAATTCGCTTGTACTCCAAATCCCAAAGTAAGCATATTATATTTGAAAGGTCCCTGGCAATAGCCCGGTTGTCCTACATGGCCCAGCAGTATGAGTGCTAGAAAGAACATCCATCTTTTCCATGCAGAACATATTTAACCTTTCTTTTTCCAGTCATTTTCCCCAACACTCCCTTCTCCCAGCTGTTTTTATTTATTCAGCTCTCAAAATTATTTGTCAGGTGAGCGCAGCTTGGATTACTTACAGAGGTACAACAGCTTTGAAGAGAAATGTTTTACGGAAAAATTGAATGGAAGAACGCCATTACCCATCCACCCCCCAGTGCCTCTAATTTTTTCCCTCTTGAAAATTTGCAGAATAAAGGGAACCTAATCAGCTTTGTTACATACAATTGCATTGTACATATATAAATTGTGATATCAAAACCAATACCTGGTGTGGAACTTTTACTTCTTTGTCTGTGAAGAGGTGTGGCTGATATGAGGCCTGCCCACTGGTAAAGTACATTACAAGAAGCCTACCAATTATATAATCTAAATCAGGGGGTCATGCCCATTTAGACCAGAGAAGCGGAGGTGAAAGCATATGCAGCTCCACTTGCACACGCAGCTTCAGTTGCACACACAGCTCACTGGCTGTTTGTTTAAAGGGAGCTGCATGCACAGGCTCGCCTCCTGCTTGTGAGGAACCATCTCCTCTCCCCATCCCTGGTCTGCAAAGCTGGAAAGATTGGAGACTACTGATCTAAATAATGTCCTCAGGTGGTTGAAAGTTGACATGGATGGGAAAAAGAAGACTTTTGAAAGAGAGGGGGAGGGGGAGGGTCAGGAGGGGAAGGGGCGGGGAGGGAAAGACAGAGAGAGTTCAGTATGCTCAGGAGAATTGACAATATGAAAAACATTAAACCTTTTTAAGAACCCAAACAAGGTGAGCCATTCACTCAAAACAGCTTGCTAACCGAGCGACTCAATGACTTGTAGAAGATACAGAATGCCTGTATTTCATTTTCAACTCACTTTTTACTATTTTGCATCACCACATTCCTGTGTACAAGTTAACATGTGGGTAATCCACAAAAACACATACCACAATCGTTATGTTAATCCCTACAGAACCCACAAGAATTCCTGACAGGATTAAAAGTTGGTTCACACATTAAGACATGACCAAAATTTTACAACACAGTGGCTGATTTTATGCATCACTCTTATCCAAACCCAAAGTCCCCATAGAATGCCTCAGTGTGGTACATGAAAAGCATTTCACTGCAACAAATTAATATAGTGAATCCCTCAGAAGTAAAGCTTAACAATAAATTGTGGATGGGGAAAGCATACAAAATAAAAAACTATGGGAGGGTTGATTTTGTCTGACTCTTAGATCATTATGGTTGTGGGTTTTATAGTCCAGAATCTTTGATATTTTGTCTTGGAAGAGAATGGTATTTTTATCAGAAATAAAACCACTCTCGTTGGGATTTGTTGTGTCTATGTATGACAATGATTTCAATACATTATTTTGATAGAAGTCCTTCTCATTTATTTAAGATCTAATTTATCAGTCAAAGGTACTCAGCTTACAAAAATTGTGTGTTGAAATAAGGAGACATTACAACAGTGATTACATTCATATCACCAACATTAATATTTGACAGTAGGCATTTGGAGCCCAACCTTTAAGTGGAACCCTTTCTAAGTGACCGTGCATAATGTTTCCACTTTCTTTAAAAAACATTTTTTTTATCATAAATTCATCCAATTCGCATAATTTCACTCAATCCATAAACTGCCATCATTAGAAACACATCTCAAAGTGGATTTATTCAGTTTGTATCTACTAGGGCTGTGATGGTGAACCTATGACATGCATGCCACAAGTGGTGCGCAGAGCAGAGGTGGTATTCAGCAGGTTCTGACCAGTTCTGGAGAACTGATAGCAAAAATTTTGAGTAGTTCAGAGAACCAGCCAATACCACCTCTGACTGGAGATTTTACAGTATCCTTACCCTGCCACGCCCACCAAGCCACACCACAGAACCGGTAGTAAAAAAAATTTGAATCCCACCACTGATGCAGAGCCATTTGTGCTGGCACGCGAGCGGCAGGCAAACTTACCTTACTGTGCATGCACACGCCTCACAGCTGATTTTTTTTTCCAGTTGGTTTTCCGGTCTTGTAATACCTCCTGTAATACTGAAAGGGATGAAACGGGCCTATAATTCAGTCTGAGAAGACTTGCAGAGGCTTTTTCCAAGCCTCTGGGAGGCCAAAAAAGGCCTCAAACCAGCCAAAAAATCAGCTGTGAGGAGCAGCGAAGGTAAGAGGGTGGGGATGGGGGATTGCGAGCACATGCAAATGGGGCATGGGGGGGAGGCATGCATTGCATTCTGGGTGCTGGCACAGGAGCCCAAAAAGGTTAGCCACCACTGTACTAGGCCTATGGGACTATATGGCCTGTGGAAGGTACACACAGTGTAGTGGTATGCTACCAGTTCGAACTGGTTCGGCTGAACCGGTAGTTTAAAAAAAAAGTCTCTGATCAGCTGAGAGGAAAAAAACAAGCCTCCTGATGATCAGTTGAGAGGATAAAAGACCGAAAAGTATATGGGAGGGTGGGAGTATTGCTCTTAGCTTTTCATTTCTTCATCCTCTCAACTGATTAGCTTGTTACGGGTGTGCATATTAGGTGCGTGTGTACACGCGATCACCCACCAAACCAGGAGTGACTAAGGTAGGATCCCACTACTGGTATACAGTATCCAAAAATGGCACTTTTCTACAAACAAAAGATGGATGCAGTCATTTCTGGAGCTAGCTGGGTTTTACTGGGAATTTGCGCCAAGGAAAGCCAATTTGCAGCACCCATTAGTACTAGCAAGAAAAAATCAGAATCATAGTTCTGGAATTCCACAAGGACTTTAGTCTGAACCTCTTGCATTAACAAAACCCCAATACCCTTCCATCTCTGAGGCATTAGTGATTATACCTTTATTTTTTTCTTCTTTTTAAATGAAGCTTGATTTTGTTAATGCTATGTGAGATTAATCTATCACCCAAAGATAGAAGGAAAGGCTGAACCATTGAGCCACATGCAACTATGCTACAATTTAAGACATCACATTATTGAAATCATTTTGGTTTTTGGCATTTTTATCTTTTATGTTCCAAAAGAGAGAGAACATGGTGATTGCTCTATTTTTCACACATTAGAGATACCAAGTAGGAATCAGGTAAGGTATTCCCTGGAAGACAGGTGGCAGCAGCAAAAACTAGCAGATATATGCAACTTTCTGTCAATGTTGGTATATACTTGAACAGCATCTCTAGCTTCCTTCAGAGAGACCCGTGACAAAATCTTACACAACAAATTATTGGAATTAAATTTAATTTTTATTTAGGTTTGAATTTTTTCCCCTGTAATGAGAATGTTTGCTCTGTCATGTTAGTGAGAGAAGCCCAAAATATTTCCACACCATCTTATATGCTAACATATTGATTGCAGACAGTGAAAGAAAAGCTCCTGAGATACATAGCCATTATCCTACAATAGCATTTTGATAACAGCTTTTGCACAAATGTGATGGGACAAATTTACATAAGGTACCACTGGGATAGCTTGTAACAAAAGCAGAAAGACTACATATGAAAAGGCATTGCAAAATGGTATTTATTAAATGAAGATATCCTGGAATAATCATATCTAACACTTTGGTGTAATTTGAACAGATTGCTGAGTTCTTTCTTAACTTGCACAATCTACACCCAATTGACAAAGGTTTTGTAGGTGTTCAAAAGAAGGGCAGTGGAACTTTGGAATGGTAAGCAAGTCTTGGCTGGTCCTTGGATCCTTAATTATTCACTGATAGTGATATCTAATGTACACTGCTTTACCAGTGTCCCAGTTTTCCAGCTGCAGACATATGATATTGCCATCATTTTTCATGTCAGATGTCCTTCTTTTGCAAGATAAATGGATGTTTGTTCAGCTATCTCATGTAGACTGCCTTTAAAATTGGTCTTGGGGACAACTGCAGACGATGGCATGATTTATTTATTTATTTGCTAACCATACTTTATGCTGCTACATCATTACAAAAATGATTCTTAGCTAGAGCCAAATGATTTCATTGTGTCACAGCAGAGGTAAATGACATGCACATATCCCCCTTCCCAAGATACCCAAGCGGGGATATACTCTCTATCCCACCTGACTTTTGAAAATAAATTAAATTTTGAAAGCAAATTAAATTGAATTGAATTGAATTGTAAGGTGCCCTGAATCATTGACTGAGATGAGCGGCTGTAGAAATTGAATTAAAAAATAAATAGGAATCTAATACGCAGCAAAGGCAAGTGCTATCAATTAACATTTTCCTATCTCTATTTATAGCAAGAATATAGGCACCCAGAAAACTCTTGGCATACTGTGAGCCTCCTGGGAGTGATTGCTCCACCTTCTGTGTTTTATGTCGAGCTGTCACCCCTGTGAGGTAGGTCAGCTGGAGAAACTAGCACAGCAGGGATTCCATGAATGCTGTTTATAATTGTAGGGTTCTATTGTAAGGTTAAACTTATTAACAGGGCCTTGGAAACCTGTCCAAGTTTCTCTCAGTCTCAACTTCTACCAAAAAAAAATCAAGACAGGATCATGTTGAGTTTCTCTCTGACACTGTCTGATTTCTCAGCAGGACTGACACATCTTTCCTCAAAAAAGGCATCAATTGCAGATTCTCAATATTCCAGATCGATCCTGCCATCCTTTCCCACCAAAAGAAATTTGTGTGACTGCAAAAAGGAAGTTACAATATACACCAGATTCCAGATCATTTTGAAATTTTGTTAATGCTATGTGGAAATGCATGGGAAAGCATTTTAAAAAGATTTAAAATCTTTATCATTTCCAAAAGAGAAGCAGCTATAGAATCACTTTGACAGATTGCATTCATTTATAGCAATAGCAATAGCACTTAGACTTTTATACCACTTCACAGTGTTTTACAGCCCTAAGCGGTTTAAAGAGTCAGCATATTGCCCCCAACAACCTGGGTCCTCATTTTACCGAACCCGGAAGGATGGGAGGCCGAGTCAATCTTGAGCTGGTGAGATTCAAACTGCAAAACTTCTGGGCTGCCAACAGTCAGCAGAATTAGTCTGCAGTACTGCATTCTAACCACCGGGCCACCACAGCTCTATAGATAGAACAACCTCTTGTCGGATATACACTTTGAAGGGGTTTTTTGGCAGGAGAGGAGGATAATTCTCTCAGCTTTTCAAAATTAAATTAATCTAAAAATAATTAATTAAAATTAATTTTATTTAAAAGTTTAAAATAAATGTAATAAGTTGAAATTTACAAATAAATAAAAATGGTTTTACGATCTAATAGCATAAAGGATTTTCAGGGTTTTGCAGGACTTTAGAACTCTAGTGATTTTTATTTTATGTCTGTCCTTGGTTTTTCTATTATTATTTTAAATTGTTTAGTAAAGTTTGATCATATGCCAGTAAGTGTCATAAATAAAATTATTTCATTTTTCAATATCAATAAATGAAAACAGCAAAATACAGTGGTTTGTTAATTAAGTACTGGCAATTTTTACAAGCAGCTCTTAATGTTCTCACAAAGAACTGTTGTTTATCCCGTCTTTTTGCTTTCTGTGGCATATACAGTAAGATCTCAGCTTGTGACTTTCTCCAGTCAACTCAATACTGTAAGATTTTCAGCTAATAGTATCATTTGTATTTGATCATACTTAAAAAAATAAAGTATAATTACTATGAATGATTCTATTAGCTGAAAAATTTACCTAACAAAGAATCCATTGAAAATTTAAGTATTTAGCTATTATTGGCTGTTTGTTACAATCATGCTTTAATTAGGACTTTCAAAAAATAGATAGAAAAGCTCATTTGTGATTGCTGTACTCAATTATTGAATTGCCTTTACTCACACATATTCAGTCTCTACACACATGAAACCCCTATCAGATTTCTAGAATAAGCAATAAGGCCATAAGATTTCTTGAAGGAAATAAAGCCAGCTTTCTTATGTTGTCTCACAAAAAACTTTTCGCACTCAGGAATTGCAGAATATGAAGGGATCCTTAAGAGATCTTTGATACCAAACCACATCTCCAAATGTTACTATGGCACTTACTGTCACATAGCTTAAAACACTTATTGTGGCAATAGAGACTGTAAAAGATCAAACTAAAAGATAAGTCATGCAGATTTGTCACATAACAGCATCACCTTACAAAGGCAAGGGCAGCACCGTGATTTTATATCCTGTAACTTGGAAGACCTTTCATTATTTGCTGTGGGTGTAGTGGTTAAGGCATCAGGTTGGAAATCAGGAGATCATAAATTGTAGTCCCACCTTAGACAAAAAAGGCAGCTGGGTTCTTTCTCTCACCTCTAGAAATGAGACAATGGCAAACCACTTCTGAAAAACTTTGCCAAGAAAAAGCACAGGGACTTGTCCAGGCACTTACCAGGAATGAAAAAAATGACTCAAAGAATCAAAAACAAAACACCTAGCTGGATTGCTAAGGCAATACAATGTTTATTTATTTTTATTTTATTATTTGTCAAAAGCTTGCAATATAACAGAAACAAGAATAAACGTAAGTTTAAATACAAGAAATAGGAACTAATAATTGGGGACAATAGGACAGGGATGGTAGGCATAATTGTGCATTACATTTATGTTTTAACTATTTTGATATTTAATTCCATTTCAGTAATCAAGCCCTATGTATAGATGAAGTTGTGTGGTTCTTGGGGAAAGGTAGCAATCAACAACTGAATGGGTGTATATGTATATGTATATGTATATATATGAAATGTATGTGTCACATACAAGGTGAAAAGCATAGAAGAGGAAACAAAAGAAATTATTACGTGTAAAAGCATTGATTATACAGCAGTGTCTTCATTAAAAACAACTCTACATCTTATGATACATTGTCCTTGTTAGGAATAACAAGGTTAACTAACGTAGTTTGGATAAAATAACATATATAAACTATGATAGTAAGTTTAAGTGTGTGTCACTTTAAACTGCAAAGCATGTAATTTTGGGTGCGGTTGTGAAACCGCCATAAGAGGGAGCAAGAGAACTTGCTTGCTTACTGGATTTACTGACTATGCTGGATTGATGGTTTGCTAACTGCGTGTTCCTTGCTACTGAGTTTTTGAACGTCGAAGGAAGAAAGGAGGTTTGACTTCTTCATATCTCTACTGCGAGGAGATTTATTACTGGACTGATATTTGTAAGTTTACTGACCTCTTTTTCGACACTGGACTTTGCAACTGAATAATCCCTGGACAGACTGAACTAGTGAATGATATATGGACTGTTTTGACTATGCTAAAACTCTTACTGGAATAAACTATTTAACTAGCATGGTGTATCTGTTTTACTGAGTGTAAGCTACAAAAACATTTATCTCACATATTTGCCTGCCTGCCTGCCTACCGTACACATTCTGCTAGGGTGTATCCCTAACAGTACTCCTTTAGAAAATACTCCTTGTAAGAGAAGTTTTACTATAATGCTTAGTCATTCAAATGGCTTTTTATATTACAGAATATTATAAAATACTAATTATAAATATTATATAATATAAAAAGAGCTGCCCTGTGATAAGATGGGTGGCCAATACACTTTCAAATAAAAATAACATTTACAGTTCTCCCTCTCCCTCCCCCCCCCCCCCATGTAAAAATAATGTGAGAAGGAAACCTTGTAAATGGCACAACATTCAATGGAAAAAAGAGTTAATTACACAGAATGTGTGTTTAACGGAACAGAAATTAGAATACATTGTGCAGTGTACGAATCCCCCAGTTGAAGATATTCCAAGATTAGGATCAAAGAAAAGTGGTCTTATTTTATTTTACTCATTGATCTGCAAAGAAGGATCCAATATTACCTTGTGATAAGGGCACTCTCAGGCAAGGTACATCCAATATGGACCTTTAGACGATTCTCAATGTTCCATAAACTGAAGGGGGTTTGGATCTGATAGGCTAATCACAAAATATAGTTGACCCCAAGCAAGTTTCTTGCTTACAATTCGCTGCTTATAAGACACAATTATTTATTGAACAGGCATATTCTATGGTAATACATTGTTTTTATTGGAAATATAAATAATTTGTTTCCAGTTCCAGGCAACCTGAAACCAGCCATTCCTCTCACCCACCCCCATCCTCCTTAGACTGACTTTTAGGGGCATTTTTAACCCTAAATGACAATATTTTTGTGTGGCAATATCTGTTCCCCTCATACTGCAAGTCATTGTTTTGAATTTTAGTGTGCATCTCTTTTTAAAATCATTCATTATGTCTTAATGACAAACTTAGGAGTCAGGGACAGAAGGAAGTTCAACCTACCAATGCAATTAATTCTCCTTTCTTGTCTCATCAAAGTTTCTTCTAAAAAAAAAATTAAAGCCTGTGTTTCAACCAATTTATGCTTCCTTTAAGTACTTAAAGTTTATCCTTCCTTAAAGTCAGTGACAAAAGGCCAAATATCTTTAAACTAAAGATTTTGTCCTGCCAATTCACATAGAAAGCTTATGATTATTGATGTCTTTAAACATGTGGAATGGGGAGACAATTGAGGAGTTCTAGTAATTGGTTAAATGGAAGAAAAGGCTTAGGATAAATTGCTGTGTCATGATGTAATACCATGTTTCTCCAACAATACACCCCCCCAATAGGAAGACCCAGCATGTTTTCTAGGCATAAAATCAAATTAAGCCCCTCCCCCCAAATTTAGGCCTAGTTTAAAACATGCGAAATTGGGGGAAAGGTGGGGGGGAATTTGCCATTAGGAGTGCCCCATGGGCAGCTACGCCTCACCATCAGCCGCTCCTAACAGCCAATCATGGTGGAGCATGGAGGGCTCCCTTACCCAGGTCAGCAGGCGGGCAGTTGGTGTGGTTGTCCAGCAGCGTTTCAGCTGCTTCTCAGGCCTCTGTAGCTTCCACGGTTCCCACCAGTGCTGGTGCCTCTCTCGCCAGCGCCATCTCCAACAACAGCCTCTGAGTCGCTCCCGCTTTTCCCCCGTCCCCGTAACAACAGGGGAAAAAACATTTTAACATATCTGGGAGCGCCGCGCGCTGTGTTTTGGTTTAATCCCGAGCAGCTGGGTGGGCGTGAGAAGAGCCGAGCGAGCGTCTCTGCTGCTGGTACCCTTGGTGCTCCAGCCTCAGGCTCTGCAAGTTTGCAAAAGTTCAGGTGCAGCAGCCCTTTCCTGCATTCCAAGTGCCCAGGCCGAGCTGCAGCTGTCCTTCTCTCGCCAGCACTGTCTCCAATAACAGCAGCAGCAGCAGCAGGAACCGTGGAAGTTACGGAGGTGGCTCCCCCACCCAAGAAGCAGCTAAACGCTTCCACGGTTCCCACTGCTGCTGCTGCTGTTATTGGAGGTGGTGCTGGCGGGAGAGGGATAGCTGCAGCTCGGCCTGGGCGCTTGGAATGCAGGAACGGGCTGCTGCACCAGGACTTTTGCAAACTTACAGAACCTGAGGCTGGAGCATCAAGGGTAGCAGCAGCAGAGACGCTCACTTGGCTCTTCTCATGCCCACCCAGACACTTGGGATTAAACCAAAACGCAGCGCGCAGCGCTCCCAGGTACCTCAAAATCTTTTCCCCCCCTGTTGTTACGGGGATGGGGGGAAAGCGGGAGCGACTCAGATGCTGTTATTGGAGATGGCGCTGGTGTGGGGGGGGGGAATTAATTCATCCCTGAAAACATGTCCTAGCCATTTTTTCGGGGCTCAAAAAAAAAAAAAATAAGGCCCAGCCTTATTTTGTGAGAAACACGGTACTAATACATTGAAGCCAAGATATAACGTAACTTAAACCGAATGCAAATCTCAAAACTCAGTAAAATACTACTTTGCTTTTGACAGGGTTTATTTATATTAGCGGAGTAGACTGGTTTTTTTTTTTTTCCCACAAATCAAAAATAATGAAAACTGCAGAGGTTGAATGGAACACATTCAGAATACATCCTGAGGGGGTTTCTCCTGAATGATTTATTATCACCCATAAAAACAGCATTAAGTTCACCAGCATGTATATCCAAGGGCTTTACTAGATATCGTTTAGCTGGCTTTTTTCCCGCTGTGGACTTAAATGGGATTCCTCTTTTGGAAGGGAAACTCTCCAGAGAGGACATCTGCTTTGGAAGAATTGCATCCAGATGCAGATAAATATACAGATTTAGACTCGAGCCAAATCTAACCTCAGGAGAAGTAGGATTTGGTAACCCGATCAGGATGTTTGCTTGTGGTTGTGAGGGAGAATATTGGGCTACTGACTCTTGAAATAGGCTCCAATCCTCAAAAAGTTTACCTGATAACAAGCTGATTGGGAGAAATGAAAGGTCTGGCTAGAATTGGGGCAGCAAGGCTGGCAAGAGGGATTTGCTTTTGGATATCACAGATTGCCTTAACTAAAGTACAGAAAACATATTTGCTCAGTGAATAACATCCACCCTGTAGGTTAGCTTGAAAGTAAAATTGTCTACCAAATTAATTGCAAGATGCTAAAAACATCCAACATTGTTTATTTAAGGGTAGGGGATTATCCAAAACAGTGAATATCATCCACTGTGTTTATGGTTTAAAGATATGTTAGGAAGCAGAACATGTCAGCATACTTTTTGGAATAATACAGACCACTGGTGGGATTCAAATTTTTTTACTACTGGTTCTGTGGGCGTGGCTTGGTGGGCGTGGCAGGGGAAGGATACTGTAAAATCCCCAGTCAGAGGTGGCATTGGCCGGTTCTCTGAACTACTTAAAATTTCCACTACTGGTTCTCCAAAACTGGTCAGAACCTGCTGAATACTACCGATACACTTTTGGAATAGTGACATTGGTGTGTTCCAGGAGAAAAACAGAACATTCTGGAAGAAAAATACAACATTCCTTTCTAAACCATCCTGTTTTGCCATCCTGGGATTCAAAGAAAAAAACACTTCATCCTGTTTTTCCATCCTGCATTCAAAGAAAAAAACACGTCAGAGGCTGAAAATAGGGACAGAAACTGGAGACTCATGAATTCTAGTTGGGTCTTAGGCAGAAAGCCAACTGGATGACTTTGGGCCAGTCACTCTTGCCCAGATGCTAGGAAGAAAACAAGAAGAAACCATTGTAAAAAAATATTGCCAAGCAAGCTGCACAGACTTGCCCAGGAATCAAGTCCAACTCCCAGGTCCATGCGCATACTTGTACAAAGAGATGTTAAGAATCCTTTTTTTGACTGTAGTCAAAAATGCAACCAATACAACTGAATGTATTTTTCAAACATATCCTTGAATTGCCCAGCAGACTCCCCCCCCCTCCCGGTCCCCCGCTTTAATTTGTACAGGAATGTGTCCATTCATGCCATCTGTTAAAAAGAAAGGGGGAAGAAGATATGGATAGTACCTTTGGCAATCTTTATGTTAGTGCTGCTCTCTAATGGCCACAATGGGAAATGACAGCTTTTATCAGAAAAGTCTTAGAAGACGTATATATTGGATAATAAACATTATGCTGTTCATTATGGGTGTAAACATTTGATAACTTAGCTCCAATACTGAAAAATACCCCAAGGGGAGAAAACAGAACTGCTACATCAAGGGCCACATAATTCATTAGACCAAAATCAACATTTTTAATACAGCTGACAGCCTAGAATTATAATTTTTGACTCTTATAATTAGGTTGCATATTCATTTCAGATTAACATTATTCAAGTCATAATTCATATCAAACTAGTCCACATTAAATATTTATAGAAAACAGTACCAATTCCACAAATTAAGTCTACAGTGTGATTTTTTTTTTAGTTCAGAGATACTCATAGAATGAGGACTGATGCCTGCAAAAGCAGACAGAGTAGATCACAATAAGTAGAGTTGGGTAATTCAATATTTTGAAGACAAGGCAAAGATATCTGAGGAGCACAAATATTTGACACAAACAACAAACAAAAACTCTCTTATAAATTCATAATTACCTGCTTCAGAACAGACATCCATTGCAAAGTTGGGAAAATGGAAGCAAGTCAAGTATATGTAGAAAGTATGGAGTTTTACAATACTGTAATATAAATAAACCTGTCTGAGCATACATAAAATAAAAGGATAGGGTAGTCGTGCAATTGACACACCCATTGCTTATTTCTTGTGAAAGCTTCATTCGGTACTTGCTTCTGCTATTTTTGTACACTTTGGGCTTTGGACTTGACCTTTGTGTTTAGTTTAGTTTAGTTTATTGTCATTGCACCTCGTACAATGAAATCAAACACCATCTTCAGTGCATATCATGACCATGAAAATAAACCCAAACACACATCCTTCACCCTTCACACATTGAACCGAAAACTCCCAACACTGCACTATACAGCAGAATTCAAAAGAGCTACTGCCCTGGGATAGAAGCTGTTTTTCAGACTATTTGTCCTTGTTTTTATTACTCTATACCATCTGCCAGATGGCAATAGTTCAAAAAAAAAAAAAAAAACCTTCTTGATATCAATATGCCAAGCCAATAGAATTTTTAAAAATCTTCTTAGCGTCACATATCCACTAAATGTATTGTATATGTGGATGCTAGTGCATACAGAAGTGAATTACAATGCACAGACTCTTAATTCATATGAAAATAGATTTTGGAATATCAGTAAATCTTAAAAATACTAATACACCATTAGTTAAGAGACACAAGCAGAAATATTGCCAAAAAAGACAGTGCAGTCTTAGGGTACATCAACAGAGGGATAGTATGAAAATTACATGAAGTGTTAAGTACTCCTGTATACTGCTTTGGTAAGACCATGCTTGGAATATTGTGTCCAGTTTTAATCACTACAATACAAAAAAGATGATGAGACTCTAGAAAGAGTTCAGAGAACAACAAGATTAGGAGGCTGGAGATTAAAACATATGATGAATGGTTGCAGGAAGTGGGTATGTCTAGTCTAACGAAGAGATGGACTAGGGCTGACATGATAATAGTCTTCCAGTATTTGAGGGACTGTCACAGAGAGAAGTGAGATCAACCTATTCTCCAAAGCATCTGAGGGCAGGAGAAGTAATGCACGGAAATTTATTAAGGAGAGATCCAATCTAGAATTAAGACATTTCCTGTCAGTGAGAAAAATTAATCGGTGGAGTGGCTTGTCTCGAGAGGTTGTGGGTGTTCTGGGTTCTTAATAAGTTGCCATGCATTACAGTGTTACACATTTCCAGAAAAAAAACCAATACTCTGGAAATAGTAGACCATCAAGGCAGGCCAGGATAAATTTGAATTTTTCCTTTTTTCTTCCTGCAAAGAATAAAGTATGTCAATATAGTCTAAGCATTTACAATGTTTAAGGTATGAAGGAGGATCAGGATGGCTTAAGATCCAACTAGTCCTTTCTCAACTTTCCAAGATTTCCCAACTTATGAGACAGATATCCCTGATTTCAAAGATGGGGATTTAAAGAACCCATTACCAGCAACATATTTAGTAAAATATACAACTATTTACTGGATTATAAAATGGAAGAGGAAACGGTCAAAGAGGATATGATAACCTGGGCTAAAAATTTTGGCTGTAGATTGATTTGGAACAATGGGAACATATCTGGCAGCTAAATTTTAAGTCAACATTGTCGACCTCCTATAAAGAGAATTTGTATGTTTTATTGCTGGCACCTCCCCCCAGCGAGATTAGCCAGAATGTTTCCTAACATGACAGGAAAATGTTGGAGATGCACTCACAACCGTATTTTCACATGTGGTGGACCTGCCCTCAAGTACGGAGGTATTGGCTCAAAATTAAATCTTGGTTATAGGAACTAATGAAACAAAAGATCAAATTCAAACCAAAAACTTTTCTGTTAGGCATGTTAGAACCTAACTTAAATAAAAATTATCAACATGTAATACTTCATACTTCATTTAATACTTAACTGTTGCTAGAATTTCCTTTGGCCAAAACTGGAAACAGGTTACGATCCCCTCAGAAAATGCAGTAATTAATAAGATATTTGGTCAGATTGACGATGTTACTAAAAAATAAGGAAGGAGGAGAATATTACAAGATATAGGATGTTTGGTACAAATGGCTAAGGAAAAGATGCAAAGATGTCAAATGACAATGAATGACAAATCACAAAGTAATATTGTTTGTGTGTAAATATAGGTATATATGTATAAAAATGCTTAGAACAAGGGAAAACTTAATATAGTTATTGATAACAAGGTTATGGATGTTATTAACCAGTGTAAACACTGTTACGTTACAAAATGTGGAAATTTGTTTTTAATTGTTGAAATGTTGAATAAATAAATTTCTAAAAAAAACCAAGCAACATATTATAAGCTTTTTGTAAAGGAAACAGGAGTCCCCCAGCACTGTGACCATCTAAACCAGGGGTGTCAAACTCACAACATCACATTGTCATCATGTGATGTATCGCAACTTTTTCCTGGGGGTAGGCATGGCCAGCATTTGACACATCTGAGCCTGAGTTTGACACCCCGGACTAAACTATTTTTTCTCAACCTCAGCACTTTTAAAATGTGTGAAGTTCAATTCTCAGAACTCATGCCATTAAGTAGCCATGCCATTTAAAGTTGCTGGGGTTGAGAAACACTGATCTAAACCATCCAACAAATTTTGAAAGACTAAACATGTAAAATAAAATACTCAACATTACTAAATGCTCCATACTGATATGAAACCAGCAGGAAACAATCTGATTGGTCATGGTTGTCACAATAATAGATGTTGATGTCCTTTTCCTGCTGCAGATTTTCCTTAGGCAAACTGCTAGCTAGCTTTGACAGCTCTGCCACCCACCATTCCCACATTGGAGAATGCAGAGCTAAAAGCATTTCTTCAGGCGAACAATGGCAACTAGAAACTTATTAAAAGGTTTATTAATTGCTGGCTGCTCTGAAGCTATTATAACTTCTGAGTTGCAGATTGCAGGTTTAGCAGCTGGAACTGAATCAGAGCAGGAGGCAGAAGTTCAGGTTTTATAGGCAGTTAGATAAAAAGATAAAAGAGTTCAGAAGATGAAAAGCAGACTATTCGCTGCTCTTGAGGAGACAGTGGAATTAACCCTGCTTTTTCTATTAGATCTATTACATCACAGAAATAGCAAGGCTTCTATATTATTTTTTGCAAGGAAACAGACTTTATGAAATCTCTGCCGCTAAGCTACTTCAGAAATCCAAAACGTTTGAAGTGTCCAACAATAAATACAGAATACCAGAGTTGGAAGGAATCTTAGAGGTTTTCTAGTCCAACCCCCTGCTCAGGCAAGGAGCCCTATACATTTCAGACAAATGGTTGTCCAATCTCTTCTTTAAAAATCTCATTCTTCAAAGGAAGGCCAGTGAGAACTGGATGACAATAGGTTCCTTCTCCAGTTTCCCTTATTCTCTTGGTAGGATGTTCAGTCATGTCTTTAAAAGAGAAGTCATAAAACAACCTAATGCAGCAGCAATATTTATGGCTTCCAAACTGGTTTTCTCAACGGAATTTCTTAGAAAATGTGTATTTCAGCTCTACAACCCTGACAGGTTCGTCCTCTACACCCGCTGTTTCTTAACCTCGGCAATTTGAAGAGGGGTGGACTTCATTTCCCAGAATTCCCTAATCCAGCGGGAGTCGAACTCCATACCTCAAGCTGCCGAGACTGAGAAATAACATCCATACTAGTAACCCTTTTTGTATCTCTCTCTCTCTCTCTCTCTCTCTGTTCTCAGAGCCGTGTTCGCACATGCTCCAATCAAAATCCCTTTCTCCCCGGGCGCCCCCGCCTACTTTCGCGTGTGTTTAGTTAAGCCCCACCCACCAACCAAAGCCGGACAATCGCGTGACCTCCAATTCTTCTACGGGCGGGGGGGGGGGGACGAGGCCACGTGACATCGGAAGCTTCTGTTTCCGCGTTGTGGCAAGAACGCGCAAGGAGATAGGGCGGCCGCTGTTAGCCAATTAAAATCCCCAGGGGGCTTAGGAAGGTGGGTGGAAGCGTCCGAGGGCGAAAGCGAAGTCTTCGGCGGCGGGTTGGGCAAAATGGTTCGTGGCCAAGGTGAGGCCGGCTGCTTTCACGAAGGGAGAAAGAGGCAGGACGGGGGCCTAAATCTCCTCCCTCGCCCTCGGGCCCTTCAATGGTGGCAGTTTAGAATGATGGAGAACAGGAGGGCCCTTCTGCGAGGAAAGAGCGAGGGGCAGGCATTTCAGACGGTAGCGGTTATACTCAGGAACCGGGCGGAGGCCTCTTCGGAGGTGGCTAGGCTGAAGCAGCCCCCATTTGGGGGGGGGGAGGCTTTGGGCTGGATTCCTGCGCCGAGCAGAAGGCGATCGGCCTAAAAGGCGATCGGCCTTAATAGCATGTTCGTGGGAGTCTATTCGGTTATCTTCACTGGTTTCGGGAAACGAAGCAGGGTCGGACTTGGATGGGAGGCTGTCCAAGTCAAACAAAAGAAGTTTTTTTAAAAAAAAAAAAAAATCCCGGCAGAAAACAACAGCAAACTATCAATAGGAGGGAATATTTGCCGCCCAGGGTTGAACTGTGAGGTGTGTGTGTGTGTGTGTGTGTGTTATGTATATGTTTGGATAGATATATACTTTCTCTTGAGAGCAGGCAACAGAATTTCATTTTTAATGGGGGTCTGGATGCTCGCAGTAAAAAAAAAAGGACAAAGTTATCCTTGGTGCTCGAAATGAAACATCTGGAATAAAACAACCAAGCTCAGAAGGGCACCAAGGATCCCACAATAGCAAATGTTTAATGCTTAATGTTTTCCCCAGATTAATAGATAGATGGATGTGTCTGCAGGATGACCAAGCATTGAGCTAGCTGTGCGAATGTCTTTGCTTATGTTTTTGTTAACGGTCTTGCTTGAACTTTGAAGCGCTTTGAGATAAAGTAAGCTAGATGTGGAGGAAACTCAGAATCAAAAAAAATCTTTTAAGCCCTAAAGTCTGCGGATGATTGTATGGTAATCCATTTCTGAGTGAGCTAACTAAGCAGATTGTTGTAAAAATAAAATGAAGACAGGGAGAAATCCTTGGAGCCAACAGGAGATTTGAGCAGAGTAATAATGTGAAGAGAATAGCCCTAAGTCACTGCAGATAAAAACTGCCATGCTAAACAGTATCTTGATATTTTACCCCAGCTTGGTAGTTCCCTAAAGCTAGCATTTGCAGAAGTTCAAATTTAAAAAATTCAAAAAAAGTCAGATCGCTACCCTTCAGTAACTCATAGCCCTTATATTGAGTTCACCTGGGCTCAAAATAGAATGGTCCTAGTTACAGTAGTTATTGGATTGGGGACAATGGGGTCAAATCAAGTTGTAGGTTAGACTGAGAAGTAAAAAACATAATATATTTACTGTCATGGAAAAAGAGGTGTATCTGTGTCCATATAGTGACAATGAGTTAAGTTTGACTTTTCTTCCTGTACTTTTTCCTATAAATGAATTTATTGAAAGTAAAATGTTCCTAAAATGGGCTGTTTGTGTATAATTCTTGAATATGGTGCAGACTTGGATTAAATTTGTAGAAAGAAAGGATCAATTTGATGAACCTGTTTACAAACTGGTGGACAATTTGTGCCAAATTAAGACTCTTCTAAGCAGAATGGAACAATTTATCCTGTTCATGTTGGATTTGCAGATCAGGATCAGGATGCAGATCAGGATGGTGGCCATCAGTTGTTTTTTAATATTTAACTGCACATGTTTATTTTTTTGGTAGATTATTAAATTCCAAAGCTGTCAATATTACTCAAAAAGCTTAAGTTATATTTTAAAGTACTTTTGTTTATTGCAGAGATGAAGAGAAATAGGTGGCAAGGTAGAAGAAGTCATGTACAACATAATCATAGACGAATGTATAATGGCCAGCCTTACACAATGTTCCACCATCAGCATTCTACTGAAAGGCAAGTATTTATTTTTGGCCTTTTAAAAATTATTTCAAAGAGAGTAGATTATTTAAAGGTGGGTGCCAGAAGTTGATGAAAAGCAAATTCTCATCTAGATTATATTATATGGGTTGCTGTTTTCTGTCTTGCTATAAATACTTTGCTGCTTTTAATGTCCTTTTACTGTAGTACTTGGAACATTTTATGTTTTGGTTTATTACCAATTGAGGTAATCCTTAAGAAATGCTGATACATTCAGCTTGTGAACCTCAGCTGTATATTAATCCTTTCATTTTCAGTGTAGCACCTGAAAGTGCCATCGTCACTCTTCTCTGATTTAAGAAGACATGGCAGAGAGGGCTTTTATTGGCACCGTGGTAAATCCTCTTCTAAATGCTAGCTGCTATCATAAACATATTTGGCAGACACCAAGAATTCTATTAACTACAGATTTCTCCTGCAGTTCCAAGATTCCCTAGTCTAATTTCTCGGTACCCTCCCATGTCCTGTCAGCTGCTTCAGTAAATTAATGAAAGGCCTGAGAAAAAAATTCAAAGACATTGTTCCGATGAGATATTGTGCTATATACAATAATGGGATTTTTTTACATAATTTTCTGCTCTGTGTAAACTTTTAGTCCTTTAAGTATTTTTTGTTTGATATTTAGCTTATTTACTATCTTAATTCATTCTTTTCACATATTCATAGGCCTGAGCAAAGAGAATGGCAAAGCTTGCAAAACTCAGGTACAAGCCAAACTGAATCACCCTCTGCATCTTCCCATTCATGCCAAAGTTCTTCAGTTCCAGGTAGGTTCCTATTACTTCCATAGGTTTGAGCCAAAAAATAGTTATTAAACTTATCAAAACATGACTTTTTTTAATGGTTAAAAAATAAATTAATTTTCAAAATGATAAATTATATGGATAAATGGAAAACAACTATTTTTAGTAACAATTTCCTTTTTTTCCTAGGTATTAACACAGGAAGACAGGTTTTTTTTTTACATAATTTGCAGTTTATATTCTTTTCTCTCAGACTGTAATTGTTAGACAATTTTATGAAATAGATCTAATGCGGATATTTTGCTAATTACAGCAAATGTGCATGACTGACATAACTACCATAAATAGTTAGTTATGGTGCTTCTGAATATTTTGAGAAAAATATACAGTATAAGCACGGAATAGTTGCTTTTTGGTGAGGACAGTGTGTAAGTTACGAAGAAGGTGAAAGAGCCTTTAATAATAGAATCTGTCGTTCTCTTTTTGAAGAATTACCAGGATTTTATTATGATCCTGAAAAGAATCGCTATTTTCGCTTACTTCCTGGGCATAACAACTGCAATCCTCTCACCAAGGAGAGTATTCATCAGAAAGAGATGGAAAGGCAAAGGTTAACACTTTTAAAAGAGGATGAGAAAATGATAAAGGTAGGGTTGAATTACAGCCACACAGTGCAAACATTTAGTACCTGCTTTTAAACCCTTTCATCTCATTAAAATTAGTTTTGTGATACATTGTGGCCTTTTCTTTATTTTCATCTGAATTTCATTATAAATCTTTGTGCTAATAATTAGAACAATCCTAAATTATTGGCTTGACCATAGTAATGGGATCTACCATTGTATGAAATCCATTCAATTTTTGGATATTAAAATGGTAACCACGCATAATTTAATCTGAACAAGAACAAGAAATATGATTTTGTTTTTTTACTGTTTTCAATAGAAAACCCCCAGATCTGGACTGAATTCTTCAATTATCTTACGCAAGAAACAATTAGGTTTCTATAATTCTGTAACTTATTGCAGGTAAGATATTTTAAAATATATGTTTCAGAGCTTTTTCGCGAAAGTGTTGACCGCAGAAAAGAGAATGTTTGCTAGACTAAAACCTAATACCAGGGTGACAATTTACTGGAAACATAGTATTTTTATGGGTTTATCCTGATTTACCTATTTGACACATTTATTAAATTGTCCAATCTATATAGACTCTCAACACTATACAATATTTTAAATATAATACATTTTTAAAAATAAGTTAAAATAAAAATCATAAGATCATCCAAAGAAAAGTATAAGTCCAGTGTAAAGTGTAAGTCCAAGTGTAAGTAAGTGTAAATCCAAAGCACAATGTATCAGTACCTTTTAACTCGCTTCCTGAAGTCAGGATGAACTGAGGCCACATGTATAGACAGGCACAAAATGTTTGATGCAGTGGGATCTACCCTCAAGGAGATCTTATCACTTGATCTGTGGCCCCGTAAACTGTATGAGGTTGGGGGGCTTTCAAGAGGCTCTTTCCTGGGTGGATACATTCTGTCTTAGGATATTTGATTCTGCATTACAGAAAGAGTAAACCTACAGATTTTATCTTTGTAGTTAATAGGTATTTCTTTACCTTTGATCAATTAATGTTATTTTAAACATATCCCATATACATCTAATACTCTTACATAAAAATTAACTTTAACCAAATAGTCTAGTTAAAACTTACACAGGAATAAACAGGATTGGAGATTTTTGAGCAATTGAATACTACCTTTTAGCTAAATAATAGTGTCTATTGACATTTAATTTCAGTTTTGCGCTTACTTAATTTTTCCCTTTTTTGCTTTCTTATGTACTGTAGGCTGATTCATGAATTAAAGGTGAATTGCATGAAGAGAAGGAAATTAGAAACTGAGAACCTCAATTCTTCAGTTTCTGGAAGCAACAATTTTAAACTAATTGTGGTATGTTGGCATATTTGTTGATTTTAATTTTTTATTATGTATTTATTTTACTCAGATTACAAATTTATGGAATGGTGTGCTTCTTAGATTCAGTTGAGTAGAACAACCTATAAGCCCAATAAACAATATTTATGTTAAGATTATAATGCAATTTTATATTAAGGATTTTTTTTTTCTTGCAAATATCCTCTTAAGTATTTTTACAAATTCTTTTAAGAAACATTTAGAAGAATGCAACAGCTAACTAGAATGGGACTGTGAGATGGGATAAAAATTTGACATGTGTTTAACTGTGACATTTGGTACATTAACTATTTAAAAGGAATAAAAATATTCTCCATCATTGAATATCAGTGGGTGTGTCTTTCATGAAAAACTGGAGTACACGATTAGAGAATAATTCACATCTTTTGTAGGCAGACACTGCTTCTGAGAGAATAATCACTGTGAATGATGCAGAACGAGGAGGATGTAAATATGGAATTATCGACCTCCGTGGTTTGGGAAAGGATT
The DNA here is from genome assembly GCA_033807585.1 of Hydrophis major. NCBI lineage: Eukaryota > Metazoa > Chordata > Lepidosauria > Squamata > Elapidae > Hydrophis > Hydrophis major. The sequence continues at coordinate 82,102,468 of CM066328.1, read as the reverse complement.
CTCTTACTGTAGAGGTGTATGATAACCCATGCTTCACAAATCGCAAGGTATTCTTGTCCTGATCACTCATCTTTTGATCGCATAAATTATAATCTTGTGGTTATTTATTTGATAAACATTATAGCTGATGGTTTTAGTTAAATAATATTTGGTTGATTTTACAAAACGAAAAGTTAAATGAGTTTTAAAAGGAAACAATACAGAATAATTTAAGAGTTGGAAATGATAAATATAGCACCCAAATGGAATTCATTCAACTTTTGTGATAGAAGTTTTTGTAAAATTCAATACAACTCCTGCGTTGGATAAATTTTGTGTGAGTAGGGTGTGTGTGTGTTGCTTATGCTGTTGCTGTGTTCTAGATGTTGAGAACTCATATCTTTTCTTTCTAAGTAACTAGTAGCTCATGATCATTTTTACAGCCCCTTTCCATTTATGGCTTCACCATGCAGAGCCAAGATATCTCATGGATTTCTTCTGTCCATTTGACCCTATTAGGCCAGTGTAGATCCTATAAATGCCCCCACTTGTACATAAAGTGAAAGGTACACTTCAGTAAGGGCATCCTTTTGGGGTGCAGTCATTTTTACTGACATTTTGATGCTATGTAAATATTCTGTTATTTTAGGCATTTATTATCTCCATTGATGTTTCTCTTTGGGGTTTTGAAATATTTAATTTTATTATTTTTATAACCCTGGAGTGTTTTTTTAAAAAAGGATATAAATGTCTTTCTAAAAATATTGGGTAAGAATTAAAAAGTATTACAGATTGTCAGTGTGTTGGTTCTTGTATGAATATAATATCTCAGTTCTGCTGAGTAATTAATTTGAAAACTTGTTAGAATGTGTTTGTTTCCACTTCATCAGTTGAATTCTGTATTTGGCCTATCGTAATTTAGGTTAGATGCAATGGATGTGTCCTATGCATTTTTTTATACATTGTTTGCAATCTGGTCTTTAAAAAGGAAGCTCTGTTCACGTCCATCTATATACCACTAAAACTTCTATGCCTGTGTGATACTTTGTTAACCTTCAGTTGGGCAAATACTGCATCAATACTTTATCAAGAACTGCTGGGATCCATTACTCCCCAGGGATCCAAATGTGGGGGATTTTTTGCCGCTTCAGCACTACTGCACAGCCGCTGTTCAGTGCCTCTGCTTTGTTCAGCTGTTGCCACATGATCCTCATTTTCAGCGCTTCCTGACAGTTCCACAAGTCCAGAAAGGACTGATATGATTGCTGATGCTTTTATGTTCCTTGCTGCCTTTCCTGCTATGAAGTCTTTTTTTTGTGGGAAGCTTGCAGAGAAAAAGTCAGTGTAGAAATGGTCTAGCCCTTCTGTACTGCCAGCCACATGCACACTCTCTTGTTCCCTCCCTGACCTACCAACAATCACCTGCCCCCTAGGAAGGGAAGATTTCCAGGCTCATTGGCAGCTTCCCACAAGGAAACCTAAGGGGAGAAGCCAACAGGAAATTGGAAGTCCCACTGATTTTTTTGCCTGCCTGAAATCATTCTGTTTCTCTGCTTAGGTAAGGACATTTCTCTGAAACAATGACCCAACAGGTTACAGGTTATCCAGTAAGCAATTAAAATAAATAGCAGTGATTCATACTTTCAACTAACTGAAATGCTGTAGAGTTGCTGCTATGTGTACAGCAGTTCCACCCCTGCCTGTAAAAAACAGATTTTATGAGCCCACTTTGATATGTTTTTCTGGTTATCTGAATAGCCGTGCATTGCAATTTGTTTTAATATATTTTCATTTTATTTTTGTTGGTTTGCTCTTTGTTTAATTTGAAATTATAAAGATTTAAAAATATACAGTATTTACCAAGGCCTACATAGTCCTTAATGATGTATTCCTGTTTTTTTATACAGTTACTTTCATTCCAAAGTATTATCTATTAAAAAATTTTCTAGCTTTTTAGCACTTGCTCCATTCTTCTCATTTAATTTTATCTACTTTTTTCTCTAATACGCTTATCTGCCTTTTATTTTCCAAGGTGAATTCTGTATGCTGGGCCTCTTTGAGACATCAGGATTCTCATATTTTATATCCTTGTTATTAAAGAAATGTCTAAGTTCAGGATCATTAAAATACCATTGCACAAAGTAACTTTGATTCTTAAAAGCTAAAACTGATACTGTAAGGTTTCTTAATTATATTAAATCCTTCTGGGTTTGAGGTATAGCAAAGGAATGGGAAAATACTCATTGAGATTCATATGCAGCTATTTATTTTTGATTTGAAAGTTATCATTTGATAAGAAGGCTTGGAGCTGCAGACTAATTTGAAGTCAAGATCATATCTGCCACAAACTAAAATCCTACATTAAAAACCGAAACACATTTTTGCTATTTTAGGGTTTGTAAACCAGATTAAGAAATGCTGATTTTAGCTTTTGTTGCCCTCACCCTCCTTTATGGACAAAAGGAGAAGAATATTCTTTTTCTCATTTTGTTAAAAAGAGAGGGATGGAATTTTAATTGTGTCAAAAACTGCCCAGAAACTTTCAAACAGTGTAATGTCATTGCAATAAACCAGTGAAATCAGAGAATGGAGACATTAATTTCAGTGAATGAATATTTTACTGCATAGTTTAATATAGTCTGAACACTACTATTTTCTAAGGTAAAATTTTATCAGTGTTTCCAATGCAGAGGTTGATCTACTGTGCCACTTAATCTGATGTTATGTGACACACTTTGTTTTTGTGCACAATCTGCATCTATAATATCCTTAACTGAATTTTTCAAGTTGTGCCTCATGGGTGTTGCAGAAAACGTAGGGTGTACCAGCCTGCTCCCAGCTTCCTTCTTCAACAGCTCTAACACAGGTATTTCATATTTGTTTGAGGATGGGTTGAAAAGAAAAGTTAGGCAGCTATATAAATGTTTTAAATAGATCAATAAATGCTGATATATCTCTTAAGAGAGTGTTGTTTCTGCTGTGGCTGCATTCATTCCTACTCATATAGATATATATTTTTGATCTGTGAGAATATTAAGAAGGAACTGACATTTTAAAAAAATTATCTGTAGATGTCACAAAATAGAGGTGTTTTCCCTGGAAAATATATTTGAATTATTTCAGTTAATGTGTGTGAAATAGAATAAGATACAATAATATTGGTCAAGGAGGAAAATATGAATATTTTTTGCTGCACAATATACACATATTGTAAGAGCTTGATTTCTATCTTAGGTTACGGATATAGAAACTTGTGAAGCCTAAGATTAGTAAAAATCATAAAGAATAAACACATTAAGCAGACATGATTTAACCAAGATATTGGAACAAAAATTATTCAGTGTCTTTAATGATGCTGAAACATTACATTTTAAAAAGCTAATAATTAGTTTTTTCTCACAAACTGTTGACTATCATGAAATGTGTATTGTCTGAAGGGTTTTTTTTTTTTTTGAAAAAGATTTTATTAATTTTCTACAAACAAACAAGACAAACAAAACATAAAAACATCAACTCTTATATGTACATCCAGTGTGTCAGTTGGTTCATCATTTTTGTGCATTCATTCTGTAGTCTCAATTACAATTATGTTATATAACAACTCATATTGTCAATCCAAACTTATATATCCTAATATCACTAAAAAAAGAAGTTTTTGACTATATTTTTAATCATTCATGCTTTATGAGCTAACAATACTTTAAACCAGTTTACTCTATAACAAATCATATAATCATATCAAATCAATCCTAAAAAACCCTTTATAAATATAATATCAAATAACAAAATAATAGCAAAATAAAAATATTCCTTACTATCTAGCATTCTAAATATTCTATTATCGTATTTTATCATCTAGCCATTTGTAAAAAAGATCCCAAATTTCGTAAAATTGTTTATCCTCTTGCTCTCTAATTTCAAATGTCAATCTGCTCATCTCAGCACATTCCAATATTTTCTTAATAATTTCTTCCTGTAATGGTATTTTCTCATTCTTCCAATTTTTAGCAAATACAATCCTGGCCGCTGTTAATACATTTACAATCAGGTATTTCAAATCTTTACTATATATATCAGGTAAAATTCCCAATAAGAAGATCTCTGGTTTCAAGTCTATATGTTTCTTTGTCATTTTTTCCAACCACATGCGAATTATAGTCCAATATTTTCTAGCATCCTCACAAGTCCACCACATATGGTAATACGAGCCGGGTATCTGATGACATTTCCAGCATTTTTCAGATTTGTTCTTAAACATTCTTGCTATTCTTGTCGGAGGAAATTGCCACCTGTAAAACATCTTATACAAGTTTTCTTTATATGCTGTTGACATTGTCATTTTATAATTTTGAGACCACAATTTCTGCCATTTCTCTAAATCAATCCCATATCCAAAATTCTTCCCCCAAACAATCATAGTTTCTTTGACTTGTTCTTCCTCTAATTTCATTCCCAGTAAATAACCATATAGTTTTTTAATCACCTTCTCATCAGTACCCATCAAGATCTTATCTAAATCAGTCTGTTTATCATAAAATCCCTCCGTTTTGGAATCTTCATCATACCTTGAATGTATTTGTGCATATGAAAACCAATTCATCCTTATACCTTGTTCCTCTAAGTTTTGGATCGATTTAAGTTCACCCTTTTCATCCAAAAGTTCCCCATATCTAACTGTTTGTTCCTTCTTGTAGATTATAGGATAGGAAAATGCTTCAATGGTCGATAACCAAACTGGAATTTTCAAATAACATTGTCTTTTTATCTTCTCCCAATTTAACCACAAAGACTCCCGTACATAATGTCTCCTAAAATAACCCTGTGTTTTAGTTCCCTTATACCATAAAAAGCATGCCAGCCCAACAGCAAGTCATGCCCTTCTAATGTCAACAACCTATGTTTCCTTAATGTTATCCATTCTTTGACCCACATCAAACTTGCAGCTTGATAATACAATTCCCAATTAGGCAGACCAAAACCTCCTCTAATTCTAGCATCTTGCAAAAGCTTTAGCTTTATTCTCGCTTTTTTACCTTGCCATATAAACTTCAACATAATTTTATTTAAATCTTCAAAATAGTCTTTTCCAAGCCTAATTGGTATTGTTTGAAACAAAAATAAAATTCTAGGTAAGATAGTCATCTTAATTGTTGAAATTTTCCCTATTAATGACAATTGCAAGTTTTCCCACTTCTTCAAATCTGTAATTATCTGTTGTTTAAGTTTAATATAATTATTCTCCTTTAATGTGCTACATCTTGTTGTCAAATATATCCCCAGATACTTAACCTTTTTTTTAACTTGAATTTTCAAAAGATCTGCCAGTTCTTCTCTCTGTCTCAATAGCATATTCTTTGTCAAAATCTTTGTTTTATCTTTATTTATTTTCAAACCAGCCACCTCTCCATATGCCTCTATCCTTTCCAGTAACTTTGGAGCTGTTTCTAGCGGATCTTCCAAAATAAAAGCTAAATCATCAGCAAAAGCTTGTAGCTTGAATTCTTCCTTCTTAATTTTCATTTCTTTTATGCTTTTATCATCCCTAATATTTCTATTCAACACTTCCAAGGTCAACACAAATAGCAAAGGAGATAGGGGGCATCCTTGTCTTGTGCCTTTCCTTATATTAATAAAATCTGTAAGTTCCCCCTCCATCATTACCCTTGCTGTCTGTTTATTATATATAGCTTCTATTGCTTGAATAAATTTTTTAGCAAAACCCATCTGCTCCAATAATAATAACATAAATCTCCAGTTCACGTTGTCAAATGCTTTTTGAGCATCTAGGAATATCAAAGCCATTTGCTTTTCAGGATGAGCCTCATAGTATTCCAAAGTGTCCAAGATTACTCTCATATTGTCTCTAATTTGTCTCTTTGGCAGAAATCCATTTTGATCTGAGTGAATAAAATTATTTAAATATTTTTTAAGTCTTTCTGCTAAAATTGAAGCAAAGATTTTATAGTCTGCATTCAATAAAGAAATAGGTCTATAATTCTTAATTTGCAATGGGTCAGTCTCTTCCTTCGGTATGAGTGTAATATAAGCCTCTGACCATGTTTTAGGTATCATCTTTTTTAACATAACTTCATTCATAACTTCTAACAATGGGATGCTCAATAATTCTTGAAATGTTTTATAGAATTCTATTGGAAGCCCATCTGGACCCGGAGCTTTCCCATTATTTTGTCTCTTAAATGCTTCATTTAGTTCCATCATTGTTATATTGTTTTCTAGCATTTCTTCAGTCTCTTTAGGTATCTTTGGTAAATTAGCTTCCTGTAAATACTGTTTGACTTTTTCTTCATCAATATTCTCTTGTTTATATAGTTGCCCATAAAAATCTCGAATAATTTCTTTTTTCTCCTTATTCCCATAACAAACTTGGCCTTGTTCATCTATTAACTTCAATATTTTTCTTGATTCCTTCTCTTTTCTCAATTTATATGCTAGCCATCTACCTGGTTTATTTGCATCTTCAAAATAATTCTGTTTAGAGTTTCTAATTTTCTGTGCCAGTTCTTCTTTCTCTATTAATTCCATTTTATGTTTGATTACATCCAGCTTCAATTTAATATCCTTTTTCTGTGGCATTTTCTGTAATTCTTTTTCAAAAATTTTATACTCATCTTCCAAGGCCTTAGAAGCTTGCCTTTGCCTAATATTCTTTTTTCTTGTATAATCTATTATCAAACCTCTAGCGTATGCCTTCATTGTATCCCACATATTCTGCGTTGAAGTATCTTCTTTTTTATTTTCTCTGAAGAAAAAAGCCAATTCCTTCTCCATCCATTGTATAAAATCTTTCTCTTTTAAAATAGTATTATTTAATGTCCATCTCGATCTTTTTTTTTGTCCCTTCCATTTAATTGTCATTGGGCTATGATCTGCCCAAGTACTTGTTTCAATATTTGTTTCTTTAATATTAGATATTAGTTCTGTTGAGATCCAAATCATATCTAATCTGGACCATGATAAATGTCTATTTGAATAAAAAGTATATTGTTTAGCTTTAACAGTTCTTTCTCTCCAAATATCTTTTAAAGTTAATTCATCTGTCATTTTAAAAAAAGACCTTGGGAGAGCCTTTCTATTTTGCTTTGTTGTTGTTGCTATATAGTCCAGTTTATTGTCCACAATTCCATTAAAATCTCCCATCATAATTATATTAACATAGTCCAGTCCAATTATTTTCATGTGTAGCTTTTTATAAAACTCTTCTTGTTTATCGTTCGGAGCATAAATTGCAATCAAGAGTATTTTTATATTATTGTCCATTATTTCTACCATTAATACTCTTCCATCTTCATCCGTGTAAATCAATTTTTCTGGGATAGCCTCTTTAATGTATAAAACCACACCTCTTTTCTTACATTGAGTCAAAGAAGTAAATATTTTCCCCAATTTTGGCTGTAATAACAATTGTTCATGTTGTTTTTTAATGTGAACTTCTTGTAAACAAATTATATCAAATTTTAATTTCTCTAATTTATGAAAAGTTTTCCTTCTTTTAACAGCTGAATTAAGCCCATTTATATTCATTGTAATCAGTTTTTTTTCTTCCATGATTATGCTTTATATTTAGGTCTAACAGCTCTCGTGGATCTCACTTCACGCTGTTCTTTGTTATCCATCTGTCCCCCTGCTGCTCCTTTCTCTTTTTCAGTCTCCAGTTGTTCATCTTGAAACTCAATTGATGAAGCCTCTTTCTCTGCTTCCTCTCTTCTTCCTCCAAAAAATTCTGCATGGAAAAGTTCTGCTTTCTCAATTGAATCAATTCTATATCTCTGCTCTTGCCATCTAAACATTAGTCCTTCTGGAATCAGCCATCTATAATTCACTTCGTTTTCCAATAGTATTTTGGTCAGAGATCGATATTCTCTTCTCATCTCTCTCATTCTTCTGGGTATTTGTTTTAAAACCACAACCTCTTTACCTTTGTATTTCAGTGTTTTCTCTCTTACTACTTGTAATATTTGCGTTTTAATGGATTTTTTGGTAAATCTAATATGGACTTCCTTGGGTAATTTATTTCTCATCGCATATCTTGTATAGACTCGATATATCTCATCTATTCCATCCATCATCTTTTCCTCTGTAATTTCCAAAGCATCTGCCAAAATTTCTATCATTACCGCAGCCAAATTTTCTCCTTTTTCCTCTTCTATATTTTGAAATCTGAGGTAAAATTCTGACCTTTCCATCTCCCACCTCAACATCCCACCTTTTTCTTGTTCAACCGCTGTTAGTCTGCTGTCAATATTTCCAATCTTCTTCTCTCTTTGTTTTCCTTCTTCCTCGATTTTTTGGAATCTCTCCTCATACTTAACCATCATTTGTTTAATATTTTCCACTTTTTCATCAGTCTTCTCTATTCTTTGTTCAATATTTTCTGTTCTTTGTTCAATATTTTCTGTTCTTTGTTCAATATTTCCTGTTCTTTGTTCAATGATATCTGATTTTGTCTTGAGATCTTGGATTCCTTGCATAATCATCTGTAAAGTTACTTTTTCTTGTTCCTTATCTTGCTTCAACATTGTCTGAATTAAACGTTGTCCTCCAGCTGGTGGGGAAGCAGAGGTAGAAGCAGAAATGCCAGATGATATTGGTTTCCTGCTCATTTCAATGTTTCCAAAACTTCAAATTCTTCTTGACTTTTAATCCAACTGGTAGAGCAGCCAATTATAATCCAAAATGGAGAGCTCCAATAGTAAAAGACACGAAACCCAAGAAGAAACAGGAAAAAAGGAAGAAGAAAGATCTTCAGGTTCTTCTAGACCCTAATCCAATTACGAGATAGTCCACCATAAAAAAGGAAAAAATAGAAAGGAAAAAACAAACAAATCCAAAAATAATAATATTGATTAAAAGCAAAAAAAAAAGAAAAAGCAAAAAGAGAAAAAACAAAAAGTTCCTTCAGATTCTTCACACCTTAATCCAATTAAAAAGTCTCAATAATCCAAAAAAAAAAAAACAACAACAACAAAGTAGTCCAAAAACATAAATAGGAAAAGCAAAAAAGTCCCAATAAAAAAAAAAAGAAAAATAAAGAAGAAAAAAGAAAAAACTCTGAGGCTTTCCCTTTAAAATAAAAGACAAAAATAAAAATATTACTAGAATTGAAATTTAGAAAAAGGCTAGCGAATGGGGTATATATAAGAAAACACACTGCACTTTGTTATTTATCCAAGGCTCTTGTTATGACTCTCTTCTCCAGCAGCTTCAAAGCCAAACCTCAAGTGTTGTTGATAACAGTCCAGGAGAGAGCTGTGCTCTCCCTCTATCTTATCACGTTAAAATGTCCTTGAGAAGAGGTCTTTTTGCAATTCTCTCCAATTCAAATAAAATACTTTCAAGCCTCTAGTTGGCAGTGTTACAAAGTTTCTTAATGCTCTTTCTCCCCCCCCAGCCGGAAAAAAGGAATAATATATACAGAAAAAAAAAGAAAAAGTAGCCAAAGGGAGCCTCTATCCTAAAGAAAGTTAAAAAATCAAAGGGAGCATAAAAATATATATAAGAGAAAATTCAATCCGGTTACCTACAAAGTCACAGTAAAATCTTTCCCGAAAAATATAGAGAAAAAAAAAAACACCCCAAGCCTCAATTTGACATCACTTTAAAAACGCCACTCAAACAATTTCAGTCAAAAAAAAAAAAAAATCTCACAGCTTTCTTCTCTCTTCAGAATGAACTTTCCAACCTCAACGAATTTACAACACCAAAGAGTTTTTCTCACCCAGCCGACACACTTCACTCCAATCACTTTCTTTCCGGAGCTGTCCCGACTTCAGCAGCTATGGAGGCTGCCTCTCCGCCGCCAGCGAAAGGGCTTCTTCCGGATCAAACCAGAGATTTTGCGATATCTCTGGGATCCTGGAACAGTGCCCTTCACGATCACCGTCTCTACGGGACGGTTTAGGTCCGTTAGGACCAACCAGGGGCGAAAATATCGGCTACGATCTCAGAGCCCCGAGATCGCAGCTGTATCGCCGGAACGAAGCTCTGCCTTCTCCCCTTGTCTGAAGGGTTTTTAATTCCAGGTATTAGTATAAACACCTCTGCGTCTAAATAGACAATTTGTCCAAACTCTAAGAATTATCACTTGCCTTCTTTACGACTTTGATTTATTTATTAAATTTCTATGCCACCCATTTCCACTACAACGTTACTCTGGGCGGTTTACAAATTACAATGTAATTGCTTCATTTTTAAAACGTTTCAAGTATTGCCATATTTTCTGCTGAAATAATTATATAATGTTCAGAAATGACATGACATAGATTTGTATGGAGCATATTCCCAACTTCATAGTGGCGTTTGATATCTTCCTATTCTTTTTAGCAGTTGAACGTGGAATGTCATGGAGGTTCAACATCTCCACCGCCTGGTCTTGTGCCTGGTGTCATAATCCTCAGGCTAATAACTGCTTTAGCACAGGTTAGTAATTCAAATTTCCATTATGGTATCTTCTTATCATACACTTGTCACTTAACATTTTTGTTTGTCTTAGGTTTAAGTCAACGAATCATTGTTACTGATGCAGTGACTGGTCATCATCAAACATTTAATACCAACAGTGATGTTCTAGCACAGCAATTTGCCACCCAGGTAGGAGAGGCTATCAGCTTGATATACATATATTCACTGGAACTTAATACTGGCAGGACATAATAAGGGCATAAGAGGACAGAAGCAGGTAAGCTACTAAGACAATGCCTGTTTAAATATGTTGGAATAGCATTCTAGGAAAAAGAAGCTGCAGCCTATTATTCAGATAATCACATAATACAGTGTCACTAATGCTGAATATTTTGCCATTAGAAAACATGCTGCTGAACTAAATCACTCTTTGCTAGACAACCAGTTTGGGATATGTAATAAAGATACATGATACAGCAAAATTTCAACCTTGCCCTCTTTCTTCAGCTGTCTGCATCATTGCTACCTTGGCTGTCATTTGGAGAAAATAGAATTACTGAGCTCATTATTATGATTTATATCTTAACCCATTATGTGCTTCTCTAACCTAAAAAAGAATCCAATATAAAGTGTTATTAAAAACTGAAGACTGTTTTTGAGGGTGGATTTATTTGAAAATGTTTTCATTTCTTTCTTGGCTTTTCTAGTCTCCAGTTTTATATAATGGTTGTCGTTCAGGAGAGATTTTCAGTATTGATGTCCGTCAATGCAACCACAAAGGGCAAAGATGGAAAGCTGGTCAATTCTTCCATGACTCAGCAGTCACATCTGTTAATCTCCTGAAAAGTGAGCAGTATCTCATGGTTGCAGATATGTTGGGCCAGGTAGGTTTGGGGTTTTTTTTTTTTTTAATAAAATTTTCCTGATAAAAGCAACTTCTACTTAAAATAGAGTTATATTAGTTCTGTTGCTTTGATCACTTCCAGATAAAGCTCTGGGACCTGAGAAAACTAAAATGTGTAAAAGAATATAGCGGTCATAAAAACGAACACACTATTCTTCCTTTGCACATCAATGAGGAAGAAGGGCTTCTTTCAGCAGGTATGGCATTGTTAGTCATAGACTGCACTTATTATTAAATAATAAACAGGGTGCATATTTTTAGGGTATACAAAATGAAGTTGGCCTGAGAACAAAACAAAGACTCTAGAAGCAGTATTTATTGTTTTCTAACTTTTAAGCATTCTACAAAATGAGATTAGCACCCAAACTTTATTTATTTATTTATTTAACTTATATTGCTGCCATGGCAAGTCGAGGCGGCTTACTCAATAATACGCTTGAGATATTGATCCAGATTTCAGGAAAATTACTATTCTCTAAAAGAGATTAGTTTATCTTCCACAAACTCACATATCAACATTTTACATACATGTTCACTTTGCTCAGTTGATTGGAATTTTTATTACCCAAATTTAGCTACTAGTTCAATGGCAGAAGAAAGAACATTCTGTTCTCCATCTTGGCATCACATATGATCTCCCCCTAAATTTGTGAGTTTGTATGGCCATTTTACCCATTTTAATTGCCATCAGCCACTTTTACCAAAATCTATAGCAAGCATTCTGATTTGGGAAATGCAATGGATGAAGAACTTACAAAGACAGTTTCACTGAAATGTCTGCAAATAGTTAAGTGTTACAATTTATGTTCATACTTTAATTGCTTTTTTCTCCTTAGTGGGTCAAGACTGTTATACGCGAATTTGGAGTCTCCAGGATGCTCATTTACTACGAACTATTCCATCTCCTTCTCCATCTTCCAGAGATTCTATTCCAAGTGTGGTGTTCTCATCACAGCTTGGAGGTGCCCGAGGTGTTCCCGGCTTGCTTATGGCAGTCAGACAAGATCTCTACTATTTCTCCTATAAGACAGATGATCCATATTGCCTGGATATTAAAGACATGGACTGTTCCACTTTGCATAGTGACTGAAAATAAGAATGATGGGTACAGTAGTGCTGCATAGTTGTGCTGTGTTTCTCATAGCTAACATTCAAGACTTTCATAATTATCAATATTTTTCAGTGTTTAAAATAAAACAGATTATGAATAGTGTACATTTTCTTTTTTGTTTTGTTTTTCTTTTCGTATTATCTACAAACTGAAATTCAAATTTCTGGTATTTCTATGACTTCTAATACAACGAAAGTGAAAGCTGATATGTTTCCCCATTAAGAAGGTGGCAGAATATTTGAATGTTCCATAAATCGGTCTCACAATCTTAACAGAATCCAGAGTGAGCTTTGCTACATTCATGCACATATTTTTCTGCCCATCATTATTTGAAGATTAAGTAAAGCAGATAATTATGGTCAAGCATATTATTTGTGTAATGTTACCTTTAAAATAGTATTAATAGAGATGGGAAGTTTCTGGTTTTCAGCCTAATGTAGGATAGATAGCATGAATGATATTTCCTCCAAAGCTTTCATTGCCTTGTGTTTTGCCACTGTTTTTTTTAACAACAGCTGTAAACATATTTCTGATTGGACTGTCCTTAATTTTCCCTAATAGATAACTTGCCATTTTTTACTGTGGGTACATTGGCATACATTAAAAATGAAATTCTGTTGCCTGGTCTCAAAAGTATACTCATACATAACACGGATACACTTATGCTATATACAGAGAGGCATCTATCTATACCACGCACACCAGACACCATGAAGCCTCCCAGATGGTAACAAAGAAAATAGGTCGTGAAGATGTGTAGTGTACCAGACAATACTATGGTCAAACATTGCTTATATGCTGTCTTGGATAGAAGGATGTTACCTGCCAATAATCTCTGCCATCCTCACCACTCTCTGAACTGCCTTCCTGTCCGAAGCACTAATACTTCTAAAACAGACTAATGCAATATGACAAGATGTTCTTGATCGTCCCCCTATAGAAAGTGGTACGGACAGGGGGAGGAAGATGTACTTTTCTCATGCAACAGAGAAAATGCAGGCGCTGCTGTGTCTGCTTCACCAGTTTCTTGCTGTTGAGCGACCAAGCTAGCCTACTTGTTAAACTGCATACCCAGAAACTTAATGCTACTAAGCATCTCCACAGGTGAATCAATACTCAGAGGTGTGTGGCTGTGCCTGCCTTTTCTGAAATCAACAATCTTAGTTTTTCCAATGTTTAAAGCAAGACTTTAACCATTGGAAAAACTTTTTCCAAATTTTTTTCTTTGTATTCTCTCTATTCTCTGTTTCATCCTGCATTATGCTGCAAAACCCAGACCCCCGATATTGTCTGGTTAGCCCCAGCTGGATGACGAATTGGACTGGTTTCCATATACTTCAGTTCTCTATTCATTACCAACATTGTAAATGATTTAAGAAATGTACATTTCCAGAAGAGGCTGTTTCTGTTCAAAGAATAGAAGTGATAACTATTCTCTGCCTGTTACTATCTTCTTCAGAATATTTTATGTAACGTTAAAAAAGTTTTGATTTAAAAAAGGGTTTGAGAATGCAGGCTAGAATAGAGTTTTTAGGAGAGGAAAATTCCATTATTTGAGTAGCATTATATACCCAGCATAAAAATCTATCCAACATGTTTATTTTTAGACAAAGTCACAAGCCTCCTTACACTATTTCAGTGTTTGTTTCAATAGACTTTCAGTCACATATCCATTGAAATAGATTGATACATTATATAATAAAAACAAGCAAAGAAAAAAATCCCAATGGCCCTTTAAGAATGTAAAGAAAAGATTATATTATGTTTAAGAATAAACTCATATTTTAAACAGGAAGAAAAAGATTTTGATAAATTGATAAAATCTTACTTGATATATGTCAATTATTGACGTATGTAAACATGCTCTGTATGTCAATTATTGATTTATATTTTATTGGATTTGGTTTTATATGGGTCTTGTACTGGCTAACCTAAACAAAATTGGTCTTGCAATCTTACAAAATCTAAAGCTATGCTTCAGTTTAATTACATAAAACACCAAAACTAGATAGCAGTTGGCAACTCTAATTGAGACACTTGTTGGGTTTCAATAAAGTTTGAGGGTGTAGCTAGTTTGTGTTTTTAGCTATTTTTTGTGAAAAGCAATCTTACCAGGGAGGCTGTTAGGTTACAGAAACTGGCCTTTGTATTTGCCCATCTGGAACCATTTTACACTAGCTGAATGCATCACTGGAGGAAAAATTACTAGTAAATCTAAGGGTCTGCAAAACATTTTCATTTATATGCTGACATCAAGACAGAGCTATAAAATTTGTGTTATATTTTGAGGAAAGAAACATTCTGTAAGAGTTAAGCAAATTACAGGAGAGAGAAGTCTGCCAAAATTATTGTTGTTTTTAATATGGTGAAAGTGTAGTAGAACAAAATGATTATATTAATATATTTTAAATTATTCCAGTTATTCAATATATAATACGCTGCAGAAGTCATTCTGTAACAGATACAAACATATTTTGGATTCTGCAGGGCATTGGTAGAAACACTAGATCCAAGCCCTAACATGGAGACAAGGAAGGGAAGATAGATTAAATCAGTTTCTTGTAAATGGGATTCCTCTGCAAAGTAAAAGCTTCCATGGACAATATGCTCTTCCATATCCAATTCATTTTGTAATGCATTGAACTGTGTCCATTATTTGTTCACATTTATAGAAATGTGATGGACTTCTGTCAATGCATCTCTTTTTTAAATAGAATATTTGTCCAGCTCCTCTCAAAACTTTATTATGATCCAGTTATACAAAAGCAGTTTTATCTGGATAATTCTCTGCAACCATATTGCAATGAACAATTAAAATCTGAAACATTACTATAGCATTATATTTGCCTTCCTATAATCTAGGTATGCTATGATCCTGAATTTAAGAATGTTACAATTTATTTTGGAAATCCAGGATTTTAAATCGATGAAGATCATGTACAACTTGACACCTTGAATATTTGTAAGTTTCATACACTGAAATTTGTTCAGTCAACCTAAAGTGTTTAAGCATTGATATGTTTGTATAACTACCTTTTAACCAATAAGGCATTCTCATTAGCATTCTCTCCCAATTTTCATACTGATATTTAGTATTTAATTTGTGATTGCAAACTGAGCAGTAGTTTTTATTTTAATAGAAAACTGTTCCCAGGGCAGGGGTATCCAATGACATCAAGGTGGTGTCACATGATATATCGGGACTTTTTTCCCCTTTGCTAAAGCGGACATGGGTGTGGGCAACACGTGATGAATCCAGCTTGCGGGCCAGGAGTTTGACAGCCATGTTCTAGGGTATATTTGGTTCTGTTCTAAGGATGACCTTTTAAGCCCATTTAATTAGTGATATAGTAAAGGCCATGCAACTACAGTCCTTTGACAGCATCAGTAGTATATTGACGACTGTGTTTTGCACTGCAGAATGCCTAATCACTTGGAATAATACAACTTGAAATTAACATAGCTTAAAGGCACCAGGATGGTGAAGACAGCATTGGCAAACATTGATAGAATGAAATTTGGTTAAAAAAAAAAACAACTACATAAAGCTTGCAAGTGAGTCTTTTATATGAGGAACGTTCAATATTTCTGTATGTGCAATAACATTGGTGGAAGAGCTACATGCATGAGGAACACACATTCTACAAACAAATTCCATTTTTACGTTCCACCATAAGTCAAAACTAAAAATAATATTGGGGGGGGGGGCAATCCTCCACCTTGGAGGATAGAATATATATGAGGACAAAAGATTATTCAGTTTCTAATTACAAAATACATACTAAATCATGTGTACTTCAGGAATGTATTACTATATAATCCAATTCTGTTTTGATATACAGAGTCAACACTATATTTTTTTCTCTAGTGACAAGAGTAACACTAGGCAGACATTCAGAAAAAAATCATCACACTTGTTCAGAAGGGATAAGTCCTTTATAGCACTTAATTTAATACAGTCCTACAACAGGATTTCAGGCGTCAAGATATACAAGAATATACTTAATAAATTGGAAAACAGTGTTAGATATCATGCCAAAGTCCAGCCATTATTAATGTAGATGGTCTCCACCACAGGAATGTGCCATTTGACTCAGAAGAGGCAAAAAGGGATTTTTTTTAATTAAGGTTCTAATGGTATCTTGTTTATCACTGTAACAAGATCCACGGAAAAGCCTAATCCCATGGTTTTATTCAGTGATTAGATCAATGCCTCAAAGTGGTTCAGTTCAGGGCTGTTGTAAAAAAAAAACGCCATTGTCTCATTTGCTTGTACACTCGGAGGATTGCCCATTTTCAGTTTTGTTTGAGTGCTTCGAGGGTCCTTTCAGACATTTGCCAACTTACAAAGGACTAAAGTTTAGGAAGCTAAACAAATACTACATTGCTAGATATGGAAGTTTGCTTTGTACTTACCATTGCTTTCAGTCTGGACAAGTTAGATCAGGGGTCCCCAAACTTGGCAACTTTAGGCGTGCGAACTTCCACAAGTCTTAAAGTTGCCAAGTTTGGAGACCTCTGAATTAGATGAAGAAATGAGTAAATATCACAAGGAAATCCACAACCTCACAAGTTTGTGGATAAGAAGAATAAGGGTTCATCACCTCAGAATTAAACTGGAAGGGCTTTAATTTTAATTTTAATTTAATTTAAATTTAATTTCTTTCTAGACTTGAACTGTGTTTAGTACAAGGGCTTCCAATCTTGCCCATCAGACCTTGCACATAGTAATAAACAGCATTCTTCCTCTTTCTAGCTTTGACTGGGAAGACCCTACCAGCAGAAGGAAGCCAGAATGGGATAAAACAAATAGGGGTGATAGAGTTGCAATGGCCAGACCAAAGGCCTGGTACTCTGTATTCAAAACCAAGGCTCATGAATGGTGATTATTTCAAGTGAACAACTTGTAAGAATCACAATTATTGAAATTCATGATGCTGTAAGTAGCAGAATGCTTCAAGCAAATGAATCCCAAGGCACTCAAGAGGTTGTGCTTGATCCATTACATTTTTTAAAAAAATCCAAGTTTTATTTACGTTTCACTGTTAACAGTAAATTATCAATGCTTCATCAGCCAGCTGCATTTAGCATACATGATAGGGATATAGAAATACATACAGTTGACTGGTATATACTGAATTTGGGATTCCTCAATTTATTGCAAGCTTCTCCACATCCCCAACTTCCATGATCACAACTGGCAATCCAGCCTTCTCTGGGCTATTGATTATTCCACGTTACTGAAATCTACACATGTAAAGAAGGCTAGACATGAGGAGCATGCATTTTGCCTAGTTTTTCCTTTTCTTCTTCTTTTTATCTAACCCTGAGAAGCTACGGTGTTACTGCATACCCAGAAGGAAAGTCAGGGTTAAAGATCACCAGGCTTTTTATTGCAATTAAAACAGACTCTAACTGGATGATCCCAACCACGGGAAGGGACAGCTCTGCGCTCATGGGAGCATTCATCACAGAAGCCCTGGCCACAAGCACGACAGTGATGCTTTGACAATTTGATGTTGAATTCCTTCCGGCAATTGTGGCAGTGTAAGATTTCGTGGTCAGGTACCCAGTAGGTAGGCCTAGCGGCATCTTTCACAAGACCTGTAAACGATCAGAAAAATCCCACAAAGCTAGTTTGTTATCAGTGAATCAGGGCAAAAGTTACAGAGTCTCTTCTGTTTGTTTACAAAAAAATAATAATTTAAAGTTTATGTATGGATATACCTTAGCTATGTTAAGCTCTGTGTAGTGGCTCTGCCTATTGACACAGCCAGGAAAGAAAACACTACTGGGAAATGTCTCTGCCTCTAACTGAGATTTGAAAATACCTCGCCTTAATCACAAAGTGAGGGTAATTTAGAGTACTTAATTTACATCAATTAAGAAATATCAGCTCCTCAGAGGCAGATCCCCTGTATGTTTCTCCCACCTCCCCCCAGCCTATTTTTGTAACTATTATGTTCCCTGAAAATAAGCCTACCGTGTTTTTGTGTGTGCACCTAATATAAGCCCTATCCCCAAAATAAGCCCTACTTAAGTGCCTGTGCAGTCAGCCGCCCACTCATTCCGTCTGGTTGCTTACAGTGCTGTGGCCACAAGGTGAGGGGTAGAGTTTCCCCACCTGCCCCGCAACAGCTTACCTTAGGGTCCCTGCAGCCAGGCCATCCATGCCCCAACACCTGCCTTGCCTCGTGATAGCAGTTCCAGCAGCCCCATCCAGCAGAACCTCGCATGGCCGCTGGCCCACTTTTACTGCTTGCTCACGCAGCTCCACCCCCCTGCTTCACAGCGGTGGCATTGGCGTGCCACACGGCCTCCTGCCCCACTGCAAGCAAGCAGAAGCGGGCCTCCCACGTACTCTTCAAGTACATTGGGGGGAAAATAAGATATCCCCCGAAAATAAATCCTAGTGCTTATTTTGGAGCCCAAAAGAAAATAAGACCCAATCTTATTTTGGGGGAAACACGGTAATAAGCTCAGAAGCTTTCTAAAGCCATTTGTAGCACTTACCCAGTGGGATGTCAATGGCAGTTACCACAGCCCCAAGAGTGTTCTGCACAGCTTCACCAACTTTCCTGGCAATCACTGTCCCTCCTTCCTCATCTGTTGATGCCTCAGCTACTTCTGCAAAACAGGTGTAAAGGCTCAAAACCAAAAGCACAACCCCAGAGGAATCCCCTAACCCTATTTTAAAAGCATCACAATGTAAGAATAATTATCTTATGTTACCCAAAGCAGATTCTGAATGAATACTAGGTAAAACCACAAGACTATATCTTATTAAAGTGAAAACATCCTATTGAAGGAGATGCTTCGACAGAGGTCGGTAGGGCATCTGTCAGAGATTTTTTAATTTGGATTCAGTAGGCTAAATGCTTTCTTCTAATCATGATTCTATAAAGCTCCCATAGATATCCTAGCAATAGAGACCAAAACCCATTCAAAGTTAAATACCAGTATTAAAAACTGCAACCAAATTTGTGTAATATTTCCAGATAAATGTGTTCATAGGTAAAATCCAGGACCATTTCTCACCTTTCTGTTGGCCTTTAAGAAATCTTCATGATTTCCAGCTGCTAGCAAATGAACACTTAGGAGTGACATCCTCACAGCAGCCTATAAAGCTAGCAGCATTGTGTGTCTTATAGTGATTATCTCGCTTATTTCCAAGTTTCTGCTTTCCCAGTACAATCCAGCAGGATAGATGCACTCCAGGTCCTTCCATTTAGCTTTGCCAATATGTGGAGCCTAAGAAGCATGGCTTCTCTTTTGCAGCTTCCACCCATTGGAACACCCTCCCCTCAAAGATAAGGATAGCATTCTTTCTCCTGAGGTTCCAGAAAACTTCAAAAAAATCTTCTGCCTGGGGTTGATTTTTATTATGTGTTCAATGGCCCATGTGTTGTGTTGCTGTTTTTGCCTCAGCTACCTGTGGGATTCAAAGTTTTTTTGCTGTTTTTTTAGTTTTCCTAGTCTTGTGCACAATTGGAGTTGTACAGCCAATAAATTTAAATAAATAAATAACCTAAAATGGTTCATTTTTAAGCCAACGAAAGATGCAGCTGGCAAGGACACCAACTAAATAAGATAAATTATTGGGGGGGGGGGAATCCCTCATGCTTTAACAATTTATGAATATGAGAGACTTGCATGAACAGTAAACAGAACAATACGCAGATTGCTTATGCGATTATGTGCCCCGAGGTAATAATTTCTTGTATTTTCTTCAATGGATTTTTTTCACATTTATATCTCACAAGTAGTTGATCATAGGTATCGTTTAGTTTGCTTTCATTTTCAGATATCACAAGATTTACATTATCACAATACAGTATTACAAAAAAAAAAAACCTACTGTTGATTCCTCACTTTGATTCACACACATAGTATGATCAAGACAAGATTACCTAACTGAACGCCCCTGTTGTCATAACAGTTGTCGCATACTCGCACAGGTGTGGGTCCCCAACCACGTTCCGGAACAGGGCGGTTCTTGGATGAACAACCATCACAAAAACCTTCTCCACAAGCCCGACAATGGTGCTTGGTGTCATTATCTTTAAAAGATATGCCACATTTCCTACAATTCTGAACAAGAAAAGATGAGCAAAGTCAAAACATTACATGATTTTTTTTTTCCCTGTTTAATGAAAATAAAGGAAAAAAGGTAGATGAAGAGGTATTTAAGCCACTCAATTGGCTTTGGCTAAACTTATTGTCCTTCAAAAACAATCAAATTACTCTCGTTCTCACAAAAACAATGTTGTTTGTCAGCTTGCATCATCTATTGATCTGTCTAGCTTAGCATCTGTGCTGACTGACTTTTTTAGACAGGAGCATTTCCAGTTCTATTTAGAAATATCTGTCCTTTCCAAACAAAATATATGCTCTGCCATTGGACAACCGCTCTTGGTGAAAATTGTAATTAAATATATTTGAATCACACCATATCAGAGAAGAATAGATTAAACCAACATTGCTACATCCCTCACTGATATGGATAGCTTCACTTAGCTGGCCTCCTGAGAGAATCTTGGCAGATGCATAGGAATTATTAGGCAAAGTATTGGTGTCTTATCCAAGGAGCTTGTGGACTAGCACTGAAGAGAGAGAAGGAAAAAGTCAAAATAACCAACCATTGTGTCTCATTTTGACTTTAAAGGAACAGAAAAAGATAGGCTGGTCAATTAACATATAGTATATAGAAACTAATCTTGTGGAAATGAAAACTATACCCTAGAGATGAAAGTGGTTCATTGTTCTTCTACATTTCAAGAGTAGAGAAAACAGAATACCCTGCTAATGTTTCAGATAGTCTGCCCACCACATTCCCTAGGCTTTTTTTTTTTAAACTCTTGGGAAAAATTTATACTCAATCCAGGGGCAGTAGCTATTTGCAATTCTGCAAAAAAAAAAAAAAATCCTTAAGTCTATAGATTTGTACATTGTAATAAATGCATTTAGACAAAACATGAATCATTAGTTCTGTTTTTTGGAAAAAGCAAAGTGAAGAAAAACAAAAAACATTTGCAAATAATTATGGTGGTGTTGGGTACCAGAATCTGGGAATTGGGTTTCCAGTAAGCCGGAGCAATCTGATCTGTCAACCACGAGGTTACAGCTTTGGTAGGTCCCAAGCTCAGTTCAGACATTGACTGTGCCATGAAATTCATGCCATCGATCAGGCGTTGAGCAGCATTGTTATTGTCCTTCAGGCTGCAGTCAGTCTGAAATGAAACAGTAATGTGGACATTTTATTCAGTTTGACTGCTGCTGCTAAGCTGTTTTCATCAAACACACCCAGATGTTTCCCTTTATGCAAAGAATAACAAAAAAATATTAATACCATTGAAATAATTGGGGGATTGATCAGTCCTGACCATGACACATTTTGAGTAGGTTGTAGGGGCTTTAGAACATGCAGCCAAGAGCTGCTAAATTCAAAGTAAAGAACATCAGAAGTGGCACAATTTCTGTACACTTGCATTGGAATGAGATGCCACTTAGGAAGAACTTTAAACATCCAGTCATTGGAAATTCTTTTCTACGTGTCAATTCCAGGGAAGGAGTTAGCAACCCAGAATAAAGAACACCTATCATCAATTATCGTCATATTGAATTTGGTTAAATTGAACTCGGTGGCCTAATTTGGGTGAATTCTAATAGCTCAGGTGAGCCTCCTTAGCACCAGCCAAAATCTTGAGGGAAGTGTTTAAGGGTGTGAACAGGAATGGCTTACCTCTTCTTTCATTCCGCACCCTCAACATCCTTCCAAAATGTTAAAAAACAGACCAAATCTCTTTGTGCAGGCCTGAAACAGTGGACATCACTGGATAGCCCCCTGTTCCTGACACACATACATCTTGGCTCAAAGTTTGTCCACCCTTTATCTGAGTGGCCCTTTCCAATCCTTATGGTTCTAGAAAAAAAACCGTAGAAACCAATCATTGCTGACAGACTTACTCCTGGCCAGACATGTACAATCTCCGTCCTCACCACAGTATCCACAGGATCTTGGTTTCCAAACCAGTATTGTCGGCTCCGGTATACAACTCCACAATTGGGGCACTCAATTACATATCTGCAAGTAGGGAAGAAAAGAGCTGCTCACTTCAGCCTCTTGAAGTGATACGACTAGGACAGGGGTCTGCAACCTGCGGCTCTGGAGCCACATGCAGCTCTTTTGGCTCTCTGCTGCGGCTCCCTGTCAGCTGATCCCATTACTGGCTGGCACCTGCCCTCCCCGTCACTCCTCACCAGGCCTGAGAAAGTCAGAGTGGTGGTGGGGGATGGAGACTCACTCCATATTCCAGAGCAGGAGGTGACTGGGTGGGCGTAAGTGACATCGAGTTGCCCACGCCCATCCAGTCATACCAGCTGTTAAATTATTGGCTCCCAGTGTTTTCTTTTCTGTGGGAAATGGGTCTTTAAATGTTTAAGGTTGCAGACCCCTGGACTAGGAGAGCAGAAAGGGAAGGGACTTACCCTGACCAGGCATACTTAGCAAGGCCCATCCAAGGGGAATCTGTAGAAGCAGATGTTTTGGGCACTACCCTAACCTCTTGACCATGTTCGTAACAACCCTGAAAAGCAAGAAATCAATTAAAAAGCTTTTCTCTTCAAATATATAAAAAGCTTTTCTCTTCAAATATTCATTTTCAAGTCTACTCTGCACACAAATTTTTCTTTTTCGAAAAGAAATAGTAAGAAATATCATGAGTTGGACACTTTTATGACAATATAAACATACATAAAACTTATCATGGTTTTAAGCAGAGAAATAGAAACCAAAAATAAATTAGAAAAATCATCATCATCATTTCTAGCTGAAATGTATTGTCTGGGATCTACAAAAATGATTTCCCAGTTCATGTTGTTTCTACTACTTAGGATTGCTAGAATTAGCTACATCATGTAGTATGCATAGAAGGAAGGCTTGTAGGGACATTCTTTACTGTATCTGTTCCACCTTACTCACATCCCAAAAAAATTAAAATATTTTCAAAAGGTAAAAAAATGTTTTAATTCAGTAAATTGCCAGAAATACCCAGAGAGAGGGTTTTTTTTAAAAAAAAATTTTTTTTTAAAGAACTCCAACTTTACTTAGGAAATCCAGAAACTTGACTAATGTAAATTGGAATGTGGTTGAGCAAGAAATGAAGCAAATGCATCTGACAAGCAATTGGGAATTCCAAAAGTAGCAGGAAATTGAACTATGAACGAAAAAAGCCTTTTGCTTTATTACAGATTTGCTCTTTTTTTTTTTCCTGTGGTATTTCAAAGAATATGCTAAGAATAGGAAATTGCTAATTTCTAAAGCAAGCTTTCCCCTGTCTGAAATAACATCCCAGACATGTTTGTTGAAGTACATACTGTATATCAAGAATCCACAGATAAGACAGCATCAGATGGATGCAGATTTCTCTAAAGTTTCATAATTTGGTGCTCCAAATAACTTCGCTCCTAATTCACCTGAAGAATTAGTAGTGAATTAGGACTGGACTTCTGAATCATTTTTTTTTTTTTTTGGTAAAAGTTTTATTGATTTTAACGACAGACAAAAAACATATAAGACATAAAACATAACATAAAAAGATCATTCTTCATAAATTTACAGTGTATCGGTTGGTTTACCACTCCCTTTTGTGCATCCATTTCATAGTCATCAAAATAATTATATTACATAATAACTCACATTATCAATCATCAATAAAATATCCCAATATCATTATTAAACAATCATTTGGCTATAATTTTACTAATTCATGCTTAAGCGAGATAACTATAATTAAGTTAAATTATTTTATAACAAATCATAGAATCATCAAATCTACCAAATCTATCTTAATAAAATATTCTTAAAAATTATCAAAACCAAGAAAAATTATATATTCATTATTTCCTAAGCTTCTAAATATTCTATTATTATGTTGTATTATGTAACCATTGATAAAAAAAGATCCCAAACTTCATAAAATTGTTTATCTTCTTGTTCTCTAATTTCAAATGTCAATCTACTCATTTCAGCACATTCCAATATTTTCTTAATAATTTCTTCCTCTAATGGTATTTTCTCACTCTTCCAATGTTTAGCAAATACAATTCTAGCTGCTGTTAATACATTTACAATCAAATACTTTAAATTTTTATTATATATATATCAGGTACAATTCCCAATAAAAAAATCTCTAGTTTCAAATCTATGTGTTTCTTTATCATTTTTTCCAGCCATATGCGAATTCTAGTCCAGTATTTCCTGGCCTCCTCACAAGTCCACCACATATGGTAATATGAGCCAGGTATCTGATGACATTTCCAGCATTTTTCAGATTTATTCTTGAACATTCTTGCTATTCTTGTCGGGGGAAAGTGCCACCTGTAAAACATCTTATACAAATTTTCTTTATATGCTGTTGACATTGTCATTTTATAATTTTGTGACCACAATTTTTGCCATTTCTCTAGATCAATACCATATCCAAAATTCTTCCCCCAAGCAATCATTGTTTTTTTAACTTGTTCTTCCTCTAATGATGAAAAAGTGATTAAAAAAACTATATAGTTATTTGTTGAATCATTTTTTTTAAAGTTGTTCCAAACAGCTTTGCTCCTAATTCATCTGGAAAAAATGCATTAGCAATGAACTGGACAAGGATTTTTTTAAATTCCTTGAGAAATAGAGTAATGCTTTTGCTTTTAGATGACAACCATCAATGTATTTATTATTTATTGGGTTTATATTGCCACCTACTCGCCAGTTACCCATCTTCCTAAATAACCTGGCAAAAAGACCTTTTGATTGTGGAAATAACGAGGCAGTCTATAACAATACAAACCCATTTTACCAATAGTAAAACAATACAAGTGCATATGAACTGTGGGTCACCTTCAGCTTAGCAGCTCATGGTCTCCTCCAGTACCAGAAATGCCACTTGCCTTGCTCCACTCACCTTGCAAGTGAATACTCGATTATCATACTGATGAGTGTATCTACAGCGATTCTTAGCATCATGGGGCATTCCTTCTTTTGCATGGTTCATGCTGTTCTTACACCCACTTCTAAAAATTGCAAAATAAAGCAAAAAAAGGATCAGGGGCAAAAGGGTTGGCACGACATATCTCAGAACAGTATAATCATAATTCAATTTTACAAGCTTGCCCTAAGTAACGGTATAATCAAACTCTTTTTACATAACCCATCTTAGAAAAAGTGAGTTTTCCCAAAAATCAAATTTGGAATGGTGGCAGGAAGAATCAGGAAAAGAGACAAAACTGAATTTTGCTCCTTCAGCTAAAGGTAAGAATCCCTTTCTATATTAATCCCTTTCTATATTAGACTTATGGTATTGTAGTATAACAACATGATTTGATAATATGACCTTGCAATAATATTACTGCTGGCAGATCTTCACTGGAAAAGTAGCCTCAATTTAAGGGGGAAAATGGCATTGCAATGGCTATTCAAAGGCAGTCAGCAAAGGATGAAGGAGATATTTACTTACCTTTCTGCACTTTCACCTGTACTGACAATGGTTAAAATTGAATATTTGTTGTATCTGAGGGTCCTACTGCCTTATATTTATATACAGCTTGGTTTCCCCTAGTAATTTTATAACTATCAAAATCTAATGCTCACTTGATTATCTTGAAACAGCCATAACAGTACACAGAGAAATTATTCATCTACACAACAAAATGAAAGAGAAATGAAAAGGACAACAAAAATTTTACACAAAAAAGACGTATGCATCAATAGCGAACTGCTCTTACAATAAATACTACAATTTTAGCACTGATGTTTAATGATTAAATGCGTGGATTTTAGCTGGTCTCTAGTTTCATCTAATGAGGGTTAAATGTCATTCTAATACCAGAGAACTACTTATTGAGCTCAAACTGTAAATATGAAATTGCAACAAATGGAACTTCCATTTCTAGATTAATCTGTTGAGTGTTATCCAAAAGAAAATATAGTTCCTTTAGAATTTATTAGTTTTCCAAATCCTATCTTCTTAATGCAGAAAGCTTAATTATAATGGCACCAAGGCCATTTAAAATGAATGTGTTAAGTCGTATACAACATCTTAACAAACAAAGCAAATAAAAAAATCCAATTTGAAAGTCATCCAATGTATATAAGTGTATGAGCCACACCTGTAGTGTATGAGCCACACCTCACTGTTTAGTAGCAGACATGATCTGAAATATATACAGGAAGAAACTCTTCAACAAAACCAAATGATTACCTGCAACTCTTAGAATCACTCCAACATTACAACATGTAGTACATTTTCTAGGAGTACATAAACTTTATTCAAAGATGGGCCTTCATATCTACTCACCCGCAGCTGAGACATACAGAGGAGCAGGTAAAATACTCATCTGGAAAAAAGGAACTATGAGCCATCTGATCATCTGGAATTTCACCACAGAACCGATCACTTAATGCCTGGATAACAAGAGAAAGACAAATCATTAATAAACACAGAATGATAAGCATGTTGAATGCACAACTATTTTGTGGAAAGGTATAGGTCAAGGGATCAACAGCCTGTGACCCTCAAAACTCCTGCCCTCCCCTTTTTTTTTTCTTTTACAGCCATCAATGTCTCTGAATGCACAACTGAATTTCAAGTGTACAGTTGCTGAAAGAGGTGGAAAAAAATAGCACTTGGGAATTCAGGATTGGATGCACCCCTCATACAAATCCCTGGTTGTTTAACAATGGTTTATGAATGAGTGGCTTAATCCAAACAACACATTATGCAAGTATCAAGCAAACTACTTTGTGCCTTAGGGTAAAACCTACTAAGTTTCTCCATTATTCTTTTGTTAGGGTCTTTTAACATCACAGGCAGAATAATCTGTTATTCCTTCCCTGTTTTCCATTATAAATTTTTAGCCCAGAGCATATTTAAAAAAAAAAGTTTAGGAGCAATCTTAATAGTTATGTATGAAGAAGTTAACCATCAACTGAGATATAAGCATAGAAAATGGGGGGAAATAAAATCTTGTTCCCCAAAAGAAATGAATTAATAGCAAAATCAAAAGTTTAGAAAGTATATGAACTTTGCAGACACTAGCCATAAGCAAGCATAAAGAAACCACTAATTTCTTAACCCCCTGGGAATTCTTAGCCAGGATGGAACTTTTTAAAGGAAACCTTATGAGAAAATTTCCCTGAGGGATCCTTATTTTTATTTATCTATCCAGTGTCACTTCTTTTTCATTCATTTTAATCTGGAAATAAACCCTAAATGAATACATCTTAAAGCTAATGGCTGAGCACCGTCTATCCTGAATCATGTTTAATGTTGCAAAACTACAAAGGATTTGGGTCGTAAAATAATACTAGGTAGTTTGGTAATACGTTTTCCATGGAATAAACAGATACGCTTCTTATTGCATCATCATGTTCATCAAATAGTTGTAGGGGAGGTAACAATAATCATGGACTATATCACCTACATTTCATTTCCTTTCTGCAGGAAAGGACAAAAGAAAAATCCACTCCATTGGAAAGGCGAAGACATTTTAGTGAAAAAAATATTTCAATGAATCTGCACTCCAAAAACTTCTCCACATGGTAAAGTAGGTAAAGAAGGATTTGTATCGCTACATTTCCCTGCTGTTGCTACTCAGCATCTTACACTGCTCCCTGAAGAGCCTTGGTTCTAACCTCTGTTTGTTCTAGGTGCCACATCTTTAGTACCTATCAATGAAAATCTAGTTTCTCGCTTAAGGAAATTGAGGAAAGTCAAGGCAAGCCAAAGAATGAGATGTTGCCTAGAGACCATGTCCTGTCAGTTACCCTGGTAACAATATGGACCTTTCCATTGCATTACAATGGCTCAGTTCTGATTGCTTATGTATTTATAGTGCTCTGGCACCCAGCCTGAGACACTGAGTGTTTAGATTGCAGACATTATCAAAACTAGTCCTGCCACAACAGACAGAAAAAAGTATTGAATCTGCATGGGCTCTTCACTAGCTCCACATCGAGACCAAAGTTTCTTCTAGCTCAGTTTAGTATGTATGTATGTATGTGCCGTGTTTCTTCAACAATATGGCCTCCACCAATAGGAAGGCCCAGCATGATTTCTAGGCATGAGGTAAAATTAAGCCCCGCCCCCAAAATTAAGGTCTATTTAAACCATGCGTTTCCCCGCCATTTCTCACATCGTTTTGGTAGAACTACACGAGGTGAAGAGAAATGGGGGGAAGGGCAGGGGGGTGGGGAGAAAACTTGCCTTTAGGAGCGCCCTGCCTAGGCTAGAATACCCTGATCTCTACCGATAGAACATCAGAAGCTCCCCGAAGGCAGAATCATCAGTCGCTTTGATCGGCCAGCAGAAGCGGCCTCAGGGCGAGCGCCCATGCACTCCCCTCTCCGCGAGGCCGTTTCTATCGGCCAATGATAGCTCCCCGAAGACAGAGTCACCAGCTGCTTCGGGGCGAGGCATGGCTGCCTGTGTCCCCTCGCCTTTAGGCAGTCTCTTTTGGGCGATGGAAGCTCCACAAGGGCAGTCACCAGCCACTTCGATCGGCATGCAGAAGTGGCCTTGTGGCGAGGGGAGTGTTCGTGAGCGCTCGCCCCGAGGCCACTTCTACCCGCCGAAGTGGCTGGTGACTGCCCTTGGGGAGCTTCCATTGCCCGAAAGACACTGCCTCATGGAGAGGGGAGTTTGCGTGGGCGCTCCTGTCAGTATTGTATAGTATGTATGTATGTATGAATTTATTTATTTATTTGTTTGTTTGTTTATAAAAATTATTTGCTACCCATCTTACTCTAGGTTAACTCTGGGTGGCTTAGTTACATCTAAGTTAAAACATAAAAAGTTGCTATCAAACATTTATTTAACTAACAGAAGAGGGAAAATAAAGAGCTCTGAACAAATTGTTGATTTGCCAAGATTCTGGCACATTTGTCCTAGACCTAGACAGATGAGGAAGATCAGATTCTTTTTACTCCTGTGGCTTGACTCACTTGCTGTACCATTTTGGGCCTGCCAACTCTTGAGACACAGTTGCTCTAGATCAGGGGTCTCCAATCTTGGCAACTTTAAGACTTGTGGACTTCAACTCCCAGAGTTCTCAGCCAGCTTACCAAGGTTGCTCTAGATTACTTTTTAAATTAAGGGCCTATCATTTGAGAAAGAGTTACATCAAATTATACCATGAATTAAAATGGGACAACTGTAAGTTTTGGAACGTAGGCTCCTGCCACAGAATATAAACTGGAAAACATTATAATTGCTGTCCCAATTATAAATCTGGACTCATTTCTACAGAGCAAATTCTACTTACTTTGAGGGCTTTGTAGATAACTCCAGGAGGACGTGGAGAACGGGTGGTATTATTTTCTAGCTGCTGCTCCACAGCGTGTCTGAGACTACAAAAATCTGTTGGCGGGTTTTGTGTCCTTATCCCTTTGTAATGGATTGAGCTGAAGGATTCGGGGAAGAGACCAAGTTTGCGGAATCGATCCTGAATTAGTTTCTCAGGCACCTCAGAAGGATTATCTGAATGGATTTAACATGCATTTGTTAGTATGGTGGTGAACCACATAATTCTGAATATTTTTGGCATAGTTGAATATCTGGCATATCCTGAGTGTCATATATTTCTGGAGAGCAGGGTAAAATAACAGTGATGAGATAGCCAAAATTACACAACAAATGGGTTATATTAGATCTTTAAGGATTTCTATCTATTTGTGGAAACACAAGGAAGAAAATATATGTGCAATGCATTTTTGCCATGTCTAGGTGAGTATCTGTTGTAATCACATTTCTGCCTAAATCCATCTTCAAATAATCAGAAGCAATACAGACAGACTTATGCAACTAAACATGGGCCATTATCAAATCATAAAAAAATTAGAGTGGGATAAAAATGATTGAAGCTTCTAAGGTTTAAATCATCTTATACTCACCTGGAAATAAGCTCCCTTAAGAGCATAAACAGTACCTGCCTACATTGGACCCCTGGCCCATGTAGTCCAGCAGTCTGTTCTCACAGCAGCCAACCTATTATACAAGGAGAATTTGGGAGTCTTTGTGGACTCAGTAGTCCTGCTTAGAGAGCAGGTGGCAGCCATCGCTTGTGGGAAGGGCTTTGCACATATTCTTGGACTGGGAGGCATAGATACCCATGCCTTGGACTGGGAAGCCTTGTTGGGAGGCCTTGCTCATGCCTTGGTCACCTCTCATTTGAGCAGTAACTCTACCTAGGGCCGCTCTTGAAGACCACCTGGAAACTTCAACTGGTCCAGAACACAGTTCTGTGTTCTGCCCATGTAACGTCTCTGTTGTGTGAGCTGCATTGGCTTCCAGTGTTTCTATGGGTACAATACAAGATGCTGTTCATCACCTTCAAAGTTCTGTGTGAGACTATCTATGAGACTGCCTTTCCCAAAAGTCATCTGCCTGTCCTACCAGGTCAGATAGGGTGGGAGGGCTCCTAGTTCCCTCCCCCAAATATTGTCATCTAATTTGAGCTAGGGAGCATGCCTTTTCCATGGCAGTTCCTGACCTATGGAACATTTTGCCCACTGAAGTTCAGCAGACCTCCACCCTTTTATCCTTCCATAAAGCCTTAAAGACTTGGGGGAAAGGTTTTCTATCCCAAGCATTGGGAGATTAGATGATGAGATGTTTGCATGGATATACGTCAAGTTTTTCTTTTTATTGTTTTTATTATTTTATATTTTGAGTGGTTTTTAGTTTTTAAAATGATTTCACAAGGAACCGCTCAGAATTGCCTGACAGATGAACAGATATATAAATTTTAGATATACAGACAGACAGACAGACAGATAGATAAGATAGATAGGAGAGAGGGAGAGAGACAGACAGAGCATATTTACAGTAGTCAATTTCTACATCCATATCAAAACAAGTTAATCAATTCAATCCAATGGAGAGCAATACTTCGATTCAGCACTTTGTTGAAAAAGAGAATGTCACCTAAAGATATGCTACATCAGAACATCCTGCCAAAGTTTCATGCAGCCCTAACGCACCATATATTTCCACCAAATTCTACTCACCAGCACCCAATAACTGTGTGTACACAGTTTCATGAAAGATAATGACTCCAGGGCCTAAAGTGGACAATGGGACATCCAGTCCACAACGGGCTGTGGTTGCTTTCAGTTCTTTGGTGAAGTGTTTTAGATAAGCTTCCGAAGCATCTCCAAGAAATTTGAAGAGGTCATTGTGGAGTCTGTCAGCATGTGTGCGGTAGATGATGAGATCTGAAATAGCCAAGACCTTTAGAAGCAGCCGGGTCCTTTGACTTAGATTCTCCATGGCACCAAGAAGACCCTCTGTGTCAATCACTACCATTTTATGAACAGGGTCATAGGCAGCCCAAACACCTACTGTACAAGACTCCTGTGCTGGAGATGTTTTAAAGACTTCACGCCCATAAAAGAAGGTGTGGTTAAGGGTATGAGATTTACCATCCCCTGTATTCCCAAAAATAGACACAACCTTTACATGTTGTTCAGGCTTGCAGTTCAGTTTCCTGATAAATTCTTCTTCATTCTCCACCTACCAACACAAGTAAAAAAATTAAGATTTTATGAGAATATTATAACTAATAAACTCTTACTACTACCTAAATCTAACTTGTAATCAAGCTGCCAACTGCCACATTTAATCTGCAATGCTCAGAGTTGATTGGACTTGTATCAAAGGGACTCCCATAGTTTAATAACCTCTTCCAAGAATGCTACTATTTATATATCTTTATACTACCAGTCCCCAAATAGGTGGGGATATCTACCAATTTCAAAAGGCTAAGCCAGCTGAATTTGTGGTAAGTCGTTCTAATTCTAAAAGGACTTTAAAAACTTTACAGAATACAGAAACCTTAGAATAGGATTATAAACAACATGACAATGGTTAAATTACAAATACAAAAACTCTGGCATTCAAAGACTGTTCAAAACAAAATACACACAAAAATCTATAAAAGAATGGTTCACATCTCACAATAATTCTACAATACTTTGTATATCAATCTACGAGAGAAGGTGCAAGCTTAAATCAGTTACCTACTCAATGGGATTAAATTTATATTGTTATAAGGATAAAATTGGGGAAGAAATGAACAGAAAACTGGATACATCAAGGAAAGAAAATTCATTTTTGTTCAACAAATAATTTTGTTTTTTAAATGGGTGTTTCTTTTTCTTATGCCATCAAGTTAGTATTGACTCCTAGAGAGTACCTGGAACTTTCCCTTCAGATTTCTTGGCATAGTTTTTTTTTTTTTTTCAGAAATGGTTTGCCCTTGCCTTCTTCCTAGGACTGAGAAAGAGTGAATGGCTGGCTTTGTGCCTCAGGCTGGACTAGAAGTCATGGTCTCCCAGTTTCTAGCAGGGTGCCTTAATCACTAGATCAAACTGGCTCTTAGGATCTATCATTTTCTCTTGTGATATTTTCCAGTTGAGTCAGCCAACATTTAAAAACAGGATCTTGGATTACCATACTTCACTATGAAATTTATTTCTGGGAGAACAAAAAGTGGGTATTTTTTCAACTCTTATTAAAGGATGCCTTTAAATTAAACAGACATATAAAGGATCAATTTTAAATTTATACACTATTTTTCATCATATTCATTTCTAAGCAAAATTTGCAATGTACATGTCTGCATGTAGAATGAAATGAAGTAACGAAGTCCTACAGAGATAGAATTAAATTTATAACTTCATTCTGTGCATGACAGACCCATTTTTAGTGTTCCTTCATATAAAACACTTGTTAAAAGTAAAAATGTTGTGTCAGAACAACCTTTCATGCAAACAGATACATCAAATTTTGAGAATACTAGCACAAAATGGCTGTATGCAGGGATTAATTATTCTTCAAATGGCAGCCATAAAATGTGTGGCTAATCAGAAAAGTAGAGAATGGACTATTTCAATTGATAGCTGCTTAAGAAGTTGCAGGGAGGTACAGATGGTATTCAGCAGGTTCTGACCAGTTCTGAAGAGTAGTTCAGAGAACCAGCAAATACCACCTCTGACTGGCCCTGCCCCCATCTATTATCTGCCTCCCGAGTCCCAGCTGATTGGTTGGGTCTTCTTTTGTTGCCCTGCACAGGAGAACGGAGCTGGAAAGCAGGTTAGTGGGATGGGGAGGAAATGGGGATTTTGCAGTAACCTTCCCTCAGGAGTAGGAAGGAATGGAGATTTTTACAGTATCCTTCCCCTGCCACACCCACCAAGCTACACCACACCCAAGCCACGCCCACAGAATCGGTAATACAAAAAATTTAATCCCACCACTGGGACAGTCTGCCTGTATTCCGGAGCACTATTTTCCCTTGAACCTGAAATACTATATAGCCCGATCGAAAAAGAGAGGGGGTGGGGATGGGGTGGGACAGACAAACAACAAATTAATCATATTTTCTTAATTTAGGATCTTTTTCTAACAATCTTTTTTATGCATTGTTTAAATAGTTTATAAAGCATTAACAATAGCAAATTTCAGCAGCCTTGAAGTCGCATATTTGCTAAATGATTACACAGCATTGTCCTACTTTGTTCAGCATCTCAGTTCAACAAATTCTTACTATAGGTGAGAGATGAATAATATGATTAAAGGTAATTATTTAACATGATCTTCACTTGCCCAGAAAGCAGCAATAATTATAATCAGATTTACATTTTCCTCAATCTGATATCCTATAGATCCGTGATGGCAAACTATCCCATGCATTCCAGAAGTGGCACACAGCCATCTCTCCAGGCACACTGGCTGTCGCCTGTTGCTCTTCCAGGTTCTGGCATGCAAACTGGAAGAGCAGCTCCCTAGAGTGCATGCGCACGCCGGCCAACTGGTCTTTGCACATGTGTGTTAGAAACTGGAAGATCAAATGGCTGGCGCATATACATGCGCCAGGAAGCTAAGCTTCCAGTTTCTGGCATTCCCGCACATGTCAAGGGAGCTGCTCTTCCGATTTCCAGCACACACACACACACACACACATGTGTCAGGGAGCTGTTCTTCCAGTTTCCGGTACACATGCATGCTCCCATTTCAGCACTCGACGCCAAAAAGGTTAGTCACCACTACTATAAATGTATTGAAATTGTAGTCAATTGACCATGGTGATCAATTATGTTACAATTAATTGGTTGTGGTGCTTGTTACTATCTTTTTAAGAAAAGCTACAAATTAAAGGCAGAAAAACAAAATTATTATTCTCATTAAAGATACTGGTCAAAGGTTTAAACTGGGCACTCAATAAATAGCAGCTTATGCCACTGAAATGTTTCATGATGTCTCGTTCAATTTGTACTCATTGGGTACAAATGATTACACAGTTCAGTTTTGCAAATGTTGCTTATGGACTTTGGAATTAAAAATGCTAGTTTCTCAGAAGTCAGGCCCAACATTTTTCTTCATAACCTCAGAAGAATAACAGCAATATAAACGGTAATGCCTCTGCCTCCTATAGCATCAGAACAAATCAACCATTTGGTTCCTATGTACAATTTATCCTGATCTTTTTATGTGTATGGAAACACTGAAGAAAAGCTCTGTTAAGGCAAATAGGATAGGAACCCATAAAGAAAAAATCATTTTGGTAAGTGTCCAAACTTTAGCCTAATTGATCAATTGCCCTAAACTATAATTTGATTTCTTTAATTTTGGTTTAGCACATTGACAGGGTACTTACATTATTAAGAAATGGTTGGCCTAACCAGTTTACTGAATAAGCCCCAATTGTCTAGATACACATGCTGTACTAAGCCATAAATTATCAATCATATTACTTGAATTTTCATCAAGCTATGCTAAAACCAAATCAACTATATTATGGCTTAATGTGATGCTTGAAGACAGTAGGAAAAAAAAAACAGTTACCCTTGAAATAAAAGCAATCCATGTGGACTAAATGGGGACAGCCAAAGGGCTGGATGTGACTCAACGGCCATAAAATGCCCAGGTTTGACTTATTATGTATCTTGTCAAATCAAAGGAGAGTATCACTTGAATATAAAGTGATACAAATATGAAGAAAAACCCTTAGAATGATAATTGAATTTATTTTTTTCCAAAATAGCATCATTCTGAACAAAATAAGATATTTTTATCAATCTCTATTTATTTTCAAAGCTCACAACAATTCTTACCTGAATCTCCTCTGTTTCATCCACCAGCAGGAAGCTTACCACATGTTCTGTCATTTTCTTCCTCTTGGTCTCCTCATCCATTCCTTCTTCCTCTTGTTGCCCATGATGTCTGCCACTATGGTATATGGTAATGGGATGTTTCCTCTTGTTTCCACCAGCATGAGTTCTCTTCTGACACTCTAAACATAAGTTTATTTTGCATGCTTGGCACCTTACTGTTGCCCTTTGTCTGGAGCTTATGATACTGTTCTGCAGGATGTTGCCACTTGTAAGTTTGCAGGTGTCACAATACGGGACATGGCCAGGTTTGATTCTAGTCCGTTCATGATTTCGAAGTCTTTCTTGTCTGTGCAGTTCTTCTTCACAACGCTGGCATTGCAAGCTTCCACATTCATCACATTCAAAGACTGCTTCATCTGTGCCACTGCAAGCATAGCTTTCTTGACACAGAAGTGTGGTATTCAGTCCTTTATCTACAGATGGAGGTTGGGCACTCATCTTCCACAAATTATTACTTTATAAAACTGGGTTTTTTATCAGATACATTGGTTTGCCAAACTAAAATTAATCCTTGTCTTAAGAGAGGAAACTATAAAAGCTGGGATATATGTATCAGTTTTGATTCTTCACTTCTATGATGCTTTCATGAAATGCATAAAAAAAAATCCACTTGGCCTAAGAATTGTAAATACAAATTTCCATAATGACTAAGGGGGGCTACAAAATTCCACACTTAAAGTCACAATAAACTTGGATACATGAAAGAAAAACAGTCTGATAAGCCTCCAAAATGTAAGCTAAGTCTTTTCTTTGTAATGTCTAAAACATAAGGGAAAACATTGATTTAACATATATAGACATACACAATATATAGACATACACATATACATAAGTGCAATAACAGTTTCAGATATTAAAAACCTGTTACTTTCTTTACATAATGTATTCCTCCTTCAAAGTGAAAAACAGTTATTGGGTATGTTTAAAATCTTTGCATAACAAAATATATCTTTGATTAAAATAGTCATATACAAAATCTCCATTTGAGCTTCAAATATGATTAAAAATTTCTTGAGAATCTTCCTACCATGTTGATAAAGACGATTTTATCAAACAAGTATAGGACTGAACATCGTTTAACTGAGGGGTCCATGTTTTTGTTTTAAATAATTATAAGTTACTTTCCATTCAATCAAACTCTGTGACACCTAATCTTAAGTAAACGTGTTTTGGACTGTACTCTTCCAAGCAATAATCACATCTCTCATAAACACACACCAAGTAAACCACATCAAAGTTGGACATATTTTTAAGCCCTATAAATAGACAATATGTCATATAGTGATGAATTATCTACTTAAAAGTAAAGCAATAAAAATTAACTTTAAGTTGCTTTTAAACGAGCCAAGAAAGCGGGGAGGGAGAGGGAAAGGGGAAAGAGTGGTTACAGAAAACACACTGGTTCAGTGTTTACTTGTGACTCACTCGTTACCATGAGAAGATCTTGACTTAATCCTGTCTGATAATCTAAAGAACAAAATATATATCTCACGGTTCGATTGAGTTACTTGAAAGCACCAATCCAAATAATCGTAAACTAAATTTAATTTCTCGCGAGGCGCTAAATCTCCCCGTATAAACAAGAATAAGCGAGAGAGGAAGCGGAGTAAAATAAGACGACAAAAACAAACCGTACAGAAGAACAACGCAGCCCGATCTATTGTTTATAAAACAATAGGCATCTTCTTCCTCCTCCTCCTTTTCCTCCCTGTAAGTCTCAGTGACTAAGTAATCAAATCGTTGTCTCCTCCCCCGGCTCCTCTTTTTAACTACTAAACCCGGCGGTGGACAGGGAGGGAATCTCTTTTTTCCCCGATAAAAGAATTTAACTATCTGGATCGCAGCGGGTGAACCTGGTGCCCCGGTAGATACAAGTCCCAAGATCGTCTGTTTTCCCCCTTGTTGTCACTGTTGATCAGCTGATCTCAGGGAACTTCAGGGTTATATTTTTTTTAAGGCAGGAAGGTAGGTGGTCAAATGGGAAGGAGAAAAGTCGGGCAGGTTGCATTGTGGGAATTGCAGTATTTTTCCATGCAGCTTTGCTTGCGTTGGAAACGGAGAGAGCGCCTCAGAAGCAGGAAAACAGAATCACAAAGCATATAATAGAGAGGCGTAGTTTCAAAAGTCCTAGGGCTCATAATTATGGACATACGGTGGTAGAAGTAAGAAGGTGCATGGGCCAAATAGAATATATACTGTGAAGAATATCTGAATAAACACAACCCTTTAACGTTTACATCATATTAGTGTTTAAACTGTTTTCAGAAAATGCTGAAGCATGAGAGACATTATAGCTAATACACATGGCATAACAGAAAGCCAACAAATATCACCCCTCCCCCGTCAATTTTTGCTTCATTGACTATAGAAAGGCATCATATTAAGTAAGTCAGCCATGTCAAACAATGCAATTTCCTTAAGAAATAGGAAATCTCAGAACATCTCATTTTCCGAAGGTGAAATACAATCAGGTAAGTCTGGACAGAACATTGTAACACAAATTAGATTCAGGAATGAGGCAAGGCTTTTCATTTGTTTAAAGTACAGACTTAATATATACTGAGGGAAGCTGGCTTGGAAGATAAGCATGGTTTTAAAATTGGAGAAAAAATATCAACACCCTGCAGATGACATTCCCCCACTGCAATTGATCTCAGTATTTACGGTGGCAATGAATGTCAAAGACCACAGGGAAAATGGGATTTAATTAAATATCAAGAATACCAATTGATCATAACAGGGATAACTATCAGAAACAATGATGAAGATATTAAAATGGTGATTAGCGTCTACCTTTTAGAATTGACTATCAACAGTAAAGCAGCCAGCAGTCAGGAAATATATAGCAGTTTAGCACTTGCTATTATAGCAATTAAGCCGACCTCAAGATAGAATTCCACGTTACTCTTTAAGAAATATTGATGCTCCACAACAAATACAGGAGACAAAATCCTTGCAGCATTCTTTTGCACTGGCCAAACTTTATATAGTACAGATAATCTTTGACTTATGACCTCAATTGAGCCCCAAATTTCTGTTGTTAAGTGAGACAGATTTTAAAGTGAGTATTGCCCCATTTTACAACCTTTCTTGCCAGTTATTAAGTGAATCACTGCAATTTTTAAGTTAGTAACACAGTTGTTACGTGAATCTGGCTTCTCCATTGACTTTGCTTGTCAGGTCGCAAAAAGGGGATTGCATGACCTGCAACCATCATAAATGTGAGCCAGTTACTAAGCACCTGAATTTTGATCAAATGCTGAAAAAGCTTAAAGCCACGTTTTTCATTGCTGTTGTAACTTTGAACAGTCACTAAATAAACTGTTCTAAGTCAAGCACTACCTACACAATAACACAACAAAGCTGTTATCATTTTACTGTTCTTCAATCTTGTCACCATTTCTCCTAATTATTTAAGGCAAAAATCCGATTCAAGAGTAGAACAGAGGGAGGAAAAATAACAACTGCGAGACATGAAAAATGTCTCCTCTTTCCCTCTTAGCATTGAACGCTTCTAAAAATTAGGAATCTTAAGATGCATAATTGCACCAACGTGCCCTACCGTCCCTGTCTTCATGTCCCATTTTCTTCGTATCTATTTCATGTATTTATCATGTTTCTACTTATATTATCAAATGCATGCTTGACAGAATAAATAAAAAATAAAAATCTACTCTGGAAAAAACACCAACACCGAATTAAGAATTTTCTGTATCTCTTTGCCAGTATTTATTGCTGGACCGGATTTTTCCAATTCATATTTGTTAACATGTCAGATTCTTTTAAAGCGGAACCCGAGAGAAATGTTCTAAGTCTATAAAAAAACAAGAGCGTTCCATCAAAACCGCTCCTTCCAGTGGCACAAGCACAGCGCCGGGAGAGAGGACGGAAGTCGCCGAACCGTAGACATGCGCAAACCCAAAACAATTGCTAGAGGTGCCCGTACCTTGAGATACCTCTAGGACTATTCATCTGCCTCTCTATGATCAAAACGAACGCTGCGCTGGGCGGTCTTCGGCGGAAAGCCGGGTTGGGGGGGGAGGGGAGGTTTTGTTCACGTGACCATTCCGCGCAACGCGACGGCGCCTGTTCCTCTGGCGCGTTTGCGGCCTAGTTTCCTTTGCCGGGTCGAGGAGAGTAGAGGCTTGTCGGGCCTGTTGTCTTCGGCCGCTGTTTTCGGTGAGAGAGGGGCAATGCCCGTGCAGCTTATCCTTATGGATAAAGAGGCGGGACCGGGGAAGATCGGGGGTTCTGGCCACTTGGGGCACCTGTGTCGGAGGCCCTTCAGGAATGGGGGGCGGGCTGAAGGTGGTCCTTTTGGAGCTTTTCAGGGAAGGTTATGACGCTTTGGGGGGATGGAAGGGGGGGGAGATGAGGGTTGGACGCTTCCCTGTTTATTTTAAAGCATCGTGCTCCACGGTGGGGAAAAAAGGGATAGAGGGCGACGAAGGTAATAGGGGAGATACCGAAGGCCACTCTGTCGAGGCCTGAGAGCCTCGCGTTCAGAGTGGCTGTTCCCCGAGCCATCCATCCTTCCTTGTTGGCTCGCATGCAGTAACCTCGGCGCTTGACGAGCGCAGCATCGAGAGGTGAAATTGCGTGTGTGAGGGAGTCATTGTGAAGCAGCCCTCCTCCGGCAGGCAAAAAGATCGTTTAAAACACGAGTTTTTGTGTTTTTTTAAAAAACCAATAAAACTAATTACGAGGGTTTTTTAAAAATAATAATAATAATCTCAGAGACTCCAAAAGGATCCTTAGAGGAGCTTTTGTAGTCCGGCAATGATTTTTTTCAGACAGCAGCTCATTTAAAAAACGGTATTAAAAGAGCTCGTTTTTATCGCCTTCAGCGTTTCTTGAAATGGAAGGTTTTGTAGAACCGTGCAAGGCTCATGTGGTTGTAGGATCTATCACGACCGTTTTAAGTAGCGATTAATCATCCCTGAAAAGCACCCACAGGGCCATGTGTTTATTTTTATGCATCTGCCGTCTTCTGCAGACGTTTTTAAAGACATGAAATGTAAGCCAAACTGACTTTTTTTTAAGGGGGATTGCCCTGTAAATGGTATTAAAAATGTGCTCTAAGCCCCAAAATATTTACCTGAAATGAAATCTAAACGAATTAAATTTGTAATCCAGAAAAGAGAAGGTAATCTCAGAAAAACAGATGGTAAGGTAATGAGAAGATATGAGGAGATAATCTCAGAAAGACAGGTGGTAAGTTGACTTTAAGTGCATCTTTTGTGTTTAGCTTTGAAATGTGGTTATCTATAGCCTGTTAGCCGCTTTATTGTATTTCAAGTTTTAGGTGCTGGATGTAGTTTCTTTCTCTTGCTTTTCTCTCCTTGCTTCAGTCAAGATGCCCTCAGTTAAAGAAGAGAAGGTGGCAGTTGTGGCTAGGAGGGCCTTTACACAGTCTTGTGCCCAGATCATAAGGCTCTGTCACTCATGCCTCCCCACTGAACTATTGTAGAGTAACACTCTACATGGGGTTCCCCCTGGAAAGTATCTGAAAGCTTCAAGGTGCAGAATATGTGTTTCTAGAACATCACATGTTGTACCTCTGTTCCACAAGCTGCATATGTTGCCACTTTGCTTCTGGGTCCAATTCAAGGTGCTTTAAAGCCCTTCGAGGTGTGTCAGGAGACCGCCTCCCCCCATTACATCGGCCACTCCCTCTGAGCAGTTGAGAATTCAGGCTGTGGGTTCTGTCTGCTAGAAATTTGCACTTGATGGATATCAGGAGGTAAGCATCCTCCCAGTCCCAATGTGAGATGAGGCTCCATCCCTGTTGATGTTCAGAAGGTCCCTCAAGACCTGGTTTTGTTACCAGGTTGTCTCCCAGGGGATCAGTGAAATCTTATAATGGTTAATAAATGTCTGCAGTTGATAATTTCTTTGCCATGCAGTTTTTCATTTTTAATGTTTGTTTTAAATTTTAAGAATGATTTTTTTATGTATTTTAATTTATTATTGTATAACACCATA
The DNA here is from genome assembly GCA_033807585.1 of Hydrophis major. Lineage (NCBI taxonomy): Eukaryota > Metazoa > Chordata > Lepidosauria > Squamata > Elapidae > Hydrophis > Hydrophis major. Next base: position 82,060,849 of record CM066328.1, on the reverse strand, counting down.
TTGGTAAACTGTCTATATTTTTAATAGTTATTAGAAATTCAGGGACTCTTCTTCGGCAACTTCTCTATGTGTGCTTGATTTTTGTTTAAGTCATAACATTTTTATAATGTTCTTTCTGCATTAACATTTTTATTGAGTTATAAAGTAATGTAAAATACAAAGTAATACAAATACAAAGTAAATAGGAAAGCAGTGGGGAGGAAAAGAGGAAGGAGACATGAGGAAAGGTAAGAAAAAGAAGTATTGACTTCTGACTCTCTCTGTTACAGTAAAATAAAGTATTAACATCAAATTAAAACTTTTTGCTTTTTCATAATAATATGAATAAGCCATTTCTATGGATATCTATCAGTCTAATCAGTAAAACCCAAAGTCTCAGAGTTTCATTCTTCTCCACATCAAGCACGAAGTTCAGAGGTGGTCTCCATGTGGAAACAAAAGTATTTATAATGTCCAGTCATGTGATTCCTGAAATATCTTTTATCTTTTTCTCTATTCTGTTTTACAGTTTTAAGGAAAAGATGTGTGCTGTGTTAATTTTAGAATTTGCAAAAATATTCCATAGATTTTATCATTATACCAAAGTAACCAAACCAGAACTGATTATTAATGTACTACCTGTTCTTAAAAATGCCACCTAACACTAACTTCTGTTATTCCCTTATATAGTTACAATAATTACTTGGGAACAGTTAGATTCTGAGAGGAACAACTAATGAATATATTTGAATCAATTGAATTATTTCAAAAGTATTTTGCTCATTAGTAAGACCATAATGATACATTAAATAATGTTCTATATTGTGGAATATATTTTTTTGATAACTATGTCATAGGTCAGTATCTGGTTTCATCCAGTTGTTTGGATTTCTTTTTTTCTTTTTCTTTTTACACAGTTTGAAGAAGAATTCCCTTCCTTACATGTTCCTTTTGTTTTTGCTGTTTTTCTTTTTGCTGCATATTCTTCATTTTTCATATTATCATCTGCAAAAGTTTTGTTTATTTCCTAATTTTAGATTTTTTAAAATATTATTTGGTTGGCCTTTTCTTCTTTACTTATGAAATGGTCCCTTCTGCTTCTGAATTAAGCTGATTCCCTCAGCAATCTTTCACGGATCAGAAATTGTTCTGCATCTCTTTATTGGCTAATCTTCATTTTATCAGTCATATTTTGCTTGTTTAAATTATTCTTCATTTCTGAACATAAAACCACTTAAATTTGCCTTTTGAAACTTTGTTTTGGAAATATCATAATTGGAAAAACTAAAATAGGACTGTGTAAAGCATGTTTCATGACTGTTACTTATAATCACAAAACAATTAGTATGCTTTCATTTTTCTATTCTTAAACTTTGGAATTTTAATAATCTGCTTTCAGCTTGCTTTTTATGTGAAAATAAATTAAGTAAAAGATGTTTTCAAATATAGAATTATAGCCTCATCTGATCTTCTTTTAAATATAAGAATGAAGGGATGACACACTTTTTGATTGAATATTTATTTTGTTTAACTTTGCAATTCTACAAAAACATTTAAGACAAATTAAAGAAAGAAACTTAAATTTGAGCAACATTAAATAATTCTCGTCAATGAGCACAAAAAAGATTCTGTCTTGCAAAATGTTTTACTAGTCTGCTTTTTGAACACCCTAATAGAGTATTAATCTCTTTATCAGCCCCTATTAGAAAGTAAAAGCATGTCAAAAATTCAGAAAATGTATAGAATATGCAATATCTCATCTACACGACTATTTGTTTCACTGCCCTATGTAGAAGAATCTTTAGCACAACTAGCACAGATACCACAGCACACCAACAACATATTCCTTTCCACTTCTGGCAGCTGACTTTTTATGTTGATTATGTGAGAAAACTTTTCATTTCCAGTGTGTCCAATCTATATTGAATTATAGTAGACTAGCATCTAAAGATGGATGCTCTATGATTTTGTTGTCGACTAGAATGGTAGGTGTCTGTTTTGTCTCCAGTCCATGTTTCCATGTTAAATATGCAAAAGACAGTGTGTGCAACCAGTTCAGGAACCAATTGAAAATGCTGGAGGAAGGCGAGAATGATTTCCATTCTTCCTCCACCATTTCACTGCATTATGTACATATTGGGTGGGTGGAAGGGCACTTCTGACATAGAAGCTAAGTATGCCTTTAAAAGCAGTGTGACCATAGTTCATTCCCTTGCTTCTGACCTATACCAAATTTCTTGTAGTTGCATATGATATGCCCCATGGTTACAAGAAGAATGCTTAAATATAAAATTGCAGCAATTAATAATCCAGAAAATAGCATAAATAAAAACTCCAGCTTTGTAAACAGCAAAAAAAAAAAAAAATCATTTCAAGATAGACATTTTTAAAGAAATGTTGGAAATGTTGGAATACACCTTGCAGCAAGATGGACAGAAAACAAATTTAACAAATAGATAAAAATATATAAATGGAACACACATTATTAGCTTCAGAAAGTCATATGGGAATGGATACCAGGCATTTGAAAACCCATTGAGCCTGTTTCACAAATGCAGTGCTGCTACAGAAAAGACCTATTAACCAATCATGTCCAAATCCTAGTTGGAAGAATATTGCAGCAAACAGTCCTTGATTTATAGCTGTAACGAGTTATCCAGGTATTTTTCTAAGAGCTTTTGGAACACCTCTACTGAACTAGTAATTAACATAATCAGCTTTTATGAGTACCAGGTTAAATACATTTCTAAAAAGTGGGTTGTTCAATCAGAAATACAATTTTAATGAAAATGATTTAAATCAATTTGATTGAATTTAATAGAGATTATATTGCTACACAATGTTGTGTGTGTATACATACACATACATACATACATGTCTTCCTATTTAAACAATCGTAATGTCATCTGTGTAACTGCCTGGAACTATTGTTTTAACCCAGTAATAGAATAATGTCATCCTAAAAGGGGGAAGCAAGCTAAGGATCATAATGAATTTTTTTTTTTATTTGAGACCAATACAATTAGGTTTGATAGAATTAAATAGATGATTATTGGTTGCTGGCCCTAAATAATTTAGAATAAATCATTTTTACAGAAATTTGAGGAGATTTTATGACAGGTAGACACATTTTCTAGTACAGTCAAAAAGTACATTAGTTGATAAGAATGCTTAAAAGGGTATTGTTTTTCAGTTGCATAAAGATGTATCTGGTTTTGTCCAATAAGTGGCAATAATGCCACTTCTGAATTAGACCCTAAAGAGAGCTGAAAATAACATTCTGCATGAACTTTTATCAAATGCATCTTCCACTAAACTGTTGTAATTACTCTGGATATTTTATTACAATGATAAAGAACATTTTTAAGAAGTTTTAGTTGGCTGAAGCTTTGTAAATTTTAAATGATAAGTTATATGTTACTTTAATTTCCTTGTTTTGTATTTCCAAAGTACTTTGTTGTTTTATTCAAGTGATCCCACTTTTATTTGGTATCTTTTTATATTTAATCTTTGGCACATTGGGAAGATCTTTTGAAGGATACATTTCAGTTCCATTATTTTATTTTATAATACACTACATTCTCCCTTTATTGTGGAGTTTCAGATTAAATCAGATTCCTTTGCTACCATCATAATTTGACAGGAGTGAACATTAGAGCAAAAATGTGTTTCCTTGATGTCAGTTTGAGGTAATTATGCTGAGAAAGATCTCTGTCAATATTCTGCAAGTGAGGGGTGACTTCATCTCTGCCTTACAGTACTAGATTCAGTGAAGAAAATCTCCTTTCCAGAAACTGAAGACTCAGCAGGCCTCAGAGGGAACATTTGGAGGTATAATTTGTGCTCCAGATGGCCCATGCGCCAGAATATTATGAACTTTTTGAAAGTATAAATATTTATGGCAATACATATCTTGATCCAAGCTACTATTTCAATATATACTTTTTATGAATGTTGTTATTCATGTAAAATAGCAAAGCTCTGAATTCACTTTCTTAGGATTCTTTTATTTATTTTGTAGTGAATAAGTCCAGAAAAGCTGTTATTTCTGTTTATCTTATCTAAATTAATATTTCTTCACACATTATTATCCTCAAAGGAGGAATATAAAGATAACTTTCATAGGAGATTCTCTGTAAATACTCAGTAATGGACATTTCAAAAGATTCATGGTTCTGAATCTGATTGTTCTCTGCTTTTTTTTAGGTTCTTTTTAAAATGTCTTTTCCACCTCACTTAAACCGTCCTCCGATGGGAATCCCAACCCTTCCACCTGGAATTCCACCTCCACAGTTCCCAGGTTTTCCTCCACCTGTACCTCCTGGTAAGTTACATCAGAAACTCATCAGATTAGCCTCATTTTTCCATCACGAATTAATAAATCTTTTAAATAACTAAACATAGTTGCATTGGGTAGTTAACAAGGAAAATAATCTTTATAAATATAGTTTTCTTGCTTTTCTATTTAGTAGATGTTAGTAGGTGTTTTAAAATTGTGGTTGATTTTTGAACATAAACTGTTAATACAATCTCTTTTCACAGGGACACCAATGATTCCTGTGCCAATGGGTATTATGGCTCCTGCACCAACGGTAAGCATAATATAAAATACATCTTGTTTAAACTTTATGGAAATAATTGCAAGATTTGATTACTTTTATGTCAAAATATCATTAGTGTCTAACAGAAATAATAGCAATTAATAGTAATCAGTTACAAAAATATTGAACACTGCTACCTATCTGGTGCAAAGCTAGATCACCCACTGTAGTATATATACCATGGATAGCACACATGTGTGAGCAAAAAAAAAATAGCAATCTTAGGCTGCCAGAACTACTCTGGTAAAAAGCATTGTAGACTTCCCTGGTTAGGTACAGCCATACACTTAAAAAATTTAAAGTGATCATCATAGATTGATCAGTATAATAGTTGCCTATATTTTAAAAACTTAGGGTCATATTCAGGAACACAGGATTCCCCTTTCTTTGAAAAACTGCTTCTACTCTTTGTCATGTTTTAAACTAGGTTAAATCTAACTAAATCTAACTTCAATTATTGTTTGCAAAACAATGAGATCATTGATAAATTGGAACGATCATTACCGTTGCCCCAATAATCATGGTTAAAGCCAAGAAGGAAAGAGTTTTACAATAAAGAAAAAGAAATTGAGTTTCTTAATTGGCATGCTCCAAAAATAAAAGAAAAATCGCTTCTAAAGAGTAAAAATTGTATTTGCGCTGATCTGCAGAAGATCATTCAGTTGTTTGAACACAGGAATAGGTAATTGGCTGTTGGAGTACTCCCCAATCCCGTGCCCAAATTTGGTGGCAAAATTTTGTATCAAAAATGCACAATAGATGCACTAACTTTAAAATACACTATTTGCTACTCTAAACATTTCAAATCCCCAAAATGGAAGAGGAAAGCAAATACTGGACATGATTGGGTGCAATCCAGTGAGCCAAAATAATAGCTTTTAACAAACTCACTCCAAATTTCCAAAAAATGACCATCTCTATTTTAATTAATACTTCCAAATTTTAAGGAAAGTTATTCCTCTCAGGTGGCATTTTAAATATGAAGAATATATGTAGAATATTAAAAATGTATAAATTTAAATAGAAATATTCTGAATTTCTATATAATTTCCCATTTGGATTATTTTTGTATGCAGTTTGATTTTGGCCGAATCAACTGAAAAAAAATTGCATGAAATCTGTTGTCGAAAAAGCTATTTAGGCAAAATTAATTAATACTGACCTTCAAAGTAAATGTGATTCGTGATTTATATAGTATTTGTTTTCAGTAATGTATTGTTTAAGTTATTTGACCATTTTGTTGATACGTTAAATAATGTGGTTCTTCTGTATTTCTGGACTTTTTCTTCTAATGAAGATACGATAAGGATTTTTCCTCTCTGAAATTTAACATAGGAATCTCTTTATTTTCAGGTATTGGTTCCAACTACAGTGTCGATGGTTGGGAAACACATGGGTGTTAGGAAGGAACATCCAGGTCTAAAGAACAAAGAAAATGATGAAAACAGTGGCCCCACCACCACTGTCTTTGTAGGCAACATATCTGAAAAGGCATCAGACATGCTTATACGACAGCTTCTTGCTGTAAGTAACATAACAGTATTAGAACTTAGTCCTGCAGATCTCAATTTGGGTATTTTGACATCTATTTTGTTATATTTGTGTACTGATCTAAAATGCTTGTTGGCCAAGATTTAAATTTGCAACTTATGGCATTTGATTTCCATGAAGAATTTTTCATCTCAACTTCATGTGATAGTGAAAAGTTCCACTCATTGTCTATACACTCACAAACTATCATGTAGATGTGGGGGACTTGGTGCCTTTCAAATATTTTGGATGCTAGTTTTTGTGAACCTCAATTGACACAGCCATTGATAAATGATAGTAGTAATTATAGTTCAAAGTATATGGATTTTCCAATATTATCTCTTGCTGCATTAGCCAAATAAATTTCCATTCCACTACTGCTGCCATTGTGCCTGGCCCTGCCCTGACAAAACATCCTTCATTCGGGCTAGAATTATTGCTCAGGCATGGTCTAAAATCAGAATTTGGATGATACAAGTAGCAATATTTTGCAAAGAAAATACTTAATAGAGTGGCTAATTGTTAAGTGTTGTTTTCTAGGGACCACGTGGATAAATGTTTTAGCAATAAGATGTGGCTATTTCAAGAACAGTCTTTCAATCCACCTTTTGTCATATTTCTATCTTGCTAATTATACTCATTTTTTCTATGTCAGCTTATGTGCTATATTCTCAAAATATGTGAGTTTTTCTTTCTGATCATTTTGAAAGAGCATTAAGTCTTTATTTGTACCAGGATTGACTGATTCTTGCAGTTCATGGTACTCTTAGTAACTGTCCAGATCCATAATTCAGGGACCTCTATCTTCTTTGTATGATAATTAAATGTATCAATCGTTAACAGGAATTAAGCGAGAAGGCAATCCTTAAAAATAAAACTACTTAGGGAAGGCTATTTTCTTCTTATGATGCATATTCAACCATTTTTCATTAACATTTATGCCTTGTAAACAATGTTTTTCAGAAATGTGGATTGGTTTTGAGTTGGAAGAGAGTTCAAGGAGCATCTGGGAAACTCCAAGGTATGTGCATTTTCTTGTTTTTATATACAAACACATCTATATATGTATAAATTCATATGTATAAGCATACAGGGTTTGGAAATAAATTTATTCATATTTAAGAAGTGCCTCATAAAGGGACTCTGGGCAGTATACAATAAAATATTAAAAGCATAGAAGACAGTATGTAAAATTTGAAAGAAGCAGGGAAGGTTAAAAATTGATTAAAAGGAGAGGGGAAGGCTTTCAGGCCTTGCTATCAATAGTAGTGAGAAAGATACATAATAGGAGGTCTTATTTGACAATTGCAGTTGGCTTATTGAATTGTATTTGCACAATGCTATGGTTTTCAGTGGTTGTCTTAGTACCATCAAATTGGTGACTATTTCAGGTGCTCTAGTTCATATCTTTATAATCATGTTGCAACAACATAAATCACTATGTCATTTTGAAATTTATTAATGCAGTTAATCAGCTATTTTGGGCTTTTACTTAAGAGACAGCAACATGCTCCTAACTTTAAAACACTTGAATGTATAGGATTGACTAGACATGTTTTCTAAATATTTAAAAATGTACTTAATATATTTTATAACACATAAAATAATTTGCATTGAAAAGCAGTCCTATAATTGTCAATACAGTTATTTGCCTGTATGGCTTCTAAATTTATGTTCTAAATTCTCAATTATTTCTAGCTTTTGGATTTTGTGAATATAAAGAACCCGAATCCACACTACGTGCGCTGAGATTGCTACATGATCTCCAGATTGGAGAAAAGAAGCTACTTGTTAAAGTTGATGCCAAAACAAAGGCTCAGCTGGATGAATGGAAAGCAAAAAAGAGGGCGTCCAATGGGGTATGTATACAAATTAAGAAATTTATAAACAGAAAATAATTGACAGACATACTTTCCCTATACCTTTTTTTTAAAACTTTGTTTCTGTTCAGTCTTGCATTGAGTTTATGATTCTTTTGTAGATTAAGCTCCATGTACTCCTTTGTTTTCCAGTTTTCACGATCAGGAGTTATAATAAATTCTGTAACATTTGCTAAATGTTATAGATTTTATTTTTTACCTTACAAACGCGAATGTATGTTAGGGATTTACATTTGGAAGCTGTGGGCCACCTTCCCATGTTTAGGCCCTTTTGAATACGATTGTTGTCCATAGAACTAAAAAATACCAGTGCTTTGACATAATTCATTAGGAAAAAGAGATCACATACATTCTTTGTTTAAGGAATTTAGTTTTACACGTGCAGGCTTATCATTCGCTACTGGGCACTGTATCTATATGAAGTATCCGGCCAGCACAATCAGCCAGTCACAATCAAAATGTTAATCTAAATAATAGCCATAATTTTGAGCTTGTGCCATTATGATAAGTCAAGAAATTTTCTGTTTGGAAGTTGTGCGCTGTAGAATAAAGAAAGCTCATAGAGCAAGTCCTTGTTTAGCAATTGCCTTGATAAGCGTCCATTCACAAATTATGTAATAAATGCTAGTTTAAAAATCATTTTCTGATCAGTAAGTACACTTACAGCCAAATATTTGTGCCTGACAAGAATAAACGCAGGAGAGTAATACTGGCAAAGCTCCATGAGGGAACTTTATCTAAAAGGATAGCAGCAACCAAAGATCTTCACAGCATCTTTCTCAATCAAATGGTTTGCTTAGTGACCATTTTTCTTAGCAACCATTTGCCAGAACCACTTGCAGTTGCTAAATGTGGACCACCTGTATTTTCGTTTCTGTTACCTTTAAAAACTCATGTATTTCATGTAATCCTGAATAAAAAAATATTGATATTTCAATAAGATTTAAGGCCTTTTATTTTTATGAGTTGTAGCATACGTTTCTTTTGAAAACTAGAAGAATTAATCAAATTAGTTCTGAATAGCTTTCACTTAGCAAAATTATTTTAATGTCACCTCTCCAGTACCTTCTATTAATTGTTTTCAAGCTGTTCGTAATATGACAGCTCTTCTGTCAGCTGTAATCCCTTCCCTCCTCCTTCCCTTGCTTCTTAGCTACTGCTGTTTAGTGAGATTTTCCTTTTTCTGTTCTTTGTTTCTTCACTTGGCATTTGACTGGATAAACTGTCTTGGAATTTAAGGTGAGAGTCCCTTTGTTTTCTTTCTAAAGAAAAGTTTTAGCAATAGTTTTTTTAAGCTCACCAATCATTTATTACTGTTTATTTTAAAGAATTTGAAATAGCATTTAAAGAATATTGAATGGGGCACAATATTTCTTGAAAATTAATATATACATTAATTTAATAAATATGTTTCTCTTCATAATCAGGTTTTGTTTGCTATTAGGATTGCAATCAGTGTTGCATTGTCATCTTTAGGAATATAAACAGGTGCTGGCTGTTTTATGAGGAATTATTGAAAAAATTAAATTGATTAATTCAGTTTTTTATATTTGTAATTATTATAAGCAAACTCGTTCAAAATGTTAGAATGTGTTAAAAGTTTTAAAAACTAAAATGATGTAAGTTGAAGGAAGAACAGGAGGGCTTGTTCCAGTTGTTATAATATATAACTGTCTTGGAAATTATATTTTAGCACTGTTTAGAGACAATATGTAATAGAATACAAATAAATTACATGTACATAAGATCAAATTTATTAATATGTGCTACAATTACACATTATTTGGAAATCAGGTTTTATAGATTTAAAATTACAGCTTGAAGACAGCAAGCCATATGACAAGGTTCATATGAAACCGTTTCTGTAATTTCTGCTTTATTAAAATAGGGTTGGACAATACAGGTAGTCCTCGAGTTAAGATCACAATTGAGCCCAACATTTGTGTTGCTAATCAAGATAGTTGTGAAGTGGTTTTTGCCCCATTTTAAGACCTTTCTCGCCACAGTTAAGTGAATCACTGCATTTGTTAAGTTGGTAACGCTTGTTAAGTGAATTTGGCTTCCCCATTGACTTTGCTTGTCAGAAAGTTGCAAAAGGTGATCACATGACCCTAGGGCACTGTAACTGTCATAAATATGAACCAGTTGCCAAGAGTCCGAATTTTGATCATGTGACAATGGGAATACTTCAGGGGTCATAAGTGAAAACACTCATAAATCATGTTTTTCAATGCCATTGTAACTTCAAATGTTCACTAAATGATTGTAAGTCGAGAACTACCTATATTAACTTGGATTATCGATATACAGAAATTATATGATTTGCTGCATGTAAAGGTTAAGCAAATGCATGCCACTTAATCTTATTTTCTGAGTGTATACTTTATAGGGCACAAGTTTAATTAAAAGTATTTTGCAAAGTTTCAGTATGCATGTTTTCTGTGAGGAGGAAAAATAAAAAGTAGCATCTCTCACAGTCCTCAAGCTGCAAATTTAATAAGATCATCTGAGTAGATGTGCAGCATTGCCATTAATTTCTCAGTTTTGATATTGTGAGGAATCTAGGACTTGTTTTGCAGCTATGTGGCAAAGCACCTGAAGAATGTTAGGTTTTCATGCCCAGTTATTAATAACTCTTCCTTTGCCCTTTGCTGCCTCACTCACCAAAGACCACTGATGCAGTTTTTGGCAGTGGCATCTAAGGGTACATGACTCATTTACCCTTCCACAGGAAAACTTTGGGATAGCACCATCCATCCCATAAGAGCCCTACATCTGACTTTTCATAAAGGAAAAGCCAGCACATGAGATTGATAGATAGGGGCATGGTAACTATGTTTTTAGTAATTCCAGCAGATATTGTTTCATTCATGTTCATTGCTTGATAGTTTTGATGCAATACAGGTAGTCCTCGAGTTACAACCACAACTAAGTTCAAAATTCATGTTGCTAAATGAAACTTTTGTTAAATGAGTTTGCCCCATTTTACAATTTTTCTTGCCACAGTTGTTAAGTGAATCATCATGTTTGTTAAGTTAGTAACATGGTTGTTAAATTAATCTGGATTCCCCATTGACTTTGCTTGTCAGAAGGTCACAAAAGCTGATCACATGACCCCAAGACACTGCGTAAATATGAACCAGTTGCCAAACATTTTGAATTTTGATCATATGACCATGGGAATGCTGCAATGCTTGTGGGGGGTATAAAGCAGTAATCAGTAATTTTTTTCAGTGCCATTATAACTTTGAATGGTCACTAAATGAACTGTTGCAAGTTGAGGACTACCTGTAATGATAATGATTATGTTGCCTTAGCTGTGTAGGGGAATTAAGAGGGTAAAAATATAAAAGTTTTGTTTGTTTGCCATTTCCATTATGACATTATTTGTTTGTATTGTTTCTTAGAACTCCAGGCCAGAATCTGCAGCCGATGATGATGAAGCCCTGGATGAAGAAGCAAAGAGAAGAGACCAGCTAATTAAAGGGGCAATTGAAGTGTTAATTCGGGAATATTCCAGCGAGCTCAATGCCCCCTCTCAAGAGTCTGATTCTCATCCCAGGAAGAAGAAAAAGGAAAAGAAGGAGGACGTATGTGTTTTGATTTTGGACACAAACAGATTTTCTTCATCTCTCCTTATAATAAGGGCCAAACCTTGTGCCATACATTAGCTCAAAGCATCTGATGAAACCACAAATCAACAAGCCTTGATGTTAGCAGCACTTACATGTTTCATTCTGAAATTAAATCAGTTCTAAATGCCAAACCTGTGGATGATGTAGGTGTGTATACACAAGGGTTGAATGCCCAGACTTGGAGCTGCAGGTTTGATTCAGCCTTTCATCCCTTCAAAATTCATTTATTGAAATCATTGATGATTGTTTTTATTGTGGAGAGGTCTTTTGACATCTTAAACGTAAAAGTCCTGCCTATTAACATTTGTTATTTAAAAGCGCGAAAGCTCTGGGCCATAGGGGTTCACATTGATGTCATAATCACAACGTACCTTCTTTGATGTCCTGTTTTGATTGTTTGTGCACATAAGTGAGAAGCTGTTTGTTATTCTTGGGGGAAAGCTATACTGTTATAAAATGGTTTATTATTTGGCAATTAAGCCATTTGACTTCCAGATTTTTTAAGTGTTAACGTATGGCACGGAATGCCATATTCCACCTTCTGTGGAAAAACCTAGTCATAATTGGACTAAAAATAAAATTCATTCTGGGAGAAAGTATTTTGCAAATACTTGCGTGCTTGACTGTAACTTGAGTCACAACTGATGGGATTTGGCTTGAATTTGCAGCCCTCCTGCTAAATGTAATTTTCTTTTACCACTATTGGGTTTGAAATCAGTACCAAAAAACAATCAGAGTTGTTACACATTTCCTCTTGCTTTCCTTTTATGTTTAGTTTTCAGTTAATCTGAGTAACTGAAGTAACTTGTGCTGAAGTTTTTGTTTATCTTAATTCATTAAAGATGCTCATTCCCCTAAGATTCAGCCACATGGTGGATTAATTTCTGAATATACAGCAACTCTTATAATGGTACTGAAAAAGATAAGTGTTAATAAAAATCATTTCTTATTAGCCCACTTTACATTAATTGAATTTCCTAATGTTTAGATTAGGATTATTTCAAATTGCACATTGCTTACAACTTTAAATAAGTGTGCTGTGTTCTTTTCACCTGTTGAGAAGATGGAAGTGCATCTTTCTCCCTTGCAAGTGGAACTAAAGCTCTTTATATGTTGGGGGAGAAAAGAAATTGAGGTGTGTGCCATATAAAGTTGGGTTGGAGGCACTTTTGTCTCCTTTATTGAATGCTTATGGTCACATTTGGTTCCCTTGCCCATTCTGTGGTTGAAAAGATGAGATGAGGGATAATGTGGGAGAATAATATGAGTGTGGGGAAACAAATGGCAAATCAAATCTGACTCTTGATTTCAGACGTGGGGAACCTCGCTAATTTGCAGTAACTTGGGAACCCCCTTGAGATCATTAAATTTTGCGAATTAGCGAGTAAGGTACCAAATCAAGCTTAAAATATTGCAAAAGGCACTGGCCACTTGTAAACAAGCATAGTTTAGCTTGCAAGATTTCTTCAGTATGTAAATACTAAAATTGTATGCTACAATTTTAAATGGAGAAGTACTGGGTGAGGTGGCACCCAAAAACCTTTGCTGAAAAGTAGATCAGTAAAAGGAGAATTAGCGAGGTTCTTCGTAATTTTGCTGAGTCAGACCAAAATTCACAGCAATACAATATTGCTTGTTCTACCAACATACGGAACATTGTTTTTTTTCCAGAGTAGTGTGCAATCTATTTTTTAAAAAAAAAATCTCCGTGGATTTTTCCGCAGATTTTCCGCAGATTTCCAGTGGCCCCACTGATACCTTATCCACTCATCACCAAGGTTCGTTTACATTGTAGGCTTTGACAATGACTATGTTTACTGCTAGTTACCAGATTTGTGACTCGTGTCCATCTAATTTTTTTTTTCATTCATTTAACATCAGACTGTGAGGTTTGGTACTGCAGAAGCCCTTTATTTATCTCTTAGAAGACTGGTACAAAACGTCTAACCTTCAGTTTTTCTTTTGGTTCTCCCATTCCTTTGTGCATGGATTTTAATATTTTATTTCTTGTTCTGTCCCCCACCTCTTTTTTTTCCTTTACAGGAGGATATAAATGCTATAGAAATGGAAGAAGACAAAAGGGACCTGATATCCCGAGAGATTAGTAAATTCAGAGATACACACAAGGTAATATACTTCTTTTTGCAGCTTATGCAAAATTAGGTTATTGTAAAACCCAGTTTCAATTCCCTCACCCTTTAGAAAATTTGCAAGGACATTACATATCATTTGTTCATCTTTATAGCAGGAATAATGTCTATCTAAACATTCTCACTGCAGTGGTCTAATATTTTAGTTAGTTTTTTCATATTACTTACTGCATTGCAATCGTCTCTCTTAACACAAATACATTTTTTTAAAATTACCCTTCTACTCTGCTTGTTTTAAAATTAACCCAAAGTGGCTAAAATAATACATAAGACCAAATAACTAAATTGGGCTGCCCTTTGAAATACATTTTGATTCCCATAATAGTCAGGTAATTGTAAAACATAATTCATACTCACTGTATTACTAAGCCCTATTGCTTAGTTTAAATTTAAGATTAAATTTAGCAGCTGAATTGAGAATGGGGGTGAAATAAATTAGGTATTATTTATCAGACTTTACCAAAATTTAGATGCATGGAAGAACTGTAAATTCCCATAAAGCTAATCTATTCATTGACCCCCACCATTATGATAGAGATCATATGGTGACTAATGCAAGATGAAAAACACAGCTTGGAAAGTAACATGGAATAGGATGTAAGTATGAGCTTCTGTTTTTTTATTATTTATGGATGCCCCCTCAAAAAAATATGCAAAGGGGTAACTGGCTTGGAAATGTGTTTGCACAGCAAATTCTACCTCAGGATTCCCACCTAGAGAAGTTTCTGATAATGTGAATTTATTAATGTGTTCTGGTTGGGGAGGGTTGTGGCAAGGGTGGAGAAATGCAAGCTATGCATGCAGTGTATATCTTGATGTTTAGTTTTTATGGAATAATAACTGTGCATAGAGGCTGGATTACTCCATGCCAGCAAATATGTTCACTCCTGACTCTGTTTGCTAATAACATTGAACGGTATTAAGGTACAAAATGGTAATGTACATTCTGGTTACAGGTCATGCTTATTTGCATTTCTAACTTTTAAGTACAAAATAGTTATATGTTGTTGGCAATGCACAATATTCCAGTATTACTTGGGAATGAGAACCTGAGGATAAGTATTCCGAAGATGTGTGAAACTGGTCATAGTGAAATATGGTCTTATTTTCAAGCCCCAACAAGTAACTAAAATGCAATTAAATGATGTGGTGCAAAAGCAAAATATGCTTCCTGTTTCAGAAGCAATTGGGCATATTTATTGCCTGCGATCTATCTTATTGGAAAATATTTTTAATTTACTTTTTGAAATAGATGAAATTAATTGTAATATAAAATGGCCATTTTATATATTGGGTGGGATGATTAAAAAGGGGCTGGCTAGCGAGCACAGTGAACCTTTGCATGTTTTTTGGTTAGAGTTTACAAAATAATAATCAGACTGTTAGGGTGTCAGCATTGCAGGGGGTGTCCATTTACAGCACAGATGAGTCTGAAGAGAACTTAAGGTAAGATTTTATTATTATTCTGTCTATACTCTTTGCTCATTACTTCAGCATATCTTTAATTCTTTCTCCATTTCATTTTTACCCCCTTATTTTTACCCCCTTATTATTGTTTACATGGAAGCAGCCTATTCAAATTTGTATGATATAACTCTGTTGATCTGGCATCTTAAAGGCCATCATTTAATGTTGCTCTTTCTCGTAAGAGCATCTTAAGTTCAGATAAATTTTGACGATGATTTTTATTATAACCAGTAACATAACCAATAGCATTTTATTGGAACAACTAAAATAATCTAAAATATTGGAACAGCTAAAAATAAAGTAAGTATTGCCCATTCCAGTAGCTAAACTTTTCTGTAAAAGTATACAAAATTGGAGGTAAGTTCTATGATACAGCATATATAAATATGCCCTAACTGATGAAATTATATGAGAGCACTTCATTTAGAAATTAGATTGTAATGTTCCCACATGTTGTGCACTTTCATCTTTCCCTCCTTACAATGGCTGTTTTCTATCGTTCTTAAATATCCTTTCCTTTGTGAGTTCAATGTATCTAACACCATTTTGCCAGCATTTTATGTTTAAAACTATTTAGCATCATGGTTAGATATATTGATCTCTTGTTTCTTAGTTATATTACTATGATCTTGTTTGGGTTCTCTGGTCCATGAGTGTGCCCCAGAACACTATCTGACAGGTAAGATTGTTTTTCAAATTGTCTTAAA
Organism: Hydrophis major; assembly: GCA_033807585.1. NCBI lineage: Eukaryota > Metazoa > Chordata > Lepidosauria > Squamata > Elapidae > Hydrophis > Hydrophis major. The sequence continues at coordinate 82,044,900 of CM066328.1, read as the reverse complement.
TTATTTGTTGAAAGAGAGAAATATGTGCACATTTTGTTGTCCTAATTTATATGATATTTTGCTGATGGTAAAATTGATGCCAAAAGGAATGAATTTGCTCTTTCCGTTTTTTAAAATGCATCAGTTACACATAGGGTGTGATCCTTCCTTATACTAGTGCTGGGTCCCTGTACAGAGGGCTCTCCAGAATGAATAGTAAAGTTCAGTTACTCTTGAGCCAAGCCATTTCTCAGAATGGGAAATTTATATATTCCTCTTACCTTCTCATCTATTTTCTTCAGTTGTTCAGGGAATACACATTGAATATTTCCATTAAGGGCAGACAGGATGGAGATATGAGAGCTATATACAAGCCTTCCATTCTGAAAATAGCTTGTACGTTAAATGTGTGTACCAAGGAGAGAACAAGTGGGAAAAGGACACTGTTATGCTCTACGGCACTGGTGTCAAACTCATTGTTACCATCTCGTGGCGTTACATGACATTTTTCCCATTCACTGAGCTGGGACAGGTGTGGCCTGCATGTGACACATCGGACCCACAGGCCACCAGTTTGACACCCCTGCTCTGTGGCATCCCTCTAGGCACAACACTTGCACAAGGAAGAATCATGCCTATAAAGTTCTGGCATCCATCAGGCTGATAATTGGCTTGTGTGTTTTTTTTTTTTTGGTTTACTTGTGAACCATGTACTTGCTCTTCCTCCCAGAAATATAGCTTGTAGGCAAGGTTAATCCAGTGTTGGCGGTCCATGTCCTAGCACAGCATCTGTAAGTTAACTCACACCAATTGCTTCCAAGGATGGATTTATCTATTAATGAGATTTAATTTTTCTGTTGTCTTCATGGGTGTCTTAGTAGCAGTGATGACTATTTCAATAAAGAAATGTACTTTTATAGAAATTCAGTAACACACAGTTTTTTTAATCTCGTGATTTCCAACCTTTTCCTTCCTGCAGACCCTTTGAATGAGAATCATATTAGTGATTTTTTTAAAAAAAACAGTATAAGTATTGTGAATATAAAGATGTTTGGATCCATACAGTCATATACTCCCTTATGAAATTAGAAAGTGCTTTATTCTCCAAGTTTAGAGAGAATAAACTTAATTTGACTAGATGTGATATAATCAGCTATTAAGCTTCTGTTACTATCACTAAATTGTCGATATGAATTGGATGAATTTTGCTACGTAAAAATTTAATCTTGTTTAGGGTCAAAGTATTTTTCATTCTCTGAACTATTATAGGCAATGCATTCATGTAATAATCAGTACGGAGGAGACAAGCATTGCTTTTCTATTCAAGGTTGGAGATTGCTGGCCTGCTAGGTAAATAACTTGCACGAAAATCTATGTTATGAATGCAAAACTTTGTTTTCATCCATATGAATTGAAAGCAAACTATATAAGTGTTGAATTATCAGTGATTTTGATTTTCTTGTTACCAGATTTTGGTATTGTGGGGTGGGGCTTCCGAATCTAGCTACAAACTAACTTGGAAAATCCTTTTGGTTTCTAGAAATTGGAGGAGGAAAAAGGCAAAAAAGAGAAAGAAAGACAAGAAATTGAAAAAGAACGGCGTGAAAGAGAGAGGGAACGGGAACGCGAAAGAGAAAGAAGGGAGCGTGAAAGAGAGAGGGAGAGGGAGCGTGAACGAGAGAAGGAGAAGGAACGGGAGCGGGAGCGGGATAGAGATCGAGATCGCACTAAAGACAGAGACCGGGACAGGGAAAGAGATCGAGACAGAGACCGTGAAAGAAGCTCAGACCGGAATAAAGATCGGAGCAGATCTAGGTAAATTTTGCAATAAATAATGACTTAATAATTTGGTAATGTTTCTTTTTTAAAGCTATTCAAAGATTTGCTCAATGTCTACCTTTTTGTTGAAAAATGGAAAAGAAATAATGAAAACGCTGGCCACTACCTGATTTCTTTAAAGAGGAGAATGGATGGGGAATCCTACCACTTTGTGTAGGAAAAGATTTTGTACACCCACAAAAACAGTGTGGGTGTAGAAAACCATAATTTGATTTAATTAAGTTACATCTTACACTTAATTAAAATATAGCTAATTGGGTTATTGTCTGTTATGTATTTAATAAGTTTCTACTGTCATATTAAAAATTACAGTTACAGCTCTTTATCGATTTCAACTTGGAGCTTTAGGTTCTGCTTTGTAACTTCTTTAGATTCTAAATTGACTTATGGCTTTACTGTTCCAAACCGCATTGCTTCCCATGATCTATTTATGTTGACAGTTCACAGTTATTTCCCCCTAAATTTAACTCTTTCTTCCTTAAATCTTCTTTCTCCTAATTCTTCTGATGATCTGTTCCTAGTAGTCTGATATGTCTATCATCTGTGTCCCCCTTTGATTCAATTTTCTTTCCAACTCAAAGTTGATTGGTGATGTAATTTGGGAACTTCCTCTTAATTGGCTTTTAGCCTGGCTATTTCAATCATCCGTAAGCCCATGCAGAGACAAATGCCCAAAGTGCTAGTTAACTGGGATATTCATTGACTGAAGCCTCCAAACCTGAGAGAGAATGTAAAACTGTTCAGCAAGTATGTCTCTCCTCAACAGTTTTCTCTCTGTGAATTCACACCTGAACCTCTTATTTAACCTAAAATATTTCCATTAAATATTAACTCTAAAAGGTGAAAATGCTACAGTCTGTGTGATCCTGTGGTATTTATAGAGGGGATTAATAGAAGTTTGAGTTTCTTTTTGGTTACAGGGCTCTCTAAATTATTAAATATGATATTTAGTGCTACTTTGGGGGTATTTTGAGTGTAAACGATTTAATAAGGCCCAAGTATTCCTTCGTTGCTGTGTTTTCTACAGAGAGAAAAGCAGAGACAGAGAAAGAGAACGTGAAAGAGAACGGGAGAGAGAGCGGGAGAGAGAGCGGGAGAGGGAAAGAGAACGGGAGCGGGAACGAGAAAAGGACAAGAAAAGAGATCGAGAAGAAGATGAAGAAGATGCCTACGAACGGCGCAAACTGGAAAGGAAACTACGGGAAAAGGAAGCAGCTTATCAAGAGGTATTTACAAAAGTTGCTAAAAGGTTCCTAATTCAAATGGAAGGAGGGATTGCAGAATATAATACCAATATCTCATGATACCTGTTTTCTGAGGTAATACCCCTTTTCAATGGGGAAACTCCACTTAGCATTAGATATCATTTATATTCAGACCTATATATTAGATATCATCCAATATCATTTCCCTTGAATGAATTTCTGTATAGTTCCTGTATATACTTTCAATATTTTTATAACAATTTACAATCTGTCAATATTCTTGTAATAATTACATTCTTTTTCTGCTGGAATACAAAGCTGAGAATGAAACATAATTATTTTGTTTAAATTAAATTAATGAAATATGGAACTATTTTTCAATTCCTGGGTGAACGGTGAAATAATGAAAACGTTATGTGGTTTCAGCGTCTTAAAAACTGGGAAATCAGAGAACGGAAGAAAGCTAGAGAATATGAAAAAGAAGCTGAGAGGGAAGAAGAAAGAAGACGGGAGATGGTAAGGCATTTATTACATTACCAGTGTTCTTATTAGATATTAGAACACAGGATTTCTTTGCTGGGTATGAAAATATTATAGTGAATGTTTCATATGTCTAAGGCAGCAATGTCATAAATATATTAGGAATTTTTAAGTATATATGGAATTAAAAATTTTACTTGAGTATCAGTATGCACATATATTTATTTAGGCTTTACAATATGAGCTTTGGAAAAGGCTCACAAATATCAGTCTATTCAAAATTGTGGGCAGTTTTTAGACCCTTAATACTTTAGGGCATCTAGAGCCAGGCTGTCAAACTCCTGGGCTGCAGGCTGGATGTGTCAAGCACTGATCACACCCATACCCGGTTTAGTGAAGGGGGAAAATATCATGGGATGCCGCTGTGAGGACATGAGTTTGACACCCCTGATCTGGAGTATTTCCTATTGCTTCATAGAAAACAAACAAATCTTCCCTAGTACACTTAAATTGATCCTTTCCAGGGAACAACCTTCTAGAGCAGCTGTCACCAACCGGTGGGCTGTGGAAAAATTTTGGTGGGCCGCAGAAGAAATGGCCCCCAAAAGCAATTAATCTGGGCCGCACAGTTCTCGCACATCCCAGCTCTTCGGGGGACCCCGGAGTCAGGTCCCTGAGATGCACGCGCCAGCCAGCTCATGTGGCAGTGGCGGCAACAATAGTCCCCACCCCAGCACCCACTGTCAGCTCTTCCCCATTAGTTCTCTAGCTTTGACTTGCTCCTGCTTTTCTCCCCCCCCCCCCCACCACATGCAGGCAGGCAAGGAAAGGAGACGGAGCTGTGTGCAGCTCCCAGCTCTTCCAGCCCTCGCTGTCTCCCCAAACATCAAATCCTCGAAGATACAGAAAAAGCCGCCACAGCGATAGCACCCTGAGTTGCCTTAGCATGCTGGGTTAGTTAAGACTTGCCCTACCCAGAGAAGGAGGTGCTGGAGGAGGAAGAGGAGGCAGTAGTGGAGAAGCAAGCAAGCAATTCAGGGCGCTACTGCTGTGGCGGCTGTGCCTACATCTCTGAGGCTTCGATGTTGGGAGAGTCAGCGAGGGCTGGAAGAGCTGAGAGCTCCATCTCCCTTTCCTTGCCTGCCTGCATGTGAGGGGGAAGGGGAAGGAAAGAGGCGGGAGCAATTCAAAGCTAGAGAACTAATGGGGAAGAGCTGACAGCAGGTGCTGGGAGAGGGGACTATTGTTGCCACCACCGCCACCCTGCCACGTGTGTGGGAGCTGGTTGGCGTGTGCATCTCGGAGACCTGCCTCTGGGGTCCCTCAGAGAGCTGGGAGGCGTGAGAACTGCAAGTGGGAGCATTTGGTGATTTCGAAGAACTCCTGGAATGCAGTAGATTGGTGTTTTGTAGGTCTCGGTGAAAGAGTGAGTTTTGTTTCACCTCCTTTTCTCCCCTGGTAATGCGAGAGATTTTCTCTCTCTCTCTCTCTCTCCCTCCCTCCCTCCCCCCCCCTCTATATATAACATAAAAAAAAACTATATTAAATATATTAGCTTTTTTAAAACATTTGTATTAGTGGTCCTCGGGTTTTAAAAGTATGAGTTTGGTGGTTCCTGAGGTCCAAAAGGTTGCTGACCCCTGTTCTAGAGAACAAAAGAATGTGGATCATTTTATATTGCACCTGAGTATTGCTTTAATCTATTCTTTCCCAACTTAATACTCTCTAGATATGCTGGATGAGAGTTCCCATTAACTGCAGCGAGGATAATCATTGCCTATAGAGGCTGATTATAATCCAGCTATTCGCTTATATAGCTGAAGAATGCCAGGCTGAAGAAGGCAGCCTTATACCTTTGTCATCTTTTGCAGTAATTGCATATAATCTGATTAGTCCAAAAAACATTTTCTATATGATCAGTTTAAGATTGAAGGTATTACATAGATAGCTTCCACTTGCATTTTTTTCCTCATTCTTGCTGTCCCTTATGGTTAATTTAAAATTTGAGAAAGTATTCTGTAGAATCCTTACTGCGTTGTATCTTTGATTTTATCCTAAGAAAAAGGTGTAGTGTTCCTCTTTATTTTTAGTAAGTATCTAAAATAATCTTTCTAAATAACATGTTAAAGGTGAAAGCATTATTTTTTTCTGTTGGCCTATAACCAGTGTTGAGAAATCTTTTTGGCACCAAGTGCCAAAACAAGAGTGTGCACTCAGGGGAGCACCGGAAACCGGTAGAGCAACTCCCCAGTGCACGCCAGAAAGCTGAGCTTCCGGTTTCCAGCACATTGCGCTGTCCACCTGATCTTCCGGTTTCTGACACACATGCCACAAAGGAGAGCAGCTGGCAATGGCTGGTGTACCCAGAGAGATGACTCTGCATGCCATTTCCAGCAGGCATGCCATAGGTTTGCCATCACGGGCCTATACCTACAAAAATAATTTGTTACCATAAATCTGGTAACATAAGGCTATAGATGTAGATGGTGAATTTTTGTGGAATTTATCATGTTGATACACAAAAAAGTATCAATCCTTAGAAGTAATCAGGTACTGAGGAAACATGTATTCACTTTTCATAGGCAAAAGAAGCTAAACGTCTTAAAGAATTTCTAGAAGATTATGATGATGACAGAGATGATCCCAAATATTACAGGTGAGTTAATAAGGACTATTATCCTCATTAGTTTGTATTGGTAAATCAAGGGACCTAATGGTGAATTGTCCCTGAAATCCTATAGGTTTTGCTGTTCCATTTGAAAATGGGTATATTATTTAGTAGATTGATAACAATCTTTAAATGCATTTGTTTCTCTTGCCACTAATCAGCCTTTTAAAAAGGCATAATTGTTTAATTTGATGTCAGTATAGTCTTAACTGATTTTAATGTAATCAACTGAAGTTGGAATTTTAGTTGTAAGTGGTTGCAGTTGTAAGTCAAGGTACCATGTGACCAAATTTGATTTTATGACAGTTTTACAATGGTCATAAAGTGAGTCACTGCAGTCATTAATGTGACCACAGTGAGTGGGGCAATCATAACTTTGAGCATGTTTTTTTTTTTAAGTTCATTGTAACTTTGGTCATAAGTTGAGGAGTACCTGTAGAAAGAAATAATTCCTTCAAAATTACAGATAAAGGTAGATTTTGACTGACCATCATTCATCCAAAGACTCTTCAAAGTTATGATGAAGCCGAACAAATTGTGGTTATGATTAGTCCTTGGAGTTCTGTGCACCCCACCACTACCGTGGTCATATGATTGTGATCTTGGCACTTGGCAACTGGCTCACACTTAAGATCGGTTTATACCCCACAGTCATGTGATTGCCATTTGCCACTTTCCCTACTGGCATCCCTAGAAAGTCAAGGGGATGCCCAAAGGGAAAGTTGCAAGTTACTGAGGTAAGTTTCCCCAAACTGTACAGTTTCCCCCAGCCCCAGCTTGTGCCACACTGGCCTCAGGCATCCCATGCACCCCAAGTCTCACTGTACCTCCCTTGTGTACCTTTCCTGGGCTTTACTGCCCAGGAACCCTCACATATCCCTCATACTCTCCCCGATCCCCATTGCACAACCCTTGGACTAGCCCTTTGCTAGGCAGCTGCAGGCCATGCCAGACCTTCTTCCTGAGGACACATTTGTCCCTTGTCTTTTTGAAAGGCTTCTGCCTCAGCTGCAGCAGCAAGAAGAGAGTAAAAGTCAGCTAAAGGCAAGAGCTACAGGGTGGTGAAGATAACAGGGCCAGCGAGCACAGGGTAGCAAGGCTGGCAGAGACCATATTGTTTAGCAACAGAAATTCCAATCCCAATTGCCATCATCACTCAAGGACTACCTGTAGAGATTAAAGATGAAATTTTATAATGAAAGATTCAGCACCATTGTCTTCACAGCTATATACTGCCTTCAAAATCATAGATCGTTAAATAACTGTTGCTGTCTCCTCAAAGTTTCATTTGGGAAATTTTCTGCTTCATCACTATATGTCAATCACCAGATTTACATTTTACACTAAGACAACATTTGATTACATTATGTGAAGTAAAATATAATTGATTAGTACACTGCCATAAACTATATAAACCAGGGCACATAATACTTGAATAAGTAAACTTTTTGACCTGATCAAACAGCACTCTTAATCCAGATTCTGAATAGAGGAGTTTGATGCATTCTTTTGAGAAATATTTATGGAGGTGGTTGGAATTGCATGAATTTGTAAATCAAAATGAATGTGCTGTATATTTCAGGGGAAGTGCTCTGCAGAAGCGATTGCGAGACAGAGAAAAGGAAATGGAAGCGGATGAACGGGATCGAAAGAGAGAAAAGGAAGAATTAGAAGAAATCAGGCAACGTCTTCTTGCAGAAGGACATCCAGATCCTGATGCAGAGTTACAAAGGGTAAGAAAGTTTTGGAGTTTTTTTTTTTGAACAAATTTTATTAATTTTTAAAGACATACAAAACATGAAACATAAGAACATAAAACCTATTTTCTGAAAGTTATTTGTAAATTTTAACAAAACAAATAAAACATTTTATACACCCTTGGCACATCTCCTTATAAACACATACATATCCTTTCAATTTCCTCATTATTTCTCCCTTTACTTTTATCTAACTTGCTTTATTCTCTTCCATCTTTTATTCTCAATTGTCCTCTTCTACCATTCCTCCAAGGTTTTATTAGCTCAATCAAACATAAACACACAAAAACACAAAACATAAAAACATAAAAAACATCTTTTCTGAAAGTTGCTTAGTCTCAGATTACAACTCTTCATACAGACACAAATTCATATTCATTTTGTATACCATTCCATATCTTATTACCATTTTCAATTTTCTATACAGTTTCTCGTCTCTTTTAAATTTTCTTAGTTTTATTTATCTCATCTCAATTCAAATCATAATATTTATTATTCTTTGTCTGTTCTGTTTTATCCATTTATCTTTCTTCTTTAAAGAAAACTTCTCCTGTGCACTAATTGGAGTATGACGCCTTTCTCTTTCCCCTACATTTATAATACTTAATATAAAGTACATAACTTACATTGGGATTCTGTTTGGTACATTCTAAAATTATACAATGTTATCAATGCCAATACAAATCTATTCATTAACATTAATATCCTTTATATCTTAAACACAACACATTACTTTTCAATTAAATATCATACTTTTATGGGAACACCAATTTTCCATAGTTATTCCCCCCCCCCATCACATATTTTAAATCATTATTTCATTAGAATGTTCCCCCTTCTCCTATTTCAAATCTCTCATTTCACAAAAAATTTCACTGGGATAACACCATCTGATCATTAATATTAATATTCTTAAACATTTTACCCATTTCAATTAAATATCATGCCTTTATGGGAACACTCATACTTTCCATAGTTCCCCCCTCCCCACATCACATATTTTATATCATTGTTTTGTTAAAATGTTCCCCCTTCTCCTACTACAATTCTCCCATTTATTTACTAAACATTTTATCAGATTTTAAATTACTAAACTTTTCCAATTTTCTAGGATTATTTCTAAGTACAAATATAAAAATACAGTCTTATGTACCTTTCCAGAATCCCTTTTTCAATAAAGTTTACCCATTATCTCTAAAAGACTTTTGTTTCTTTGCATCTTGCTCCCCACCATTGAGGCTTCTTGTTCTCCCTTGCTTATTCTTCTCCTTGCCCTCTTTACCCCCGTGTCTCTCCACCTCCCTTTTGTTCTGCTTTCCTCCTTTCTGTTGTTTTCTAACATAGTATCCACTTTTCACCTTATTCTCTTTTTTGGTTGTTTTTCCAAATCTTAAAGTCCCCTTTTCCTTTTTCTCTTTCTCCTTTTCTTCCCCAACTAAAGGCACTTGTTCATCAAAAATGGCTTCTTCTTTATCCCAGTCATCCTGTTGCATAGTCAGCTTTTCATAAGTACAAACCACCATTTCTAAAAATTGAAAAAGAGTGCCAAGAGAATTCTTCCCTTCTTGCTCTTCCTTTTTATATTTTTGGTATTCAAATTTCAATCCATCCACAAGTGATGCCATTATAGAGAGAAAAGGTTTTTCCAAACAACCACCCAAGTGCTTTTAATCAAAAATAGTTCAGAAGCTCCAAAATCACCAAGCAATCCAAATAAGCTGTTTCTTTTAAGTACTTTCTCCTTCTTCACTTTCTCTTTCTAGGGTTAATGCTTAGTCACAAAGTTTCATTTAAAATATATCTTTTAGGAGTCTTATTGATGTTTAATAGCTCTTTAAAATTCTAAGCAATCTTCTCCTTATTTTCAAATTCTGCTCCAATTTTTTTTTTCTCCCTTCCTACTCACAGCAGAAAGGTTTTGTTTTTTTTTAATGTTCAGAAATCCTTATCCCTTCAGCATTTAATTATCTCCAATGCAGGTTTTCCAATTTCTCTTAGTTCCATCCGCTGTCACGTTGGGAAGGAGAGTGAAAAGAAAGAAAAGAAAAAAACTTTCCCTTTTAAAATTCCATTCGCCGCTTGTAACTCTCTCTGGAAACAATTTATCTTTGGCAGCTTTCAAATTCCAGGGTACTTTCTCTTACTTTGTCCTGGTGAAAAACCACTTTCACAGCTCTTCAAACTTTCTTCCTCCTGCACAATCTTGTCCGGCTGCAGCTTTCTTCGTGGCGGCCATTACTGACTGCCGCTCCTCCGCCTTGGGAAAAGGGGGTTTTGCCGGCTGGGGAGAGGGTCTGCGACACCCCCAAACCCCTATCCGGATCCCCCCTGTCTTCAGCTGCCTCTACGGGGCAGCTATATCCCCCAAATCCAAGCGGATTGGAGGAACCTTGGCAGCGAGCGCAGCAATAAGGGTAAGAAAGTTTTTTGAATTAAGAATACATATTGGATTCCATATATTTGTAGACAATAGTATGTTGGTACACTGCATATATACCTCATGCTTGTTGGGATGTACAAAGTGATATGTACAAAATCACTTTGATTTTCAAAGTGCTCTATAGATTAGACCAGGGGTATCAAAATTGTGTGATCATGACAACATCAAGTGACATATTGGGACTCTTCCCCTTTGCTAAACTGGGAGGGGCCGTGGCCAGCATGTAATTTCATCTGGCCCACAGGCCGCGAGTTTGACAGCCTTGGATTAGACCATTCAAGCTGACCCGCCTTCCCATCCTCTCAGCAGAGCAGAGAGATTGGCGGGGAAGGGATTTCAAGAGAGTAAGCCATTTGCTCTTGTACCCATCAACAGCAATGTGGTTGCACTGGCAGCAGGAAAGGGTCAAACAAAGGAGAGATTGTGTACAAAAATGAAATATTTCATTCTTCCTCAAGAAAAAAACAGTCCAGTTGCCTTTTGAAAAAACACCTTTGAGGCAACTATGGCCTGGATGACTGAGAATCTCTGCAGACAGCTAAGAGGCAAACAAAAGCTAAAAGCATGAAACTGAGTAGTCTCTTTCAAACCATAACACATAGTCATAATCATGTGATTTTCCACTTAGCGACTTCTTAGCAGTAGAGTTGCCAGTCCAAATTAGGATTGTTCAGTGACCTGTCTTAGCAATTTTGAAATCTTTCTGGATCTGTTCTCCATATATTTCTGACAAATCTGCATATCTTTCCAGGCGGGAGGAGGGTGTCTTATCTTCTAATTTAATTATTGAAAGTTACTATTTTTTCAAGGAGTTCATGATATGAGCACCTCTAGTCAGCACCAGGTTTTCATTTTGCTGACTGAATATAACTTTTCCATCTTTGACATGTTTTATATGGTTAATCCGACTTTGATGTTGCCTGTGTAGTTCATGTGTTTAGAGTTGTCTTTTGCAACATTGAACAAGATATTTGCTGTTAATATTGAAACTGATAGAAGAGAATATTTGTAGCTCAGGGTTGAGATGAGCGCTCTCTGAGCTTGCTTGTTTTCTTTATATATGTTTCATTGCCCAAACTAGGCAACATCATCAGTACATATTGAATATTGTGTAATATAGTAAGAGTAATATTACAGTGCCTCTCTCTGAGGGAGATATGTAGTTTAGAAATAGGAAATATAAATAAACAAAAACAAAGCATTGTAATAGTGTAACATTGAGGTTTCTTATCATAACCTTATCAGCTTGATTTCTGTTTCATTTCATACACTGAGGCTTTACAACATTTCCAATCCTTGATTTTATTTCTAGTTTTAGCCTTTTAGTCTTCAGTAATTGATGTCCTTTTTTGGTGGAGAAGTTGCCTTAGCAAAGGATTTGCAAGTGTAGTCCATGTCCTCTGCATCTGTAGTGGGAAGGAGCACATACTTGAATCACTGCTATACTGATTACCTGCCTTGGCTTGAGATAATTTTTTTGAAGGGTGGCACTGACTTTCACCCTTTTGTTAATAATAACAATGGCTACTCAATTTCTCTAAATGTATCACAATAGGGGAGACTGAGAAAATAGAGAAACCATGGTGCTGATATTAACAGATCAGCTGCTGCTTCTTTTCCATTATAACTGGTAAAGGAAAAGGCCTTTCCTGTGTTCTTGTTACTTTTTAAAATCATTCTCTTGCATTTATATTCTAAAGATGGAACAAGAAGCTGAAAGACGTCGGCAGCCACAGACCAAACAAGAACCAGAATCTGAGGAGGAGGAGGAGGAAAAGCAAGAAAAGGAAGAAAAGCGGGAAGAACCTGAAGAAGAAGAGGAAGAGCCAGAGCAAAAACCTTGCCTTAAGCCAACACTGCGACCCATCAGTTCAGCTCCATCTGTTTCCTCAGCAAGTGGCAACGCAACTCCCAATACTCCTGGGGACGAATCTCCCTGTGGCATCATCATCCCACATGAAAACTCTCCTGATCAGCAGCAGCCAGAGGAATACAGGCCTAAAATAGGACTGAGCCTCAAATTGGGTAAGATTTTTGTTTTCACAGCTTGGCATCTTTCTAAAAATGGGAAGAAAAGCTTCACTTAAGTATTGCAATAACTGGCTTCTTCACAAATTCTGCTTCCCCTTTCCTTTGTTAAAAAAAAATATCCACGTCCTTTTGCTTTTAGTTATGCCATCCTTACCTTGATTCTGACAAAATCCTGAGAGGAATTTGTATTACATGAGAGAGAAATATTTTTCTTTTATGTTACTGTAGGTGCCTGCAATAGTCCCAACCAGCCTAATGCTGTGAAAAGAAAAAAACTCACCGTTGACAGTGTCTTCAATAAATTTGAAGATGAAGACAGTGATGACATGCCCAGAAAAAGGAAACTGGTGCCTCTAGATTATGGCGATGAAGACAAAAGTTCCTCCAAAGGCAGCGTGAATACTGAAGAGAAGCGCAAACACATTAAGAGTTTGATTGAAAAAATTCCTACAGCCAAACCAGAGCTATTTGCTTATCCTCTTGACTGGTCTATTGTGGATTCAGTGAGTATTTTGACCAACATCCCCCTCCCCATTAATCTAATATTCAAGAGCTCAGTATAACAGTTTGTCATCTCTCATTTGGGCCAATATCTCAAAGCAAACATTTGATGTCACCAAAGGAGCGTCATACTCTCTTTCCAGAGTACAGGGTAAAAAATGAGGGGTCCTTGGTGCTCTCTGTGTTTGGCTGCTTACTTGCAAGCGTTTCATTACCCAAACTAAGTGCATGTGATATTACCTAGAAATGTTATGAACCATATTATAATCTTGTGAATCTTGATCCATTGAGCCAAGATGCAGTGAATCAGGGTTTCACAATATACAAACTGGAAAGCACTGTCAATAGTTGGATACCTCCTGATGACTTCATATCTGTGTGAGTCTGTTAAATATAGTTTTTTTTTCCCTATGTGAGTCACTGACTCATTTTTTATTATAGCAGCATATAATACATTTAATAAATAAAATTTAAAAGTAGAACAATATAAAAAAGAGAAAAATACTATGTGGCTGGAAGATAGACATATAAACCAAAAAAACCCCATCCAACAGGGGTTCTATCCTCAATTTTTCTCAAGCCTGGGAGAATGATTAGGTTTTAAGTAGTTTCCTGAACATTCCCAGAGTGAGAGCCATTCAGATCTCTGGGAGGACCATTCCAGAGGGCAGACATCTTGACGGGGAAAAACATACATTTTAATTTAAGTTTAAATTAAAGATTGCATTCCTATTTAAAGATCATATTCCATTTAAAAGTCTATTAGTGTATGTATGACTCTCAAAAAAGGATAAGAGTAACTCGTACAGAATTTTTTTTAAAAACCACTTGTGTTTATTCTAGACATTAATGGAAAGGCGAATTAGACCATGGATCAACAAGAAAATAATAGAATATATTGGTGAAGAAGAAGCTACATTAGTTGATTTTGTTTGCTCAAAAGTAAGCTTACTTTTCTATACATGTGAAGTTGTGTGTTTCTGTATATGAATCTTCTGTGTATATAGAATGGCTGTTCTCAGTATGTGCCTGAATTAAAGCGTGCCTATTTTGGGTGTTGACCAAAATGGAGTTCTGCAGGCAGAAGCAGAAGAGGAAAGAGGGACAAAATCAAGAGCAATTGTGATGGCAGGAGGGGAAGGGCAAGACTGGTACTGATTACAGCCTCCCTTCAGCAGCTTCCAGGATAGTCTGTTTGACCAACCAGCTTGCCTACCACAGGGCATGTTTTAGAATGTGTTCTCCAATGTTGGCTGCACTGCACATCTGAAAGCTGACATTTGAATGAAATCTCCAAATATTTATCAGTAATTATATTTAAAATAATGCAAATACCGTATCAAATGGTAAAAATAGCCTGACAAACAAACTATGCAGAAGAATTGTGAGTTTCCTTTCACTGAAGGTGGTCAAATAGATGTTGGACTTTGAAAGTATTGAGGATACTTTAATTTGGATTCCTGCATTGACCAAGGGATGGACTGTACGATCTCAAAGCCTACATGTTTGCATTTATTGTTTGCAAAAGAAATGGATATGAGAGAGAGAGAGGGAGAGAGAGAGAGCTAGATTTCTGTAAATACAGGCAAGTATGTCTTCTGCAGTGTACAAAAGATATTGGTATGCAAACATGTAAATGCTTAACCTAGTTATATGGGTAATGCGCATATCTAAAATTACTTGGTATCAAATGCCACTGAAGTTATACACACAAGTACTAATAATAAATAATATAGCAAGAATTTAAATTAAGGATCCACTGAGCCTGATTGTTCCAATATCAGAAGTAAAAGTCAAGAATACATTCATAAACATTGAAATGCCTGTTAAAAATTACATGTAATAATTAGCATTTTGTCTGTCATATTCAGTGTGGAATATTTGCTAGAGTGCATCTGGAGAAACACATTTTACTTTAAATCAAAAATGAGACTTGAAAAAGATTTAAGATCATTTGTTACCTTGAGTTTATCTGTTATACTAATAACATTTCCAAGTCTCATGTGCTTCCATTTTTCAAACTGTTTAAAATGTGAATACAATTTCCATGTATCTCTCTCTTTCAGGTTATGGCTCATAGTTCACCACAAAGCATTCTGGATGATGTTGCTATGGTGAGTAAAAGCAAGAATTTACCATTGTAAACTTGAGTAATACTTTATCAGAAAACAAAATTGCTGTTTTTACAAAATGAATCTGGAGTAATAATAGAAACAATCATGCCCTAAATTGGAAATTTTCTCTTTCTCCTATAGGTGCTAGATGAAGAAGCAGAAGTTTTTATAGTCAAAATGTGGAGGTTATTAATATATGAAACAGAAGCCAAAAAGATTGGTCTGGTAAAATAAAGACTTGTTTTTATGGTTTCATTTCAATTTTTGTTTCACATAACTGAAGAACTTTGAAGTTTCTCTGTGTTCAGAGACATTTGTGAGACCTGTATTTTTTAAATGTAGAAAATGTGAATTTTTTTCATCCTCTGTTTCATTGAGGCTATCTTTGTTCCATTTCTCTGCTTCCTTGATTGTAATTCTCCAAATCCTACATTGGTGGTTTTCACAGGCCAGATAAAGTAACAGGTATGATTTATAAACTACAGCTGCTGTATACAGTCTTTGACCTTCATCTTCTAGACTGCTTCTTGTAAATATTGAAGACACTCATGTTTTAGAAAACATCTCCACTTACTACATATGGAAATAATTGAACTTTATGTAAATGCACCAGTCTCTTTCCCTCCATTTTTAAAATAGAATAAACTTTAAAATTCCAAAAATGGATGGGAGTCATTTTGCTGGACGACAATTTTCACCTGCATGGATGTGAACTTGTTCACTTGTTGGGCTTTGTAATATTTTAGATGGCCTGTCCTGTAGAAAAAACAAATGGTGGACTTGCATAAACTCAGGACTTTCATTTTAACTATATCACAACGTCTCATACTTAGTTTTGTCATCATTGTTTTAATTAGGACAAATACCACACAGTTATAATTACTTCTAGCCCTTCTAAAAGAAACATGACATCTTTTAATTTTTATTACTTAAAACTGGAAATAGAGGCCAGTTTGGGATATTTTGTGGAAAGCAATTATACCATTGTAATTTGAGCAGAACAATTTACAATGTTAGATTATAACATGTTAAAAGATGAAAAAAATGTTTTACGTAAGCCATCAAGTCAGCTGTGACTATTCTTTTTTGTACTGTAAAATGTCTGTCAGATTTGTAGAGGGCATCATTTCCTACCATCTTACTCTATGGGTTTTATACATATGCTGATGTGGTATAAATAACAATGTACTGTAAACTGCATTTTTAAAAATCTCACAAGTAAAAAAAAACTGTATGCCATAGGCTTCTTGATTGCAGGACAAACCCTTTCCAGGAAGCAACAACTTGTCTTAAAAAATAACTCTTCTGATATCTCTTTACCTGAAGAAATACAGATCACTTACTCAGAAGGTATAACTGTGATCCCATGTTACTGAATTCTTGCATCTGAAAACTTGTTCTTAATGGGATCCTATAAAAGTTTCATTGTGTAAATATTTCCAATATTAAAAATGTATATATTTGATCTGGATTTTGATTACTCAGGTTTAAGATATCGATATTTCTATTTCAGTTATGGGAGGAAGGGAATATAAGTGATTAGTTGATGTGCTCATATTGCAGTATTTACTAATCTCAGATTTTGCCCATTTGTCAAACCCAAACATATTGGATCGTGATTTAGCTGCAAATTGATCCTTCTAAAATTAGTTTTAATCTTTTAAAGATTTATATCTAATAAACTACTGGACACAGTCATGGGAGAACTCCAACAGTAGTGCCATCTGGAAAGTGGTTTTTTTTTTTTTTTACCTTTTCTCGCTAGCTTATCCCCCTGTTATTTCATGGAGTTTTCTTATCTAAGTTAACTGGCCCTGATCCCTAGTTAGCTGCTAAACTCAAACTCAGACATGGAGCCTACATACTGGTATTAGAGGTTTGTAAATTCTTTAGAACTGATCTTTAGAACACAATTTTGCAGTACTATCACATACAATCTGATCAAAGTTTTATCTAAGTCTGTAATAAACTTTGGATAAATAGCAGGTATTTACTGAATCAACATTCATTATCTTTGTTGGAAAAAAACCTCATAAAGCCTTAGGATATGAGCTTTCTTAAGATTGTGTGTTGAATTAAATGTTGGAATCAATGAGATGGCAGTGTAGTACAGTTTTTTTTTTGGGGGGGGGGGTCTTCCACAATTTGCTTTAAACTACGTATCTTGCCACCATCAGAGTCCGCTGTTCACAACACAACCTTATGAAAGTGGATCATACCCCAAACAAGAGTTTTCTGGCTCTCAGAAAAGGTTGAGATCTGGAAAGAGTTATAAAACTGTTGCCAAATATTTTGGCCTTCAGCGATCCGCAGTAAATCAGTTAGTGTTCCAGTAGAGAAAATGGAAATGCCTTATGACTTTCAATACTATTACTACCATTGCAAGTCATAAGAATTCTGACACAAGCCACACTTGCATTAACTGACACCATGTCAAGCTATCAAAATAGTGTTTTGTGGACCAACAAAGCAACAGTGGACATTATTTGGCATTGATGAGAAATGTTTTCATTAAAAAGAACCAAAATATTGTCATCAAATCCATCTATGAAGCATGAGGGGAAGAAAAATGATACGCTGCTTTGCAGGTTCAAGACCCAAAGAGAAAAAGGCATTTTGGCCTGTGCAACTGCTACAGGAAATCAGAGTACCAGTTCATAAATGGAATCTAAAACAAATGTAGGATATGGAACATAACAAAATTTAATTCAGTTGAAATACGGTACAATCTAAGCAGTTTATACAAGACAGCATAAAATATTGAATTCAAGCAGATCTATAAAGAGGACTAGATCAAAACACCTCTAACCTGATGTGCAGAATTGATCTACAAATGTAAGAAACATTTGAAGTCACTGCAGCTAAATTGTTCCATTATTATATCTAAAGCTTTTAAAAGAATTCCAACAAGGACTGAATGTTGACTCACTGTTTCAATAAAGACACAATACATTTTAAAGGGTAAAAATGAAGCTCAGACATTGCAAGTTATAATTTTACTGGTGGTTTATTCTAAATGGTTCATCAACATTGCTCCTTCTGATAAGACTCTATGATTGAAATTAAATATATTGTCTAAACAAACTTCTGAGGAGGCATTTGCTTATAGTGGTTGGTTATTAACTAGTCAATTGATATTTGCATTAATAAAATCTAAAATCTGACTAGGGTCACAGATATGTATGGCAAGTATGGCAGTCTCCCCCCCCCCCCCCACTTTCCCCCCCCCAAAAAAAACCATTGATTTATTTTGTCCATAAAATTGTGTCTTAACTCTTCATGACCCCATAGGTATAAATTAGGAAATAAGCTCATGCTTTTCTCCCCCCCCCCCCAAATATATACATAACGGTATATTTATTTAAAAAGCTAACATTCTTGGACAATACCAGTGCCTCCTTGCCAAAGAAAATAGATGGAGAAGCTGAAGTAGTAACAAACTTATCTTCCTAGGCTCAAAAATTTAGAGAGGTGGTAACTGTAACCCAGGACAATTGCTATTTAAGAGATGACAGCCAATCTCATTGTACACATGTTGTACCCTGACAATAAAGGTTGATGTGATTTGATTTGATGACAAATCTAGACAAAACGTTGGAAGTACAGATTAACAGCAATCAATCGGAATAGAGCTAAAAGGGACCTTGGAGGTCTTCGAATCCAGCCCACTGCTCAAGCAGGAGACCATTTCAGACAACTGACTGTCCAGTCTCTTAAAAACCTGTAGTGATGAAGTACCCACCCACAGCTTCTTTTTCTTTTTAATATAAATTTTATTTGGGTTTTCACAAGAAAAAAAAACATAATACAAATAAAACATCTTTTTTTGAGAGTAGCATGATCACAGGTTATCACTTCTTCATACAGACACAAACTCAATTTCATGTTCATCTTTGTGTTCTATTCCATGTCTTATTATTAACATTTTCTACATAGTTTTTCCCCTCTGATTTTCTCAACTTTATTTTTAATTATCTCATCTCTCAATTCAAAACATTATATTTATACTGTCTGTCCTGTTTCAATTTCATATTATCTTTTCGCATTAAACAAATTTTCCCCTGTAGTTACTAATTGGAGTATGACACCTTTATATCTTTTGATTTTGACCATTCAATTCTTATTTAAACTTCAATTTATACCTTTAAGATTATAACATTCAATACAATACATAACTTCCAATTGAATTCTGCTTGGTACATTCTTAAAATACATACTATATCCTTTAAAAAATTATATATATATATGTAAATAAAACATTCATTCCATTCCAATTCAATTCTATTGTTAATATTCATTAAAATCTTAGCTTTTTCTTTTCAATTGAATATCATCCTTCCTTGTGAACACTTATAAACTTTCCATAATTCTTTTTTTCCATATTTCTCTTTGCTTATACTTTAATTATTAGTAATAATTAAGATGTTTCCATCTTTTCCTAATTTCATTCTCTCATTCACTTTCTTTCATTTATTAACAAACATTCCACTATATTACAATAAATATTTTATCCATCATTTTAATCATATTTTCTAAAAAAATTATATTTCTAATATAACAATACTATCTTATACACCTTTGCAGAATCCCTTTTTCAATTAAATTTTCACCCATTATCTCTGAACAGGCTTGTACTTTCAATCCTTGTACCTTTTCCCTGTTTCTCTATATCTTGTTTCTGTCTTTTGTAACTTCTTTTCCTTTCCTTCTTCTCCCTCCCCTTTTTATCCCCTTGTCTCTCTCTTTCTAATTCTCTCTTCTGTAATCCCCTCTCCTTTTTTTTTTTAAACAAATTTTATTAATTTTACAAAAAACAATACACAATCCAGGCATAACAACTTGAAAAATCTTTTCTAAAAAAAAATAATAATTAAAGAAGAAAGCCAATAGAACATATAAAATAACTCCAAATTGTAATATCAATATTTACATTATCTATTTAACTTCATATCTTATCCAGACTTCTCCTTTTATCCAAATTATATTTCTTGCTTATTAAAATTTTATTGCCTTTCATAAACGCAGAGGCACCAAGACGGCTAGCGCAACGGGGATCGCGCAGGATCACGAATCCCTGCTGCCGCCGAAGCCTGGCAAACCGGAAGTCATTCTTTCTGTTTTTTAAGTTCCATTTTCAGTTCTAGAAGTGATGCCATTTTAAACACCTTTAAACCACCAACCTGATTGATTTTAATCATTTAAATACAATAGCCAAAAATCACCAAGTAATCCAAATTATCCAAAGCTGTTTCTTGTTGCTTCTTTTTTCACTTTCTCTTCCTGGGTTTCTATTATTTTGTTACAAAGTTTCAGTTGGAATGTATCTTTTAGGAATCTTGTTAAAGTTTCACTCTTGTAACTTCTTTTCCTTTTAGTTCCAGGCAGTCTCCTCCATTTTTTCAGATCCTGCCCTTTTTATTCTTTTCTCTCCTTTCCTGCTTTTAAAAGTTTTTAAGTATCCAAAATCCTCTATTATCCCTTTGACATTTTTTTTTTCAGCTTAAATGCCTATTAATGTCAAAGTGGATTTTTATCAATTTCTTACTTAAGTCTCTTAGCTGTCAGTATAAAGAAGGGAGGAGAAAAAAAAAACCAAATCTTTTCCCTTTCCTCTCTCCTTCGCTGCTTCAAAATCTTCAGGAACAATGTTATTTTTATAGTTTAAATTCCAGGGTACCTTATGTTGTTGCTTTTTCGGTCAACCAAAATTTTCTTTTATCTTTCTCCTGCACTTTCTTTTCCAGTCGAGTTCTTTGAAGTGGCCACTTCTGACCACCGCTGCAACCGCCTTCGGGAAAGGGAGTAATGGCCAGCTGGGGAGAAGAGATGCGGCTCTCCTCGACCCTGCTGGTGGTCTCCCCCCTCTTCACCATCTCTACGGGGTGGCTTATCCCTGAAGCCAGCCGGCTCGGCGCTCCAGCAGTGAGCATGGATTGAAACTGCGCACGATCGCGGATTTCGGTCCGTCACCAAAGCAGCTCAAACCGGAAGCCCCACCCACAGCTTCTGAAGGCAAGCTGTTCCACTGGTTAATTGTCTTCACTGTTAGGAAGTTTCTTCTTAATTCTAGGTTGTTTCTGGTGCTTTGGAAAATAAATTTCCCCCTCCTCAAATACTGGAATACTGCTATCATTGTCTCCCCCCCCTTTTTTTTTTTTCTAAACTAGCCATACTCAGAAATCTTGCAACCCTTCTTCATATGCTTTAGTCTCCAGGCCTTTCATCATCATTGTTGCTCTTCTTTGCACATTTTCCAAAGTCTCAACATCTTTTTTGTAATGTGACCAAAACTGGATACAGTATTCCAGATGTGGCCTTTATAGAGGTACTAATACTTCACGTGATTTTGATTCTATACCTCTTTATACAACCAAGGATTGTATTAGCTTTTTTGGCTTATACCAAAAAGTGCTACACAAAAAATGCAGCTACACAGAGAATGCAATTAAAGCTATATTTTTGAGACTGTTGAAGATTAAAACCATATTCCCGGACAGTTATAGTGCCAATATATTACATTCAAAACTGGTATTATCTGAATTGTTTTTCTGATGACTTTAAAACTGCATGAGTGAATTATGCATAAAACTACTGGTTATCATGGGATTTTGTAAACAGATTAATGGCATGGTTGTTTTTGATTTAATGCACTATGTAAAAATGACTATTCTGGTGTATAGAAAACTTACAGGCTGAGCAAGAATCTGGCCTTTATGATTTAAATCAAACTATGACTGTTCAGTTAGGTTAGGGCAACATGCAAACCCAGCCGCTGAGAGTTTGGCAAAATAATGTTCTAAATTAGATTTAAGGGATTAGTTCCTATTTCCTTCATTTCCTCGAAATGAAAATATCTGTGTAATGTTTAACTGTAACAAAACTTGTCTGAGATGTCATGGTTTCAGAACTGAGTTTATTCCAAACAAAAAACCAAAAATCTGGATTATAGTAACAGCCACAAAACCAATAGTGTAATTCCCGAGAGGGAGGAGCTACTGTTACCATAGACTGAATCCACTGCATGGTTTTGTATCACACCCTACATTAAAACAACCATACAAACCAGCAAATGAAGATTCAGCTCGAAACCCACCTCTCAACTTAAGTTGACACCGAGTGTAATTCACCTGATACTCTTAGAAGCTTGCTCTACAACTGAAAAGGATCCTTAACGATGGATTCGGTAGTCCAAACTTGAAAGTACTCATTTCTTCTCAATTGCTGGTACCCTTGGTGGCTGTCGCTTTCTCAGCTAAGCCATCTTAAAATAGCTCGAACCTCAATTAAAGCGTGAAGCAACCGATCAATGGTCACTCGAGAAATGTCAATGAAAACAGCCTAAAAATAATAAATTAGATTTCTGCACCAAGCTACCGTATGTAAACTTCAATTCCAAGTACACAAAATAAATCGCGTTAAAATTTACCCTGGCGCGTACATCCATCCAATGCTTTCATTCCCTGGGAATGAATGCCGCCAAAGCCTCCGCAATTCCTCCGACGCATGCGCGCTAACTCCCTTTCTTCCTCGGCAACAGCTGGTTATGGTCCGCAGCCGAGGAGGCGAGGCGGTTCCTTTGATGGACAAGCGCGATTTGCCAAAGAAAACAAGGAGCGGGAGACGCCCCGCCTTCGGGAGTCCAGAGGAGGCGGGGCGAGGCCTGAGCCGGAAGCGTCTGTCGAAAAGGGAGGGGAGGTGGGGGGGGATTTTTTTTTTTTTTTTTTTTTTGGCCGTGGTTCGGTCCGAAGTAAAGACGATTTGTTCGCCGAGGCGGTAAAAGGTAAGCGGCGGCTTTCGTGGGGGAGGGCGAGGGCCCTGTGCGGGAGGAAGGTCGTGTCCCTCGGGACTCTTTCCCTTCGGTCTCTCCCTACCCGCCCCCTTAATTACAAAGGAGCAGAGCAGCTTCGGTCCATCAAAACTTCCTTCCTTCCAGCGGCCGTGGCCTCCCTTTTGCACCCCTTTGTAAATCCGGAATAACGATTCCTTTCCCCGCCCCTTGATTCGGGATCGGAGTGCCTGGAGAAAAAAGTGGGGATGGAGAAAGGGGTTTTTTTTTGTTTTTTGTTTTACGCCGGAGTTGCCTGCTCTTGGACCTGCAGCTCGGGCGGGCTGTGCCGGGAGGGAAAGCGAGGCTTGGACCGGAATCTATAACTGCGTTAAAAGCGGAAGCCCGTTGGCTGGAGCCGATCTCATGGGGGTGGATGTGACTGTGGCCGATGGAGGAGCTTTGTCTATGGGAAGGCTGGTTCCCACGTCGTGGAAGTGAAAAGGATACATTTCCTTTGGCTCCGAGGCCCATTCATCAGGATCTTGGTTCCCTTTCTCCCTTAAACTTAGGTCGGACTTAAGTTCTCTCATCTTCTCTTTAAAGCGGGGGGGGGAGGAGGGGGTGAGGTGTTTCCTGAACTTTTTGCTCTCGCATCTCCCGTTGATGTAATCTTAACGCCTCTCCCTTAAAAGACGAACGTCAATAAACAGTGAAACCGATAGAGAATGTCTTGTAACAATAACCGTGAAATTGAGGGATTTATTGTAACAATATAACAAAAGGGTCTTTGTTTCTGAGGCAGGTGCACCTCACGCTTTGGGGGAACCCGTTTTTAAGGGCATTATCCTGTACTTTTTTTGGCTTCTCAAAGAGCTGCGTGTTTTACGGCATCTTTAAAAAGAGAGGCTCTTTTGCGGAGCAGAATCCAATTTAAGAGTGAGAAATGTTTGGTGTTGGTAAAGAGGCTTATTTAAATCAAAGAATAAGGGGGGGAAAGGAGAACAAAATGTAAGATGAAATACAAAATATATAAAATAAGCATGGTGACATTTGAAAATGGCATTTGCTCATCAGTACTAAGTTATTGGGTTGTAAACTTGACTTAACTATTATCTGAACTATTGAATATATTATAATTGGGTTGACATATATCAGGCTAAGCAATATGAAGCATTATTTACAAAATATAGTGCTTGGATTAACACAACATGCTAAATTACAAAAACCATGTTATGGCTTGGAAAAATATTTGAACTAATCATAGCAAGAGCAAATCACAGATAAATTGCTATTGCGTTATTTTAATTTATATTTGTATGGTTATATTGTGTGTCTGATAAATGTTTTGGCAGCAGTAAATTAATAACTTGCATTTAATGCATAGTTCTGGTAACAATGTAGTCTTTAGTATCCTTTAGCACAAACCCAAGGAGGGAAAAAATGGAATTTTCACCTTTACCTACTCCTAAAATGTGTTTTTGGCCTTGCTGTATATAACCCCTACATAGGGTGCCATTATTTGATTCAAAGGTTGAAAATAATTGCCTACACCTCTAGGTATCAGATAATATTTTCTCCTTAGTTCATTGTGTCACTTTTTTTTAATTTTAGGTTTTAGTTTTATTGTATTGATTAGACCATGGGCCATATCTAATGGTTATTGTATCACTTCATAATATTGTTTGAGTTTAGTCTTCAAAACAGAACTTAGCTGTCTTCACCCAACTTAGCTCACTATTTTCATCTTTTGCTTTTAGGTTATTCATTCATCAACTTCAAAATATTAGTTACAGTAATTATTTATTTGTATTCCTAATTGCTGTGCCATCCTTCAAAATTACTTGTAAAACTGGGTTCTTTCTGTACAACAAAGTATACAGTGATAGTAGTTACACTATTATACATGGATGTTTATATTCTAAGATAGATTTATCATATTTGATTTCTTTCTGATGCCAGAATTTGTGATCAGCCTGCTTGAGAAATTTATTTACAATTTGGAAAATATTTTTTTTATTCTGGTTGAAATGAGTGGAGGAAGAAACCTTCAAGGGTAGACAGCAAAGTTATTTAAGAATGCATATTCTGAGCTACTTTGCATCCCATTGATTTGATGCACAACACTGCTGCCTAATTATGATTTATAGTCAGGAACATTTGTTAATGTTAAATTCATCTCACACAAGTATCCCATAGTTCTGCAGCTAGTTTTGATATATTGTAAGCGATGTTATAGTTCAAAAGTTTTGCCAATCACAAATCCATGGTAAGTGTGAAATCACTGGACAATAGTTACGTAAGTATCACTAATCTCTACACCAAATTGCTTTTCTTTGATTTAAAAAGAGCTGATAAGATAGTTTTTCATTTGAGTTCCTTCAAATAAATTGTAATTTTTCAGAACTTCTTTCTTTTTTTTAAAAAAAATTTACAGTTGCTGCTGCGGTCCCAATGGCAGAACTGTCGGCACATTTTTCACAGGTCCCGCATGGGCAACTGAGAGAGAACGCTTCTGACAATCAGCTGACCAATACCGTACGTAAGAGATTATTTTATTACATGCCAAAATGTAAACTTGAATGGATTATACATAGTAGACAAGCAGGATCAGTGGCATATTAAGGGTGCATTGCATGGTGACTTGGCAAATAGGACACTATTCAGAGTGTTGGTAACAGGTATTGAGCCATGTCATTGCTATTGGCACACCAATCAGCTGTTGGTGGTCAGCAGCACAGCAGCAAGAGGAAGAGTGTGTTAAAAAATTACCCTCTTTGGTATGCCAGTGTGCTGCAGAATGCCCCTTACTTGTTCCTTAACTTGGTTTTCTCCTTATTTCTACTTTTTGCTGTTAAACTGTAACAAAGATGTTTATGGAGATGCAGGTCATGGTTGTCCCAAAGATGCTTTTTTTTTTTTCCAAGGGGCAACTGGAGTTTTTGGTTTTTCTTTGAAAG
The DNA here is from genome assembly GCA_033807585.1 of Hydrophis major. Lineage (NCBI taxonomy): Eukaryota > Metazoa > Chordata > Lepidosauria > Squamata > Elapidae > Hydrophis > Hydrophis major. The sequence goes on along the minus strand of CM066328.1, from coordinate 82,019,161 downwards.
CGTTTTGCTTCTCATCCAAGAAGCTTCTTCAGCTCTGACTGGATGGTGGGGAATGGAAGGATTTATACCCCTTGCAGACACCTGGTCATTTGCATCCTTTTAGCAGGACATTAAGGTCACCTGGAGGTTTATGTGTCATCAGGATCACCTGAGTGGTGCAAATTGGTGTGGTCCCTTCTTAGAACTGTTGAAAGGACTGTGTTGTAGATTGGAGATAGATGAGGTCATATCCCTCCCCCTCTGTTGGGAGAGGTCTGTTCAGTTTTGACATAGATGGTCTCTTTGACCCCTCTTTCAAACCAGCAATCCTCCCTGTCCAAAATATGGACTTAAAAGAGTGGCCTGTGTCTTTTAAATGCAGATGGACTGCTGAATCTAGTCCTGCTGTATTGCTCTCCTATGTTGTGCTATGCGTACATATAAGGAAGGTGGATTCTCTGTGGCCCCTCTGTGACGTGCTAAGCTTAGATTGTAGGGCTAGCATTGATGAGGAGATCTAGGCTTAACTATCCATTCAACTATGAAGTTCACTGGGAGTCCTTAGACCAGTCACCATCTTTTAGCCTAACGCTTTTTACAGGATTATTATTTTTTGTTTTAAACAAGTTTTATTCAAGTTTTCCAAAACAACATTAAAAAAAGCTCTTTTCAGTGTACAACATAATTCCAAGTCACCACTTTTACATGCAAATATGACAGTGATTATATATTCATTTTTACATTCAACATTCTGTCTTGTCCATTTTTAACTTAATTCTATTATTACTTCTCCATTTCAACTTTTAGAAAAGAAAAGAAACAAACACATTAATTCTGTTAAGTGATATTACTTTTATTCTAAGCATCTCAATTCATTTCAATTTATTTCAAATATATTTTTTAAACATTAACATTTCTTTTAAGCGTGGCCTTTTCCAAAGTACTCTTTTCTCATTTTACCTCTCAACTTTTATATAAGAAAAGGAACAGGCAAGTTAATGCTATTCATTAATATTACTCTCATTCTAAACATATTTTTACAAGATTATTGGGAGCATATGGTGGAAAGTAGAAATAGAACAATAATAGTAATAGTGAACATGTATGTGAGAAACCAGAATTATTTAATTTGATTTTCCCTTCTTTTGGCCACTTAACTCCCAAAGGCCTGTGGGCAGTTTCACAAATTAAAACCAATATGGTGGAATAGGCTGTAATGCAATAGGGGCAATATATGACAAAGTAAAACAAGATATGGAGAAAAACCATGAAAGACAGATCTTTACTTCACTCATGACTAAAAAGGGCATCCTAAACAATCTAGCCCCAAGCCTTCAACAATAACTTTTTAAAAGATTGCCTAATGTGTAAGGTTAAAGCTATGCAGACCTCGGGGATGATGGGAAGATGGACTGTTCCATAGGCCAGATACCTCCAGGGTCCCATTAGATGGCCTTTTTAATTGACAGGATACAGATTACACCAATCCTATCAGAATAAATAGAATAGGCAGCCACTATAGCAGATAGGTAGTCCCTGAATGCCTGGTAGGGCTTTATAGGTGCTATCCCAGACCTTGAAATGGACCTTGAATCCAACTAACCACCAGTTCGTCTCAATAGCAAGATTACTACATGGGAATTATGAAGCATCCCCATGACCGCTCGCTGGGCTTCACTTTGGATCAGCTGTAATTGTTTTGATGCCAGCTTTCTGGCCAGCTCCATGTAGAGCATGTTGCGGTAATCCATTTGCAACATGAGTAAGGTATGAGTGACCATAAAGAGGGCCATTCCACCAGCTGAACCTATTCAAAACTTTCCAGTTCACAACCATTCACTTGTTCTTTAAGGAGGAGTTCTAAATTTAGAAAGACCCCTTCAACTTGCATGTAGAACTAATAGGACTAAATACACAAAATCATCGAGAGTTACTAGGGTTTCATCTGAGCCTGTTCCTCCAAAACCAGAGTCTGTTCCTCCATATCCAACAGCTTTCGGGGGGGGGGGGAAACCCTCAAAAGCATTGTTGAGATATACAGATCGATGATATCTGACCCTACAAAGGATCCAGTGGTGGTATTCTTCCGGCCAAACCGGTAGCTCCGAGGATCATCTGTGAGCAAAGTGGTTTGTTCCGACAATCAGCTGCTGGGGCCACCTGCCTGCCCTGGCTCTATTTTTACCTTTATTTCCTGGTTTTCAAGCTCAGTTGCTTCGCGCATCAGCTGTTTTACATACAGGGCTTGCAGCAGAAGGTGAGTTGCAAACGCTGTGGATGCATGTGAAAAGTACACATGCTCACACCAAACCAGTAGGAAAAAATGATTGAAACCCACCACTGAAAGGATCATCTTCCCCAAAAATCTCATATAGATGTTATTCAGGAGTATTGAGAGTATTAAGCTTTAGGCATGCCACAGAAAGGTTTAGGACTCTACTTCTACCCCCTTGAACAACCAGATTTTAATTTTATGTTTTTAAAGTTATTTCCTAGGAAGTCTTGTTTCCCTACAATATAATCATCCACATTCTGGATTTGTGATTCCTGTAATAAATGAAATCATGCTATATTAAATCGTTATGAGTCTCTACAATCTTGTCATGTCCCTGGTGGACTGTTTCTGAGGGAGAAGAGGAATAGCCAACAGGGAGTGAAAGTGTGGCTCCGCGGGTTGTGGAGGAGGCTGGGGAAGGGCAGAAGCCGGCTGGGCAGTCGGGAGGACCCAGGCCCATCCCCTCTCTATTCTAGGGCACGAAGGGAGGAGAGGATAAGGGAGAGACGTGGTTTACTGGGAAGGAGAGGGCCTTGATTCTCTTCATGGGCTGCAGCTGTGACAACTGGATAAGAGAACGGACATGCGTACAGGCGAGTGCTGGAGACAAAGCATGGAAATATCTCTATTGTTCCTCTCTGAGTTTGGCATCCTTCGCAGTGTGTGCTCTGATATCTGTGGACATCTTCAAGCCCTTATCTCTTGCCTGGTTTGTGTTGTTTTTTTTACTCTTTATAATTTAAACGGCATTTCCTCCTTGTAACTGCTTGTGTGGGAGGTTTTTTTTTTTCTCCAATCAAGGATATTTGGAGCTTGGAAGCAAAGTGAAGGAATAAAAGGGGCTTCTCCTGTTTTTTGTGACTATGTTTATTTTGTATCCCATCCTGGGTCATCACAAATCTGGTGCTTGTTAGATGTGCTGCTATTAGAGTTTCAAACTTAAGGGGCAGCAAAAGAAATTGTAGTTCTGCACCATATTTTGTTATATGGCACAGGTTCAGAGTAAACAGACAATTTGTGTCATCCCAAAGCGTAGTACTGAAAAATCTACTTAGATAGTAGCTGCCTTCATAACCTTGAATGTCTCTGTACAGGTAGTCGTCGACTCACAACAGTTCATTTTCAAAGTTACAAGAGCTATGAAAAAAATTACTTATGACCATTTTTTTCATGCTTAAAACTGTTGCAGCATCCCTATGGTCACATGATCAAAATTCAGAAGCTTGGCAACTGATTCACATTTATGACGGTTGCAGGGTCCCTGTGTCATGTGATCAACCTTTTGTGACCTGACAACCAAAGTCAATGAGGAATCTAGATTCATTTAACAGCCGTTTTATTTCCTTAACAAATATAATGATTCACTTAACATCTGCAGCAAGAAAAGTTGTAAAATGGGGCACAACTCACTTAACAGATGTTTCACTTCATAACATAAATTTTGGGCTCAATTGTCGTAACTCCTGTACAAATTTCTTGAGTGATAAGGAACCAAGAGACCAGTCCTAATATTAAAGTCAGCATATTAATATTTTGAAACCATATGCAATGCCTTGTAACATTGATTGAAAATGTATAGACAAACGTACAGATTATGTAAGAAATACTACTTTCAATGTTCTTACATCTTTAAAATTATTACTTTGGATTTCATATTAACTATAAATTTGATAGTGGCCAAGGTTGCTGTTTATCTTTGGTGTTACTCATTCACTTTGAAGATATATATAGTGTGTTCTTATACACAAAAAAGTATAAATGGGATTAGTTCAAACCTTTTTCAAGGCTTTAGTTCCTTAATGGCTAGTGAAATTGAAGAATCCATTCCTTTGCTTCTGCTAAAGGTAGGTTTTCTGAATTACGTTCTATTTAATGCTAATCAGGTAGGGATTTGTATTTTCTATATACTAAAGCAAAGTGCAAAAGCTGTAACATGATTCCTTGCCATTTAAAATGCACCTTTGAACAGACCTTACATTCTAGGCAACAGTGAGTAATCTTGTTTGAGCAGTTTCTAATTGTAGCCTTGAGCATAGTTTTAAGAGTTTGATATAAATGCCCCCCCCCCACAATTTATTCTACTGTGACAGTATTCTATAGTTTGATTTATCAATGTGGAAATAATTTTACTTATTTATGAAAATTAATTCTATTATAAAACAATCCCAAACGTTCATTGTAAATAACTTTTGGATCACAGAAGTGTTGCATTTTTATTAAACAAGTTTGATAAAGGTCTTTTTTAAATTACACACTTATATTGTTCACTAGAGACGGAAATATAGAGTCACAGTTTTGACACGTTTTCTTATTTGTGTGATCTATGTTTGTTCTTAACCTATACTTTTGCTTATTGGGGAATAATAATATGAAAGTTTGAAAACTTAATGTTGATATACAAACATATTTGGCATCATATTTGGGGACTCTTCAAAATACCATAAACACATTACCACTACCTTTCTACTTAAAGTCTTGTAAGAAAGCACCATAGTGGTTTAAACAATCTGCATACCTGCCTTTTGTAATGAAAATACAAAATGTAAAATGCATGCAGCAGGTCAAAGAACAAGAGCCATAGAAGCACTGTGGGACTGGGAGGAGCAGATCGAATTAAATCTGTTTTTTACAATTTACAGGATCAAAGAAACTGAATTTCACCTCTGATTTATCTTCTTTGCATTTTAAAACACTGGATGCTGTTTAAGTAGTTACTTACTGAAAGCCTGAATGCCATGTTGACAATTCCATAACAAGGAAACTGATTCACAGGAAAATAAGTAGCCCATATGTCAAAGTTTTGGTGGTCATTCCCCTTCTAGGCCTTTTCCTGCATAGCTACAGCTGCAGCACTGTAACAGCATTTGGTGCTTCCAGATCATTGACTTCTAGAATTTACAACACAAGAGACACATAAAACATGGAAATATTTACGGATGTGGAATTCTTAATTTCAGAATGTCAACAACGAAAGACGACAACAGGAGAGTGGTGACCAGAGATCTAATAATCCTACTCCAGCAACTAATGGACAGCCACAGCAAAGGCCTCGACAAGTGGTGGAGCAAGATGAGGAGGAAGAGGAAGAGCTGACACTGAAATATGGGGCCAAGCATGTGATCATGCTGTTTGTGCCCGTCACATTGTGTATGGTAGTTGTGGTTGCAACTATCAAGTCTGTCAGTTTCTATACACGCAAGGATGGGCAGCTGTACGTAACTCACCTTTTCCATAATCACTTTTTTTCTTGCTGTGATACTCTTTATTTATTTTTTCTCCTCTGTATTTATTCTTTAACCAATGTTTGAAAATATAGTTATTGTCAGTATATTTGCTATTTTTGGTTTAGCTAGGAATCCATTTTTCTCTAGTTCCCCAAAAGAGACAGTTTTGGGGGAGAAATTTCCTTCCTTCCTTCCTTCCTTCCTTCCTTCCTTCCTTCCTTCCTTCCTTCCTTCCTTCCTTCCTTCCTTCCTTCAATTTTAAGTAACTCTTCTGCTTATTTTATGTTTCTTTGAACAAATACATGTAATTATGGAATAGCATTGTATATTTTCACTCATAAATAGGATTTGGGTGGATCCTTCTAAATCTCCTCTACCGGTGGGAAACTTACATCAATAGACATAGAAGGTCATCTTTCTCTTGCCCTTTTCATATCTATTCCCGAGGGCTCTCTTAATCCTTCCTAACAGGTGGAGTTTTGTTAATGCCCCTTTCCCCCATTTTGCTGGCAGAAGCTCCCATCAATGGAAGTATATTTATTTTATTTCACTGGTTATATTTTCATGTAAAGCCAATTTACATCCTTCTCCTTTAAGAATTAAATTGTTTATATAAGTTTGGATTGACAATATGAGTTGTTATGTAACATAATTGTAATTGAAACTACAAAATGAATGCACAAAACTGATGAACCAACTGACACACTGGATGTACATACGAGAGTTGATGTTTTAATGTTTTGTTTGTCTTGTTTGTTTGTAGAAAATTAATAAAATAAAATTTCAAACAAGAATTAAATTGTTGTACATATTCAGCAGATTCATATTCTGCTGTGTTTTTGACTTTGTTGGCGGCTTAAAATGAAGCAGTGAAGTGATTGTAATTCATTTCATAGCCACTAGATGGTGCATGCAAGAAGCTTTATAAAGTGTTCCTCATTCTCTCAGATGAATTTAATCAGAAAATGTATCCTGACTTAAAAGCATGTGACATATTTTATTTTGCTCTGTATTGCATTGTAGAATCTATACTCCATTTACAGAAGACACAGAAACTGTTGGACAAAGAGCTCTGAATTCTGTTCTCAATGCTGCCATCATGATTAGTGTCATTGTTGTCATGACTGTACTCCTGGTTGTGCTTTATAAATATAGGTGCTATAAGGTGAGCTAAAAATAATTTATAATATTTTCATTTAAACTCCCATTTTCATTTATTGATAATGCTATTCTAGAACTTACTTTATTCCAGTTTGTAAAGGACCAAAACAATTGTTAAAACTATGCTTCATCTGAAGATTAACTATGAAAAAGCGGAATGGGACAAAAAAAACCCATACTTTTGTATTTTACAAAAGAAATTTGTAATAATGACCATCAGAAATTGGCAGTTAGATACTTTAAATCTTATTTTAAAATGATTTGGAAAAGAAAAAGATCCTAAAATAAATTAAAATGACTATTAACTAGATATTAAAATGTATTCAAATAACCAAATGTTGACCGATGCTGGGTGACTTTATTTCATCAGAAATTAGTTCCTATTGTTTAAAAAAAATCTTTATTCTGTTATGTGAACCACAGATTGATATAAGCAATACAGAATTTACAGATAAAGGTAAAACATTCTGCAATATAAATTTGGAAAGTTTTTAAATTAAATTTTAGTGGTGACTGGAATCCAGTGCAACAAATTAGTTAATGTGGACAAAATTGTCAAATGAAGCATGGCAAACCAAATTCTGTAGACCTGTTTTTATGTACTATTAAATGAAACTTTTTGTAAGTTTAACTTAAAAATGTGTATAGGTGGGTTGTGTTATAGAACGATTTAATTTATAGGTAGTGCAATATATGTAACATGTTTAAATTACCAGATTTATCTGTGAATATTTCTGCTCTGAAATTATAGTCATAATTATCTTTACATATTGATTAAATGTCAGTATTCTGACAGCAGCACTGATTAAAACACCATATTGTGCATTCCAAAGAATACTGCAGGTTCTGGATTTCACAATTCTTTTCAGGTCAGATGCATCTTTAATTCTCAGATGAAAGTGAAATTAAACAGCAAGCAGTAGTGGCCAGGATCTTTGATTTTCCTGTAGATGAGTAGAGAGCATTATGTACCCATTCCAGATGTACACTGCAGGTAGTCCTCGACTTACAATAGTTCATTTAGAGACCACTCAAAGTTACAACATTACTGAAAAAAAGTAACTTATGACCATTTTCACACTTATGACCATTGCAGCATCCCCACGGTCATGCAATCAAAATTCAGACCCTTCGCAACTGACTCATATTTATGATATTTACAGGATCCCAGGGCCTTGTGACTTTCAGACAAGCAAAGTCAATGGAGAAATCTAATTCATTTAACAGCCATGTTACCAACTTAAACTTCAGTGATTCATTAAACAAATGTGGCAAGAAAGGTCATAAAATCGGGCAAAACTCACTTAACAAATGTCAACAGAAATTTGGGCTCAATTGTGGTCACAAGTCGAGGAAGGCCTGAATATAATTTCATTTTGTAATCCTTTAAAAGGGGGCATTAGAATTTCAAAGGATTTTAAAAGGGTGCTTAGGACAGAGAAAGAGAGAAATCCTTGGTATCTAGGTGGGGCTCTGCATACAAACATCAGGATTTCATAAGAAGTGAAACTATAGGAAGATGTTCTAAAGTTTCAAATAACAGTTTTTGAAAGAGTCAATCTAACATCAAGTCTGCACATTAAAACCATCTTTCGTTTGTTTTTCAGGTGATCCATGGTTGGCTCATTGTTTCTTCCCTCTTTTTGCTTTTCTTTTTCTCATTTATTTACTTAGGGTAAGTATAGAACCATTTTGCTATTTAAATGTGTCAAAATGGGGGGAACACGTTCTGGTTTCTGAATATTGTAGCCTTAAATCCTAGCTACTATATTAAGGATTACATTTAACAATAACAAATGTTTATGATTTTGAGTTTTGTATCATTTTAAAAACTATGTGACTCTTTGCATTTAAAGAAACAAAGCCCTGTATAGATCTTCCATTCTGTTAAAACATATACATATTCACACACATACATGCGTACATACTTACACCAATACAATGAAATTTCAATTTCTTTGGGGACAGAGATGTCTATTTGTGAAAGTCATTTAAATGTAATAATTGGAATCATTTGTGTTTATATACAAATCATTATGCAAATAATACAGGTTGATGCAAACAAAATAATTTTGTCATTTGTCCACTCAAATAATAACATGAGCAGAACTAAGTTTATGAAGTCCATTATATCAAGGTGTATTAAAATGAGGTTTCATTTGTACAATGAAAGCAAAATAATGCTGTAATGATGGCTCTTGCATGGCTGGTTTTGGTTTCTGTACTCTAATATTAGTACAGATGCTTTAGCATAGAAAGATCAAGGTTTATGATGAGAGAGAGAGAGAGAGTGAGATCCTATTCACATGGGATACTTGTATACCATGCTAAGTTCTGCATAGTTAGTTCATGGCCCATTCCTCAAATATAGTGCATAGCAACAGAATTTTCTCCCCACTTTTCAGTGCAAATGAGCAAGTGAAAGCACAGTACAAGCAAACAACCAGATTAGTTGTTGCCAAAATGATAAATGTGCAGAACATTCCTCCTTCCCCAAAGTGGGTGGCTTTTAACTCTTTATAGGCAGGAACCAGAAAAGCAAGAGTTTGAATCTTGATTTCACTCTAAATAAAGACATGCATTTTACATACAGGATTTGGCCAAAAGTCTTTTGTAAGGGCTTCATTAACTTTACTGCAGTACATCTCTTTATTAGCTCTTTGGAGTTCTTAGAAGTCTATATTTGTAGTTTCTTGACCGGCCAAGAGAACTAATACAGGTTACCACAACAATTGCTCTGCTGGTACTATCAGCATTGGTGAAGAAGCTTAAGTCTTCTGTAAACTTGCCATTTTGTGATAAACTTTACACACTGTACACAAAAGATTGCTTTAAAATTGCTGTCTAGTAAATTGACAAAACTGTACCTTCAGCAACTGCTAGATTGTACATTAAAAATGTTAATCTAATTTTGGCTACCATAATAGCATTTGTTTACATAACCGTATGTTCCATATTGATTTCTTTTTCTACAATGCTGTGCAGTTGTTTTATTTTCTGTTGAATCATTTGTATTTCTGGATAACACTATTGATTTGGCATTGAAATAGTTGTTCATTATTTTTTATTTATTAAATTTCCATTCCTCCCATCTCAACTAGAGTCGGCCCTAGGCAGCTTACAACCAATAAAAGCAACAAAATGAACATCAAAACATTAAAACAATAAAAATTAAGACTAAAATTGACTTACAACTTAACAAAGATGGCAAGGAAAGGAGCAAGGTGCTTTATTTGACTATCATAATTTTACACTATATACCATTGTCAAAATCACAAATGCCTCTTAATATTTTGTCTTTGTGTCTTAGGGAGGTTTTTAAGACCTATAACGTTGCCATGGATTACATTACTGTGGCACTCATGATTTGGAACTTTGGGGTGGTTGGAATGATCTGCGTTCACTGGAAAGGCCCCCTCCGTCTTCAACAAGCCTACCTCATTATGATAAGTGCCCTAATGGCCTTGGTGTTTATAAAGTATCTTCCTGAATGGACTGCTTGGCTCATCTTGGCAGTCATCTCAGTATATGGTAAGATTCCTCTATCCTCATTTGAGTTTTGAGTAAAAGCCCTTGAAAACCCTTTCCAAAAAAATTAGCTGGTGTTCTTTTTATGTTTGGGATGCCAGGTTATTTTAATGATTTGGAAGTCATATTATAAATCTGGATCACACCTTCAAGTTTTGCAGTGGAAACTTTCACAACATGGGTGCTTGGGTTCTCTCAATCTCGTGTAAACGGAGAGGGAGTCTGTAGGAGAGGGAGTCTAGCTCAGGGGTCACCAACCTTTTCGACCTCAGGGACCACCAAACTCATAATTTTAAATCCCGCAAACCACTAATACGAATTTTGACTGACGGTGACTTGCTGACATTGGTGGGAAAGTCAGTCCCATATTCCAGAGCTGCAGTAGTCCAGTGCCCCTTTGGTCATTCCGGAGCAGCTGCTCCTCCATCCGGGTGCACCGGCCTGCCATGGACTGGAGGAACTGCTCCGAGATGACCAAAGGGCCAGTTCTGTGACTACTGCAGTTCAAGAGATGGGACCGACTTTCCCACCAATGTCAGCAAGCCATCCCGGGGTGGATTTTCCTTCCCCGCCGTTGATCTTATCTTTCAGTTGTAGTTCGTGTGGCTCTACTCAAGGTAAGGTTTGCACACATCCAAAGGGTTGGGACCAGCAGGTGGGCGGGACATGTGGGCAGCCAGCTTGTGTTCCCATGCAGCCTGGATTAATTGCTTTGCAGGGGACATTTCTCTGAGGACCATCAAAATTTTCTCATGGACCACCAGTGGTCCCCGGCCCACTGGTTGGCGACCATTGGTCTAGGTGAAACAGAACAGAAATTACTTCAGGAAATACATATAATTCCTAACCATTGAAGATGGGATTGCATTTTAGTTTTGTTACTTCATCTTTCACAAACTCTTGCCACTGGCTAAAATTTACTAACTATCAGTGAGCATTCCTTCATTGCTCTTTGGGATGGCCAAACGTGAGAGCAGAGCCTGGCCTGTATGGCCTTGCTAAACTGAAGCAATTTTAGTTATCCACTGAGGAATAGGACTGGGATTTTTTTTCTAACAAAGGCTGTGTCAGTTGAGTTATGCAGAAATGACCCATGCATTGTCAAACTTAGAAATCTGTCGCAAATGCTATTGTATCATCTAGGAACATCCTTTGTCGAAGTGTACTTTCTGCCAAATGTCCCTCAGCCATAGAAGTTTCTTACCAGTTTTCAGTGGAAATAGAAAACATGTCTGGGAAAGATATTCTGCTGAATAACTATCATTAGGGATGGGACTTGTTATATTTGGGCACATGCCCCCTTTTACCACATTATGTTAATGTTATTCTTTTTAGAAAAAAATTATTGACTACAGCAGAATCCTGGTTTCCTTTTTTATTTTAAAAGGGAACACTCTTTTTTTTCTATGTAATATGAAAAGCAATATTAAAAGATGAGTGTTATCTCTTGTTTCCCTCTTATATTTGATTATTACCTGAAAATTCTTCTTTCCTTCCCTCCCACAACTTTTAGCTTCTCACCTTGGCACGCAGCTCCTTGCTCCTTTTCTCCCAGAGTATTCTGTACAGTCTTTTTTCAGGATAAAATGCTAACTCTCCAGGGACAGATTTTGGTTAATTGATCTTTGCATTCTATCCAGGGCACGTGATTCTCTCTCAAGCAACTGTAGATTCCATGTTAGAGATGAATGAATGTTGATCTGGGCTGAGAGTTGATATATTGATTCAGTGCATATAGTTATAAAGCATAGTAGCTACACATCGTCTTCAAAGGCCACAGTCTTTTACTCGGGAGCTTTTGCGGTTCCCATATACATTTGGCTGAACAGTGTAGGAAATTAGCTGGCTGTTAAGTTGCTCTGATTCTGTGGGGGGGGGGGGGGAAAGTCCTCAACTTTGAAAATGATAGAAATTGAGGTAACTGCTGCAATATTGAAATATAAAAGGAAATATATTTAGAGCATCAAAATACTCAAATAAACAAAATATAATGAGGTGTGCATTTAGAATTAAAGATTGCAACCCAATTTGTTAGATTGAACAAAAATCTTTTTAATGTGTATGTTCATTTGTTTTCCTGTTTACCAGCATCATAGTATTATTTTTTAAAAAAGAAAAATATTGCTTACACACTTTTATGTTTTAAATTTTGTAAGTACCAAAGACTTTTCACAGTGTAAAACAGCTCCAGTTCTTGAAGTATTCTTTTTCTTTCATACACACAAACAAACAAACACAACAGTTTGATTTTCAAGTGGGAACAAGCAGTTTGGCAGCATTTTAAGTTATGCAGACAAACAAGTTTGAAATACCATATACTTTTTCCCAAGCTGTAAGGAATCCAAATTAACTTGCAAAAACATTCTTCTTCTGTTCAGAAATGTGCCATCAAATTGCAGTGATTTAAAATACTGTACTATCTTACAATTCCTTATCAGTATACAAGTATAGTTCATTTATATTGTAAGTTTAGTAACTTTACTGACTGTTAACTTCTATGGTTACAACAATTATCAACTGAGTCTCTGTAAACCTTAAAGGAAAAAAATGTATTTGGCAAGCGAAGGGTTTTTCCAAACTGGAGAAACACAGGAATTTCAAACTACTGATTTTTTCCTGAGTATGAAAATGAAGCTAAGGACCTAATAGGTGCCTATGCCTCATAACATGATGTGACTCTGTAGCTGGGTACTGTTTCTTTTAAATAAAATAAATATGCTGTTTTAATCACTAATATTTGAGCTAAATCTAAGGCCTGCCCAAGTGTTCAGATGAGTTTTCAACTCTGAAGAAAACTCTTGCAGCATTGGGTGAGGCAGGGCAGGAATGGATTTAATCCCAGAGGCCCCAATAAAATGGAGAATTGCCATGACTTAACTAACTTCCTTATAGAGCCTTGTGATAAGATGCCAAGGATATCTGAGCACCTTTTCTCCGTAGTTTGGTGGACAACAATGGAATTGGAAAATTGCTTTAACAAACAAGTAATTCTACCTTTTCAAGCAAGGAAAGCTTGTCCTTTTTATAATAAGACTATATACAAAATGTGATTGCTACAATTTGGCTTAAAATCTGGAGTGGGACCAATCCCTGCTACATACTTAATTTAAAAAAAAAGCTGTTATATAGGAAAAGTTATCCTTCCCACAAAGAGTTGATAGATGTTTGTTGCTGTTTAGGTATGTCTGGAATGACAACTAGTAGCATATAAGGTTACATGTGAGTTGTTGGTATGTTTATATATACATAAATGAGATATAGAGATTGAGGATGATTTCATTCAGAGGTGGTCTGTTTCATAAAGTCATACCTAATGCATCCCAAAATATTACATGGCTGTATGAATTTTAGTCCAGAAAGCATATAGAGGGAATCAGAAACTGCTTCCCCCTCTATCTAATTGATAGAAGCCTCTGGTAGACTAAACAAATTTCTACCACGAGAAAGATGTCAATTAGATATCACACTTTAATTATAAAAGTAAATATGGAATTCAGACAGGCTGTTTTCTTCTGTATCCTTTATTTTTTTCTCTGAATGTCACTGTGCTAAGTCTTATCCTTCCAATTTTTAAAATGTCTTGTTTTGTTTTTTATTTTTATTTTTGTTTTCCCCATTGGTTTGGTTTCAGTCCTTATCCTGGTAGCACAGTAGCAGTGAATTCAGGATTAAGAGTAATAATGACTGTGTTTCTGAATCAAAAGATTTATTGTAGCATGTATGTTTATGATTTTTTAATTATTAACTATTCTAAAAATGTGGGGCATATCACAGGTTGGGCCATTAAATAGATTGAACCAAACAATATTTTTCTGTTAGTCTTTTATCATTATGCAAAATATTGTATGAAAGTCCCACTAAGCAGTTCTAATTTATTACATTCATATTACTGTTTCTTTCTAGCCACGGAGGACCCATTTTTCCAGTTTTAAAAAAATAATCTCAATATCTCTTTCAGATCTGATTGCAGTATTGTCTCCCAGAGGGCCTCTCCGTATGCTAGTAGAAACAGCTCAAGAAAGAAATGAAACTTTGTTCCCAGCACTCATTTACTCATGTAAGAACGGATTATCTGATGCCTGTTTTGAACTGAGGGAAAACAATTTATCTAATTTTCTATTAAGATATGAAATGTTAGATCCTGTGTGTCGCAGTTCCCTTTCATAGGAAAACAGGTCTTTTGTTATGTGCTCAAAAGTTCAAAACATGGGCTAGAGAAGATGATCCAATTAGTAGTTTTTTCCTTTGACTACAGAAGCAAAAATGAGATACAGCAAAAATGTAGTGTTTACGTATAACAAACTAATGACACATTTTCCCATTGTGGTGACTTTGCAGTTAAGCAGAAATTAAGCAATACACTGTACTTTTAAAAGTTTGCTATTTAAAAAGGGGAAAAATCATCCTACATGATCCCAAATGGTTTGATTATTTCAGGGATTTTGATTGGTTTTATGTATCAACTGAGCCTTCAGTGAAATGAGGCCATGACAGAACTACCAAGATTAAAGAAGAGTACCTGTTTAGCTGGGTGCACATTTTGAAAAATATATTTTTCTAGGGTATAATATCTGTTGGGTCTGCTGTCATTTAATTATGCATTTATGGTAATTAAAAATTACCATAAATAACTGTTTTACAAAGGTATAATGCAATACTTATTTTTCAGGCAGTATGTATTCATTTGTTACAGTGGTATCTAAGTACCCATCGTTAATTGTATCCAGGAGGCATCATGAGTATCTAAAACAATGAGTATCAAACAAATTTTTCCCATTAGGAATAATGTCATGAGTCACAAGACAGCCAGCACTGAGTTCTAGTTTGTGAATTGAGTACCAAACAAACAATAAATGCTGAGACAAAATTTTCATGTCAAAATATGTTGAGTACCAAATTTGATGAGTTTCAAAGCAGCCGAGTACCAAGGTACCATTGTATTAAGATCGTCTTTCAATTTAATAACAATGAGCACAAAGCACAAATAGAAAAAAGAAGGTTTGCTATTGTCTTCCATTTTAACAACATCTTAGAGGAATTCATTGCAAGGGTCACTGCAGTTTTCTGTGTGTACAACACAACAGAACATTGCTAAAATACTTAAAATGTATATATATATATAAAATGATAATGTGATGAAATAGCATATAGCAGCAATAAATCAGAGGTCTTCTTTTTTCCATTAGCAACAATGATATGGCTAGTAAATATGGCTGAACAAGATCCTGAAGTCCAGAAGGGAGCTTCTAAAAATGCCACTTGCAATCAGCAAGGTGAGATTTTTTTTTTTTTAATCTTTGTGAAGTTGTGTGAGAAATGCAGAATAAGAATTGTCAAGCAGTTTCATGTTTCTTAAATTTCCAGAAGGGCTTTACCATTTAAATACTGAACTTGTGCCCATCAATGAAGAATAAACAGTGCACACTACTTTGAATCCCTCTGCCAGAAAAATGTTTCCTTATCATTTGTCCTGAGATAGTTTTACTTCCACTCACCTTCAGGAATCCTTGTAAAAAGTGAGGGGAGGGAATTCTGCAAGTATTGGCTTGGGTGTTCATTTTCTTAATAAAGATGCTGTTTTAACAACACAGCTTCTACTTTTATGCCTCAATTCCTTTTAAAAAAATCTACAGAGGCATTAACAGCAATAGCACTTAGACTTATATACCACTTCATAGTGCTTTGCAGCCCTCTCTAAGGGGTTTATAGAGTCAGCATATTGCCCCCAACAATCTGGGTCCTCATTTTACCAACCTCGGAAGGATGGAAGTCAACCTTGAGCCTGGTGAGAATCGAATAATAAATAAATCATAAAAAATAAGTAACATTTAGAAAAGTCGTCTTTTACAAATCTTGAAGAATGGGGAGAAAAATCTACTTCTCTACTACACATTATGAAATATATTTAACTGAGTACAATAAATACACTCCTAACGAGGTAGCAAGCACGAAAGAAAAATATGGATTTGTTCTCAGATAATATCTGGCCAGGAAGAAGATGCAAAACACTTTACAGATAGTTCTGGGTTAATGACGGTAAATTGGGACTGGAAACTCCATTACTAAGTCATAGAGCACGATGTCATGTGACCACACCAATTTATGACGACAGCTCTGTCAGTTCAGTTATAGTGATATAGTGGTGAATTCTACATAGTTGTAAAGCACAACATATGGTTGCCGTTTATGACCTCCTGGCAGCTTTCCCATTGACTTTGCTTGTTGGAATCAAGCCATGAAGGTCTCAAATAGGAATGACGTGACTATGGGATGCTGCCACATTTATAATTGCAAACCTCTTGCCAAGTGTATCACGTAATCACAATTACGTGACTGAAAATACTACAATGGACTCAATTACTGGCTGTTGGTTTCCCCATTCAATGTCATCATAACTTTGAACAATTGCTGAACAAATGGCCGTTAACCTGTACTGGAAAAAAGTTTCCTGTTTCCTGGCTGAAAAAAAGATTTACCTATTTAGATTGTTGCCAACTAACAGCTACCATATTTTTGTCTTTCTTTCCTTTCATATAGATCTTACTTACTTGAAAACAAATGAGTTTGTGGGAATAGAACTAACAGTTTGTGATATTTTCAGCTTTCTGATAACCAGAATTATTGGATTTTATAGTGCTAAAAAACCAATAGACTTCGGATACTGGACCTCAGTTCCATCATTGTCAACCAACATGGGCATTGATCAGAGATCATGGAAAATGTCCAACATTTGGAAGGCCCTATTTCTGAGCTAGTAAAATGAAATTGTGTGTCAGTTGGGCACCCACATATATTTATTTAATAAATAAATTAAAAAGCCAGAGATAGTAGATTTCAAGAGAAATAGAAGGGGAGATTTTAGTA
The DNA here is from genome assembly GCA_033807585.1 of Hydrophis major. Classification (NCBI taxonomy): domain Eukaryota; kingdom Metazoa; phylum Chordata; class Lepidosauria; order Squamata; family Elapidae; genus Hydrophis; species Hydrophis major. The sequence goes on along the minus strand of CM066328.1, from coordinate 82,002,130 downwards.
AGACTGAAAGAAATCCCTCATGAATACATGTAGGTTCTTTTTCCTTGACTCACAGTGAGTGCCAAGCCAAATCCATGCATTTTTCCTGGCAAGATTTTCAGAAATGGTTTGGCATTGCCTGATTCTTGGGACTGAAAGAGATTACTGGCCCAAATTTGACCACTTCGTTTTGTACCTAAATCGGGTCTTTAACTCATAGTTTCCTGCTTTCTGGGCTGGTGTCTTAAATCAATATACCAAATTGGCTTTCAGGTATGTTCTTAACTTTATTCTATGTTAAATTGAAAATGGTACATTTTTCTAGATTTTCTCATTGGTGTATGTACACTGGAAAGTACTGTTCTATTATATTAAAGGGTACTTTTATTTCCACAGAATTGTGCATAAAATGGAAGTACAAATTTGAAGAGCATCTTATTTTTTTAAGCAAAATAATTAGTTCCTTAGGTATACATGTTTAGTCCTGAGAGCTCTTTTATTGCTCTTGCAAGTTTCTCAGCATTTAGAACTATTTGTAATTTAGAAAGCCATATGAACTGAGCTAGAAATAATAGGGACTAGTGGGAATAATAACATTCTATATTTGCCTCCAAAACAGGGATCCTATGTACATACCATCAGTCTATTGTACCGGTCCATTCACCTAAAGTTCTAGTTACGATTGTTTCCTTAGCTCACTTGAATTCTATCAGATTGCTTTTCAGTATCAGAATATGATCAAATACCAGGCAGAATGAGTAGGCTATCCTCAGGCATCCACTCTTAAAAGGCTAGCGGTTTGATAACTATTTAATTGATTGTGATATTTTCACTGCCAGCAAGAAAACAATGTACTAGTAGCATTTTCAGTAAATGGACCGTCATTAGATGCTTAGCATACATATTGGTTGGAGCTAGTGGAAATTATAATCCAATACAACTGGAGCACAATGGGCAATTTGCTGCTGTATAGCTTAACTTGCAGAGGTGTGTGGTAAATAATATTTGCTCTTCCAACTGAGGCAACAATGACTTTGGGTGGTACAAGATGCTTATAATGTATATCACTGTCCAGTTTTACTTCATTTGTTAAAATTGATTTGCAACTATTTTCTTTTCAAATCTATTTGCATTGAAGATCACTATACCTATAAAAAAATAAAGTACAGGTTGTCATCGACTTAAAACAGTTTGTTCCGTGACCATTCAAATTTACAATGGCACTGAAAAACGTGACTTATTACCATTTTTCACACTTACGACTGATGCCGCATCTCCATGATCACATGATCAAAATGTAGACACTTGACAACTGACTCATATTTATGACGGTTGCAGTGTCCCGGGTCCTACCTTCTGCAAGCTTCTGACAAGCAAAGTCAATGGTCAGATTCACTTAAAAACCATGTTACTAAATTAACTAATGAAATGGTTCACGTAACAATTGTGGCAAGAAAGATCGTAAAATGGGGCAAAATTCACTTAGCAAATGGCTCACCTAGCAGCAGAAATTTTAGATTCAACTGTGATCATAAGTCAAGGATTACGTGTATGTGCAAACATTTGTGAGTCCTGTCAGCTCTCCTAGCACATGGCTGCCATTCTTGGGGGTGGGGGGTGCATGATCACTAATTACCTTATTGGGAGAGCCATGGCAGTGGAATAGCACCAAACAGCTAATCGGCTCTGATGGGTGGAAGAACGAAGACGGCGCATGTGCGGGCATCGGAGAGGTGCTGTGTTTGAATCTACTTAGCCGGCATTTCCCTTCTTGGGCAACAATTCACTGAGTGTGGTGGTGGAGGAGTTTCGAGGGGGTGTATTAGGTGTGGGGGAGCCCAGCGTTTCTCTTATATGGATCCAATTACCAGGTGTGGTGGAGGTGGAGCTGTACCGGGGGTCTATTGGTGGCAGGCAATGCTCAGCAAGTAGATCTGACTTTATTCATGCTTTGTTGCTGGTCAGTTCGTGCCGTGTTTCCGCAGAAGAGATAAAGCATTGGAAAAAACAAAGTGTGCTGTTCTTTATTTTAGGCGGAATAGCAGAACCTGACAACGTTAGGATTTGGGTGCACCCTAACTTATGTTTCATTTGTGTAGCACTTGGTTTTTATTAGCTGAGTGGCAACATTTTTTTTCCCACCTATCAACTATCATGTAATCTAATGATGTATTTGAATGATGATCAGAACAATGTAGTGGAAATGTCCTGTGTATTTCAGTTGCAGTGAATCAAAACCAGAATGCAGGTCCTGAGGCAGATGATGGAGGTTTCAACCCAGAATGGGAGCAGCAACGAGACCGCAGGATTGGGCCAATTCAGTCAACCCATGAAACACGAGCAGCAGTTCAGGCTCTTCCCACTAATTCCCTAGCAAGCGAGGATCCAGAAGAGAGTAAGTAACATGTATAAATAAATATAAGTCAGTTTTTCCAGGCAACACAGAAACTTACTGCTGATTTAGAACTGGGGATGACAACCTTTTAGTTGCTCAAATACATTACTTAATACTTTTGGGCTGCAAAGGGCACAGGCAGAGGTTGGATATTTTTAGGTAGCTTTGAAGAGATTGGCTTTTCTTTGAAAAGTCCTGTCTTTGAACTTCAGCTATTATTTTCATGTTGCCCATCTCAGAATAGGAGTAAGCTGTATTCTCAAGTAATCACAGTCAGAGAGAGAGAGACTCAAGGGTTTTAGAAGGGAAAATTGGGCCACAGGTTAGCTATCTCATCTTTAAAATGCAATTTTCTGATCATTATAGAAGCAGCAGCCCGTGTTATTTTTAACTTTTGCTGTAGCACTCTTGGTATGTTATGTTCCCAAAACACCTTATTTAAGTCACTCTTAAAATGAATTAAAACTTCTCTTCATGAATGATAGGATGGCAAGCATTTCTTGAGAGTTTGCTTTTTGAAATTCAGCCAACGTTACATGAGTAAATTTCTTGGGAACGTGTTTGAGCAGGTTTGTGTGGATGCCTGAAGATTTCAGGGAAATAACAAATTTAGTTGTCTTGGCCCTTCTGTTTTTCTGGTATAAAGAAACCAAGAAATCCAAACCAAACTATTTAAATGTTCTGTGCAAGGAATGAGAATAAAGTTAAAATGTTTCATTTACTCAATTTTTCATTTTCATTTTTTTACCACAAAAAGAAAGTACTCTTTAGTCCCACATGTGAGTAATCCACATGTGAGTAATCCACATGTGAGTAATCCACATGTGAGTAATCCATCTGTAATAGTTTCTCCTGGAAACCATATCAAATCTTGGGATAAATGTTGTCCCTCTCCCCATTGATATAAAAACTGACCTCTATAATGCTGTTTGTAACAATCTAATAGAAAGTATGGGTCTATTTGTTAATCAAAAACTGTTGTGAATGCGGAATGATATGTGTAATTATTTTCAGACTGACAGAAAATATGTTAATTATAATGATCCCTTGCAACTTTGTAGCCAAAATTCCTCTTAATAATGAGGTATTTTAATAGAAGTAACATAAACTGCATTTTGGCAAGCCTAAACAGATCTCTGCCATCATGTTCCCAAGAGGACTGCTGTTGCTTTTCCTGGGTTCCTTTTAATCACTGATGAAGATATTTAGATATTTTTTCTGTCTTCATAAAGCTTATGCTAAGTTTTAATTTTATGGAATTCATTGCTCTGGTCTTTTGAAAAAGAACAGATTGATAGTACATATTTTCTGCATCATAATTATATCTATTTTTGGTTCATTTGTTCATATCTTTGTTCTGCCAAAGATGCTTATGACCTTGACAAAGTTGCTGGGAAATGTGTTCCATGCAACCTTCAATTTCCCTTTTCGGATGGATATTCTTTGTACAAAGGATGTGCAAACTACTCTATGCCCAAATTGTAATAAAAATCCCAAGATTGAACATTTCCTTTTTCAGAATATATGCAGATTTAGGTGGTGGCAGGGAATGGAACAAAGGAAAGAAAGGTGTTAGGGAAGTTAAGTGGCAGACAGGCTAATAAGATATGCTGCAGAGCAGTGAGGAGCAGCAGGTGGATGGAATTTGCCATGCTGCAATCATGTCCTCATTGATTAGACATTTGGAGTGAGGGACAAAAGACATAAACCAGTCCATTTGGCAATGGTAACAGATCAAGGGAGATTCAATACTGAATGTATCTCTTGTTCCCTTAATCCTTGACCAGATGAAATCTGTTGTTAGTCTTAAAATGAGAGTTTCCTCTTTGGAAGACACGAAGGTCTAGAGCAGGGGTGTCCAACCTTGGCAACTTTAAGACTTGTGGACTTCAACTCCCAGAATTCCTTTGCTGGTTGAGGAATTCTGGGAGTTGAAGTCCACAAGTCTTAAAGTTTCCAAGGTTGGACACCCCTGCTCTTGAGCAAATAAGCTTTACATAGAACAGATGCTATCAATGTAGAAGGCAGATATCCTATTGGCTGTCAGTGATCTTCTCTTCCAAGCAGTTGCCATCAGAAACCTTTGCTCCAGTATTCATTCTGGCATTAACTACATTATTACATGCTTCCAAGTAAATATGTTTCTGTGAAATCTAAGCTCTAGACCAGGAGTCTTCAAACTTCACAGCTTTAAGACTTGTGGACTTCAACTCCCAGAATTCCTTCTCCAGTCATGTTAGCTCAGGAATTCTGGGAGTTGAAGTCCACAAGTCTTAAACTTGCCAAGTTTGAAAACCCTTGCTCTAGACTGAGATTCTAAAACAACTATAGCATTGCTACGTATAATTTGTGGGGGGTTTTTTTCCTTATAGAAATCTAAAACTTAATTTCAGCACTCTGATGAGAACTCAAGAAGATTGCTCACAAGAAACCTGTTCTGTACCAGTTGTCTTAAGGGCACTAAGAACTTCTCAGTATGGAATATATTCAATGAGTATCATTCTGAGAAGAGGTAGCTTAGTTCAGTTCTAGTAAATATCAGACAAGTATACTAGAACTGCAATAGATCTGATAGTTTTTTGTTGTCATGCATGGCTTCACTTTTCAAAATGAGTTGAGAAGCTGATTTTTTTTTTCCTCATGGAAATATACAGGTCTTGGCACATGTTGCCTTGTTTACTCAAGATTTAATCTTTAGAATTGCGATACTCCTTTTCTGCAATCTTTCTTGCATAGTTTAATTCTGTCAGAGGCAATGCCTATAATACTTTTGCTCTGGACAATCTTTCTAGTTCTGATTGCATAATTTGAAGGACACCAGTGTACCTCTTGCTTTCACACTTGCTTTGGCATTATTGTGGTCATCACACACTTAGGCTGATGGCTTTTCATTTTCACAATCATGTACCCTTTTTCTTTCTACCTTGGAGGTGATTATTATGCACCAGTAAATTTTCATAATCAATCAAGGATGTACTATAGAATTCCAAACATTATGATAGCGCTTAAGAATTTAGGATGAAAATCAAGATCCCTTCTGTTTTATGTTAATCAAGTGTTTACTTCTAAGTGCTGCCAAGTTGTTCATTATCACATAAAGGCAATAGATCAGTTAGTAACCTGTAAACATAGGTTTAATTATAAAAATGCACTCAGTAGACACATATATCTTAAAACATAATAAGAATCTTAAAACATAATAATCAGAGACATTGAGGCAGGTACATGCTGTTACACGTGACAAGCTATCATTTTGAGCACGAAGTGCAATTTGCCATTTTTTTTTCTCTCTATGTAGAAAAACAAGTTGTTTTTTCACTATAAAGTTGTAATAAATAAAAAACAGTCTGAAACGGCTTTGCGTGCCATTTCATTGGCTTTAACACAGACTAAATTTCCTTGATTACAGCATTCTAAAGGGCAAAAAGATTAAGAGGAATCTTGTGGGCAGGATTTAGAAGCGTATTAGGTGTTTTGTGTAATAAAGAGGAAAAGCAATAATAGCAGGATCTGTCCAATATAGTTGCATTCTCTGCTTCTGAGCAACAGCAGAGAGCAGATAGGTTGCATTTCCTGGACTGTTTCCCCATTTGAGTTCAATAATCATCAACAGGATGCTGGAGCCAGCTCATAGTGGGTGGTGAGAAACAATTGTTAAATTTTCAGGAATTCTGGATGCTGCTTGAAGCAAAGCTGAGCTGTGATGCCTGATGGGCAAACCAGTTGTTTTGTGATTAGTGATATGGGGGTGGCACTGGAGCTGGCAGAGCCAGTTCTTAAACATGTATTGGCACACAACTAGTTAGCACCATATTCCTACCATAGTCCGTTGTCCTCGGCAATTGAATCTCAGCTTCTTAAGGCAAAATATGAAAATAAGCTTTCTGCCAACGGTGTGCATTGCTTCTTCATTCATAAAATGAGCAAATAAATCAGCAACCTTCTGTTTAACTAGACTGGAGCCTCTTAACTTCATACTGAAACTTAGTCATAGCTTGAATTCTGTTTAATTTTATTTTCCAGACAAAACAAAACTACCGTATATACTCGAGTATAAGTCGACCCGAATATAAGCCGAGGCACCTATTTTAACCACAAAAAACTGGGAAAACTTATTGACTCGAGTATAAGCCGAGGGTGGGAAATGCAGCAGCTACTGGTAAATTTCAAAAATAAAAATAGATACCAATAAAAACTTTCACTAGGACAGTTGAGAATCAGTTTGATGTTCACAATTTCCTCTTTGAAAGAGACCAGTAAATAGGAAACAAGAAGATGAAGAAAAAGAAGTGTGTTTTTTCACACTTTTCACACTGCAGTGAACAAAAATGGCATCATAGGAACAGGCTTATTCTCAGCCCAAAGGTTTGTTTCTGATTTCTTCCCTGATTTAAGGGAAATTTGGGAAACGATCTCACTATCATGAAAGGTTTGATTGATTCACTAACCCAAAAGATGATGATGATGACAGTGGTAGGCAGGAGTCACTCTCTCCCTTGCAAGAAAAAACCAAGAGCCGTTCTTATGATATCTCTCTCTCTCTCTCTCTCTCTCTCTCTCCCCCCCCCCATAAAGTCAAGCCCTTTCCAGCACGCGCGCGCGATCCGCCCCCGCCCCTTTGCACCTTGCAAATGCAAAACCCCAGGGCTTTTGCATTTGCAAGGTGCAAAGCGGCGGGGGCGGATCGCGTGCGCGTGCTGGAATGGGCTTGACTTTATTGGGGAGGGGGAGAGAGAGAGAGAGAGAGATATCATAAGAACGGCTCTTGGTTTTTTCTTGCAAGGGAGAGAGTGACTCCTGCCTACCACTGTCATCAACATCTTCTTTTGGGTTAGTGAATCAATTAATTTGGGAAATGATCTCACTATCAGAAAACAACGCGAGCTGCCACCACCACCTCCTCCTCCCCCTCCTCCCGAGTGGACTGAAAGCAGCTGGAGCTGAGGAAATGAAGCTGAGTGGAGCCGAAGCAACCTCGGCTTACGTTGTTTTCTCAGCCTAGAGAAAGGGGAAGGGGGCTCATCTGGACCAAGGGTGAGTCTCCCCCTCAGTTTCCTCTGAAGGATCTTCCGTCGCTTTTGCCTTCTCCCTACATCTTCCCTCTGTTAAAATCCCCCCCCCCACAAACACACACACTTATTTTCGGTCGGATAGATTTCGTGTCTGAGCATTCTCACATGGCGGTGGGTCTTCCCCCCAAAAAAAACAGTTAAAAAAAGAAAAAACAATATATCCTCAAGCAAGAACTTTTCTGCTTCCGATTACCCCCATGCTTAAAAGTTGCAAAGGAAACACGGAAGCAGGGAAGCGGCTGCCCAGCTTCGGAGCTCCACACCATTTTTTTTTCAGAGGGGAATCTGACTCGAGTATAAGACGAGGGGTTTTTTTTCAGCACAAAAAATGTGCTGAAAAACTCAGCTTATACTCGAGTATATACGGTATATGCTCAACTAAAAGCTTTCTTTTTTTCTTTTTGTGGCTATGGAAACAGCAAAGGGGTTTCATAGCCAAAAGGTTTGTTTATATCTTAGTTTACTTTCCAGTTTATTTTTCTTCATTAATCCATTTGAAATTTGGAAGCTAAACATATTTCTTGAGTTTTGCTCAGATACAAACATGCAGAGAACATCTCTAATTGAGCTGACAGCAAAAATAAAATAGTATCACACTTTTAAATGTTCCATTTCTTCTTGGTCTTAGTAAATGCACTAGGACTAAAGATAAGTTGCTGCATACAATGGTTTTAATTTCTAACCAGCAGAGGGTTGTTTTTTTTACCCCCCCTTTGGCAGGAGGAGTTAAGCTTGGCTTAGGAGATTTCATATTCTACAGTGTTCTAGTTGGCAAAGCTTCAGCAACAGCCAGTGGAGACTGGAACACAACTTTAGCCTGTTTTGTAGCCATTTTAATTGTGAGTATATTTCCCCTTCCCTTTTTTTAATTGATGCCCTAATTAGTTAAATTATGTAATAATGCTCTTTCTTAGGAATTGTTTAAATGTGTCAACTAAACAACTTCAGGGTTTTTTTTCTTGCAGGTTTTTCTGTCTGGTTGTTTTTTTTTTAATGACTTATACATTATTTCCAGCATGGATATATGATAATTCCTCTCATCCCACTGAAATTTGATAGATGGCTGATAGTTTCTGTATTTTATCTCCACTTTCACAAGAAAAAGGAAAGTAAAATCCTTGTCAGTTCTGACTAGAAAAATACCATTCTCTCATAAGAGGTTGTAGAAGAAGTTCAGCCTCTCAGAGAAGGATCCATCTAGAGAGATGTCTAGTTGCTGGGTTGGAATGTTGCCCAGACTTGAAAGTGAAAATTGGAACTCTAACTCAGAGAAGGAGGGATGAGAGAAAGAAAGCTTTCCTCTCTTACTCTTTTAAAAAGCAAGGTTGCCAGAACTGACCTATGTGCAATCTTTCAGGCTGATCGCCCTACAAGACCTGCCCCAGTGGGGCAGAATTGTAGAACCTGGAACAGTGTACCTGATGCTCAGAGTTGGTCATAAGCTTTTTTAATATTGTCAGGTGCTTCTGTCTTGAAAGATTTTAGGCAATAACAAGTTTGGACAGGGTTTTTTTTTTTTTTTTTTTAATATGCCATTCTTACTATTCTGGCTTGATAATGATGTTTTCCTAATAAAAGAAGCCATAAAAAAACTAGGCATATCAGTGGTGTAGGATATGTAGGTTCCAAGGGAAAGGCACAAGTATTTCAGTTGCAGACATCATTTGCTTTAGAGGACGGACATTGGTAGCTAAATTCTGTGTGTTTGGAATTGCCAAATTATTTTCTATAAAAATAGAATTTCGTAGAAGGAGCTTAATATTCTGCATGGACCAGGACTGTCTGAAATTACTAAAACTCTTGCTTCCATGATAAACTATTCTACTCTTAATGAAAATGTGGCTACTGGTTGTCTGCTTACAGCAGAAATGTCCACATATGGTGTGGTAAAAGAAGTCACAATGCTAGGTATGATTTAAACCCTCTGTCTTTTTAATATGAGTTGTATATACGTCACACCCACATCTGTTCCTGCCATCTTGACATACATGCAGATGACCCCCTTGATGAGTTGCTCCTGATGTTTAGAGGCGAGAGTCTTTTCTATTCCATTATCTATGGAATTTCTACAATGAATTGGACATCTGTCTCGTTGCTTGAAAAAACAGTTTTCTACCCACTAAAGCAGAGGTCTCCAAACTTGACAACTTTAAGACTTGTGGACTTCAACTCCCAGAATTCTCCAGCCAGCATAGCTGGGGACCCTGCACTAAAGACTCCTATCTCTCTCTCCAAATCCCTTGTAAACAGGCTCTGCTATTCAGCACAGTGACAGAGGTGACAGAATGGGAATGTGGTTTAAAAAAATCTGCCTCATCTCCATTTTGAATGACAATTTAACCATCTTGATTTTCCCACCTAGTTTATGAACAATCCTTGTTGGCAGTTAGTTTATTTCTGAAGGAAACCAGGGTAGATTGCTGTCTCTGGAAACAGGCTACTATCTAATACTTTGAGATGAGAGCTCTTCCATATAACTTATGCATTGTTGTTTTTTCTCTCTCTTTTTTTATCCCCAGGGCCTGTGCCTTACCCTCTTGCTACTTGCCATTTTTAAGAAGGCCTTACCAGCTCTTCCAATTTCTATCACATTTGGGCTAGTTTTCTATTTTGCCACAGATAACTTGGTGCAGCCTTTTATGGACGAATTAGCTTCCCATCAGTTTTATATCTAGCACCTTTTCAGCTGACCCACCTGTAGACATTTTATTGAATTTAACAAATACAGGCGGGAGAAACTACCTTCCCCTCATTTCTAAAAACAGCTGCTATGCTGGGCATTATTCTTCTTTGTAAAAATGGCCTCTTCACCGGCGGGTTTTCTGCCATTCGACTGCAGTCAGTTGCATCTTTTTTCAAAGAACAGTCTGTAGGAAAGATGCCGTTGCTCTCATCAGCAGCCGAGATTGCTCAGCCTGGGGTTCCACCTTGCACCAACCAAAAACATTGAGGATTCATCCACTGTTAAGCGGTATGATGATTTATCAAGCTGAACTGTCTGATAAGTGAGGGTGACTCCATAACAGAAAACTATCAGCGCTTGTTAGCCTGAGGCCACTCAGAGAAGAGCAACTGGGAGGGAAGAATGTTATCTTGTTTAAAGGGAAAAAAATATCAAGCAAATAATAGTCTTTCACTTTTGTGTTAGGTTTTTTCTTTCTTTCTTTCCAATTCTAATTGTCATACTTGCAGAACAGCCTATATCTATCCTCCTTGCCAGATCAGCACAGAACACACACATAGATTATTCTGCCAAATTTTGGGGGGGGAATTTGGGGTACAGTAGGCATATCCTGGGATCCTTTGTGTAAAAACAAAATATCCTTTCTTATTAAGCTATGTAATCTATTTCCTAATATTTCACCTTCCTTAAAATATGCTGAATATCCTTTCAGCTTTTAAGTGAGTTTTATAGATTATTCCAACGAAGAGGTGAGAAACTAAAAACCATCAAATAGCAACAGAACATTGCAATGAAATCTTGTTGTTTTAAAAAAACAACAACAACAAACCCCAACTTCATCTTTTGTTCTGAAATTTTTTTTTATAAATCCTTGGGACCATTTTATTTTTTAAAAATGTGTATATGCATGCATGTTGCAATATAAAATTAAAAAGATACATGCTATTAACTGTCTTCCTCCCAGGCTGCAATGGAGCCCATCTTGTGGGAACGAAAAACACATCTCCAATGAATATACATAGGGAATTGTCAAATAGGTTCTATAATTATTAGAAGGTAGCTTAGCCTTGCTCATAAAATCATTCAGAAAAAATTGTGGGGTGGGGGGAGGCGGCATGGGAGGAGTAACTTAATTTTACTGTGCAATACATGTATTCTCTGTTCAAAATATTCCATTCTGTTGATTTTCCCCCTTCACTCTAAACACCCCAAAACAACCCATCAGCAATCGGGTGCTTCCCTTGAAACCCCATTGCCTTTCCTTACTTAATACATGTTGAAAATGTCATGTTTTAGGCTTCAGAGGAAATTGGAGCATTTCTATGTATCTGCTTAGCTTGTCCTAAATCACTGAATTGCATCCAGCTACCTATTACATTCAGTCAGTAAAATGAAATTTGCACACACACACACACACACACACACACAGAGTTACTATTTTGTTTGTATTGATACTTACTTGAGGATCTTTCTTTGGTTTGTGAAACTGGGATTGTAAATATAAGGCTACCAAAGAAGACCGCCAAAGTCTGGTACGACTGCTAAGCTCATCTAAGCACCATTCTTGGCATCACAAGTCTGCAGTGCAACTGCTGATATTTTTATCGCAGAGATCATTTGAGTCCTGATCACCCTACAGGTTGCTCGTTGTCCATCCATCATCTAACACCTCAGTCAGCCATTTTAGAAGTCCATATAAGCTTTCCGTGAATTTCAAAGAGCTTTTGAAAACATATTTATCATTAACATAGGAGTCTCCGCTGACTTATTGAGCCATTTTTAGGTCCTAGTTCTGAAGATGTCAAGAAACTGGCCATTTCCCCAACTTAAAGTCTTTTTTGTGTCTTGGGGAGTTCTAGAATATTGCCTAGGAATTTTACTAACTCTATTTCCAACGCTTTTGCAAGGAATCAGGTAGATTGAGACATCCATGGATTTCAACAACAGCATAGACTGCAACACACAGCTCCTGTGATAGGATACTTCTTTGTGCAAACTGTTCCTTATATTTAGGAAAGTAGTAATTTAGGGCAGAATTGCCTCTTCTGGGAATATTTATTTCAGTGAAGAAATGGACTGTTCTGCCCTACAGGTCTGCACACATCATCTCAGATGTTGCAGATGTGAGCTCACTATCTCTTTGAGAACTGAATCATTGTCATACAGAATCTAAAATATGGGCATTTGTCTGCTTTAGCCAAAATTGCAAATTGCCAGTGGATCTTAAGGAACATAATCAACTCTAATACAATGCAAACAGGTTCAGAAAAAAAAAGCATGCTTATTAAGCAAGATGTTAGACTAGAGTCAAAAGCAACCAGCTTGGACATTTAGCAAGTATCAACTTGGTTACAAATAATTATGACTCCATTTTAAGCTTCAGGAAATCAGTTGAACTCTAGGTGGCAATAGTTTGGCCACATTTAGACATCAGTACCTTCTGAAAAGCCACTCTGTAGGCAGATACTGTTTTGATCAGGCCCATAAGAGTTGCCTTAAGAATCCCTTAATATAGGATAACTGTGGTTACCATCAAATTGACTCTGATGGTTATGGGACTGTTTAAAAGAAGCTTGCAAGTCAAAAAGTTTTTAAAAAATTATAACATGAAAGTGAAATTCTTGTACTTTTTTTTTTCCATTGGGCTTTAGAGAGATTGTAAATGAAAGCTACTATCTATAGCAAAATTGGAAATGTCCTATTTTTCACTAATGTTTGATATACGATCAGTGTGGTGTATTCAAATGCTAGTAATTATCTAACTTCTAAGGGCTGTAATCTGAAAAAGCAGAATATTTTAGTATTGAGCAAAATTTGGGTGTCTTCACAAGGGATGTTCCAACTGAGATTCTATTGTACATATTGCTGATGCAGCAAGAGGAACAGTATAATACATTAGGGAAAGGGTTTTAGGATGAAGACAGATCACTTTTATTAATAAATTACTTTTGCAGTGATGCATAAAGATCATCAGTGAGACATCCATAGCACATGAACCTGTACAGAGGCGTGATTTTGTTTAGTAATATTACTTGTTTACAAGTAAGAATAGTGAAAATGCAATAGAATTGGATTTTTAGTCTTTTTTATTTTGTTTTTCAGACACTGGTTTGTTGATTATATAAAATGACCTTGTATTTATCAGTTATTAATAAATAACGCATGAATCCAATGTCTCTTTTATTCATTGTGCTGAACACTAGTAGAAATGTTTCTGTTTCAGAAGTTTGATGTAAATTATAAAAGTCTTATCTATATAAAAAGACCTCCCTCCCTCCATCCCCCCTCTCTCTATATCTATATATATGTATGTATGTATATATAGCATCAACATAACATCAACTTCAATGGCACCAAAACCCTAGCCACTATAGAAAACCCCAGCCACAGAATTATCAGAGAAGCCATAGAGGTTGAAAAAAAGACCTGAAAGCATGAATAGAAGAGATGATTCCATCAGACTGTCAATCATTTGGAAGCCTGCACTCACAAACAAAAAAAATCTCCACACCACAGGCCAGGCAAACATCTGGGCACAAACAGATCCCCCCGATACCTCCAGCTCAAACACACCCCAACCAGGCACCCAGATGAGACCTAGCTTCCTAACAAATGATAGCCATCCATTTACTCAGAGCCAAGCTGCACTAAAAGCCTCCAATACAGGAACACAATGTTGCCAGCCAATCAAGACACACAAAAAGCCACAAAACAGACAGAAGATATTAGAAACACCAATCAAGCAGAACACAGCAAACTCCAAGACCAATAAACACAGACCAAGACTCCCAACCAATCAAGATGAAGAAAAAACCATTCTGGCACAGCAGTAGGCTAGCCCCAAATTTAAAACTGAAACAACTGTAAAAGTCTGACTCACAGACGAATACAATACAGAAGCCTGATGATGGCAGATGAGATTCTGCCAAAATGTTGCTACAACTTTAAAAGCACAACTATAATGATGTGGAAAAATACCCAAACAAAGCTGAATAACATACATGTAAGTACCCGCGAAAACTTATATATATATATATATATATATATATATATATATGTGTGTGTGTGTGTGTGTGTGTGTGTGTGTGTGTATATGTATACACACACACACACACACTTAGAAGTTTTTGTGGGTTCTTACATGTATGGTAGTCAGCTTTGTTTGGGTATTTTCTGACATCATTGTATATACACATATATACACACACGCACACACATGCTCAATTTCTCCCCCAGACCTTTTCCTGGTAAGGAATAAATGTGTTTTAAAAAACAGGATATTCTATTCGCATATATGTATGGAGATACTTGCTTCAGTTCAAGAAGATTAAACTCATAAAACCTTGCTAAGTTACCAACTGCAGTGATCCACTTAACAATTGTCACAAGAAATGTCACAATGTGGGGCAAAACTCATTTAACAACTGTCTTGCTTAGCAACAGAAATTTTGGGCCCCATTATGGTCAAAAGTCGAGGGCTATCTGTATTGTATTGCCAGCACTGAGAATGTTAACTGCCCAATCCAAAACTTGGAAGTTCTTTATTAAACTGTTTGGCATGTTAGCACCACCTGCAGTGTAATTATTGTGATTATGTAAATAAACAAGCATAAAAATCAATTGAAAGTTTGAAATCCAAATCATAACATCAATCACTGTAGAACTGCCACCACATAATGTAGAATCTGACTTTAAAATTTGCAGCTAAGAATCCAATTACAGATGTGCTTTTTATAACTTATCCCAAAGGAATTATTTTCAACACTTTTTACAGAATCCACGTATGAAAGCTGCTTCTTTAGAGACCGTGATTTAACCCATTATTCTGAAACCCCAGGAGTCATAATTAAGACTGAAAAGCTATTTGCATAGAACAACGAAAATAGATTTATTAAGACAAAATAAATAGGTCATAATAAATGCTTCATGTAGACTCTTAAATATCAAAAACTGTGTATTTTTCCCTCCTAATAATACATAAATAAAGTGCCAATAAAAGTAACTTTTCCTATTTATATAATATGGTTTCAGACTAGGACAGATTTCTCCTCTCCATATGCAATACCACAAGAGGATAGAATCCAAACAATCTCAGGACATCATCTTCCCCATTGAGCCAAAGAAAATGGCTTCTAAGAAATGAATTAACACTGTTTAGCAGTGCAACCCTATCCATGTTGATCCAAAAGTAGACATTTTGAAGTTTTGTACGACTTGCATAAGTGCGTAGTAGCACAAAGCAAGCTTTTTGTTATAGGGAGAACTGTATATACTATATTGATTCCCACAAAATCGTTTATGAGCTGTACAAGAAGATAATAGTCAAATATGATTTCCTCAGTATACAATTGGAACTCATCCTTCAGAGTAAAACGTTACAACTCTTCTAGGGTATTAGGACAGCAGTGTAGTGTTCCCTTTCTACCAATAATGAGTTTGAACATCCAGCCAATCTCTTTTGGAGCATCATTGCACCCTGATTTTTTAGGATAGTGATGAGGTACAGTGTAGTACTGCCTGAAAGTTGATATAGATTTAAATTTTTTTTGTTAATTTGGTTTCTTGGTATCCACATAGTTGGATATCATACTGAACATAGAACATAGAATAAAAGAGTTGGAAGGGACCTTGGAGGTCTTCTTGTCCAATCCCCTGTTCAAGAGGAGACCCTATACCAGTGGTGGCTAATCTTTTTGTGACAAAAATTCTGTGCGCGCTTGCACACTTGTGCTTGTGTGCCAGCACCTAGAAGGCAATGCGTGCCCCTCCCATGCCCCCTATGCATGTGCATGCAATCCCCACCCACCCACCACCACCCCCTTACCTGCACTGGGCCTCACAGCTGATTTTCAGCCAGTTTGAGATCTTTTTCGGCCTCCCAGAGGCTTCAGGAAGGCTTCTGCAGGCTTTTCAGGATGAAAACTAGGCCCATTTTGTCACTTTCGGTATTTCCAGAAAAACAGGACCTAGTTTTCGTCCTGAAAAGCCTGCAGAAACCTGCAGAAGCCTTCCTGAAGCCTTTGGGAGGCAGAAAAAGGCCTCAAACTGGCCGAAAATCAGCTGTGAGGCGTGCATATGCGCAATGAGGTAAGTTTACCTGCAGCTCGCGTGCTGGCACAAATGGCTCTGCATGCTACCTGTGGCACACGTTCCATAGGTTTGCCATCATAGCCCTATACTATTTCAGGAAAATAGTTGTCCGCTGTCTTTTTGAAAGCCTCCAGTGATGGAGCACACATGATTTCTGAAGGCAAGCTATTCCATCAAGTTGATTGTTCTAACTATTAGGAATTTTCTCCTTAGTTCTAGGTTGCATCTCTCCTTGGTTAGTTTCCATCCATTATTTCTTGTCTTGCTTTTGATGCTTTGGAAAATAGTTTGAACCCCTCAAATATTGGAACACTGCTATTATGTATCCGCTAGGCCTTGTCCTTCTCATTAAACTAACACATAATTCCTGTAACTGTTCCTTGTATGTTTTAGCCTCCAGTCCCACAATCATTCTTGTTGTTCTTCTCTGCAATCTGTCCACAGTCTCAACACCTTTTTTATATTGTGGTAACAAGAACTAGATGTAGTATTCCAAATGTGGTCTTACTAAGACTTTTTAAAATGGTACTGGAAACATGTACATTGGTTGGTTGACTAAAGTAACTTTTCTGTTGTGATATTTCAGTTTGTGTTACCAAGGAATATACATAAATTGATTGAAATTGTAGTGATAAATATTAGCGATGATAAATATTATTTCTATGTGTCCGATTCTTCCTGGACAAGACAGATGAAAATTTTTAATAGTAATATGTTTTGTAGCTCTAACTTTAGTATTTTCAAATTATAATGTGTGTATGTGTACAAAAATTTTAATTGATATTTTTCAGCACATTATTTCAGGTGCCTGATAGGTAGACAATACAATTTACATATTTAATTAATAAATCAGAAGTTGTAAGGTATTTTCATATGCTGGAGCTCTATAGAAAAAAATGTGATGCATTTTCTGATTATAATGCTATGACTCCATAAATACATCATCTTACTATGTAGTAATTTTTGGCAAGAAAAACCAATAACTGCACTTTTACATGATCTAAATTATGCTTAACTGTAAACAGCTTATTTTCCTCCATATAAATATCCTCTTTAGGAGAAGGCACTCCCTAAACACCCTTTTAGCTGGTTTTCACCTTCTACTTAAAAAGCAGCTGGAAATGTTTGCTTACTAAGTAAAATGCATCAAGTGAGCAAATCAGGAGTCTTTTCTCTGACAGAATCATAGAGTTGGAAGTACTGTTAGGACATCAAGTTTAACTCTTGCTTAGTTATGGGATTCCAGTTAAAATAATCCCAATAGCCTCTGCCAGAACACTTTTATTGAAACTGAATCCACACATGCTTTTTCTGCTGTTCTACAGTATGCTAAGCATTGCACATTCAACTTATCTATTTTTAATGTTGATTGAGGTAATTTAAATTCCTTCTTATTCTACAAGGGAACACTCCTAGAGCTAACTATCTCTGTAAAACACTATTCAGTAATCAGATGAACCAATCATCAGTTAGAAAATCCCAAGAAACAATAAAACATGTGCTCTGCTGTCCTAGTGTTTTTATTTCTGCTCTTCTCAGCATTTCTGTCCAAAGGTAATTATGGCCTTAAACATTCGCAAGGAACATCAAATAAAAACTAGTGGAGAAACTTGTTTGACATGAGCTACAAAGCTGTAATTCTCAGGAACTGAATTCCCAGATCCTATAAGCTACGTGCTGTAAGCATATAGTCACCAACTCTCTAAACTATTTTAAGAGCAAAACTGGACTATTGTCATCGCAACAGCCAATCCTTTTCATCTCCTACAGTGCCATCTTGGATAACAAACTTTGGAGTCATGTGGGCTCTGATAGGCTGGGTGAAAGGCAAGTCAGCTGTTTGATGAGAGACATTATTTCTTCACCTAATAGAAGAATAGTAATATATTACTACTATATTATATATATGGATCTTTGGTTATTCGGGTTTTCTCCCGCATAAGATTGGAAGTATCTAGGCAACGTTTCGATGAAGTCTCATTCATCATCTTCAGGCTTGGTCTTCAGCTCTGTGCTTCTCAGAATGATGTGAGCTTGCAGCTGCTTCTTCCTTTTAACTGCTAGTGGGGGTTTGACTTGATTGGGTGGGGGCTTGGCTGTGTTCTGATTGGGTGGGGGTGTGTTCTCATTGGTTGGGGGTTTGGCTGTGTTCTGATTGGTTGGGGGGTTGGCTGTGTTCTGATTGGCTGGAGGCGTGTTCTGTTCAGGTGGGGGTTTGGTTGTGCTCAGGTTAGTCTTAGTTGCTGGGGGATTTGAGTTGGTGAGCTGTGATCTTGCTGTTTGGCTTCGAGTTCGTGGTCGTGCTGCATCTTCATGGTGGGGGTCAGTTTGCTTCATGTATGGCTCAGAGGGGTTTGAAGTAGGTAGTGATGCAGCTGCAGTGCAGCTTCTGGTCCGTGGTCGTGGTCGTTCCAATCTTACGCGGGAGAAAACCCGAATAACCAAAGATCCACATACAAATACCCGCGAGAACCTCAGAAAACAAATATTGTACCTCTACGGGGAGGAAACCCACCATCTGACCAGGACTTATGAAAAACTTGAAGTCCAAAGAGCTTCCATTTTATGTGACCTCGCATTCCTATGCAACTGCCGAGATCAAAATTTAATTCCCACAAGCTTCCAATTGAAATTCCACACCAACACAGCAGCCACCAAACGCATCCTAAAAATAACAGAATTGGCCCTAATTAGAAATGAAAAGATTAGACACAAAAAGATTTCTCCTAGACCAAATCAACAAAGATCTCCTCACACTTCACCTCAGACTCAGCAACAAGATTCACCCCTTACTTTGGGACAAATCCAAACAGCTCACTGTCTGGGGAGCCGAAACACAGACCACCCTCAAGACAGACACACACACCAACAAACTCAGAAAACTACAACAACGCCACAAACCAACTCCTCCCCCCTCACAGCCACACATGAAACAAACAGTGCACAACATCTCAGACAAGATCCTCACCGAAGCCGAAACCAAGGTCCTCTCTAAAGGATTCAACTTTGCTGTCGCTCCCAAACACATCCTCACAGAAATCATCATATGCGGAGTTGAAACCAGCCTGACCAAAACCAACCCTGATGATGCTAATAGAATCAGACTCGAAATCACCAACATCCTCTGCACTAGCAAACCACCCAAAAGCAACTCATCCAAAGAAAAACAAACTGCATTACTTAACCTGAAAGAAGACACCAGCATAATAATCCTACCAGCAGACAAGGGCAATGTGACAGTGTTTATGAACACATCTGACTACCAATCCAAGTTAACCAACCTACTCCAAGACCCCACATACAAACCCCTAAAGACAGACCCCACCACCTACCTAGAAAAAACCACTAGATCCAAAATAAAAGCCTCCCCCATCAGTGAAGAAATCCAGCAAAGAATCATACCCAGAGAGAAATCATCCAGATGCCCTAAACTTTATGGTCTCCCCAAGATACACAAAGAAGGTACCCCACTTAGACCAATAGTCAGCTCCATAGGCTCACCTCTACAAAACTTAGCCAAATTTCTCGCCAAACAACTACAGCCCTATGCAGAATCCACCAACTCACACGTAAGAAACTCATTCCAGTTCATTGAGATCATAAAGAAACAAAACTTACAACCCAGTGACCTACTAGTGAGCTTCGATGTCATATCCCTCTTCACCCAAGTGCCAATAAAAGAAGCCTTGACAGCCATCCAAAACAAATACAAACCCCCCAAGCACATCCTAGATCTGACCAACCACTGCCTATCCAATACATACTTCACCTACAATGGACAAAAATACAAACAAATAGAAGGAGCAGCCATGGGATCACCCCTCTCACCTGTCATCGCTAACCTCTACATGGAACACTTTGAAACACAAGCTCTAGAAAAATATGATCACAAACCCAAACTCTGGCTCAGATACGTAGATGACACCTTCATAATCTGGCCACACAGGGAAAAAAAACTGAACAACTTCCTCACACACCTCAACAGCCTACACCCCAAAATACAATTCACCATGGAAACAGAAGCTAACAACCAACTTCCCTTCCTAGATGTCTTGGTATACAAAAAATCCAATGGCTCCCTAGGACACATCATCTAACAGAAGAAAACACATACAAACCGCTATCTACACGCACTCTCACACCACCACCCAGCACAGATCAATTCTGTAGCCGAGACACTCATCTCCAGAACAAAATGCTTAGCCGACGAATAACACCTAGAGACCGAACTACACACTCTCACCGGCATGCTGACAGCCAATGGATTCCAAAGAAAGAAGATCACCCACCTAATCCAAAAAGAAACCCCAACCAAAATCCAAGACAGGATCCAAGAGAATGGCAAAGCCCTCCTCCCATATACAAAAGGCACTACAGAAAAAATCAGCAAGATCCTCCAAAAACACAACATTAAGACAGCATTCTGCACAAACAGAAAGATATCCACCATCCTAAGAAACCCTAAGGACAAAATCGAGTTAGAAAATCAAGGAGTATACGAAATCCCTTGCACTGCCTGCCCCACCACATACATTGGACAAACTAACAGAAGAATAAGTGCACGCATTGAAGAACATAAGAACTCAATCAAAAAGGAAAAACCGACCTCTTCCCTGGTCCAACACCTCAAAGCCACAGGACATGAGATTGACTTTAAAAATACCAGAACTATCGCCAAAACCGAACACTTCAGCAGCAGAATAATCAGAGAAGCCGTAGAGATAGAAAAACACCCACACAGCATGAATAAACGAGATGATACCTCCCGCCTACCAGCCATTTGGAAACCCACCCTCATGAACAGACAAGTACCTAACATGAAGAATGACACCAGACCCACACCCCTGAAGAGCCACACAAGATGCCACCACCACACTTCCATGTAGAAAGCAGACTCACACCCACACAGAAGATGAGACACGTCCACGGAACCAGAAGCCGCATTGCAGCTACATCACTACCCACTTCAAACCCCTCTGAGCCATACATGAAGCGAACTGACCCCCACCATGAAGATGCAGCACGACCACGAACTTGAAGTCAAACAGCAAGATCACAGCTCACCAGCTCAAATCCCCCAGCAACTAAGACTAACCTAAGACAAGCCCCCACCCGAACAGAACACGCCTCCAGCCAATCAGAACACAGCCAAACCCCCAACCAATCAGAACACAGCCAAACCCCCAACCAATGAGAACATACCCCCACCCAATCAGAACACAGCCAAGCCCCCACCCAATCAGGTCACACCCCCACTAGCAGTTAAAAGGAAGAAGCAGCTGCAAGCTCACATCACTCTGAGAAGCACAGAGCTGAAGACCAAGCCTGAAGATGATGAATGAGACTTCATCGAAACGTTGCCTAGATACTTCCAATCTTATGCGGGAGAAAACCCGAATAACCAAAGATCCACATAGAAAATACCCGTGAGAACCTCAGAAAACAAATATGTATGTATGTATGTATGTATTTAATATATAATACAATTTATTAGGAGCCCCTGATCTTCCTGTCCACCTCTACATTTGCTTACACAGAATAGTAATTTACTACTATTCCACATAAGCAAATACAAAGGAGGATAGGGAAATCAGGCTCCTAATAAAATGATATAGAGATTGCAGACCAGGAAGGAATTTTCACTCTCAGTGGTTTAACCATAGAAACATCTGAAAGGCTTCCTTCATCTCTCCCTGACAGCTAAAATGGAGAACGATTGGGAGGAAAACCAATAGGGAATATATTTTCTTTAGGTGTACTTGGAGGATTGCAAGTTTAATCATTCTGGCATATGACTCACAGGGTGTTGTACATAATTGGCTTGGTCCCTAGAGCCATATTTTTGCTTCTGGCTTCGTTATTCTCTGCAAGCGATTGCTTTATACCCAGATCTGCTTGGGAAATCCCTGCTTCTCAGCAAAGCAAAACCAGAGCGGAACTAAAATGACTTTTTCTTAGAACATTGCTGAGACGTTAATTTTCTCACTGTCCTTGAAAAATAAAAGGCAATTATGATCAAATTGGTCTAATGTCTGAGTGTTATTTGAATTAGAATCAACCAAAATGGCACATAAAGTATTCAGGTTCCGCAAAGTTCTTATCAGGCATGGCATTATATACAATGGGTTTTGGAAGATTTTATTTTTAATACTCAAATTAGGCTGGATAACTAAATTATGAGATATACAATTTATTTTAAAAAATCTAGGAATTAATGGATTGAATGCAGGGTTCATTTGAGAAGGAGGCGTTTTCAGATTCAGAGATACCAAAAATGTTTCTCTTAGCCTTCAAACATTTTAATCCCATTCTACCCCTTGCCATATACACAAATAAATAAATGGTTGTTGGGTTGCCAACCCATAAAAACCAAATTTTACAAAAAAAGGAAAGAAAGCTTCTCTATTGCCAATAATAAAGACTAACTCTTGTAACAATGTTTCCTGTCAACCCGATTATAAACTTAACCTATAACGTAACCTAAAACTAAACTTAACCTAAGGTATGATTGATTAATTTGTGGTTCATGCAAACATAGTCCTTGAATTTTTATTGTAAACAACACACTTGTGAAGCCCGCTACTTAAAACTGGATTACGACTCTGGTTATTAGTATTTTAAATGAATCTGGCAGTTTTAGTAAAAATGTATTAAGATGTGACTGCTTGCTCTGAGTTGCAAGTGAGTTCTTTAAGCCATGAATATGTGAAGCTGAAGAATTCCTGATGGGAGACTGGCCAAAGTATCTTCTAGACAAATCACTAAACTTTCTATATGCAGCTTCCATGCATTCCTAAAAACTGGACCAAACTAAATGGCTACATTGCACTTCATTTGCCATGTACCCAGTTTAATTTTATGGCTTCCTTGTCCAGGACTGGATCATCCAACAGTAGTAATGTTAGCTCTGCCTTTAATGCCTCTAAGGGATGAAAAGAAACTATATAATAAAAAATGAAAGAAATTAAGAGCCTTTTTATTATGAAAACCTGACACACACACACACACACCAAGACCCAAATATGTTCAAATCAGAGCCAATATGAATGATCACTGGTCAGTGTCAGATTTAGAGTGGAGTTGATGAAGATCAAATTCCTCACTTAGTGATCAAAATCACTGTGTGACATTGGGACCTTTCCTTTTTTCACAGCATGAAGAATAAAAATGGGTTGGGGAAGAGGGGAAATAATCAGGCACGTTGAACTAAACTTCTTGAAGAATGGGTGACAATACATAGCAAACAAGAACAAGTCATAAGACCTGAACCTGCTAGCAATATCTATAGGAGAGACTAGACAGGCATTAGAGAAGGTACACTATTATTCAATCCTGCTGATTTGTCATTCCTCCCAGTGAGATTGTTGGTTAAAACAATCTTTTTGGAGATTTTAGTAGAAACATATTGTCCTGCAAATCCTTCCGAAAAAATGACTCAAAGGGAGAAATGCAGTAATAACTGAGTTGATCTATCATACTAAGCAGCAATAAGGCTTGTTCATTTTTGGTTAGCATGTGGACCCAGCAACATGGACTCGGGACAATGTGTAAACCCAGGCAACCTAAATAAAGGCATGTTAGGACAGGCAGGCAGAGGGTGAGTGCTACAAACTAAGGTTGAAAACATCTTGATTGGTGATGCAGGTCTGGTTCTTTAATAATTTCAGTGGATCACATTGCTGCTATGATAATTGAATGGCAGTTATTTGTCTTCGTTTATCCATCCTATCCCTCTTGAAGCGGAGCTTAATAGCATGGTTCAGATTTTTGTTGCCGCATCTCCATTACATAGCCAGGTGCATTTAGCAAAGCTGGCCAACCAGTCTCTTACCCCTCCATTATAGCTGGGTGCTTTTGACAAAAGTGCTTTTGCGTAGGTAACCTTGACATTTGTGGCAGGGTCATGTTGAATGGCTTTAAAAGCAAAAGGTCTTCAGAGCTGGTTTATTATTGCATAATTTTCCAAAGGACACCCCTGAAATCCTTCCTCACGCTCTTATTCGATTCTGGGAATGTGCTAAATGCTCTGTGGTGCATGTATTTAGAACATTAATCCTGACTAATTCTACATATTTTGGAACCTCAAATGAGTGAGAGATAATCTGGATAATCTCAGAAGCTCTTTATTCTTTTTCTTTTATGTTCTTCGCTGCCATTGGATGGCATTGACAACTTTGTCACTCCCATTGCCATGTCAAATATCCCACTCTTTAACCAATAGCTTCCTTTCCATATCTGAAGTACTTAATCTGACAAAAGGGGTGGGAAATAAACCCCCATCTGCACATGGTCCAAAGCAAATACTGAAGCATCTGGAAAGAATTTTAAATCTTACAAGCATTACACCAAACTGAAATATCTAATCAAACTCCTTTTAGACCAGGGGTGGGATCCAACCAGTGTAACTACTGATTCGGTGATTTTATGTTTTGCACTTAAACTGAAAGCTCTTGGATGTTTTCCAAATAGATCATGTTAGCTAGATTTTATGGAGAAACATTTTTAGTATTAATTTTTTTAGTGAAAGCTAATGCCACCTATAAGTCACCAAGAGAGACAATACTGGTATGCTAGAAACTCACTCTTTAAAATCTATTCTTTCATTTCAGTTGGCAGAAGAACCAGAGGAAAAAGTTGTGTCACCATTGTTTGTGAAATGGAAACTTGCTAAGAGTAGTCATTAGTGCACTTTAAGCAGCATTCTGCAACTGAATTTTTGGCTGCTGAAGGAGAGCTTCAAAGTGAAATTTGCCACTAAATTCAGGTTGCATTTGGTAGAGTGTGCTTATGTGAGTACTATGTGTCACTAAGCCAGAAAACATTAAGAAGACCTGATTTGTGTGATGAAGAAAGAAGCAGACTCCCTGGGACAACAGCTGATGAGTTTCACATGAGATAAATTGAGGAACTGGTGAAGGACAATTGGCAGATCACTCAAAGGGGAAATGGCATTCTCACAGAAACATGTGGGCCAGATTGTTGATGTCCTTCACTATTGGAAGGTCTGTGTAAAATTGAGTCTTCACATACTGACAGCAGGGATCAAAGGTTCAAGAGTTGAAATTTGACAGCAATTGTCATAAAACAATTGTAACAAGAGCCGCGATGGCACCGTGGTTAGAATGTAGTACTTCTGCTGACTGCCAGCTGCCTGCAATTTGACAATTGGAATCTCACCAGGCTCAAGGTTGACTCAGACTTTCATCCTTCTGAGGTAGGTAAAATGAGGATCCAGATTGTTGGGGTCAATATGCTGACTCTGTAAACAGCTTAGAGAGGGCTGTAAAGTACCTTAAAGTGGTCTCTGTCAGGCTGCGCTCCTTCTAGATCCCAAGAAAGAAATACTCAGACTCCATGGTGTAGAGCAAAGTTATCCTTTTACTGGGAAATAAAGTGGTAGCTACAAAGCAATTCCGAAACTGAGAAATTGGCGGGTAGAATGCACATACAAAGAAATAGGTTTGCTCCCACCCCCCAAAGTTCAAATGATTCTTCCAATTAAAACTTTTGAAACAGCTCATGTGGTCATCTCCAGATGGTGATGAGACGTTTTGTCAAATGACCTTGACATATTTTGATAAAAGTTCGCAGTTGCGCAAAAGAGGAAAAAGATAGCCAAGAAACGGAAAGTTAAAAACAAGAATTCCCCCTCCCCTTGCTAGCCCAGCAAGGAATGCAAACACCTCCAGCTTTCTTCCCATATGAAATCCCCCCTCCCACCGTTGCCATGACAGCCAAGAGAAATAATGAAACAATAGCAGAAAGGTAGAAGGGGAAGGTATCTTAGCAGAAAGGTAGAAGGGGAAGATATCTTGAGGCTGACATTCGGACCCCCTAGAAGAAGGACATAAGTCCCTGAAAGAAAAGCAAAATAATTACATGTTAACATTAATGTACATCTCTATGGTTTATCAGGATATTTGGCATAAAATTTCTTTAACAGTTCAGGAGCCCTAAGGTCCTTTTCATTTACCCACTCAGAATGGGACGGAGGAAAATGTTTCCAAGCTACCAGGTATTGGGTACGACCCCTCCATTTTCTAGAGTCCAGAATTTCTTTAATTTCGAAATGTTGTTCCCCCTCAATTAATATTGGCACAGGGGGATCAGATTGGATCAGTCTCAAAGCACAGGTACGTTCTGGTTTCAACAAACTAACATGGAAAACAGGATGAATACGACGAAGAGTCTTTGGTAAAGTCAGTTGAACAGTTACAGGATTTATAATCCTCTCAATGGGAAAAGGTCCTACATACTTAGGACCCAACTTCTTTGATTTTTGGGTAGTTTGTAAATACTTGGTCGAAAGGAATACTTTATCGCCCACTTGATATAACATCTGTGGAGCTCGCTTTCTGTCAGCAAATTTCTTATGAGATTGGTGCGCCTCATCCAAAGCTTTGCGGACAACTGGCCAATTAAGTTGAAGCTGAGATATCCAATCACTCAATGACTGGACAGTTGGGTTTTCACCAGGCAGTTCAGGTATGGGTACAAAATCTTGCCCCGTTGCTATTTTGAAAGGGGTGAACCCCGTACTACTGTGAACAGAGTTATTATACGCCACCTCCGCAAAAGGTAACAGATCCACCCAGTTGTCTTGTTGAAAATTTATGTAGCATTGGAGATATTGCTCTAGTACCCCGTTAGTCCTCTCGCAGGCTCCATTAGTTTGGGGATGGTGGGCAGAGCTTAAGCTTTGGGTGGAGCCTATTAACTTCAGAAATTCCCTCCAGAAATTCGAGGTAAATTGGACTCCTCGATCAGAAACTACACGTTCAGGTACACCATGCAATCGGTAAACATGAAGAATGAAGAGTCTGGCTAAGGTTTTCGCCGAAGGGATCTTTGAGCAAGGAATGAAATGAGCTTGTTTGGAAAACAAGTCAGTCACCACCCAAATGACCGTGTGTCCACTGCTTTCAGGTAGATCTACTATAAAATCCATGGAAATTTCCTTCCAAGGGGCAGTTGGTCTGGCCACATTCTGTAACAGTCCTGGTGGCTTACCTGGCGGTCTTTTTGCTGAGGCGCAAATCGGACAACTCGCCACATAAGCCTCAATGTCCTTTTTCAAGGAAGGCCACCAAAACTGTCGTTTCACCAAATGTAAGGTCTTCACAAAACCAAAATGACCAGCCACTTTGGAATCATGGGTTTGTTGCAATACATGGCTTCTCAGGGTTTGTGGTACATACAATTTCGCCCCCATCCAGGCTAGGGCATCTCGAATGGTGCAGTTATTCGCATTTGCTAGAAACCACTCATCTGTCTTCAAAGCCTCCTTAAACTGTTCCATCAGATCAGTAGGTAGATCCCTCTCCTGGTTTCTTTTCTGTGCGCGGGTAACTACAGGGGCAGCCAGTTGTGTAGTGGATACGATTGGCCTTATCACTTCTTTTCGGATACTGTTGTATTGAGGCATTCTAGACAAAGCATCTGCCATAAAATTTTTTCCCCCTGGGATATATTTCAAGGAGAAGTTGAATCGCTTGAAGAACTGAGCCCACCTAACTTGTTTAGGGGATAGTTTCCGAGGGGTCTTTAAAGCTTCTAAATTTTTATGGTCAGTCCACACTTCAAATGGGTGTTTTGCCCCTTCCAGAAAATGCCTCCAAGCTAATAAAGCCCAAAGGACTGCAAATGCTTCCTTCTCCCAAACGGCCCATCTCCTTTCAGTCTCAGTGAATTTACGAGAAGTGTAAGTGCATGGTTGTAGTGTCCCCTTCTCGTTCAATTGGAGTAATACCGCCCCCACTGCTACATCGCTTGCATCAGCTTGGATCACGAAAGGGGCATCCATGTCAGGGTGTTTCAGTATTGGTTCTGCAGCAAAAAGTCTCTTAAGTTTTTCAAATGCAGCTTGGCACTCCATAGTCCAATTCAATGGTTGACTGGGCTTTGGTTTCAATTCCCCTTTTGTTTTTAGGAGGTTGGTGATGGGCATAGCTATTTTTGCAAAAGACGGGATGAATTGGCGGTAAAAATTTGCAAATCCCAGAAAACTTTGAAGCTGTTTACGAGTTTTCAGTGGGGCCCAGTCCAAAACGGCTCGCACCTTTTCTGGGTCCATTTCAATGCCTTCGGGGGAGATACGATATCCCAAGTAGTCGATTTTTTCTTGATGGAACTCACATTTGGATAGTTTGGCGTACAGTTTGGCGGCCCTCAGCTTGTGCAACACAGAGCGTACCAACTTCACGTGGTCGTTTCTTGTCTCCGTGTAGATAAGAATATCATCAAGGTATACCAGAACCCCTTTGTATAAATGTTCGTGAAGCACTTGATTGATCAATTGCATGAAAACAGCAGGCGCCCCCTGTAAGCCGAAAGGGAGAACATTGAACTGGAAACAACCCATTGGGCAGTTGAACGCAGTCTTCCACTCGTCTCCCTCCTTTATCCGGATTCGGTAGTATGCCTCCCTCAAGTCCAGCTTTGTGAAAATCTTCCCCTTTGCCAGGTGGGCTAACATGTCCTTCATCAGAGGGAGGGGGTACATGTTCTCTACAGATACTGCGTTCAGGTTTCTATAGTCAACTACCAGACGTTTGGAGCCATCTTTCTTCTCGCGGAACATCACAGGGGCCGCCACTCGAGGTCTGGCAGGCGTGATGAAACCCCGTTTCAAGTTCTTGTCGATAAACGCCCTCAATTCCTCCAACTCCCCCGGTGTCATCGGATACATCTTTGGTTTCGGGAGCGTCACCCCCGGCAGGAATTCAATGCTACAATCGGTCGATCGATGTGGGGGGAGCTCGTCGGAAGCCTCTTCACTAAACACCTCTCTTAAGTCCCAATACTCCTTCGGGATTTTCTCCTCTCCTTCCACGTGTTCGGCACCCGTAGAAGCTATCTTGGCGGGTGCCTGGGACTTCGGATGGGATTCTCCTCCCCTTCCGGATAGGGTTGCTCCTCCCCTTCCGGTGGCCGATCGGTGCGGATGCGTATCCACCCTTCTCTCCAGTTTACATGGGGATTCCACTTCCGAAGCCATGGTAGTCCCAATATTAGAGGCTGTTCCATCCCAGGGGCCACAATAAAACACAGGGTCTCATGATGGTTTCCCATGGTCATCTCTAGGGGTTCGGTTACAAAACGTGCGGGGCAACCTCCCGCCACCGACCCATCCAGTTGGCAAAAGGATATGGGCGTTTTTAAAGTTCTCAGTCCAATGTCCATCCCCTTAACCACTTTCATGTTAATTACACACCTCGTGCACCCCGAGTCCAGTAAGGCCATCATCACTCCCTCAGTCCCCGAGGTGGGCCGCCTTAACTTTATTGGGATGGTCATGGGCCCTTGATTAGGACTTACTGGTACGTCATCTTCCGAATCTGTCTCGTTCTCGTCGAGTGGTGTTGGAGGTCCCAGCTCCTCTCCCGCCGAAAGGGCGACCTCTACAACCTCTCCTGTCTTCAGCCCGGTCTCGCGGGGTTTGGTTGAGGGGTTTTTTGGCTTTCTCCCGGGATCCTGCGCTTTCGGTGGGTTCACCTTTACTCGACAATCCACCATCCGGTGGCCCTCCTTTCCACAACGGAAACATGCCGTGGTCTTGGCTCCTGCCGCCATCCCTCTCGGTTGGGGCCCTGAGGTCTCTCGGAGACAGGGGGGAGCGGTTTTCTCCAGGCGGGACCTCCTCTGCGTCTGTTTCTGGCTAGATCAATGTCCACCTCTTCCGCCAGCAAGTACCATGACTGTAACTCACGTGGATCCCTTCTGGAGATGCACGTGTGGTATACATCTTCATATGATAAGTCTAAGTCTATAAAAATGAAAATTCCTTCACAGCATCATGACAGCTGACAAAATATGGGATCATTTTATCTTCAGGAAACGAAGTCCTGGTCCATGGGGTATCTTCACAAGGATTCAACTTTTTAAAAAAATCAAAATCCAGGCTTCAGCATACTTCATATTTATCTTTTTCATGCACGTAGTGTTATTCCTTTGAATTTTCTTGAACCTGATACCATAATTAACTCAGAGACTGCATTGAGATACTGGCTTTGAAACAACTGAGCAAATGTCTGAAGCACAAGAGGGAAATTTTGCTACAACATAACAATATTAGGTCTCATACCTCACAAGCCAAGAGGCAATTGTGTAGTTGGCTATTAGCATGCTATTCCATTTGCCACAGACTCCAGACCTGATTCCATGCAGCTTCTATACTTGTATGGCAGCTCTGTCTTCAGAAAACTTCTCTCTGCTACATTCTGCTAGAGAGAAGTTCCCTGAATCTTAGGGCTTGTTAATTTTTTCAACTTTCAATTTCCAAACATTAGGAGTGCTCAGAAAGTTGTGACATGCCTTGGGGATTGGAAAGATATTTCAGTTATTTAATGTCATGTAGATGTGCTTGGTAAGTAACTACATAAATATCATAACTTTTTAACACTTTGTTTCATTTGGGCTCCAGTATGAGTCTGAACATTTGGAAGACAAAACCTCTGGTCACTGTGACCGACCGAGATTGGATTCTGGAACATTAACCTGGGAACATACTGTATATTCACTGTCATGCCCCTATTAGAATCTGACTCCAAGGGAGAGGAGGAACAGCCGAGATTGTGGCTCCAGAGATTGTGGAGGAAACTGGGGAAGGACACAGGCCAGCTGGGCATTCAGAGGAAGACCCAGGCATATCCCCTCTTCATCCTAGGACATGCAGGGAGGAGTGGATAAGGGAGAAACATGAATGGCATGGTCTATGGGGGAGGAAAGGGCCTTGATCCCCTTCATGGGCTGCAGCTGTGAGGACTATTTAAAAGGACAAACTGTGCATGGGCCAGTGCTGGAAGCAAAGCATGAAAATATTTCTAGTTTGTCAATTCTTGTCTGAGTTTTGGCATCCTTCCCAGTGTGTGTATTTCGATATCTGCGGACGTCTTCAAGCCCTTATCCTGCCCTGTCTTATTAATTGCTTCAGTGTGATTAGTATTGTTTTTTCCTATTGATAATTTATATGTATTTTGAGTTTGAACAGAAGTTCTTACTTTTCGCAACTGTTTGTGGGGGAGTTTTTTCTCCAGTCAATGATAATTGGACCTTTGAAGCCAAGTTGAAGGAATTAAAGGGACTTCACCTGTTTTTGTGACTTTGTTGCTTTTGTATCCCACCCTGGGTCATCACAATTCACCTTCATTTGTGATGCAGTACTCTAGGTGTGGTTTTACTAAGGCTTTACATAGTGGTATTAGTACCTCACTTAATCTCAAGTATATCCCTCTGTTGATGCAATTTAGGATTGCATGAGCTTTTTTGGCTGCTGCTGCATACTGCTTGCTCATATTTAGCTGGTTGTCCACTAAGACTCCAAGATCCCTCTCACAGTTACTGCTATTGAGCCTGGTTTCACCCAGTCTATATGTATACTTTGTTTTTTCTTGCTTAAGTCTGTATAAAATGATGGGTTTGTAATTGTATTATTCTCCCAATAAATTGCAGGAGGGAAATATTTTCTCTATGAACTACTGCAAAAGTTTGGTTCATGATATGATGACTCAGAACTTACTGGGCATCTGTTGTTTATCCTCTGTGAAAGAATAAAGAAGGAAAGTCATAAATACATGTGAAAAGAAATTAGAAGATGGATGGAAGATATCCATTGTTGAAGTTTCCACTACTCTTGAGATTAGTTTTCCTATCCTTTGGGTTGTGGTTAGCCGGCAGCAGGTGCGCACAGGATTGCTAGCAGGAAAGAGCAACAGGTGACTTGGGAGTAAGGCTGCCAGGTAATGGCCCCTCCTTCAAGAAGATAAAAGCCAATTGTGAAGCAAATTTTTTTTGCAGGAAGCAAAGACGTTGTGAAACTCAGCCTTGTGGACATTACAGTATCTTAATTTAGTATTTGAAGACTCTTGCGTTGTGAAATATTTCTTATCTGTGATTCTTGGCAGTCTCGTACAGTTTTGGCAAGGTTTATGCTTATCAAAATTAATTAGTTTGCAGCAGCTTTTTAACCGGGGATTCATGAGACTCATTAAAAGGTTTCTGTTCCCTTTAGTTATTGTTTGTCTTATTGGAAAAGGGTTTGGGTCAGAGCACTTTGGCAGTTTGCTTCCTTGCATCTGCCCAGCCCATGGCACATACCTTGGCACCATGTTTTTCCTCTGCCACATCCCCTCACTGTCACTTTCATCTTACCGCTAGCTCAAGAATGAGAAAAGACTGGCTGTCCTTAGCTGTACCCTTGTTAAAATAGCACTCCCTCTTCCATTTTCCAATACTGTCCAAAAGCAACTGCCCTCAAGGTGTGTCAATCTGATAGGGAATGGCATGACTGGCCATGACTGGGAACTGTTTCAAGTTTTTAAATGGGGGAAGTATTATACAAACTTTTAAATAGCTCAAAGGATAAACAGGCAGGCACAGCTGAGGCAGGATGGGGATCAGCAATGGGGACAGCAATCTTTTTTTCTGCTGACTCAAGGATGGGCGGAGAGTATTGAAATTCAGCAGTGCAGGAAAGTCCTTTGTCTCAGAAAGCAATGGGGCAGCTGGTTTATTTATGGCTACCTGCACTACATGTGTGTCGTAGCTGGACCGAGCTAGTCTGAAGCTTACCCGGAAGCAGCTGCTGTGTAGAGTTAAGCTACTTGTCATGATCAAAACACAGAAGAGGGATTGAGGAGCGAGCCAAAATTCAGGACCTTAGGACAATTGAGAAATACAAAATAGGCCAGCAGCCTGAAGGGCCTTGTTCCTCAAGAGATGCTTCATTAGAACAGGAGGCTTCATTATGGTTTAGGAATGCCAGTCACAAGATGGAAAATAGTTTATTTATCCCATTTTTAGGCCACCTAACTCCAAAAATGATTCTGGGCAGCTTTACCAAATTAAAAATTGAATATATGTATTATAAGCAATTTGTGCTGTTTCAATAGCTGAAACGTGCAATTCAAAAAATCAGCAGAGAGAGTAGAAGAGTCACAGGCCACTTGGAAGCCACTAAATAGAGCTGTATTTTGGCTGTTAACCAAACATCATGCCTTGTTGTGTCTTTTGCATATCTGGATTGAAGAAGGGTAGTGTTGCACTTTCACTGTCAGAAATGCTGGAGAAGTTCCTTTATGGAAACTGGACTTTTTCTGATGGCGATCAAAACCAAGTAAACAAAAGAAGCTGACAGACTTCAATTTGAATTATACTTGAACCTGAATAAAGTTTTGGTGACACAATTCTAATTTTTAAAGTCCTTATACTGCAGAAGCCCAGTGGCGATGACTAGTAAGACTCGTATTCTATTTAACCCAAAGTTCATTTCTTGCCTCTTTTTCACCCATTTCCCTACAGAAGAAGCCATGTGAAATATTACTTTAACAAACTGATTTGGTCTTGAGTCCACATAAACCAAAGCATTTTTGAGAAAAGGCAGAATATGGAAAGAATTGGCCCAGGTCTACTTGCAGAAGAACAGCAATAGCCTCACAATTTACAATAGTTTCTGCCATAAAGATTCTTTCTCTGTTTCAGGTTTTGAAGTTATTTCAACAGGTGACAGCATCTTGTCAACTTTGCTTAGAAGTTAGATGGAATGAGGTCTGTTTAGTATTTGGATGGGAATCCAGCAGACGACTATAATTAAGATTGGAAAGTTGAAAAACATCCTGAAAGAAGCTATGGCAACCACTTCCAGATTACTGCAAAGCCAACATCATGCATTTGTTCATGAAGCCATTAGAATCGATTCAAGGCCATTTATACCTTTATCTTCTAAAGTATCAGCTTGCAACATTTGAACATATTTATTGTTGAGCTGAAAATGACATTCAGAAAGGGCATCTTATTAGCCCAATATCTATCCACTTACTTTAGTACATTCACTGCTAAATTGATATAAAATCAGGATTCAGGAGGAACAATAACATTAGAGTCATGCAACCATATGCTCAAGGACCAAGCAAATAAATGATTTGAGAGGAGAGGGACACCACAGAGAACATATCATGGGATGTATATATTGGAATAAATAACAAAGTACTTAGGTACAAGTTCCAAGCCAAAGTGAAGTAGAAGAATTAAGCCAACTTGTTTCCACAATTTGATTTTGAGCGTGAACCACAATTTTTAAGGAGAACATTGGGAATTATTTTGAAATCTTTAACTTCGTTGACAGAGAAGCAGAGGAACCATGAAACAAAATAAAAGATTATTGACAATGATAAACAGAAGAAAGCAAGCTGTGGAATCTCCTGATGAAAGTAGGAATCATAGAACATCCGATTGTCTCCATGTAAAATCTATACACAGGATGAGAAGCCACAGGCCAGACAAACCATGGTGAAACAGACTGGCAAGTGAGTAAGACAAGGTTGCATACTGTTTCTTTAGATATGTAACCTATAGGCTGAAAATATACTCAGGGAAGCTGGAGTTGAAGGAGACAAGCATTAAAACTGGAGGACAATGTGGTATTCAGCAAGTTCTGACCAGTTCTGGAGAACTGGTAGTGGAAATTTTGAGTAGTTGAGCAAATATCACCTCTGACTGGCCCCATCCCCATCTATTCTCTGCCTCCTGAGTCCCAGCTGGGTCTTCTTTTGTTGCCTTGCACAGAAGAACGGAATTGGAAAACAGGTTAGTGGGATGGGGAGGGAATGGGATTTTGCAGTAACGTCCCCCCAGGAATGGGGAAAGAATGTAGATTTTTGCAGTATCCTTCCCCTGCTACGCCCACCAAGCCATGCCCACATAACCAGTAGAAAAAAAATTGAAGCCCACCATGGAGAAAAATACATTAAGAAACTTTGCCATGTTGATGTTAATACTCTGATTGTACTGTTAGTTCAAAATGGAAACAATCTGCAAGCTCTAGTAATGAAAATCAAGTACCACAATGAAGAAATGGGACTATGTTTAAATATAAAAACACTAAAATAATGACAGCAGGCCTAGTGATTAGACTTAAAATTAAAAATGAAAACATTCAAATAGTGGATAGCTTCTGACTTTTAGAATCCCTACGAGCAGTACAGGAACTACCGTAGGATTCAAGAAATATACAATAGCTTAGCAATAAAATCATCAGAAAGATATGTCTATACCAACAAAAAAAAAATACAATCAAGTTGACAATGGCTTTCCCCAGGATGCTCTATGAAAGTTGGACTTTGAAAGTCAGGATAGAGAAAATATTGGTGCATTTATATTTTGTTGTTGGAGAAGACTCATGACCAGGAAAGCAATGGATCATAGAACACATGAAATTAGAATTATAAGTTGAGTGCAAAAGACCAGGCTCAAACTATTAAATTTTGGACACGTTGTACAATTCCCACTTAATCAAGTTTGGAACCATTTTAAACAAATGTTATAAAAGTGTAAATGATAACAAGGAAAGGAGAGTCTGGAATGAATAAAGAAAAGTTGGTGGTTTTAAATGGTGTCTCTTATAAATTGAGCAAATTCTTGATTGTATAATCAATTTGACAAAGGACTGTCTACTTAATGGAATGTTGGTTAAATCTGGATTTACATAATGCGGTAATGTAATTTACTTGAAATATATAAAAGTATGAAAATGTATGAATTTACATAAAATTAAATAAAACATTATCCAGGCAGATTTGCAAACAAAATGTCCTATGTCTAGCAAAGTTATTCCAAATTTGGATTTTGTCTGTTGTTTTTGAAATCTGCTGAACAATGAGCACATTTGGCTGGATTCACACAACAGGCTAAAATATGGTGCCTAGTTTAGGGTCCAATATGTTGTAGGAATAAACCCTAATTTGCATATAGTGTATTGCAATAAAACACATAGCTTATAAACCACATGATGTATGAGCTATTAGTTATTCATATATAATAGAAAACCACAGTTGAAATATAGTCAATTTTTATTACCTATAATCAAAAATATATAAATATACATAAATATCTTATTAGAAATTGTAATTTTGCTGACTTAACTATTTTTAAAAAAAACCAGTTAACAATGCACCATTTCATCTATTTTTTGCTGTCACTTGGAGTTCCACCCAAACTCCCAAATAGCCCAAAGGCATAAATGTTGCAAAAGATTTATTGCTGCCTTTATCTGGGGGTTTAAAAAAGAAAGGAAGGTCATTTCAACCACACAATGTAATAATGTAATAAATGAATAGATCAGAGAAAGAAAAGTAATAATTGTATAAAAGTGATATTTTTTTCCCCAAGATTCAGACTAGAGACCTTTAGAAAGTGAAGCAAACATATAACCACAGTGTTACTGCAGCATTAGTATAGCAATAGCTTTAGCTAAATTGTTGTTGTTAGTTACGAAGTCATGTCTGACCCATCGCAAACCTAGAGACAGCCTTCCTGCCCTCTACCATCCCCCGGAGTCCATTTAAACTCATGCCTACTGCTTCAGTGACTCCATCCAGCCATCTCATTCTCTGTTGTCTCCTTCTTCTGTTGCCTTCAATCTTTCCCAGCATGAGGCTCTTCTCCATTGAGTCCTTCCTTCTCATTAGGTGGCCAAAGTATTTGAGTTTCAGAGCAAAAGTTGTGACACTGAAAGGACAGCACTTGCATTTTAAACCTGGTTCCTATGTGGGCATGTGTATGCATTTTCATCCTTTTAATTAAAATTAATTTTAATTGAATTAAATTACATTTTTGAGAATGTGTGTGTGTGTGTAATAAAAGTGAAGGGCTATTTTGGCAATAGGTTATTAAAAACATAGATAACCTATATTTATGATACATAAGTAAATAAGTAAGATAATAAGTAAGGTCAGTTGGAGATCTAGTGAGTTATGTTAATTTGTCCCCTTTGGGGAAGGAAGCTAATGGTTCAGTAGTTTAGTGGGAAAGTTCCTACAGAGTGGAACATTTGGTTTAGCAACCCCCCAAAAAATGGTTAAAGAGGGCAATGACCGTTGACTCTAATGGGGGGTGGATTTTCCTACATAGGATTTGGATGAAGGATAGGGACTTCCCTAGAAGAAAGTATAGCACAGAAAGCAAATCAGAAAGCAAAAATTAATTTGGTGCAAGCCAGACACAAATTTTAATGCGGAGTAGGAAGACACATGTGAAAACTTGTGTTTGCAGAGAGATTGGAGTGAGTTGGAGATGGAATCTTCTGTTCCTACCTTCCAGAAATGGTGGGTGGCTGGTATTCATGATGGAGCAATCTGGCAATGCAACTATGCCCTTATCTGCTCAGCAATATATAGCTTGCTCCATCTGTTTCCTGTTGTTATTCCTGCCTTGCTTTTATTTCTGCTCAGCAGACTTCAGGCTGTTTCTTACTGCTTTTTTCTTACCCACAATAATATTCCTGCTACAATTCACCTTCAGTTCTACAATATTCAAGTGAACACATAATAGAATAATAATATGATGTTGAAAGGGCAAATGCTTTGACAGAGAAGATAACAAGATGGGATAGGAGATGGGATAGTTAGTGGAATGAGTATGAAACACTTTAATGTACGTTGCACATCTTTATCAAGCCCAGTACAGCAGCAAATTATGTACAGATAATTATGTACAGATAATTGTTGCAGGATCCAATCTGGGTCATTCACCGGGATCAGAGGTTTTGTTTTCTGAACTTTCAGACTTGTGCTGGGGGCCATCTTCGGGAAACTTCTCTCTAGCAGAGAGATGGGCTCCTGTACAAGTCCAAAAGCTCAGAAGACAAAACTCTGGTCCCAGTATATTTGCCTTTATTCCTGATAGATAATTGTCTCCAAAATTTGTAACACTAGCATTCATTTAGACTGCTGACAATATGTTTTATTTCAAACTGCATCCATCATACCAAGATCATACTTCTGCAAATGAAAGTGTTACAATTGAGATGTTTTGCTTTTTTCATGAAATCCTATACCATACCATATTTGGTATACTTTCTTTGTATTTCTGAATGTCCCTCTTTAGTTTCTTAACTGTCTGCAATGTCCAGAAATAGGATTCCAACTACAGGAAGACAAAAGAAGTATGATTTGACCCCTGGATTTCCCCTTTGATTGGCAGAGATCTACAGAATAAACATTGTGCAACGTGGTGCTAAATTAAGCTGAAAAGGATGGATAGGGGATTTTTATTTTCCATTTTCAAAGCCCTTAGTTGACATGACAAACTCATAACAAATGTATGTGTTTAACATCGCTGGTTTAGAACAGTTTGTAATCAATCAAGAGAGGGAAGAATGAGCAATAGTGCCTTACATCTATGTGAGAGATGGCGCGATGAACTACAGTGAAAATTCCAGACAATACAGGGGGTGGGGAAATGGAGAGAAGCAGCAGCACAGCCAGGAGACAGATAGGAGATAGAAGAAGAGGGTGAAGATAGCCACTCCCTAAAATCTCACAGGATATATCAGTTAGGGTACGAATAGTAAGGGTTTAATCTGGCAAGATTCTGTCTGTTGTGTACAAGCAAACAAACAACTGGACTCGGGCAGAATTGTTCTCTCTTGTTCTTAGACTGAGCCTGACAATCTGGGTCTCTAAACAAGATCCTATCAGGATACTCACTAAAAGTCATGCAGTTAATATAATATTTGTTTCATTTTTATTCAACTTGTAACCCACCTTTCCATTCAAATGCAAATACAAGGCTATTGATGATAATAATAAATCAGACAAACCTGATTTCTAACTTATTTAAACCATTTATGTTTAAACCAAATACTAAAATGAAAGAACAGTTGAAATCCTGGAAAACTTTTATACTCCCTCGAACAAGAGAGAGTGGAAGCCAAAGACAACTCTGGAAGAGCATATTTCACAGTCTGGGAAAGCTGTCTCTTTCATAAAAGATAAGCAGGTCTCTGGCAGTAGATATGTATATACTATATTGTTCTCTGCTTCTGCCTATCAATTATTTTTTGCATTAACCACATCTACATCCATTTGGATCCACCAGTTCTTGAATCTGACATTTAGCCTGTCACCTAAGATGAATGGCCCAAAAAAAGTTGCCTATCTCATCTTATCTGTGTTGCAAATTTTCTCTGGTTTCCTTATCCACAAACTTCCAAAATTTCAACCCATATTTGTCATGAAATAAGATGGGACTTTAGAAAGCTGTAGATTCCAGCAGCTGCCTACTCTGCCAGTTTCTGATGTCTTAAATGTACATCAATGACAAATCCAAGTTGACTGTCATAAAATATACAACGTACCATCACTCTTTATTACATGCCATAGTGTCTTCTCTCAACACTGCCAGCTATAGAATATTATGTGAAAATCTTGGTTTTAAAATCAAGAAAGTCCTTAATTTGGACTTTTAACATTTCCCTTCTGCTGTAAGCTTGTTGAACTAAGAAAGTCTCCAATGTCTGAGCCTCTCCTTCAGCCATAACCACAACCCCCATCTCAGTTAATTGTCAACCTTTGTGGGATTTGCATTAATTCAAAACCTTCTGGAACAGGGGTTTCCAAAGCTGGCTGGGGAATTCTGGGAATTGAAGTCCTCCAGGCTTAAAGTGGCCAAGGTTGGAGCCCCCTGTTCTGGAAGACATTAAAAATATTCTGTATTATTAATGGGCACCATATTAATAACTTAGTTTAAACCTAAGAATTTATGGACACAAATAGTATTCATTTAGTACAATTAGTACATTGTACTAGAATTTAGTACAATTCTAAAATTATGGCTTAGGGACAAAAGGATCCTGAGGTATTTTAAAATCTAAGAAATTGATTTTTTAATGTTATTTTTAAATCTTATGATTACATTTTGAAGAGGAACTCCATATTATTTGTTTGCTTATTTTACTTCTTTTTAACCTTGCAGTTGATTATCTTTTGAGAATTCTATTGAACTTGTTCC
The DNA here is from genome assembly GCA_033807585.1 of Hydrophis major. NCBI lineage: Eukaryota > Metazoa > Chordata > Lepidosauria > Squamata > Elapidae > Hydrophis > Hydrophis major. The sequence continues at coordinate 81,962,127 of CM066328.1, read as the reverse complement.
TGACACTGAGCCAAAACTAGACCAAATTCCCAGAAGCAACCAGTTTCCCTATCAGAGCATACCATCTGGAAACATAATTACAAAACCTTTGATAAATTACATATAAGTTCAGAGCTTCAGATCTGGACTATTCTTTTTTGTCACTTCTGATTAGTACTTTCCAACTGAAGGTGTCCTCCAATGGCTTTTAGTAGTGCCTAATATAGAAGAAGAACAAATCCTATTTGATTATGTGCTAGTTAGATTTCAGTCTTGATGTTCATATTCTTCCAATTTCCTAAATAGCTTAATCATCTAGTATTGCTAAAGAGAACATCATCAAAACAAAATACAGAAAAGGATGCAATGTTCTTGAATAGGTATAAAACAGATAGGGGATGATGGAGAAATAGCTTTGATGTGGGTTGAAATATGAATTTAATTCACACTTTTAAAATTCAGTGAACCAACATGAAGTTATGGTGTCTTTGTGTGTTATTTATTCTTACTTGGATATGAAAGCATAACTCATAGATCTCCATAAAGCAGCTAATATGTATCAGATAGCTGTCACTGATTCCTTAAAATTAGTTGAAGAATGAAAAATACACAAAAAGATTCAACACATCCATATTCTTTTCCTTATTTCTGGGACTTTCTCTTCTCCCAACCCATGCTCTTCAGGAATATGTTTCAAGTGACATCAGACAGAGACACTTCTATTAGTTCAAATAGAACTTTTAATTCCTCAAAACAATGCTGAATTGTATTAATAAATTGAGGTCAGGGTTTCTACAACACATTGAACCACAAGCTTAGCCAGCCATTTTCTCTCTCTAGAATATTGTGCAATCTGACCAAAGTTTATTTAGTCCTTAGTGCTCTCTGAGCTTGGTTAAAAATCTGTAGAGATTCTCCATCATCCAGGTCGTGGTTGTCCCAAAGGAGGCAACTGGACTTTCTTGTTTTTTCTTTTGAAGACATTTCATTTCTCATCCAAGAAGTTTCTTCAGCTCTGCCAGGATAGTGGGGAATGGAAGGATTTATATTCCTTGCAGAGAGCTGGTTATTTGCATCCTTTTAGAGGGTTGTTGAAGCACTTGGAGGTTTATCTGTGTCCTCAGGGTCACCTGAGTAGTGCTCCTGATTCCTTTAGTCTGGAATTTGGGATGAACGCCCTTTGAATGGTATGGGAACAGGAATGGACCTTCAGAGGGAAAATTGCAGACACTGATAATGTTACCTAGTTTGGATAATGAAATGTCTGCAAGAAAACAACCAAGTTCAGAGACCCCTCATTTCAACCGTTAGCTACAAATAGTCTTCTTTATTGTGTTCAGCAAACCAAAATTAATGCAATGTCATTAGGACCAAATATATACTAGAAAAGTATGCAAAAGACTTCAAGTCTGAGCATCATTTTGATAAATTATAAATAGTATGCAGAATCCTGGTACAAGTGAGGTTTAAATTGTCTTTTCCATCTGCAAGATGGATTCATACAGCACACTTGACTGGCTAGGTTTGGCTGGCTTCTTTATTGTTTGTTGAGCCCAGACACTGAGAAACTTAGAAAACAAGAAAATAAGTAGCATTGTGCTTGATTCCACATGCCCTGTGTTTTCTGAATGGCTGCAGACTCAAGGCTTATGTAACATATTCATGCACAAATTAGCCATCCCCATTGTAATCTGGTGCAATTAGTCTTCGATTTATGACACAACTGAGCCCAGAATTTACATCGCTAAGTGAAAAATTTGTGAAGTCAGTTGTGCCCTATTTACCACTTTTCTTGCCCCATTTCTTAAGTGAATCACTGCAGTTGTTAAAGGAGTAACATGGTTGTTAAGTGAATCTGGCTTCCCCATTGACTTTGCTTGTCAGAAAGTCTCAAAAGATGATCACATCACCCCAGGATGCTGCAACCGTCATAAATAAGTACCAGTTGTCAAGCATCTGGTTGTAAATCATGTGATCATGGGGATGCTGCAACAGTCATAAGTGTGAAAAATAGTCATGTCATCTTTTCCAGTGCCGCTGTAACTTTGAACGGTCACTAAATGAACTGTTGTAAACCAAGGACTACCTGTATTTTTTATCAACCCTATCCACTGAGTTTATAGTTCAGTATGTTGTGTGGGACTACAAACCCTGGAGTTAATTGTATCTTAGTGCAAAAGCTGGGAACAAGCACTTTCATATCTTACAATTCAAATTTATAGAATAACAGAGTTGGAAGGGACCTTGGAGGTCTTCTAGTCCAACCCCCTGCTTAGGCAGGAAATCCTACACCGCTTCAGACAAATGGTTATCCAACATCTTCTTAAAAACTTCCAGTATTGGAGCATTTCTGGAGGCAAGCTGTTCCACTGATTAATTGCTCTAACTGTCAGGAAATTTATCCTTAGTTCTAAGTTGTTTCTCTCCTTGGTTAGTTTCCACCCATTGCTTCTTGTCTTGCCCTCAGGTGCTTTGGAGAATAACTTGACTCCTTCTTCTTTGGGGCAGCCCCTGAGATATTGGAAGACTGCTATCCTGTCTCCCCTAGTCCTTCTTTTCATCAGACTAGACATACCCAATTCCTGCAGCTGTTCTTCATATGTTTCAGCCTCCAGTCCCCTAATCATCTTTGTTGCTCTTCTCTGCACTCTTTCTAGAGTCTCAGCATCTTTTTAAAATCGTGGCGACTAAAATTGAATGCAGTATTCCAAGTGTGCCTTTACCAAGACATTATACTGTAAAGTGGATTTAAAAAAACATGTGATCTTGATTCTATCTCTGTTTATGCAGCCTATCTCTGTATATCTCTGTATATTCTCCAGGCTTCTGTTCCAAGAAGTAACTTACCACATTGCATAGATGGAGACAGTCCTGGATAAGAGTTGGAATTCTTTATATATAAACTCCAGAGTATGCCTGTTTTGTAATTGCAATATTATTTAAATTTCTCATTGCTTACACATGGAGTTTTAACAGATGAAGAAACTATGGCTCTGGTTAGAGATTCTTTCATGCCTCTGCCTTGTCTTTTGATGATTTATTAGCCTCTGGCTAAAATAAAATTTAATTCAGAGAGGCCCCAGCTTGGCAGTAACTTCTGTAACAACATTCTATTTGCTTTTTGAATAAAACAATGTTTATTTGAAAGAGAAGCAAACCATCCCAAACTGAGTTCTCTTGTGTCTCTGGAGTTGCAACCCCAGCTTTTAAACACAGCATAACCATGGAGCAGCTTTTGCGGCAGAAAGGGTTAAATGAAATCCAACTCCCCTTTTCCTGTACTGTAAAGAATTAGTAATCAAACAGAAGCTGAAGGCAAGACCGAGTGTCAGAGCCACTGACAGAGCTCCAATCTGAGAGAAGCCGCGGACTTGGTCTTCTCACCTTCCAGAAGTGGCATCAGTGAACACTTTGCCCCTCACTGACAAGCAAATCCAGCATCAGGTAAGGAAGGTGGGTTTTGGATTACAGACTAAATCTTGGTGCCTCTAGCTGTCCACTCCTGGTTTAATCAGTTTGATCAAGTTACAAAAGTTAGACGGGAAAGAGTGTCATGCAAAAGGGAGAACATTTAAGGATAAATAACATGATTTGGCAGGCGAAGAAGAAGGGATGTTTACATGTGAAATTAACTTACAGTCAACTCGTTCAGAGCCCCGTTTCTTCTAACATAGCCCAAAGCTGTGATACGTCAATGGGGAGCAGGTAGCTTGTTTGTGTCGTATGAGGTGTCCTCCTACCAATCTTCAACCGAGAAGCCTGTTTGTACATTCAGTTCATACATTTAGTAGAATTTGCGTGTGCAAGTTAAGATTGAGAACACTTGTTTATAAGTGGGTTGCTTGATTCTCCACCCTCCCTTCCCTTCCTACCGCACACTTGCTTTTCCTCCATTCTGTGTATTTTGGAAAAGGGAAGCCGCCACAGGAATAACCAGATGTTCCCATGAATGCCAGAAGCCAAGCCAACTTAGTTCGCAGCAAGGCAAGCAGCTGTGGGTGACACTAATTGTGGTCGTTGCTATCACCCAATGAAAGAATCATGTTGCTACAGGCTCACGTAGTTGTGGGAACAATTCCACAGATTATCCGGAGTGGAGCAGCGTACGTGTGTGCTTGATCCCGTCAACAGATTTGGAATTTTGTTTTTCTCTTTCTCGTTTCTTTCTTTCTTTGAATGGGAGAAGGAAATTAAAAGTGCCGGCAGGCTTTGCAAGATCAGGATTTGCAGGCATGGGTTCTTTATACAGGTAGTCCTCAACTTACAACAGTTCATTTAGTGATGTTTGAAGTTACAAAGGCACTGAAAAAAGTGACCTGTGACCATTTTTTTTTCCACACTTACAACCATTGTAGCATCCCCATGGTCACATGATCAAAATTCAGATGCTTGGCAACTGGCATGGATTTATGACAGTTGCAGTGTCCCAGGGCCATCTCTGATCTTCTTTTGTGACCTCCTTGATAAACAAACTCAATGGAGAAGCCAGATTCATTTAACATCTGTGTTACTAACTTAACAACTACAGTGGTTCACTTAACAACTGTGGCCAGAAAGGTCGTAAACTAGGCAGAATTCACTTAACAAATGTCCCGCTTAGCAGCAGAACTTTTGGGCTCAATTGTGGACGTAAGTCGAGGACTACTGGTATAGCAAAGCAAGGAAAGAGGTCTATGTTACTTCCTATCTCAAGGATCTGGAGAGGAACTGCTGGTCAGTGGAGAGCAGCCTTGTTTTAACTGGTGTTCTCCAAATCTATTGGACCTTCGCTTTCACAATTTGCATGCTACCAGTCTGTGATAGGAGTTCTAACCTGCCATCTATAAAGAGCGCTAAAAGCTAATTCACTAACTGAGGTAAATGGGATGATAATTTTACCAGGCACAAGCCTGCTTCTAACAGTTCCATGAAATGTCAAGCATTCCAGTTATGTTCATTAAAGTTAGATTATAAAGTTGCCTGTTCTGCCAAAGGCTGCCATGGGTATGATAAGCTAGACCAAACATTGCAAAAGTAATATAAACAGAAATATAGTGAGGAGAAGAAGCTTGATGTTTAAATCTGCAGCAAGTTAATGCAACAATCTTCAGCTTGTGGGTGTCAGAAGTTACAGGAAATCTCTTCCACTCTCCTTAGCAGTGGCAAAGCAGTCGCCTGCAATGGATTGCTCAGAGAAATAAGGGTGCAAGATAACAACAACACTTGTTGGTTCACCTTTCCTTCCTGAACCAAAGATTGTGAGAATAAGGGCACAAGATAACAACAAAACTCATGGGTTTGTTAAGCAGTATGACTTAGCTTGAATGGGTATGTGTTTGTTAAGATAACCCCAATCTCCAAGATGACCAGCACAATTCCTAGAAGTATGTTTTGATGGTGTGAACATTGTCCTTCAAAGCCATATTGATTTGGACCACAAAAAATTCTGGCTGTTTCTAAGTGGGTACTCAAACTTTCCCTATCAGGTCTCCAGGCCAGTTTAGTCCCTGAATTAACCGGAATAGCAGAAGATCAAAGGAGAGTTTGACAGGGTTGTACCATGAAACAGGAGAGAAAGAGAGGTGATTTTCCCCAGGAATTCTATATATCGAATTTTTGAACACTAATGTTTAATAACAGCTCAAAGGTGCAGAAAAGGCATATAAACTGGTTCCCTCTCTCACATCGTACACAATGTCCATGCTCCTAGCATTCTTAAACAGAGATTTAGTTCCACTGGAAAGAGTTGCTAAAGCAGTGTAAAACTAAGCTGCCTGCCAGCTGACTCTGAGAGATGAGAAGAGAAATGGAAAGCACTCTCCTGCATTGTGCAAATCTATAGTTGGGTTGCTTTTAAAAGGGGAACTGTGTTAAATATTGTTTGAAAAGCATTATGTCAAATCCGTATTTCAAAATAGCTGATTTAATTACTGGCACTTCACCATGCATCCCGCTCCCCCTGACACACACCTGTCATTTGAAAATCAAACAAAACCTGGACCAAATTTTGACGGATGGCTAAAAACAATGGACTGGCTATCTGTCAAAATTCCTCTCTGCCCTTATTCCATGTTAAGCACTATCCACCAGTCATTAAATTGTTATAACTATGCCAGCATAGAATTTGATGCCCCCTTAGTAATTCCTGTTCTACCAGGTAGTTAGTTAAGCAGATTTTATATCTATGACAGAATAAAGGAAGCATTTAAGGAAATACATTAAAATGATGGACAGCTAGCACTTAACGATCTACCAAGAAGAGAATTAATTTCTTAGGAAGTTCAGAAGCTCTCTTTGTGTTCGTGCCGACAGTCTCTTCTTGTTATCTGACTCAATGAAATATATTTGGTCATATCAGCAGCATGATCTTCCTGTGCAAAACCTTATCTGCTTTTAAAGACATTTTACCAAACAGGATGCCCCCCTAAGAAATTTTGTCAGACAGTCACTTGATGATTAATAATGAGTTGGGTCACACTGAATTCTAAACCACAAATTGATGTATAGACATCAAATGGCTAGTTTCATACATGCCACATTAAAACCAAATAAATATGAATGTTGTACAATATGTGAATTTTGTTAATATTTTATCTTACATTTGGACTTGGATCTATTGTATCCCCAATTTTATGAAAACATTCATATAAATGGGAATGTAGAACTGGTATCTGATATGATTATCAGTTATAAAAGTGGCTTAATAACACAGAATGATTTTAAGGATCCAATTGGGCCACCTCTTCCATGATGTTTGTATGCTGTTTTGAAAATCATGGTTACTTAGACATTTGCTTGTTTGAATGGGTTAGGGTTAGTGCAATCAATGCCCTGCAACGTGTACAAATATGAAAATGTATACAAACGCACACATTGTGACGGTGATGTCTACATGTGGTAGAAACTACATAGATGGCTTTTCAATTAACTTGATATAAACCAGCTCACCATCCTCTTTGAATGGAGATTTGTATCACTAAAGGCAAGATTTCTTCTGTATACACATAACAGCAAGAAAATAGTGCATTTTTCATGGAAATTATAAAGTTCCTGATTCAACCCCAAGTGACTTACCTGCAGGGTTGGGGCCTGCTGCTTGCCTTCATAAATGAACTAGATGTCTGGCTGAGTTCAAGGCAACTTCCCCTGTTCAGCACAAAATAATGAAATTCAATTATACCTCACATTATAATGTACTGAACAGATATTATAATTAAACTGATTGCAAATCTAGAATTTTTATGAGTGCAGGGATATAGTTTTTTTATTGTGCATAGGTGGCAATGCATTCATACATCAATCCAACTATAGTGAAACACAGTAAATGGAGCAAAGAATAAATATTTTCCTCTGACCCGTTCTTTTAATTCAGATTGGACAAACAAATACCTTGGGGAGAAATTCACACTTATCTCCAGTTCCTTGGGATGTGGTTCTTAATGATGATCCATAAGAACAGTGGTCTATCAATAAGTCATCATTACACAGAAAATGATGCTTGGCCATTTTTAAAAAATCATTTGGTATATTATGATTACACTTAGCATTTTTTTTACAAAAGGCATAAGATAATGACAAAACTTTAATTCACTTATGACGGCAAAGAATTTCATGGTAGCCTGCACTTCTAAAATGTGAACATCTTTTTCACTTAACAAATTAATTCTTTTGGGATGCTTTACCTGCATTTACTGGTTGAATTCACATAGGCAAATCCCAATAGTTAACAGACTCTGGAAATAAACATAGACTGCAATGTGCCATTTCACCATTCAAGACAATCCTATACTTTGAATTTTATGTATACACCCTATACATAAAACTCAATGTAGAAAATTATTTTCTGTACTTAAGTTTCCAAAAACTTCACTGGGGCAGGAGGGAACCACTTCAAAAGATTTATACCCAATTTACACGATAATGTTATCAAAATATAAATCCAATTGTATGTGATAACTGTCATCTGGTTACTAAACACACCCTCTTTTAGTTCAAAAAGTGAACTATATATATATAGTTATATATATATATATATAGTTCACTTTTTGAACTAAAAGATCCATTCACTCATTCATTCATACTTTTACAGCTCAGTCTAGCTGGCCAAGCAGGTTTGCATTCTAGAAGAATTGAGCTAGAATATCCACCATGCATAATACCTCATTCTATGTAATGGCTACCAGCGATTATAGTTCCCATATATTCTTATAACTTTCAGCAAGCTTGGTCAGTCCTACTTTAGGACTTTGCTCATATCTCCTTGTACCTCACCAAAATACTATTGCCTTATTAGTTCACATGCAAACTATCTATTATTCTAAAAGCCATCTTATATGGGGATAAACATATCTAGTATACACATCTAGTTACACAGGTATGCATACATAACATATTCTAATAGCAGATTCTTTTCTATCGGGATTCTGTAATGTTACCAAGTATATTTCTCAAGTATTTACTTGATCAAGCCTATCCTAACATCTCTGGCCTTTGGTGGAATATATCATAGTACTTCATCATTAAATGCCCTCCAGATAAGTTAGATGATAAATTTCATTATTCCCATCTGACAATGGATAATGAGAATAGTATTCCAATGTATCTCTAGGGCATCAGGCTGAGAAAGTTGTATAGCATTTAATTGCTTAATTCTACCTTGTTTGTAATTCCTTATTTAATGAGTTAATTGTAAGGAAAGAGCAATATTTTAGTTTTGAAGGGGAAAAGAAACTTGTGAATAAATACAATAATGACTCTAAAAGTCAGAAGTGGAATTATGCCATGCTATATTATAGAATCAGGATTCTTGAGAGACAGAGAAACTTCAGAAAACCAGACAATAAGACAGACCACAAATACTGCAAAACTAATACTGTGCCATGCCAGCGCACATGTTTTTATATAAAAATGTAAAGTTTTTATTTAACTTTATAAACAACACCATCGTAATACATGCTTGGCAATGCTATGCAGGATCATTATTCCTCCCATTCAAATTTGAGTTATCCTGCATGGAAAAATGTTGCCATACCACTGATTGTTTATTTCTGCATGTCTTCTTTAAATAGTTTAATCCTGTTTTGAATGTTTTATGATGATTCTTCATAGAACAAATAGGCTTTATTTCTTATAGCAAAGTTAGATTTTGTCAGTCAGTCAACCCGTCTCTCACATAGTTCTGTGTTTGCTCTAGATTCCAGAGCCAAAAAATAAGTAAATGCAGACTCCCCAGATTGTATGCATTAGCATCTAAGGAACAATGTCCAAACTTGCAGGTTTCTTTGGGCTTCTCCAATGAAATGATTAAATTTTAAATGTGTATGAATTGTTAAATAAAGATCAATTTTCAGATTAGACCTGAGTTTCTCAACCTTGCCTATTTTAAGATTAATGAACTTCAGCTCTCAGAATTCCCCAGCCAGCATCTTGGCTAGGGAATTCTGGGTGTTAAATTCCAGATGGATTACCAATATATCTCATGGGATTAGACAGAAACTATGATATTCTTTTATCTTGATTTATTTTTCATAAATTATATTATACTGATGAAAGTTATTAGTTATTGAATGATGATTCTATTTTAATATTGAATTAAGGTTTAAAATTTATATAGGAGATACTAATTTGTAGGACTGAACCAATCTTAATTCTCTTTAGGTTAGGATTATCATTTCCTTCGTGAAGACAGAACTGAGATATCTTGCTAAGCCTTTCTTTGTTCTAAAGTTTGATATTTCAAAATGGTTGAACATGTGCTATATTCTTCTTTGGGGTAGATTTTACATTAGTTCCTCGTGTTGATCCAGATGTTAAAGGATAAAGTTTAGAAAGGAGGTGGAATTAATTACTATTGACTAGGGGAAAACTCCATGTGAAGAAATGAAAAGAAATGAATATTTCCTGAGAATCTTTCAAACTAAAAATTTGACAGAAAATAGAGAAGGTTTAAAACATTTTTAAACATATGAAAATAAATGTCAACAAAATATTTCTGCATTAATTCAGACATAAAGTATCATGTGCAGATTATAAAATTCTATGCAAGTTGTGATCTAGTGCGCACCATCAGTACCCAAGTAGAAATTAGAATATTTTCCCCTATTCAGCATAAATCCTCCCCAGATGCAAGCAATGGCTTAATACCAAATAACCAGAGACATATCGCAACAGCTGTACAATCCAGACTTGGAGAGAAACTGGCACTATCCCAAAGACAGATTTTGGACTAGAGAACCCTAGTTTACAGTTCCTTCCCCCTTCAGTTTACTATCTGGCTTAATAATTGTTCATATACATCCCTTTCCATTACAGTATAACTAATTATTTTAGCCAACCACTGAAACTGGTCTCTTGCTAATTTTCAATCACTTGAGATTTTCAAATATCAGCCAAAAATAAACTATACATTTTAACATTCACTATATAGTGATAATTTTATTGAACTACACCCTACCCCCCCAAATGTGATAGTACTTGAATACTGCAAATTCCTGATTGTTATCTTTAGCCGCAAGACTATTGCAACCAAGCTTTATTGGTTTGAAAATGCTTTTTATGTTACATCCCAAATAAATATCAATGGTTCTGAAGATAAATATCAATGGGTTCTGGGATTGTCCAGATGACACAATATCCCATACCAAAACCTTTCTGATTTCAATACAAAGCTCATTCCATGTTATTCTAGAGATAGTTCAGATCTTATAGATCAGGGATGTCAAACTCACATCGTCATGAAGTCATCACATGCTGTATTGGGACTTCCCCCCTTTGCTAAACTGGGCAGGGGTAGGGCCAGCATGTGACGCATCCAACCTGCGGGCCATGAGTTTGACACCCCTGTTATAGATTAAGGATGTATAGATAAGGACTGCTGGGCAGGGAAATAACATTTTGGGTCTTTTATCCCACTCCTCACTAGGGGCTTCAGATAAGAGAGAGAGCACACATATTTTCCTTTTCCTTTCCCCAACACAAGGAGAGAAACCAAAAAGAAGCAGGATTTCTGTCAGAACTTCCTTAATAATCTTTATTTGTCCTTTCGGAATGTAAGCAACTGTCTTAAGATACTTTTAATGGGCTTGGATCTATTCATACAAATATCCTCTACTAAATATGGACATTGATGAATGAATTAGAAAATTCCTTTCAGGGTTACTTCAACATTTCTCCTACAAGGAAAAGCATGTGTAGATTCTAGAACCAATCAACACCACTCATTTTTACCCAATGGTCAAATACAAAGAATTGCCAGCCAATCATAAATAGAATAGAATAGAATAGAATAACAGAGTTGGAAGGGACCTTGTAGGTCTTCTTGTCCAACCTTCTGCTTAGGCAGGAAACCCTGTACCATTTCAGACAAATGGCTGCCCAATCTCTTCTTTAAAACTTCCAGTATTGGAGCATTCGCAATTTCTGGAGGCAAGTTGTTCCACTGCTTAATTGTTCTGTCAAGAAATTTCTCCTTAATTCTAAGTTGCTTCTCTCCTTGATTAGTTTCCAGCCATTGCTTCTTGTCCTGACCTCAGGTGCTTTGGAGAATGGCTTGACTCTGTTTTCTTTGTGGCAGCCCCTGAGATATCGGAACACTGCTATCATGTTGCCCCTAGTCCTCCTTTTCATGAAAAGTCCTTCTTTTCATTTTCATTGTTTGGCTGCCAGCTACTTATTAGCAGTGAGGAGTAGCCCTTAATAGGTCTAAGTCTACATGGAGGGAAATAAGCAGTGGGGTGCCATAAGGTTCTGCTTTGGACCAGTACTCAACATCTTCATTAATGACTTAGATGGGGGAATAGAAGGGGAACTTACCCAATTTGCAGATGTTACTAAGCTGGCAAGAATAGCTAACACCCAAGAAGACAGTCTCAACAACCAGATGGATCTTGACAGACTAGAACACTGGGCCATATCTAATAAAATGAAATTCAATGTAGAGAAAATTAAAGTCCTACACTTAGGCAAGAAAAACCAAAAGTGCACATATAGACTCGTTGAAACCAGGCTCATTAGCAGTAACTGTGAGAGGGATCTTGGAGTCTTAGTGGACAACCAGCTAAATATGAGCCACCAGTGTGCAGCAGCAGCCAAAAAAGCTAATGCAATCCTAAATTGTATTTACAGAGGGATACAATCAAGATCAAGAGAAGTACTAATTCCACTCTATAAAGCCTTAGTAAGACCACACCTAGAGTACTGCATCCAGTTTTGTTCACCACATTATAAAAAAGATATTGAGACTCTAGAAAAAGTACAGAGAAGAGCAACCAGGATGATTAGGGGACTGGAGGCTAAAACATACAACGTTGCAGGAACTGGGCTTGGTTAGTAAAGAGAAGGACCAGGGGAGACATGATAGCAGTTTTCCAATATTTGAGGGGCTGCCACAGAGAGGGAGGAGTCAAGCTATTTTCTAAAGTGCCTGTGGGCCAGACAAGGAATAATGGATGGAAACTGAACAAGGAGAGATTTAACCTGGAAATAAGGAGAAACTTTCTGACAGTGAGAACAATCAACCAATGGAACAGCTTGCCCTCAGAAGTTGTGGGAACGCCATCACTTGAGACTTTCAAGAAGAAATTGGACTGCCATTTGTCAGAAATGGTGTAGGGTCTCCCGCTTGGGTGGGGGGTTGGACTAGATGACCTACAAGGTCCCTTCCAACTCTGATTATCTGTTTGATCTGTTTGAACAGCACTCTCTTACTTCTATCAATTAGGTATTACAGATAAAGTGCCCAGGGCCCATGAAAATGTTTGTTTGTTTATATGCTGCCCATCTCACTGTCCAAAGTGACTTTTTAAATTTTTCTTTTAATTAGAAGAAATAAAAATGAAGTAAAAGTTATTTATTTTTTTAATGTTTATTTATTTTCACTCCTTTTAATAAAAAAAAACACATGAAAAATGCACAAAATTTGAACATCCAGCCAATAATCTGTAACCCAGAGGCATAAGGCGGCTACTGAAATTTAGTTTACTTTTTTTTTTTTAAAGAAAATTTTATTAATTTTCTACAAACAAGACAAACAAAACATTAAAACATTCAACTCTCATATATACATCCAGTGTGTCAGTTGGTTCATCATTTTTGTGCATTCATTCTGTAGTCCCAGTTACAATTATGTTACATAACAACTCATATTATCAATCCAAACTTATATATCCTATAATCACTAAAAAAAAATAAAAAAAAATTTTGACTATACTTTTAATCATTCATGCTTCATGAGCTAACAATACTTTAAGCAGATTATTCAACAAATCATATAAACATACCAAATCAATCCTAAAAAAACCCTTTATAAATATAATATCAAGTAACAAAATAATAGCAAAATAGCAAGATAAAGATATTTCTTACTATCTAAAATATTCTATTATTGTATTTTATCATCTAGCCATTTATAAAAAAGATCCCAAATTTCATAAAATTGTTTATCCTCTTGCTCTCTAATTTCAAATGTCAATCTGCTCATCTCAGCACATTCCAATATTTTCTTAATAATTTCTTCCTGTAATGGTATTTTCTCATTCTTCCAATTTTTAGCAAATACAATCCTGGCCGCTGTTACTACATTTACAATCAGGTATTTCAAATCTTTACTATATATATCAGGTAAAATTCCCAATAAGAAGATCTCTGGTTTCAAGTCTATATGTTTCTTTGTCATTTTTTCCAGCCACATGCGAATTATAGTCCAATATTTTCTAGCATCCTCACAAGTCCACCACATATGGTAATACGAGCCGGGTATCTGATGACATTTCCAGCATTTTTCAGATTTGTTCTTAAACATTCTTGCTATTCTTGTCGGAGGAAAGTGCCACCTGTAAAACATCTTATACAAGTTTTCTTTATATGCTGTTGACATTGTCATTTTATAATTTTGAGACCACAATTTCTGCCATTTCTCTAAATCAATCCCATATCCAAAATTCTTCCCCCAAACAATCATAGTTTCTTTGACTTGTTCTTCCTCTAATTTCATTCCCAGAAAATAACCATATAATTTTTTAATCACCTTCTCATCAGTACCCATCAAGATCTTATCTAAATCAGTCTGCTTATCATAAAATCCCTCCGTTTTGGAATCTTCATCATACCTTGAATGTATTTGTGCATATGAAAACCAATTCATCCTTATACCTTGTTCCTCTAAGTTTTGGATCGATTTAAGTTCACCCTTTTCATCCAAAAGTTCCCCATATCTAACTGTTTGTTCCTTCTTGTAGATTATAGGATAGGAAAATGCTTCAATGGTCGATAACCAAACTGGAATTTTCAAATAACATTGTCTTTTTATCTTCTCCCAATTTAACCACAAAGACTCCCGTACATAATGTCTTCTAAAATAACCCTGTTTTTTAGTTCCCTTATACCATAAAAAAGCATGCCAGCCCAACAGCAAGTCATGCCCTTCTAATGTCAACAACCTATGTTTCCTTAATGTTATCCATTCTTTGACCCACATCAAACTTGCAGCTTGATAATACAATTCCCAATTAGGCAGGCCAAAACCTCCTCTAATTTATAGCATCTTGCAAAAGCTTTAGCTTTATTCTCGCTTTTTTCCCTTGCCATATAAACTTCAACAAAATTTTATTTAAATCTTCAAAATAGTCTTTTCCAAGCCTAATTGGTATTGTTTGAAACAAAAATAAAATTCTAGGTAAAATAACTTTAAAAGATATTTGGAGAGAAAGAAATGTTAAAGCTAAACAATATACTTTTTATTCAAATAGACATCTATCATGGTCCAGATTAGATATGATTTGGATCTCAACAGAATTAATATCCAATATTCAAGAAACAAATATTGAAACAAGTACTTGGGCAGATCATAGCCCAATGACAATTAAATGGAAGGGACAAAAAAAAAGATCGAGATGGACATTAAATAATACTATTTTAAAGGAGAAAGATTTTATACAATGGATGGAGAAGGAATTGGCTTTTTTCTTCAGAGAAAATAAAAAAGAAGATACTTCAACGCAGAATGTGTGGGATACAATGAAGGCATACGCTAGAGGTTTGATAATAGATTATACAAGAAAAAAGAATATTAGGAAAAGGCAAACTTCTAAGGCCTTGGAAGATGAGTATAAAATTCTTGAAAAAGAATTACAGAAAATGCCACAGAAAAAGGATATTAAATTGAAGCTGGATGTAATTAAACATAAAATGGAATTAATAGAGAAAGAAGAACTGGCACAGAAAATCAGAAACTCTAAACAGAATTATTTTGAACATGCAAATAAACCAGGTAGATGGCTAGCATTATAAATTGAGAAAAGAGAAGGAATCAAGAAAAATATTGAAGTTAATAGATGAACAAGGCCAAGTTTGTTATGGGAATAAGGAGAAAAAAGAAATTATTCGAGATTTTTATGGGCAACTATATAAACAAGAGAATATTGATGAGGAAAAAGTCAAACAGTATTTACAGGAAGCTAATTTACTGAAGATACCTAAAGAGACTGAAGAAATGCTAGAAAGCAATATAACAATGATGGAACTAAATGAAGCATTTAAGAGACAAAATAATGGGAAAGCACCGGGTCCAGATGGGCTTCCAGCAGAATTCTATAAAATATTTCAAGAATCTTTGAGCACCTCATTGTTAGAAGTTATGAATGAAGTTATGTTAAAAAAGATGATACCTAAAACATGGTCAGAGGCTTATATTACACTTATACCGAAGGAAGAGTCTGACCCACTGCAAATTAAGAATTATAGACCTATTTCTTTATTGAATGCAGACTATAAAATCTTTGCTTCAATCTTAGCAGAAAGACTTAAAAAATATTTAAATAATTTTATTCACCCAGATCAAAATGGATTTCTGCCAAAGAGACAAATTAGAGACAATATGAGAGTAATCTTGGACACTTTGGAATACTATGAGGCTCATCCTGAAAAGCAAATGGCTTTGATATTCCTAGATGCTCAAAAAGCATTTGACAACGTGAACTGGAGATTTATGTTATTATTATTGGAGCAGATGGGTTTTGCTAAAAAATTTATTCAAGCAACAGAAGCCATATAATAAACAGACAGCAAGGGTAATGATGGAGGGGGAACTTACAGATTTTATTAATATAAGGAAAGGCACAAGACAAGGATGCCCCCTATCTCCTTTGCTATTTGTGTTGACCTTGGAAGTGTTGAATAGAAATATTAGGGATGATAAAAGCATAAAAGGAATGAAAATTAAGAAGGAAGAATTTAAGCTACAAGCTTTTGCTGATGATTTAGCTTTTATTTTGGAAGACCCGCTAGAAACAGCTCCAAAGTTATTGGAAAGGATAGAGACATATGGAGAGGTGGCTGGTTTGAAAATAAATAAAGATAAAACAAAGATTTTGACAAAGAATATGCTATTGAAACAGAGAGAAGAACTGGCAGATCTTTTGAAAATTCAAGTTACAAATAAGGTTAAGTATCTGGGGATATATTTGACAACAAGATGTAGCACATTAAAGAAGAATAATTATATTAAACTTAAACAACAGATAACTACAGATTTGAAGAAGTGGGAAAACTTGCAATTGTCATTAATAGGGAGAATTTCAACAATTAAGATGAATATTTTACCTTGAAATTTAGTTTACTTTGATGATGATGATTGTATGGTTTACTATTTCCTATCCCTGTAAAATTCAAAGAAAATATTGAAAATTATATGAGGTATACTTTTTAATATACTATTCTTTTTATAGAGGGAGGGGCCCTATGAAAGCAAAATTAGCTATGGCCCGCAAAAGTGACTCTGATCCTACCCTCCCCAGATCTGTACCAGGAATATTTAACTACCTTTGAAGAAATAAAAGCAAAATAAGTAAGCTGGTACTGTTTCCTGTGGTTGCACCTGTCCCATGTGAAGATGGCTACACCTGGCTCTTTTGCCCAATAAAACCAAGGTACTTCTAAGGCAGGGAAACCAGGGCTGGAAAGCTTGTTTCCTGGAACTCCCTTAATGAAAGCACATGTTCTCCATTTAGTGCAGCAAATGGAAACTAATTAATTGAAAGCTGTCCCCTGACTGACAGAAACATGGAAATCAGATCTGGATTACTCAGTGAAAATTTTCTTGCTTCCCAGCCTGTGGCATTGATACTTGACAACTCTTTCAAAGGAACAGAAGATAGTTATTCTAGATCCAACAATGGTGGAAGCAGCAGGGAACAATGCAAAATAAATGTAACAAAAAATCCTCTCCTGAAGGGCTGTATATACATTATATGTAGAAGGAAATGACAGTGTCATGCCCTTGTTGGAGTCTGATTCTGAGGGGGAGACTGAGCAGCTGACAGGGAGTGGGAGTGTGGCTCCGGTGGCTGTGGAAGACACATGGGAAGGGCACAGTCCGGCCGGGCATTCAGGGGAAGACCCAGGGCCACCCCCTCTTCATTCTAGGGCACACAGGGAGGAACAGAGAAGGGAGCAACATGTCTTACAGGAAAGGAAAAGGCCCTGATCCCTTTCATTAGTGGCAGCTGGGAGAACAGGATATAAGTGGGACGTTTGCACACGGCTCCTTGCTGGAAGCAAAGCTTGCTTTATCTTGGTTGAGACTTATCTGCGTTTTGGTGTCCTCCTAACTGTGGGTGCTGCATTATCCTTTGAAAGTCTGCAATTTATCATCCTGGCCTGCGGTAGTAATTACTTCAGTGTGGTTTGTGTTGGTTTTTTATTTCTAATTATCTTTACTTTGGGTTCAGACTGCATTTCTGCCCTTTATAGACTGTTTTCTGAAGAGTTTGTTATCCAGCCAAAGATAATTGGAGATTGGGGCCAAATTGAAAGCATTAAAGGGAATTTATTCTACTTTGGTGACTTTGTTATTTTTGTGTCATACTCTGGGGTCATCACAGACAGAGTCCGTTTCAATGCTTGTGATTTTTAGCATCTTGCAGTGTCATCTAGCTTTTGTTGTGGCAATATATAGTTTGTCTTCATTGACATACAGTGCAATCACTACACTGTACAAGTAGTCTTTGATTGACACTGGCCAGTTAACCACCATGTGAAGTTTTGCTGGAGTTACAATTTATGACCCACCCTCAATGTTACAACTGCTGCACCATGCAGTCATGTGGTCTCATTTCCAGTGCTTGGCCAACTGGCTTGCATTTGTGACTGGTTTCAGCATTCCATGGCCATACGATCATTTCATTTTCTAGCAAAAAGCCTCCATTGGATAAGCTGGATTCAAATTTATGATCATGTGATTTGCTTAACATTTAAGTATTTTGCTTAATAATTATGGTGATTCAGTTAATGATTGTCATAAAAGGGTCATAAAATTGAATTGGACACACGGTGAATTACAATGATTTATAACCAATATTCTGAGCTCAATTGTGGTTGTAAGTCAAGAATTACCTGTCGTGTGAAAAGAACAGTTTTCAAATGAAAAATTACTTTGGACAGAAAGAGTGATCAGGATTGAAGGAGGGATTAAAAGAGTGTTTAACTTCAAACTAGCAGCCATTTTTCTAGTCCAATTCACTTTTGAAAAGAGATATTGTAATTTATATTGCCAGAATTTATTGTAGTTCATCAGTTCATTCTGTGATTTATACTGCACTGACTGTGGTTCCTGATATTTATGTTTTGCATGGAGCTCAATAGTGATTCACAGTCAAGTAATGAGCTCCTGGAAAATTATAACCTCTATGACATTTATAAAACTATTCATTTCTATTTTACTCTTTTATCCCTTTTATGATCTTTGTCTTTCTTCATATATATACATATATACATACATATATACATACATACATACATATATATATGTATGGCATTCAGCTTTGTCCGGGTATTTTCCCACGTCATTGTAGTTGTTCTTTTAAAGTTGTAGCAACGTTTCAGCAGAATCTCATGTGCCATCATTAGGCTTCTGTATAGTGTTCATCTATACACACTATACACTATACACACTATACAGAAGTCTGATGATGGCGGATGGGATTCTGCCGAAACGTTGCTATAACTTTAAAAGCACCACTACTATGACGTGGGAAAATACCTGAACAAAGCTGAATGCCATACATATATGTATATATATGTATGTGTATATATATATATATATATATATATATATATATATATATATATGTATGTATGTATATATACACATATATATGTATTCTGTTTAAAATATATATATAATTTAGATTGTTTGTAAATAATCCTTGCTACTGTTGTTGAATTCAGAAACAGCATTTGTTAGAGGGTGTGTTTTTGAACATAAGCAGAGTGTCAGAGAATACTGGATAACTTACAGAATGTCCCATTACATGGAAAATGCATTCACAGCTACTATTTATAATATGACATTATTATGAATAATGAATTACTTATAATATGAAATTATTAGAATACAGAGTATTGACTTAGTCCAAGTACCAATAAATGTTAGCAGACATTCTCTCTGAGGAAAAGATAGACCTAGTAATACACGAAGATTTTTATTACTAAAAATGATCATTATTGAAAAATCACTCTGAAGTACATTTTGAAGAGGGGAAAGCAGATAACAGAGAGAAATAGAGAAACAGAAACAGAAACAGAGAAAGAAGCAAACTGATCTATGACGGAGATCAATCAAGTCACGACAGAGACATGGGAGAGGGAAACTCCCTTTGTTTTTTAAATACAGTTTCTCATTTTGAGATTGATTGTTTTCTTCTTATCATTTGCAGGACATAATGATATTCTTAATCCTACTGCTTACACTGACAGTGATGTCTCCATCGACATTGGCAGTAAGTATAGGTCTGACTTTCAGAACTAGAATCAAATAAAGGAGTAAAAATATAGGCCAGATGTTTGCAAAGGATGTGGAATACTAAAATAAAGCTACATATTGTAGTTTTAGATCAAGGGTCTTCAAACTTGGCAAGTTTAATGTCAGAGTCCTGGAATACATTTAAGACTTGTGGACTTTAACTCCCGGAATTCCTGAGCTAACATGACTGGAAGAAGAATTCTGGGAATTGAAGTCCACAAGTCTTAAACTTGCCAAGTTTGAAGACCCTTGCTTTATGGTATTTATCCCCATTCTCCAGCCTGAAACTTCCTTCCCCGCACACAAGTATTATGTTGTGGAAAGAGTTAATTCTTAAAAGTAAAAGAACAGTCCTGCTAGGCCATACCAAGATCTATTTAGGGGACATCTTGTTTCCCATTCTGGCCAAAAATATATATACCTTTGGAAAGGATGCAAGGAAGAGATGAGTTTTCATATTCAGATGTGTGCTGCTTCTTGTCTTAATAGGCAATATGGGAAAACTTGGCCTCTAAACCAAGTTCATAGAGCAGAGGTCTCCAAACTTGGCAACTTTAAGACTTGTGGACTTCAACTCCCAGAATTCTCCAGACAGCTATGTTGGCTGGAGAATTCTGGAAGCTGAAGTCCACAAATCTTAAAGTTGCCAAGTTTGGGGACCCCTGCTAAAGTCTGCCAGTTAATGTAGCCTCTCAATTATTGCTTTTATAAACTACGATCCACTGTAAATTTGTATGAATATTCAATGATGTTGGTTGGTGGCTACATTATGGAACTGAAGGAAGAGAAATATAGAAATATGCAGAACATTCTTCCAATGACACATGCCCTGAAATGAATTTGCTACAGTATTTGCCTATGTGCCTTGAGCAGATGTATTCACAGTGGCACTTTCATTTCCAAGTTAGGAGCAGGCTGACTTGAAAATTATAAAGCATGTAATTGTAATGTAATATAAGAAATAAAAATGGGTGTGCCTTATACACCAGCATGTTTAGACACATGTTCATTAAAATATACATTTACTTGATGTTTGTATCTACCATCCTTCAACAGTATGTGGAGGTCTCCCCATTCTGTTTCCAGGCTACTTTCTAAATCAGCAAATGATAGATTGTGTTAGTTTTGGCAGTGGCATGATTTCTTTGCATACGTTTTGTAATTATAAGCAAGAAGTAGTTGGTGTTATAATGTACATATATATTTACAAAGTACAGTTGTTTATCCTTTTTCAGGAAGCAGTAGTCATGAACTTGCTAAGTTTTACCTGTCAATTTAAAATTTCCATTTTAAAACAGGGATAGAATCAAGATCACATGAAGTGTTAATACCACTTTATAATGCCTTGGTAAGGCCACACTTGGAATACTGCATTCAGTTTTGATCACCACAATGTAAAAAAGATGTTGAGTCTAGAAAGAGTGCAGAGAAGAGCAACAAAGATGATTAGGGGACTGGAGGCTAAAACATATAAAGAACAGCTGCTGGAACTGGGTATGTCTAGTTTAATGAAAAGAAGGACTAGAGGAGACATGATAGCAGTGTTCCAATATCACAGGGGCTGCCAAACTGTTCTCCAAAGCACCTGAGCGCAGGACAAGAAACAATAGGTGGAAACCAATCAAGGAGAGAAGCAACTTAGAACTAAGGAGAAATTTCCTGACAGTTAGAGCAATTAATCAGTGGAACTACTTGCCTCCAGAGGTTGTGAATGCTCCAACACTGGAAGTTTTTAAGAAGAGTTTGGATAACCATTTGTCTGAAGTGGTGTAGGGTTTCCTGTCTAAGCAGGGGATTGGACTAGAAGACCTCCAAGGTCCCTTCCAAACTGTTATTCTATTCTATTTAAATTCTGAAGTACTTAGCTTGTGTCCTGTGGGACCGATTATCAAATACAGATCCTTTCCAGCAAGGTGCCTTCTATATGAGTTTAATCCCTGTCCATTCCAAAGTTATTTGATGTTATAGTTCAACACTTCTAGAGATGTCAAGTTGGGGAAGATGCTTGTGACCAATCCTTGGACTGTACATGCTCTTTTTAAAACATGGGTGGCAAAAGAGTGGCAGTACAGGCAGGAAAGGACCATAGCTAGTAGCACCCAGAAGTACCTTATGGTTTAAATAGCAACATTAAAAAGTGTGTCCATGCCAATCACTTCTTGGCAGGAGCAGTAGAAACCCCATAATACTTATAGGTGACAGAAGCAATAATGCACACCTGGCTGCATTTTCTCAGTTGAAACTAATCTTCCATAAAGCACAGGACTAGTGCTCTCTGAAATGAATATTAGTCCTGTTGTTAAGATATGGATATACTGTTCTTTTAAAGGAATGCTAAATCCGAGCTTAAAAGACAAGTCTTGTGCTCTTTTCAAAAGAACGCAGTAGATGGTTTTGTGGGAAGAAAAATCAGGTCCAAGCTGGGAATAAAATGGAGGCTGCTTAAGAAAGAAGGTTTATTGATGAGCAATCCAATAACAGCATGCATTTCTGGGACAGCTGACAAAATGGAGTTGGGATAGAGATATACATTTGGGGGGGAGGGGTTGTTTTTGAGATGGCTCAGGAAGTTGTGCAATGTAGTGAGCTTTGTGTCTTTTACTGTTCTAATGCTGGTGGTAAATGCTATGATAATTTCCTAAAGGCCTTGGGGGAATATAAATTCTTAATCCCACCAACTTGGAAGGAGCTGGATGGAGGCCCTTTTTCCTTGTGTGTCCAATCACACTTGGCCAATAAAGAATTCTGTTCTATTCTATTTATGAATGATCTGGCCTGGATTTCTTAATAGGCACAACATATCCATCTCTAAAGACTTGAGGTTTCTGCTTGAAGTTATAGGGCTGTTTTTTGCTTTGTTAAGATTTTTCTCCATTTTTCCTTTGGGAAAATATAATATTTACCTCTTTTAATATTACCCAAAATATTTCATTCTCGAGGGGGGGAAGGGGCTTCCCACAGTTACATCATGTAAAACCTGACAAGAACTTTGGACAGATTCCTTTATGGAAGTTAGTTATCTGGTTTCTCATGGAAAATCTAGCCATTCATCCATTTAAGGAATATCAATTTCATATTTGTACCAAATTCCTGAGGTATATGGATTCTGAGAGCTATAACTCAGTTAGCAATATGTAATATAGATAAAATGAGGTTTCTTCACATATGGATAGATGAGACTCATTAAATCTCATCTTTTGGGGAAAAGTAAATGTACAATACTCAACATGAGTATTATTCCCAGTTTAATTTGAATATTATTCCCATGAATAATATGAATTCCTCTCAGAATATAAATTAATAAATTATTTGTTTAGAATTTGTTTTATGAGGTTCTTCAATTCCAAGAATATATTTACAGAAAATGCAGTTGCTAGTTAATGGGGGAGGATTCGGTTTTCTGAATATCAATTGTGAGAGGGCAGGCTGCCTGCAAAATGGTCAGCACCTGGGCTGCTGATGCCCTGCTGGTGTCCTGTCCCTTTAAGAACTCCCCTAGTTAGCCCAGCAGCTGTAAAAGCTGAGCAGACTGGCAGCTGGTTGGTAGCTTTGTTGGAGTGAGAGAGAAGGTAGCTTGTGTTTTTTGGGGGAAACGAAACTGATTGGAAGCAGCCCATGGCAAATAAAAGAGTTACTCTTTTCCAGAAGTAGGACTCACAAAGAGAAGTAGTGGAGGAACAGGAGCAGAGGTGGTATTCAGCAGGTTCTGACCAATTCTGGAGAATTGCAAAAATTTTGAGTTCGGAGAACCAGCAAACACCACTGCTGACTGGAGATTTTACAGTATCCTTCCCCTGCCACGCCCACCAAGCCATGCCCACAGAACCAGTGGTAAAAAAAAAATTGAACCCCACCATTGAACAGGAGTTGTAGCAGAATTGGAAAGAGTGATATAGTAAACAGGGTGTACTAGCCTTTGAATCCTTGTGGATATTGCCTAGACTCTAGAGCAGTGATGGCTAACCTTTTCAGCTTGGTGTGTCGAAAATCGGGGAAAAGTGTAGCCTTCCTCGGGTCATGTGTCACTTCAAGAAATATCAATAATTTGGTTTATGACGGACTGGGCTGGGGTGATCACACAGGGCTGTGAAACTCGTCTCCCTGGCCTCAGGGCTGCAGGTGCAGGATGTGGGGATCGGAAGGCCACCTTACAGGGCTGTGAACCTCATGGATCTCCTTTCCTCCTGTAGCGTTCCTGAGGTAATGAAACTGACAAACCTCAGTTTATGGTGGTAAAAACTGGTTCTTTGCTGCAAAGATCTTGTGGCAGTGGTGACACCACACCTCCACGCAACAAGCAGGGAGCAGGGATTGGAGCAGAGCACAGGCAGCCTCTAAATGTGTAGGTTTTCCCCACACCAACAGGCGTGTCAGTCAAAGTGCCTCAGCGTGTCACAAGTGACACACGTGTCATAGGTTAGCCATCACTTCTCTAGAGGCCAGGAGGGGTTGTTTTGGTTTTCTGGGGTTTTGGAGCCCACTGACCTGGTTACATAGAAAAGAACCTGTGACATGGAGCTATATTATCAAACATATATTGCCAACTATTGAATATGGAAAGCCAACAAATGGTATTAATTTTCTGCTTTGTGACTTTGTAATATATATATATTGGTTAGATGGACTAATGGAACTATAGTATGTCTGAAAATAATTGTATTGGTTAGAAAGCTATGGAATATAATGTCTAATAAATACCAATTTGATCTGCATTCCCACGCTAAACTGACTTGATGGGAAAATCCAACATTTTTTAAAAATGGAAAAATAATATGGATAAATTGAATGAAAGCTGGGACATTGATTTTGGACCAATTGATAGATGATGAATATGAGTTTTTAACATATGCTGTGCTAAGAGACAAATATCTATCAAGTGTAACTCAGTGGCAATGTTTACAGCTACAACACTTGTAAATATTGTCAGCATTTTCAGCAGACATATTAGAACAACTGATTAAATCTTTCAAAATTAAAAAAACCATTTCTTTTTATAGAAATTTATTAATAAATCATTTAATATGCAAAACTGGAGAAAGGAGTAGAATAAAGAATGAGATACTCCTATTTTATCTAGACAATGGGAAAGTATTCTTCTATAAGCAAGAGTGTCAATTGATCTTAATTTACATGTTATACAAGAAAAAATAATCATATATAGAGTTCAGGAAGTTTTCCTGTATAGGAAAGGAAAGGCCTCAGTACTCACTCATCAATAATTGGTTCTAGGAGGTGTGATGGGTACCAAAACTGATGAGTACCAAATAATTTTTTCCTGTAAGAAATAATATACAAGGCACCAGACACTGACAGGTTCTAGGGTAGGCATTGAGTATCAAACAAATGAGTCCAGGGACAAAATTTTCATGACAGGATGTGTTGAGAACCAAATTCAATGAGTTTCAAAGCAGTTGAGTACCAAGGTACCACTGTGTCTGGTTTCTCCTGCAGCCACATCAAAATGACCATGGGAGACAGTAACCAAGTAGGGGGCACATGTCTGATGTAGTTGATATGACCTGGGCCAACCCAACCCCTGAGTATTTCATCAAGCGCATCATCAATGAAGCTTCTTAAATCAAACCTGTGGCAAAATCTGTGTTGAGAGAACAGAGAAGGCTGTATTTTAAATCTCAAATAGTTGAGGCTGACTTTAAGTTACATCCCTTGTGGACTTTGAAGGCAAACTCATGAGGATATCGCATAACAGTTTGTGGGGCATGTTTGTATTGTCATAGTTGGAAAGGCATAAGGATAAGGCCTTAAGCTTGTCCTATCAATGAGCTATGAAGTAGATGGAGACAAAGTTGTGTAAAGAAGAGGAGAAATTGTTGTTTTCAAGAAAGTGATGGAACAGCTAAGTGCAAATGGGAATGCACTCTCAGTGAAAGTGACATAGTTAGCAGACACTTTTTTGTGGTGAAACTACAGGTAAATTAAGAAGGCTAGGATGAGATGACTCATTCTTATGTTTTCCTCCAGACAGAAGGAGAAGAAATCAATCCCCCAGACAGGAGTAGATATCAGTGAAAAACAACAAAAGTGCTTCTCTAAGAAGAAGACAGAGACATTTGCTTTCTATTAACATAAAGCTGGGATCACTCGCCCTGTTATGTCATAGTCCTTTGTTTGGTTTAAGCACAGTGTATGAATTCAACAACTGTGAGTTACAAACTATTGTCTATGCCTCAGTATTTTGTCTGAACCAGCTCATTGTTCCATTCTTTATGGATTAAATAAGCAATGATTTAACATAGTATTGAATCAGTCTGGCTCACTCTTCTTAAGACTTCATTTGAGACTATATGTTTGGAATGGTTAGGAATTGTATATGCCTTCAGATGTGCTTAACTGTCTTTAAAAACAAAGAGCAGGCATTACAAAATGGTATAACACCACTTTCTGACTTAAAACATGCTTTACTGCAGGGGTGTCCAACCTTGGCAACTTTAAGCCTGGAGGACTTCAACTCCCAGAATTCCCCAGCCAGCTGGGGAATTCTGGGAGTTGAAGTCCTCCAGGCTTAAAGTTGCCAAGGTTGGACACCCCTGCTTTACTGCATCCTTGAAAGAACCAAGCCAAATATTGAATACCCAAGCAATTGATCCAATTGATATGTGTTTACCATATTAATCTTAAATAAGGGATACTTCTACGTGGAACTGAAATGGAAAATCTCACATTTAGAATGAACAGTTTCAAAGCACTTCCACACAAGGGCTTTGTACTGGTCCAAAACCACTCTGGATCATTCACATGATGCTGGCTGGTTTGGCAATTTGGCTCTGCTGCAATTGATTAAAAACTGATTGGATTTGTCTGGCTCACCGGAAAGACCAGGCCAAGAATGAACTCCATAGGAAAGCTATAGTTAACTTTATTGAGATTGGTATAATAACAAACTCTTGCAAGTCTGATTGTGCTCCTTTCCTAATTTATTATACCCGTGTGAATTAAATGTCCCTCTGAGCTGCTTTAACCTCTTTTTTTATTATTTTGAAATTAAGCCTTGTTTTTCTCATCACATTGGTAACAGATCTAGCCTAGTCAAGGTCAACTTCCTTATGCTCTGCAGGACCAAAGCTTATTGTCTGGGGGCTGTGGCTGTTTTATTTTGATGACAATATTGTGATTCTTTGGAGAAGTGGTGCAGTGGCCTAGAGGTGGCGCTCTTGATGAACAAAACTCCACATTGATGACAGGGAGGGCATCCAGCCATTGAAACACTCTGTTAACACCATTCAGTTGCTGTTGTGGCCGGCCAGTGGCCAGCGGAACTGGCGGCAGAATTGGACAGTGAGGAGGTTGGGGAGGAACATGGGCCAATCCTGGAATGTGGGGAAGGTTCTGATGAGTGTTCTGTGTCAGAGGCAGAGATAGGGACAGGGCTGTCTGACAGTTATCAACTGCCTTCTAAGTCAGAGATCAGTGGGACAGAAGAACAGCTGGAGCCTGTTCCCTTTGTGCGCATGTGCAGAGCTGCCAGGAGAAGGGAACAGTTAAGGAACAAGGGTTGACTCGGGAGTAAAGGCACAGGTGGACAGTAAATGGCCCCTCCCATAGGAAATAAAAAAGAGCAAAAGGGGAGTGGGATTTTGCAGGAGACAATTAGTTTGTTTAATTAATGTGAAGATTTGTTCATGACTCTCAAAAGCCTGATAAAGTTCGTGACACCCTGCAAGGGATTATGGGATTGTTCAATAAAGATGATGATTATTGTGATTATTTGGAATTTGTGGGTAGCCTGTCTTTCTCCACAGGTGAAACACTTAACTCATCTTCAAGTCCTGGATTTCTTATCACTCCAATTACCTTAGAGGATCTTGTTTGTGTTGCTTCCTTTCCAATGCAGTACACATGTGTGAAACTGACAGTATCCTATCAATTGCTCATCACAACTCACGGGAGAAATTTACATGTAACAAGGATTGGATTATTTTTCTTTTTCTTCCCTAGCAGATAGAATTGCTTTGCTCACACACATACAACATTGGAAGAACTATTGATCATGCTGATCTCTCCATGTTCTCTGTGTTTTGAGGTTAAGCAGAAGTTAGGACAATAGCAGAACAGCTTCCTGACAGTTTGGAGTAATTGAAAGTGGAAACAGCAACGATAGAACAATGCTGGTAGGAATAAGGTTAGATGATTTTAATGTTCCTCTATTAAAAAAAAAAAAAGTTTTTCTCCCAACAAAAGAGGTTCTTCCCAATTTCGACTTTTGTTTTTCCTTTATTCAAGCAGAACAAAGCCTCAGCTTTATCTTGACATCAGTTTAAAATTCAATTATGACAGTGGGCAGATTGTCCTTGAAGACCTGAACGAGACTTCCTGGCTTGTCTATAGACCTCTATGGGGTGGGAGAGCAAGCAGAACCTGTTAGAGCAGGGGTCGCCAATCTTTTGCACCTCAGGGACCACCAAACTCATAATTTTAAATCTCATGGACCACTAATATGAATTTTGATTGACGGTGGCTTGCTGACATTGGTGGGAAAGTCAGTCCCATATTCCAGAGCTGCAGTAGTTACAAGACTGGCCCTTTGGTCATCCCAGAGCAGCTCCACCAGTCCATGGCAGGCCAGTGCACCCGGGTGGAGGAGCTGCTCCAGGATGACTAAAGGGCCAGTCCTGTGACTACTGCAGCTCTGGAATATGGGACCGACTTTCCCACCAATATCAGCAAACCACCCCGGGGCGGATTTCCCTCCCCTGCCATTGGTCTTATCTTCCAGTTCCAGCTCGCGTGGCTCTACTCAAGGTAAGAAGGGTGGGAGCCAATGGGTGGGCGGGCCATGTGGGTGGCACAGCCTTGTGTTCCCACGCAGCCTGGATTAATTGCTTTGGGGGGTGCTTTGGGGAGGAAATTTCTCTACGGACCACCAAAATTTTCTCATGGACCATCAGTTGTCCGCAACCCACCCCAGCTGGTGACTTTGTTGCATGCAGTCCTGACGATTGACTACTTTGGATTATTGTAACTTTCTAGGCACTAGCTAGTCTATACTTGACCTATGAAAATTAATTTATTGTTATGTAGTATGCTGCTCTTTTTCTGCCCCATCATCTGTTTCAACCTTCACTTTCATCATTTTATTGACTTTTCCTTGCCCAGCAGATTCCTGTTTTGTGCAGGTACCTTCCCATAACTGCTTGATAACTCGAGGAGTTATCTTGCATTTTACATATGCTTGCTGTCTTTCATCTAAAAAGCTTTTAACAAACCAGCTGCTGTCAGTGAATCAGTAGTTACAGAAATGATAGATTTCTTTATAATTGAAATGCTTTGAGCATTGTCTATACATGTTTATTGACTCCATTTTAAGCATCTTCTGTTTCATCCCTCACTTTCATCATTTTATTGACCTTCCCTTGCCCATTAGATTCCTGTTTTGGGCAAGTGCATTTCCATAACCACTTGATAACTCGTGGAGTTATTATGCATTTTACATATATCTTTTATCTTGAAAGCTTTTAACAAACTAGCTGCTGTCAGTGAATCAGTACTTACAGAAAGTGACTATAAGAAATGGGTTTCTTTACAATTGAAATGCTTTGAACATTGTCTATACACATTTATGGATTCCATTTTAAGCTCATGGCAAATAAGTGAGTTTCATAACTTTATATAAAGATTGGATATGGTCCTTTACTGGGTACCTAACCAACCTTTTTACATAAACTCCCATATCTCTTTGTGGCAAGACTTTGTCTTAGCCCAAATCATAGTCAAAATGCAATCTAGGTCTGTTTGGTGCCTGAAGAAACCTTTTACACAATTCAATTTTTTTCTGAGTTTTTTTTCCCTCAGCTAACAAAATATACTTTACATTTCACACCCTAAAATTCTACCATGGATGTCCATGTTTGGAAAATAAAGTTCTTTTCAGTGCTGCCTATAATATAATCGTAGCTGCAGCTTAAAGTGGCTTTTAAAAGAAATAAATAGAAGATGCCCCATTAGCCATACTTGCTAAATAGACATTCAAGTTACATTCAGAAATCAGAACCACTGAATACCAGAAAAAATTGATATCAAATGATGAGGTAGGCTATTACATTTGTATCCTATTGATAGGAGTTTGACAGGCATTCTCTCACCACTGATGGCAATGGGCTTTGGGACAAAAATATACTATATGTAGCCCTTCTGGTGTTAACTTTTTATGTTCTTAAGAATGAATATTTTCCTGTGAGTTTAAACATGCTCAAGGGTGATGTTAAATTCTGCACATGGGTGCAAGGAGCGGAGACGAGGCAGTGAACAGTGAACTTCAACTCTTTATTAAGCATACTAAACAGAGCAATCACCTAGGGCAGCAGCAGCCCTTTTATAGGGTTGGCTGCTGTCCTATTAGCCAATGAAAAACATGGAAGTGTTAAACCCTTGAACCAATGAGAGTTGGCCCGTTAACAGCCAATCAGATGTCCCCGAAAGAACCAATCCGATGTCACTATTATCGTCCAATCAGAAGTGCAGGATTAGAACCCTGCTTTTTACTTAAGGTTGTTAAAACTTTATTTAATGCCTTTATTAGTTCATAACATCCCTTCCCCCTAGGTTCCATTTGAGGGGTGCTGTGACGTAATCCCATAGATATGCAGGTTGTTTCAACTGTCTATTAGATTTGCGCTGTCCCACCGGTTCCTGTCTGTAGTCTGGTTTCGGTGGAACGTTTTTTGATTTATCTGGTACAGGCGGTTCCGCATCCTCACAGGACGACTCAGCGCCGCTGATTCTGTTGTTGTTGTCCTCTGGTCTCTGCGGGCTCACCTCCGTTGAGGTATTTCTCTGTGGCGAGGCAACCCCCATTCCTGATTCTTGTTCAGGTAACGCGCCGGGCTGCTGACTTCCTTCGATTTCGTCATCCAGCATCTCGAATTCAGTTCCCTCCCCCCTCAGTTTGAGGGTCACAGGAGTCATGGGAACTGGGTTGCAATCTAGAGCGAAGCTGATCTATATGGCGTTTCCATATTTTCCTGTCCCTTGTTTGTACGTGGTACGATCTGGGCCCAGTGGCTTGGGTTACAGTTGCTTCAACCCACAACAGTTCGCCGGAAAGATTTTTAGCGAAAACTAAGTCGCCTTCCTTGAATTTGCGGCACTTTCCGCTAGATCCACAGGGATTCTCTGGTGCGTAGGCTGGGTGGAAACGGTCGAGGTGGGAGCGGAGCCTGCGTCCCATCAACAGTTCAGCTGGCGTTTTGTTGGTTACGCTATGCGGGGTGATGTGTTGGAGTAGGAGTATTCTGTTCAGTTTGTCGTCAATGTCCCCATGGTCCATTTTGTGGAGAGTTTTTTTAAGAAATTGGACCATGCGCTTGGCCCTTCCATTGGCCACAGGGTGCACCGGTGAGGTTAACGCATGGCGGATGCCCCGGTCCGCAAAGTATTGTTCAAATGCCAGGGCCGTGAACTGGGGTCCATTATCGGAGACTAAAACGTCTGGCAGTCCATGTGTTGCAAATAGTTTATTTAATTTGCAGATGACTGAATCGGTTGTAGTCTTCATCTTGTGGATTTCGAACCAGTTGGAATAGGCATCCACTGTTAGGAGGAACGTATGTCCCTTAGTAGGTCCCACAAAGTAAATGTATATGCAGGACCACAGCCCCCGGGGGGTTTCCCACTCCGTTGGAGTTGCTCTAGGTGGGGCACTGCTGACTTCTTGGCACTTTAGACAAGTCTTCACCCAGGCTTATTGATGCCTGGCCATCACGCGTAGCTTCGTGCGAGCGCTTTCATACGCACGATGCTGGGATGACCGTCATGCAATGCTTTCAAAACTGCTCGTTGTAACCGCTCTGGGACGATGACTCTGTCTCCCCATAGGATGCAGCCCTTCTGCGAGAAAAATTCTGTTTGCTGGTTTCTGAAAGGGGTGAAGTCGTCAGGGGTTTGTTCTACTGGCCATCCTCGTTCGACCCACCTGGGAACTCGCGCCAGGACAAGATCTCCTTTCGTTTCGATAGTGATGTCTCTGGCTGTTAGCGGCGGTGAATGTAGGGTTTCAATCTGGAGTGTCGTGAGGGTTGGAGCTGGGTCGGTTTCCGGAAGTGGGGCACAGCTCAATGCATCAGTGTGGGGAATGGCTTTCCCTGGGTGGTGTTGCAATTTATAATTGTACGCAGCTAAGAACTCCGACCAACGAGTCATTCTAGGTGACAATATATAGGGGGTTGGCTTGTCTCCCGCTATAATCCCCAGCAAAGGCTTGTGATCGGTAATAATAGTAAAAGCATGTCCATACACATATTCATGAAACCGTTTCACAGCAGATACAACAGCAAGAGCCTCTTTATCAATTTGGCTACAGTTGCGTTCAGCTCTAGATAAGGTCCTTGAAAAATAGGCAATAGGGGCCTCTCTACCATTTGGTAACACATGACTTAAAATGGCTCCTACTCCAAACGGTGACGCGTCACATGTAATGGTTAAAGGCAAAGTCTCGTTATACTGCATTAAAACAGCATCGGAGGTTAGTAAGTTTTTCACTTGTTGGAATGTGTGCTCCTCTCGGTGTCCCCAGACCCAGGTGGCTTTTTTGTTGAGAAATCTATGTAGGGGCTCAGCTACGGTCGCCTTCTGGGGCAAGAAGATGTTGTAAAAGTTAATGAGCCCCAGGAAAGCTTGGAGGTCTGTCCTATCCTTGGGTCTTGGGGTGTTTTTGATCGCTCTTAGTTTGCTATTAGTGGGTGAATGCCTTGCTTATCGACTAGGTACCCCAGGAACTCTACTTTCTCTGTACACAGTTGACATTTTTTTTTTTTAACCTTTAGGCCGGAGTCTTTAAATTTCTGGAGAACCATTCTAAGACGCCTCTCTAGTACTTCTCTATTCGGGGCCGCAATTAAAACATTGTCAAAATATGGCACGACCCCCTTGATCCCTTGCAAAAGTCTCCCCATCAGACTTTGAAAAATCCCTGGGGCCACGCTCACTCCGAATTGGAGTTGATTGCATTTAAAAGCGCCTCGGTGCGTAACGATCGTCTGTGCTTCCGCAGTTTTTTTTATCTACAGGCAGTTGTTGGTACGCCTGTGCTAAATCCAATTTAGCGAAGACTTTTCCGCCCCCCAGGGAATGGAGAAGGTGTTGAACCACCAGCACCTGGTAAGCGTTCTGTTGAAGGGCGTGATTGAGGGTGGCCCGGTAGTTCCCACAAATCCTTAACGACCCATCTGGTTTGATGGGTGTTACGATTGGGGTTTCCCAACGGGCGTGGTCAGTTGGTTCTAAAACACCCTGGGCTATTAATTTATTGAGCTGCTCATCGATCTTTGGTTTTAGGGCAAAAGGTACCCGATGAGGCTTAAGGCGGATGGGGGCTACTTCAGGGTTAAGGTTAAATGATATCGGGGTCCTTGTACTCGCCTAGTTTGTCTGCAAAGACGTCCTGGAATTCCTGGACGAGGGCCTCCTCCCAGTCGTTGCTTCTGGTTTGGTGAATGCTGGCTACCTCGATCCCGAGTGGGGCGAACCATTGAAGGCCTAAGAAACTAGGCCAGTCACGATCGACGATGGTCAGCGGTAACAACGCAGTACGATTTTTGAATGATACTTGGACTTGGCTGGAGCCGACGACCAGAATTCGGTTCCCCTGGTAATCTTTGAGTATAATTCTTTGGGTTCTGAAGTCTTGATGCCGGACGGCAGGGATTAACTGTTTAAGGGTCTTCCAGGAAACCATCGAGAGAGACAACCCTGAGTCGACTTCCATCACGCAAGGTTCGTTCTCGATGGCGACCCTAACTCAGATCTTCTTTGCATCGAACGATGAAGCGTGACCGATGGTAATGGTTGTGCCTCTTCCCGTCTCGTTAAAGTGGCCAGTGTTTTATTTCTGTAGGAGTGGTTGTTCCATTGGTGGTTCAAGTGTTCCCGACTCACAGGACGATTCCCTGTGGTCTGGCGGTAGTTGTTTTCTCTCTGAATTGGGCTGGATCCTCGCTTGCTTCTACAGACCTTCCTGATGTGCCTCTTTTCCCACAGGAATGGCAGAGCACGTCGAGGAATTTGCAATCTGATCGTGGGTGGTTTGCCCCACAACCCGTGCATTGGTGCGGTAGTCTTCGATTCTGCTGGTTGCGTTGGTCGCATTCAGACCGGAGCCGGTTGACCTCCTCCTCATCACTTTCTGATGGAGATTCAAGGTCCTCGTGGTGGGTCGCTGTTGTGTGCCTCTCTAAGCGAGGTGAGGTATCGTTGGCTAGTTGACGGAGCGGTGCGTTGGTGCGGCACATTCGGGCGGCCGACTTCCTGGTTGCTTCTGCTGCAGTAGCGTTGTTGATGACATCGGCAAGATCGTCCCCTTTGGCCATGATCTTGCTCTGCGCCGTGTGGTCATCTAATCCCAGAACTATTTGGTCTCTCAGAGCTTCTTCAAGGTCTGCAAACCCACAGAGGCCTCTCAGGTTCTGGAGGTCCACAATGAAATCTGCGACGCTCTCTCCTTTCCGTTGGTCCCTCTGATAAAACTCATGTCTTCAGACAAGCGTTGGTACGGTGGGTGCATAGTGGGCCCGTAGAAGGGGCGCAAGGACGTCCCAGTCCATGGATTTCACCTCAGCTGGTTTCGCTAGTGCCTTGGCCATCTTAAAGACAGCTGGCCCACAATGGGTCAGGAACACTGCTCGCTTTTTCCCCGTAGTTGCATCTTTCAAGTTGTTGGTCTCCAGAAACATCTGGAACCAGTCCATGTACGAGTCCCAGTCTTCTTGTGCCGGGTCAAATGGAGCGGGTGGTATGGTGCCGCTGGACATGTTTCTGTTGTCGATGTGCCTTCAGCCACGTGCTCTGTTTGGTACTCTGTGAGTGTTCAATCAGCTCAGATGTCTCCGCATCCCACCTTCGTCGCCAGTGTTAAGTTCTGTGCATGGGTGCAAGGAGCAGAGACGAGGCAGTGAACAGTGAACTTCAACTCTTTATTAAGCATACTGAACAGAGCAATCACCTAGGGCAGCAGCAGCCCTTTTATAGGGTTGGCTGCTGTCCTATTAGCCAATGAAAAACATGAAAGTGTTAAACCCTTGAACCAATGAGAGTTGGCCCGTTAACAGCCAATCAGATGTTCCCGAAAGGACCAATCCAATGTCGCTATTATCGGCCAATTAGAAGTGCAGGATTAGAACCCTGCTTTTTACTTAAGATTGTTAAAACTTTAAACGCCTTTATTAGTTCATAACAGGTGAAGTAGAAACAATATTATTTATTAACATTTTACCCATGTCTGATATCCTAAAAATAATCACCAAACGAGGTGTTGGCCATTAGCACATACTTCTGTTATTTTCCATGTAGCAGCCATGAGGAAGCGTGAAGATTCAGGGCCTTGAGAAAATTTAGCCTTTTCTTTCTCTGCCAAAGTTTCAACAGAATGCCTCTTGAAATATGTTATTTGTATTTCAAGGGAAGATCATATCAGTGCCAGTGAGGGATTTCTTTTATCTTTATAATCTTTTTGTATTGTAGCACCTGCTGTTTGGAACAATCTTTCTCCAGATCCCAAAATTCTTTAGGAAAGCTTTAAAAAACATGGTTTCTCTCTTTCCCTGCATTGGGTCAGGATGCTAGATAATGTCATCTTTGCTATTGTTGGTTTTAAGGCTAAATTTGCCTCCTACTTATGAGTTGGACTAAAACTTCTAAAACTGTAGGATTAGAATACTGCCAGTCAAGTCAAAGGGAATTACATTGTATTGAAATCTACATCTTCTTGGCAGTTTTTAGGATCCTGCACCTGGGTCAACAGATTAAGATTCAAGCCACACTTCCTGAACTTTTACCAGCTGTTCCGCTTGTACCAGAACAAAATAGGCTGGTTTGGTCACTTCAGATCGGCTTGTTCTTTTGACATAATGTTTCAAAACCTTGAATAAAATCATGATTAACACAGTCCAGTAAATGGTGCCTTTCCTATACAACATACAAGATCACCTTCATTAAATTTACCTAATACGGCTTTACAGTGAGAACAAAAAAAATGAATAAGTTCTTTATAGGTAAACAGAAATAACTTTTTCTTAAAAGGATTAAAAGAGAGCATGCACATATACCCATTATCACAATATTCCTTTCCAGGATAAGATACATTATGGAAGGAATAGTAAGCTCAAGAAATAAAATTTGGTGAGGGAAAAATGGAAATCTGGCCACATTTAGTTTATATCAACATCTTTCACTACTCCTTCTCAATACTTTACTGTCCTTGCAAACTCCTCCTGCTTCCACCTTCATTCATTTCCCAATGATCTCTTGAAAAACAAAGATCTGTTCTGTTTCCTGCTATCCAGTGGTGGGATTCAAAATCTTTTACTACCGGTTCTGTGGGAGTGGCTTGGTGAGCGTGGCAGGGGAAGGATACTGTAAAATCTCCAGTCAGAGGTGGTATTTGCCGGTTCTCCGAATGACTCAAAATTTCCACTACTGATTCTCCAGAACTGGTCCGAAGCTACTGAATACCACCTCTGCTGCTATCCTTGCTAAAGCTGCACTGGATTTTCTATAAGTAATTCATTCTTATCTTCATTGCCATAAGAATTCTGCCAGACACCTTCGCAGGCCCACTTGAAAAATTAATCCCTCTCTGCTTTTTGGATTCCACAGGATTCCACAGTCGCCTTCTTCAAATTGTTGGGCACAAAATCTGTCTTTACCCACAAAATTAAACAAGTAGTGCAGCCACTGCACTCCATAAAAATGCAATAAGCAAATTTTCATGTTTCTCCAGTTACATCATCCGCACCTGTAGCTTTACCATTTTTCATTAACCTGAGAACACTTACAGCTTTTTTTTTTCATCCATTATTTCTTGGACACTAAGCTGCCATCATCC
The DNA here is from genome assembly GCA_033807585.1 of Hydrophis major. Classification (NCBI taxonomy): domain Eukaryota; kingdom Metazoa; phylum Chordata; class Lepidosauria; order Squamata; family Elapidae; genus Hydrophis; species Hydrophis major. The sequence continues at coordinate 81,925,540 of CM066328.1, read as the reverse complement.
CTTCAGTTCTGTTGTATTGCACTTCATTTTGTTATTTTTAAGCCATTCATTCCTTATTACCTGTTTCCAGGCCAATTTTTTTACTATTGTTAAACTGTTCTGTGTTTTCTCTGCTTGTTTCAATCTTATCCAATCCTTGCTCTTTGAACACATTTTTTGCAAATATTTTCTGTATTTATATGCATTATACTAGGTATTTCCTCATTTTTTACAACTGTCACTCCTATAGCTTCATGCTTGTCTCACATACACTTTCAGTTCTTCATTCCTCCAAAATATATTTTTCATACTTCCCATTGGTGTAATTCCAAATCCTCCTGTGATTCCTGTAATTTAATATTTTTCATTTTCTTACAAGTATTCTTGTTTTTCTACTTCTTATACTCACTTTCTATCTATTTTATGGGTAGATAAAAGATTTATTTTCCATAAAGAAATCTTACTTTTTTGTTGTACTGTTTTGGTACTTTTTTCACTTCTTTCATTTTATTTCTTCCATTTCCCCCACTATTCACCAAATATTAACATCACCAGAAATAATGTGTTCCTCATTTGGTAGCAAGCATCATTCTTAGATCTTTAATTCTGCCAAAACTTTAACATGCAAAATAAAACGAAGCGTACTTATATATTCATTGCCTTTTGATGGGTATGCATGAATAGACCTAGTTTCAAGTCACATATTCAAAATGAACACACTTTTGTCTAAGCATATTTTCCACACATCATTTTCACTCATTCTTGGGTGTCTGAAAGGCCCAATAATATTTCCTATATTGTCCCATCTTGTTCTTAATCATCCATTCATGTCACTTAGCAGATGTCGTGGTTATCAACTGATAGGCCCATCGATATTTATTGCTACCTCCCATCATTCCCTACTTATAATGGGGACAGTGTTAGTCTATTCTGGCAAAATTGGAAATATTGCAAGCACAACCAAAGCCCAGTTTTACCATAAACATGTGGTGGTATTCGACCAGTTCTGCCCGGTTCGGGAGAGCTGGTAGGAGCGATGAGCAGTGGAGACCAAACCGGTTATCTCCACTGCTTTAATGGCTCTGCTGCTGCGCTTACCCGCCCGCCCTGCCTTTATATACTCACCTTTATCTGCTGAATTTGAAGCGCAGCTACTTTGCACGGCACAGAAAAGTGCCGTGCGACAGCTGCTGAAGCGGCCGGGAGATTGCGCAGGCTTGCAGGAGGCAAGGTAGAATGCGTCTGCGCCTGCGCAAACACCTCTGCACATGCGCACAAAGCATGCCCACTGAACTGATGGCAACAATATTGGAATCCCACAACTGGTTTACTCTATTATATGCAAATCTAGAAACTGCAGAATGATTAGGAGATACAGTTGCATATTCCCACACTTCAGAATATATTAGGCAAAATACTTACCGTGCTTTTTTTAAAAAAATCCAGGCTTGGAGTTTCAATTTGTTAAACTAAAATTTAATAAGTTTCAGTTTGTTTCAGTATGCACAGGTAGACAACAGTTTGGAATGGAATTTGGTTTTTACACTTTTTGTCTGTTTGAGATTTGGAATTCTTAAATTAAATCTTATTCGTATATAGTTTGAAATGTGCAGGATTACATAACATGAACGAAAGGCCAGAAATATATAGTGGTTGGTTCAGAGGCACCTATAGAATATGATTGTTGTTATGTTGCAATGCAAGCCCCTTACTTGCAACATCACAACAGTGTAAAGCTTATTTCATCAGATCTGCTGGAATGAAGTGTGGTGTTGTTAGGAGAGAAGGGGGCTCTTTCCAGAGAGAAAAGAAACATTGGGGTTTGGAATCTGTGGTGTGCGAGAAAAGACATTTCACAGGGTGTACCTAATATGCAGATAGTTGCTTTAGTCTGGCAAGATTTCTGTCGATAGAAGAACCATAAAGAACTACTCAGAAGTAATTTCATGTGTCATTCTTGATGTCAGCCTTGGAAGCCATATTTTACTTGGAAGCTTCTAGGCTGCCACATTTGGATGATGCTAATTGGAACGCTGACATATATACCCCACACTTTTCCTCCTTCCCCAAGGACCCGTCTGAGTTAGTCTTAATTATAGCCAAGAAGTTATTTGGCCAGGACCCAGTGTTTTTTCTGGGATTTCTCAAAATAGAAAGGAAACATTATTACAGTTATTATAAAGGTAAAGGCAAAGGTTTCCCCTGTCCAGTTGTGTCCAACTCTAGGGGCTGAGGTGGTGCTCATCTCTGTTTCTTAGCAGAGGGAGCTAACGTTGTTCAAAGATATCCCTGTGGTCATGTGGCCAGCATTACTATATGCTGAGGTGCACGGAACACTGTTACATTCCCACCAAATTGGTACCTATTTGTCTACTCTTGTTTGCATGCTTTTGAACTGCTAGGTTAGCAGGAACTGGGGCATGTAACGGGGACTCAGCTCAGGTTTCATCCTAGGCTATCGATTTTCCAGCTGACAAGCTCAGCATCTTTAACCTCTGAGCCATTGCATCCCCTTTCAGTTATTATATTAACCATGAACTGAAGAGCTCTTTTTAGATGAATGTGCTCAATCATTCATCCCTTATTACTCTCCTTATTACTTGAGTATCCTTGGACATGTCAAGGGAGAAAATGTCCACCCTGGACTTCATAAAATGAAAAGAGCAGGATTTACTTAGGAATGTTAGCAACATAAACTAGGTTTTAAAAAAATGACTGGATTTCAAATGTAATTTTCAATCCTCTTTAAGTTGCCATAAAAATATTTTGTAAATGTAATGAGCAACAGAAATAACCTTAAGGAATAGGAGGAAAAATTGCAATCAAGACAAGGATCAGATTTAAAAAAAATCAGAGTCCAGGTCAGAAATGTAATTTGAGAAAATGTCTCAGACATGTCCCTCCCTAGTTTTCATGAAGAAAAAGGAGAAATGGAGGGAAACACATTCAGACTTGCAAGATTCTATTTCTATAAGCTTACACTAAAAGTGGTATCAGCTTGCAGATTTTCGGTTTCTAAGTTTGTTTACCTTGGAATGCTGACAAAAACTATGCCAGAAAGAACTTTAGAAGATAATCTGGTATAGACAGCTCACTCTTTTAATTGTTTTTTGGATTCCTAGAAAAACCTATACATCTTGCAAAAGTAATCAAGAATAGATGATTCTCTGAATTCTGTGTCTTTCTTCAACTATTCATTAGTAGATAGATAACTCTTTTTTGAACTGAAACAAGATAAATCTTTTATCTTCTCCCTATCCTATGTGTATGTGTGTGTGGAAAAGTGTACGGGACAAATCAATTCTCACTTATAAGATTGTGAGTTGCAGCATACTATTTCTTGAGCATGGACAGAAGTACTTAGACAAATCGTCTCAAGTGTACATACCACTGAGAGGCAAAAGTAGGGGTGAGACAAATGGTGTTGTCATTGTCCTTCAACCATATCATATTGTTGGAAAGTATCTTTATGATTCCAAAATGTTGACCCTCTTGCTGTCTAATGAATTGTTCTTCCAGGCTCGAAAAGCAAAGAGGCAAAATGACTTCTGGGGAAGTTGGGCAGAATGGGGTGAATGCAGCCGGAGTTGTGGGGGAGGCATCAGTCTTCGACAAAGGCCCTGCTATTCACGGAGGTAATAACTGTTTCTTTTACAATTCAGTTTTCTACTCCTTAAGCTGTATCATTTACAAGAAAGGATAGAACAGATCTTGTATGGAAAATTAAGAATTATAAAACATTAGGCAGATTTCTGAGGCCAAAAGTTGCCTATCTATTTAATGGGAGATGTTTTTGTCTTGTTTAGTTCCTAATGGTGCTTGTTTGGATTATATTTAAATATATTGGGGATCTGGGTGACTGCAAGAAGTGGCAACATATGGGAATGAAAAACATAAACTGGAGGATAAAACCATCATATACCAGTTTAGTGTTAATGACTGTCACATGGCATACTGGTTATGCTTTCTTGATCAATAATTTTTTTTGGATAACTAAATCAATTTGTAACTTGATTTATCCTCTGCTCCAAGCTATTAGACACCTTTAGGCAAGCTGTTGTCTTTCTCCTCCCATTAGTAGTTTGAAAAGGAACATCAATGTTGGTTTTGTTGAAAGGATTAAAATTACAATGCTCTGAATAATCAGCATTACACAAATACTCAAAGTAAATAGCAGCAAAACTTATAATAGGATGCGACCTTTTATTTTGATTCTGGCCACAAGGGGCAGAAATGGACTTGAAATAAATTATATTTCCACAGTTTTAGGTTGCAAAGTCCCTCTGAGTTTTGCTCAGGATTAGCAATTTTGACATCAGCAAAATCCTGGAAGGCTCAAAGATTTTGTGCAGATGTTACCTTTCTGTTAAAAGAAGAAAGGTAGAGAGATGGAGGAGGGAAACTGATTATTTGGGAAGAAAGCACAAAAACATTTATTCCCCTCCCCCCCAGCAATTTAAATTTGATGACTTCCCAAGTCAATGCCTATGTGAGGTTTGAAATAGCTTCCTGCTCATTATGATGCTAGACTTTTTCATGTTTTCCTTCTTTGATTTATTCTACATCAAACTTTCCAAGAATGAGATGATTGTGATCATTGCCTAAGAATTCTAATTTACTAAAAATTATTTTTAAATTGTTTATACCATTGTACATTTTAAATTTGCTTTGTAGTCTCATGTAGTGGAAAATTAATTTGGAAATTGTTTATGGCTCTTTCAGGTATAAATATCTTTACAATAACCAGATCTAAACCCTGAAAGAATCTCTTGACCGTTACCAAGCTGAAATTCTGAGTCAGAGCTGCTTTGTTTGTAGGCATAGTAGAGACATTGTAAACATGGCATTTTGCATATACTAAAAAAAGCCTAGAATGTTACATCTATATAGTAATAAAAATGCCTGAGCCTTACGTGCTAGGGCAAGCAGAGCTGCACCCATTAGTTGCAATGTTCTGGAGGATATGTACTAGTCTTGTATAAACAAGGCCAGACATTAAAAGTGTTGAATGCTAACATAACAAATATTTGTTAAAAATCAGTTTGTTCTAAGGTATTGCGAAATTACTAGATATGCCTTCTAGATGAAGGTCTCTGCCATCAACTCTCTCTCTCTCCTTAAATTTGCACACACAGAGGATTTAAAACCAGGCCCCTCAATAATAACATGTCTGAAGATTTCATTGCTTTATTTTTGTAAATGTTGCTAGAAAGATCTGGTTTGGGAGGAGGAGGGGGTTGCTATCTGTTTTAACCAAGGAGTGTGGCCTTCTTTTCATTTATTTGAAATCAGGGAGAAGTATGTTTGCTTACCTATAGAAAGAAAAAGAGCTTAAACTGCTTCCATTGCAATGATGGAATCATAGGATTGGGAGGGATCTTGGAGGTCTCCTAGTCCAACCTTCTGCCCAAGGCAGGAATCCTTATTCCATCCAGGACAAATTATTGTCCAATCTTTTCTTTAAAACCACTGGCAATGAAGCACCCACAACTCTTGGAAGCAAGCTGTTTCACTGACTAATTGTTCTCAATGTCAGGAATTTTTCTTTAGCTCCAGGTTGGATCTTTCTCTAAACAGCTTCCACCCATTGCTTCTTATCCTGCCTTGAGGTGCTTTGAAGAACAAATCTTTCCTGTGACAGTCCTTCAAATATTTGAAGATGTCTATCATGTCACCCCCTAAGTCTTTTCTTTGTTAGGCTAAACCTATCTACTTCCCTTAGCTATTTATCATATGGTTTAGCCTCCAAACCTCTTATTATATTAGTTGTTCTCTGCACTCTGTCTAGGACAGGGGTTGCCAACCTTTTGGATTTCAGGGACCACCAAACTCATAACTTTAAATCCTGCGGACCAGAGACCCTGGGAAAATCCCCAAAAAAGTCTGCAGGAAAATTCCCCAGTCCGTTTTCCTACTGATCGATCATTCTTTATTTGGGATCACAGGATACCGTCTCCAGCTCCGTTCTCGGGGGGTGGGGGGAGAGAGACTTTTGGCTTCATGCAAGGAAAATAGCAGTAATAGCAGAATTCTTTCTTTCTCTCCCCCAAACTCTGCCAGAAATGAATGTTTGTCACACCAGCACAGCGTCTTGGAGCAGGATGTGTTGCAGGGTCTCAAAGACTCATTTCTGGCGGAGTTTGGGGGAGAGAAAGAAAGACTTTTGCTGCTTTCCTTGTGTGCAGGCACAAGCAGAAGAAGTAAGAAGTGGAAAGAAGCAGCCCAGTGGCCAGGCCAGGTGCGTGGGGTAAGTGGGGCAAGTTCCCCTCTCTGCCCTTTCCCCCCTCCCCTCACTTCCTTGTGTTGTTCACAATGCAAGTGACACAAGCCTTGTGTTTCCATGCAGCCGGATTAATTGCTTTGGGGGGGGGTGCTTTGGGAGTGACATTTCTCTGTGGACCACCAAATTTTCTCATGGACCACCAGTGGTCCCTGGCCCACTGGTTGATGACCACTGGTCTAGGACCTCAGCATCTTTTTTGTATTGTGACCAGACCTGGACACATTATTCCAAGTGTGGCCTTACTAATGCAGTGTAGAGCGATACTATCTCTTCTTGTGTCCTTGACGCTATCCCTCTGTTCATACAGCCTAACATATGCATTGTCTGTTTTGGCAGCTACACACACTGCTGACTCCTACTTAAGCAATGGTCCACCAGGACACCTAAATCTCTCTCATAGCTTCACTGTTGAGCCAGGTGTTGCCTATTCTGTACCTGTGCATTTGGTTTTCCTTCCTAAGTGCAAAACCTTACTTTTCTCACCACTGAATTGCATCTTGTTGTATAGGGCCCAATGCTCAAAGTCAGGGGTGTCAAACCTGCATTGTCACGGCATCGTCACGTGATCAATCATGACTTTTTCCCTTTCGCTAAACCAGGCGTGGACATGGCCAGCGCGTGATGCATATGGTCCCCGGACTGTGAGTTTGGCAGCCCTCCTCAAGACTATCAAGATTCTTCTGACTCTTGAGTCTATCTTCCAAAGTGTTAGCAATTGCACCCAGTTTGGTGTCATCTTCAAATTTGATGAATGCCTGTTCAATCCCTTCATGTAGGTCTAGACAAAGATGCTGCAAAACATTGAGCCCAAGACAGAATGTTGAGATACACTGAATACTTCCCTGAATGTAGATGTAGTTCCATTGAGATACACTGAATACTTCCCTGAATGTAGATGTAGTTCCATTGAAGACCGCACTCTGGATGTGCTTAGTCAGTCAACTGCAAATCCACCTGGTGGTGGCAATCAAAGTTATAAATCTGGTTTAATCAGGTCTGTGAAGAGTGTGCCACCCACACACACATGTATATGATATTGCTGTGAGAAGAGTCTCTTGTGAGAAATACTAAAGAGATTATGAGCATTTCCCTCTTCTGATAATTGAACAGTAAATTCCTAAATACATATAGAAAAACAATTTTAAAATTGACCACTTTTTAAAAAAAAATATAGAGGAATGCTGAGTCAATTTTTTCCTAGTCTTTCAGCAAGCAAAGATGTACTAGATGTTTGCATAATTTTGACCTTCCAATTCAGAAAAATATTCTTTATATAACTCAAAAGCTTATATTCACTGTTTAGCCCGTGGAAAAGTATTTTGTTTCTTCTTCTTATTGGACCAATATTTGAGTGATGCCATTACAATTCATCAATACTGTAGGCAATTTCTTAACTGAAAAAAAAATCAATTTTTCCATAGAAGAAGTGATGCCTGCAGGAAAGTCCTTTGGATCCTGTCCAATAAGTAACCACTATGACCTTATGATAAAACTTGGATCAACCTTCCTCAGACGGGGGAAAGGATTACAAATACATCGGAACAGCAAGTCCAGAACTCCCAGTTGTGTGGCCAAAGAAAGAAAGCTCATGGTATCAAGAAAAGTTCATAGATTTGAGAGAGTATTTTCCAAAAGTGTGGCTCTACATTCTCTTTTCTTGCCCTCGGTGTCACTGACTTCAGTAGGATTGGCACATTCAGGAATCATACACACCTGAATTCTTTCCACTGTGTTCACCTGTTTTTCAGACAAAATTGGCATCAGAGGAAATTACACCATCCCTTCCCTGAAGCAAACTCTGTACTTCTCACTGCAGTGAATTTACACGATGGCAACCACATTTAGAAATTGTTCACTTTGCACAACATGCTTTTATGAAGCAGGATTCTATTATGATCCATATCCTATTGTGCCCAGAGGTTTGTTCACTAATGAATTTTGTCAGGAAAAAAATAGGAACTCTACCCAGCCTGCCACATATAGATTTACAGTCCTGATATCTTTTAAGCTTCTATCATGAGTCAAGGTACTTGCAGATTAAAAACTTACTTGGCAGCATCTTCTGCTTAAAGTTGAATAGGAATGCAATTTCACAAGCCATTGCCAAATGGCTGGGCTGGAGATTAAATTGCTCAGATCTTATGGGTGGGAATGAATTATGCAGCATTTCTTTATGATTAATATGTTAGTGAGATCACTGTACCATTCCTTTGGGTTATTTAAATGTTACCCAAGGCTTCCAGAATAAAACCCTTGTGTGGCTAAGGTCACATCTTAAAATGTTTGACAATTAAATCACACCTTATCTGTCAGTTTGGTGCTACTCTTTCCCAAAAAGTGAAATAAGGGGTTCTTGGCGCTCTCTGAGCTTGCTTGTTTTCTTGCAAACATCATCAGTGCTAGTGAGGAGTGCTGTTTGTTGTCAGTTTATATTCTGATGACTTGCCTATCTGTATGGATGGGGATGGGATTCTTTGGTTGGGCTGTTTACTGATGGCTCTTTGGCCATTTCTTGATTGGGGTATTGCTTACTTGATTGTTGGTCTGAAGTTAACCTATGTTGATCTGGGAGCTGATTACTGGTGGAGAGGTGCTGGAGTCTTTTTGTTCTCTTTTGGGCTGGTTGATTATCTCTTTTGAGAGTCTATAGCTAAAGAGAAAGAAACCTGAACGCTGTCCCAAAGACTGAAGAAGCTTCTTGGATGAAAAGCAAAATATCTTCAAAGAAAAACCAGAAAGTCCAGTTGCCTCTTGAAAAAGCACCTTTGGGACAACCAAGACCTGGATAACTGAGAATCTCTATAGACATGGAGCAGAAGAAAGTTTCTTGGCAACTACTGCCTTGTTAGAAATATTAAAAATGATCTGGCAAAGTATAGTTTGGGCATCACTAATCATTTACAAGCTTTTGTTGATTGTTATTGTGTATTTCAGGACAGACGGTGGCTCTAGTTGCATAGGACCAGCCCAAAGTTATCGCTCATGCAACATTCAGGTAATATATTGGTTTGTTTCTTAAAATATTTATAACTGTCCATTTATCATAAGCATGTAATGGATGGGAATTGAAAATCTGAATAATTTTGGGTCATTTTATGGAACTAGATGATTAGGCCAAAGTTATGCAAACAGCTTAATAATGGAAAATAAATATGAACCCAAACATTTTGATCCAAAAATGCATTTATTATTCTCTCCTAGTTTTAATGGCATGCTGGTGATATTTTTTTTAATTATTTGTTTGTTAAGCTTGTATGCTGCCTGACTCACAACAACAGCTCATAACAATCAAAGAAATGTATTTATCAAATTTGTATAGCTGCTCATCTCACTTTAAACATGACTCTGGGCAGTGTGCATTAAAATAAACAGTTGAAAACAAATTCAGAACAACCATTCAAAACATAAACATAAATAAATAAGACAGTGAGAGAATGGACCAACATCCACCCAGTGTAACTGTTTTGCAGCTCCCCTTTTCTACAGGACTGCTGAAAAAAACAATGGTTTAAGAGATAGTCAATAGGATCAAGGCTAAATTACAATAACTCAATAGAACATTTTTTAAAAGATAAGAGAAGGCAGCATATAAGCAGGAATCCTCACTTGGAGGAAAATACAGAAACGAAATTCTGGAGTATTCTTCGAAATCAGTTGCTTTTTTGCTTCAACATCTCTTTTATTTTAGATTTTTCTTTTCTATAGGACTGTCCTGATGGCTCCAGAGATTTTCGAGCAGAACAGTGTGCCGAGTTTGATGGGACAGAATTTCAAGGGAAGAAGTACAAGTGGCTCCCTTACTATGGAGGTATTTCATTGATTCCTATTGCCGACTCTTCATGGAAGGTGACAGAAAATCTGGGGAAAAGGGGGGAAAATATTTGCTGAGATTTCTTGTCTGGGAACATTTATTTAAATTATTGAGCCTGTCCTTCAGTTTGATAAGGAAAAGCAACAGATTTTTACAAATTTCAGTAATTTAATGTTTACAAATATCAATTTAATTTTTACAAATTACAAATTACATTAAAAATTAAATTGTATAAAAATCGTAAAAATGTAATTTAAAAAAAATCTGCTGTTAGAATGAAAGATACACTCAGAGAAAGGAAGAGCAGAGTAGAGAAATGGCAAAGGGAAAAACCTGATCGTTTTCTAATTCTTAAAATTCCTGGGATACATCTGATCAGTGAAGAAATTTTGAAACATAAAGGAATCACTCAATTTGGTTTTGCTCATTTGGAATCCAGTTAGGTTTCAATTAATGAATCCCATAAAATAGTTGCATTATTCAAATTTGCACTATTGCAAGTAATATTTAGAACATAGAACATAGAATAACAAGGTTGGAAGGAACCTTGGTAGTCTTCTATTCCAACCCTGTGATGACCCGGGGCGTGTCACAAAAATAATATAGTCACAAAAGTAGAATAAATTCCTTTTAACACCTCCAACCTTGGCCCCAATGTCCAATTATTCTCGACTTGATATCAAACTCTTCCAAAAACAGTCTATGAGTAGAGTAAATGCAGTACAAACCAAAAGTAAAAATAATTAGAAATTTTAAAAAATCAACACAAACCACACTGGAGTCATTAATACGGCAGGCCAGGATGATAAATTGCAGACTTCCACAAGATAACGCAACAACCACAGTTGGGAAGATGCCAAAACCCAGATAAACCTCGACCAAGATATAGTATAGAAATCAGGTAATTGGTTCCAGCTTTATGGAAGTATGCAATGAAAATATTTAATCATGTTTTTAATTTGTTTATTTATGAAATATTACAGTAAAGGTTAAAAGGAATGTAAATTTATGGTTAGCAAAATCACAAAATAGCTATAGAAAGCAAAATAAAAACAAAAATTTCTACGTATCATTCTTAAAGCTAAGCTTCTCGATTTTTAAATTGATCAACCCAACCAACACTTGCATAAAATGATTCTTCTACTTCATTGCTTTTTTCTTTTGCTTCCTAAATTTAAAGCTTTTATTTTAGTCTGCTCTGCTAAGAGCAATGTTGCTTTTGATTACAATCCTCAATCTTTATAAATGTTCTGTTTCTATCACTGAAACACTTCTACTCCCTGCAGCTGTTTACAAACCACACAAAAAAACCTGCAACCCCTGCCTCCCCGCAACTGTACATTTTTATTTCTCCTGCATACCATTGATTCAGGCATTTCAAAATCTCATCGTACTTTAGAGTTGTATGACTGTGTTCAATCACACCCAGTTTTTGCTGTAATGTAATAATGAGCCTCTTTTTTTGAGCTTGTAGTGTTTTCATTGAAACAAATCTTTCTTTTATCCATTTTGTGCACCAATATGAACAAGCATCAGTGTCTGAAATCCAGTAGCCGCAACTGTACTTCGCATAACTAAGTGCTGGCTCAATACTTTGTATCACCTTACGATTGCACTAATTCTAATATTGCATTATTCAAGCCCACTTTAATCACAACCTATATTCACTGACGCGGAATGTATATTCATGTGATGTGATGAACACAAGCCAATTAAGATGCTGAACTTTCTACAGCCGTTTTTCCTCTAAATTTCATGATACTTTAAAAAATTTTGATATGGTAATCTGACAATAATTTGAAGTCTACCTTTTTTTTGTATGTGATTGTGACTTATTTGGCTGTTTCCCTTTGCAAATCTGTTCTCCTCTGATGAAGTTCATAGTGGACAATAATGTTTAGCTCTGTGATCAAGATGAATAGCAGACTAATTATGAGTCAAAAGAAAAGGATATGGCTTCATGGCCAGTATAATAGAATATGATCATTAGGTGAGAAATGCTAAGTGTAATTTTTTAATATAAATTGATCTTCCCCCGTGCCAATCAGAGACAAATACAGCACATGGTCCTTCGGTATTCTTTTCTGATATTGCAGAAAAATGAGTTAAAGTTGGCTAGAATATCTTCATGGTCATCCTTATCTGCCGCTAAGCACTATATACTACTTTCCACTGCATATGGCATTCCATTAATATCCCCCTGCATATTCCAAACTACTAAACTTTCTATAGTTGAGATCCTATCCTGCACAGTATATCAAGAGCCTGATAGAATAGGATTGGACTTGCAACCATAGAGATCACAATATCTCAAAACTGACTGCCTCTGTCCTTACCGTTGCTAAGGCATGCTGCAATTTGCATAGATTGCCAAACTTATTTACACCTTAAGAATCGTTACTCATGATGCCATATCCAAATAAAACAATATGAAAAGTCCTACATATTTATTTATTTATTTATTCAGCTTATGGCATATCCTACATAGACTAGCAATATATAGTAACATTTCACCGAAGTTAATAAAATACAATAAAACATAAATATTCAAATGATATGTGTTCAAATATCAATGTCTAGGCCAGGGGTCCCCAAACTTGGCAATTTTAAGACTTGTGGACTTCAACTCCCAGAATTCCCCAGCCAGCATGGTTGGCTAGGGAATTCTGGGAGTTGAAGTCCACAAGTCTTAAAGTTGCCAAGTTTGAAGACCTCTGGTCCTGGCTATCTAACACTGAAGTACAGGATCCTTTGTATTAAAAAAAAAAATCAGATCAGATCAGGTACATGCCCTCAGCTTACAGCCAGTTTGATGTGGGACCCTGCAGTCACAATGACGGAAGGATACTTTTATACAGATAGTCCCATTAAACGCCATGTGAGATGGGAATCCTATTCAGGATTGTCCATTGCTGATGTGGTAGATCAAAGCCTGAACTACTTTTTTTGTGGGGTCATTTATATGTCTTCCTAGGCCTGGGTGTTCAGTGACCCATTTGACTTTCCATTGGGAATTGATGCTACAGTTGTTGAATGGATGTTGTGCGGGTGCCAGGAGAGGTTTCCTGGATTTGAATCTTCTGGCTGATAAATGAGGCAGGTTGGCAAGCACCAGTAGTCTGACATAAAAATGCTACATTGAAGCCTCAGCTAACCAAAGCCATGATGAGTGGCCGGGATCAGTATGCTTGGACTCATTAAATTGGTAACTGTAATAATAAATAAATGGAATGAAATGGAAATTTACAACCTAGAATGGAAGAGGAATAAAATGATAAAGAGCAGGTATCAACAAATGGAAAGAAAGGAAAATGGATTTTTTTTGTATGCTTGTGAAATAAGAGAAAGGGAAAGGATACAAAAGATTTAAGTAGAATGGTGTGATCTTAAGGAGTAGAGTTCATTTATACATGCAGGGAAGTGAATGGGAAGTTTTAATTATGAATGAAAGGGCTAAACGTATGTCAGAAAATATGAATCAGTCTCATTTTCATTCTTGTGGATGTCTACACAAAAAGGAGATACTTTGCTGATAATTGCATGTTAAGCTCTAGTGAATAGTGATAATGAAAGAACCAGAGATGTGTTTGTGGGGTGGGGAGGGAAATGTGCCATGCTTGGAATGAATGCAATCCAAGATAAAGATTTGTTCTGCTAGCTGACATAAATGGCATGTGAGTGCAGAAAAAGTGATTGGGCTTTTCAAAGACTCAAGAATGAATGGGAATGATGATTGATTGGTTAATTTCTACTTAGAAAAAAGTCTGTTTCAGTGTGCCCTTTAATGATAGGTCTATTCATGGAACAGGGATGCATTCCAAAGGATGATTGATTTGTTCATTAATCAGGACCGCCATTGATCTGTAAGGCACCTTTGTGCAAAATGTATTTTGCCACCCCTTCTGCATAATCATTTTATTTGCTATATTTGAGAAACAGGATAGCGGTTAAGACTAGACAGGAAGTTTGTAATAAGCTTTAAAGGTGGAAGGGTGTTGTTTTGTTGCGGTATCGGGGAAGGCTTGCCACAGCTCGTATTCGTTAGGCAGAGCTTCCCAGAACTCTAACAATATGTGCATTGAAAGAAGTTAGGGTCACTCAAAGTTTCAGATTGTGCAATACATATGGTTTCTCTGAACTGATATACAGCCCTTGTTTTGGAAGAAGTGAAATCTGATGTGAGTTGGCTGCTCATGCAGTTGGAATGGAGAATAATATTGAAAACTTAATTTGATGTTGTTCCCCCAATCGCGGTGCCATTGTGCAATCTGCTTGCAATGGCCCTCCCAGTTACGATGAAGATTGAGAGAACAGTGAAGGATACAATGATGACAGAGTCTGAATATGGCACAGACTGTTGATAGTGTCAAGAACAGATCATGGGTAAATAGGCACAGAAGAAAGGAAATAAATGTAACAAACTAGAATGGAAGAATGGCTGCATGAAGAGAAAGTTCAAATTCTGTATTAAAAAAATATATGAAGACAGATTAATCTCCCAACAGAATTGGTAACAGTGACTATAAGAAAAAGAGATAGTGAAGGTATTTGGAATAAAGTGAAATAAATGATGTATGAATGATGTCACAGAACCATGTTGAGTTTGTTTATGCAAAGCATTAAAAGTAATGTTAAGTGGAGTTTAGGAAAATCATAAAAGTAAATAAGGCAAACCCCCAGTCAATATTTAGAAAGACTGAATGAACTGAAAAATGTATGAATGAAGAATTAATGTATCAGGAGGAAGGGGGAACCTGAAAAAGTTGTGGCTGAAATGAGATCTCCAAAAAATAAAAGGCAGTCCTGGAATTGATCTATAGACCTGATTCTATAAGGATGGTTCTCAAAGATAGCTTTGGAGAAATATAGTGAATAAGGACGATGTACTTTATCCTAATTGAGCTGTATTTACTTTTCTTTTTCTCACCTCATCTTATTTCTTTAATTGTTATATCTTGCTTGTTTGCTTTATCTTACTTTTTTCCCCTCAGCTTTTCTTAAAATTGCTTAGTCCAAAGGATAACAGCATGACGGCTAAGTCTGCGATTTGATTAACTATAAGCTAAATGAACTATGTCTACCTTGTCACTATTTGCTGAATCCTGTTTATTGAACAAAACACAATTGGCTACATTTGTGCAATGCACCACACCAAATCAAACCAAAAGTATTATGGCTTAGAGAGTGAATGCAAAATCAGCTAATGTTTTGAGCAATTCTTGTTTCAGTCCATGTCCAAATTAAAGATAGGTCTGATTCAAGCCTGAATTAACTGTGGTCTGCCCTTTAACCTCTTATCTTATTCCAGGATTAGCATTCTTAAAACCTGGCCTATTAAAGCCAAGTAAAGCCAATCTAATAAAGTTTTGCTTTTCTCCATTTGTAGAAGAATCAAAGTAAACCAACACATAAAACTCAAACAGCAAAATAACATGTTGCTTTTTAATTTTACTTGCAGCTCCCAATAAATGTGAATTAAACTGCATCCCAAAAGGAGAAAATTTCTACTATAGGCAGAAAGAAGCTGTCGCCGATGGAACTCCTTGTGAACCAGGGAAGAACGATGTTTGTGTGCAAGGGTCCTGCCGCGTACGTATTTGTCTTCCCTCACTTTCAGAAACAATGCCACATTTCCTGTCTTTTTTGCCTCATAGATGAACTCTGAACTTCCTCAGACCATAAATGGAATTACCTCATTTTATCCTACCACAGACTTATTTGATAAGCTAAGCTGAGACCCCTAAATTCACATACCATGACTAACTTTATATTTTGTTTGAACATTTTGTTGACCAAGTTATACTTGACGGCATTCGCTGCATATGCTTAGCGTTAAAACTCATTCTATGCATCATGTTGACTGAGACCACATAATATCTCAAGCCAGACAAAATCAGGGGTGAGGAGGGCTTTATTGGCCAAGAATTGCCTTTAACTTGGGGGAGGGGTTTAGGCTGCTTTTAAGCACGTGGGGCATCACACATTAAAGGAGGCGTTGCACAATTTGCCAAGCTTCAACATTGCCCCCCCCCCAAAGCTAAAGCTAATAGTGAGCTTTCTGTTGGGTGTTTTTTTTTTTTTTTTGTAGTTTACTGAATATCAGCATATTGTCTACACAATTCAATTCTATTGTGTTTTTTTTTATTGCAAAGATGCCTTTTATATCTACAACAGATGACTATAAATATCAGAAAGTCCATATTTCTTTTGCCCAATTCAGTCTTTCCTCATTCCCTTATCCATCTCTTCCAGCACTTTGTTGGTTATGATCAGGTACACTCTTAGACCACCCAGAGTATTTTTTCCCAGTCACTGTATAATTCAGGGTGAGGGCCTGATCTCTTGGAAGTTCCCAGAATAATCAAGGGATAATCAGAAACCAGGGTAAGATTAAAAAGAAGTAGCTTTCTGAGGGAAATTCAGACCTAACAGATTAGATCAGAGAATCCAAGAGGCCAAGGATCACCATGTATTTTGTTCACTGAGTTGTATGCATCTGAAATCCTGGTGTTGCTTACAGAAACTGCCTCTCCATTAACCCTTATTATATTCTTGGCAGGACTAGATTTCCTGTGTCTGGAACTTCTCTGGAGTTTTTTCCCCCCCTCTTTGCTGGTACTTTGCTTGTGTGGAGTGACTATTGAAAAAGTCACCTGTGACCATTTTTTCACACTTATGACTGTTGCAGCATCCCCACAGTTACAAGAAGGCAGGTGATGTGATGAGTACCTCGATGTGAGTGATATTGAGTTGGCCACGGCCAGTCAGTAACATGACCACTAAGCCATGTCCACCCAGTCACATGACCACCAAGCCACCCCCACCAACTAAGCCATGCCCACAGAACTGGTTGTTAAAAAATTTGCATCCCACCCTTGCTTATAACAAAGGAGAAATGAAGAATACCCTCTCTTTTTTTCCCTGGGAAAAGGCTCAGATGCACCTTGATTTTAAATTCTTTTAGCTCTTGAACTTCCACCCTTGGCCACCAGAGGGTTTTCAAGGACCAGAAAAACAATCAGAAGACCAAGAACTTGACTGCTGGGGGAAAAAAGCTTTATCTACTCATCCCTGAGTTAGCCGATATTTTAACATGAATTTTGTTACCCCCTTTGCTGACCCTTCTCTTGCTTCCCCTGCCTTTGTGAAATGGCATCTCAATTACTTGTGTGCAGGCTTGACGGCAAAGTTATTGGTACAGCTTTTGGGTTCTTCTTCTCATTTAAGCCTGAAACCAACCAAAGGAAAGACATTTCCTAATCAAAGCACTGTGGCAGGAAGGGTGTAACACAGGATCCTACTATTTGCTCAGCTTCTTCCTCTCCACTGCATTTGGTTGTAATCAGCATTGAATGAAGTTTTTTTAAAAAAAACAACAACAACAACAATAAATTGATGTCACAAAGGGTGCCTTTCCAGGATATCTCTCTCTTCCTTTTTATGGATAACAAATATGCCAACTTATGCAGTCCTCTGTATTTTGTTTGGGAAGCGGTGACAAAGAGCAGGTCCCCTGAAATGTTATTTCAGCCTTGCACAAAATGAGTTGAAAAAAACACAACAGAGTAGCATGTATGTTAGAGCAGTCTGGCACTGTTGCACCATCCTGAACGATCACCATTTCAGTTAACTAGCCACCATTTTTTCCCACTCTCCCATAAAGCAAGGAAAATGGTAGCATCCTCATGTTGTAGAGGTGGGTACTGGTTGTGGCAGGAAACGTTTCAGGTACCTAGAAAGAGGATTGCTGGAGAAATGCAAAAAAACCCAGCCCCAATGCTTAAAATGTACAATCTACTGTATTCCTGTCTTCTTAGATAAACAAAACGATTATACAAAGCGGGAGAGAGAGGGGGGGGGAAAGAGCCCAAAACTCTCCAGCCCAGCACTGTTCCTGTCTAAATCTTTAGCAATAGCATTGAGACTTACTGTATATATTCCTTCAAAGTGCTTTACAGCCCTCTTTAACAGTGGTGGGATTCAAACTTTTTTACTACTGGTTCTGTGGGCGTGGCTTGGTGGGCGTGGCTTGGTGGCGTGACAGGAGAAGGACACTGTAAAATCTCCATTCCCTCCCCACCCCACTAACCTGCTTTCCAGCTCTGTTCTCCTGGGCAGGACAACAAAAGAAGACCCAGCCAATCAGCTGGGACATGAGAGGCAGAGAAGGGGGCGGGGCCAGTCAGAGGTGGTATTTGCCAGTTCTCTGAACTACTCAAAATTTCCGCTACCGGTTCTCCAGAACCGGTCAGAACCTGCTGAATACCACCTCTGCTCTTCAAGCAGTTTACAGAATCAGCATATTGCCCACAACAATCTGGGTCCTTATTTCACTGGCCTTGGAAGGATGGAAGAATGACTCAGGTGTCAGGGTTCCAGCAGTTACACCAATTAAATCATGAGCCTTGAGCCACACTTCCAAAACTAAAGAGGATTTATTGGAAAGTAACATTCTACATCTGGCACTAACCTGGGCATAGCCAACTCTGAGCTATGTAATTCACTGTCACCCTTATTCCTACTTTTCCCCCTACCCCTCTGGGTGTATCATCCAATGAAAAAACAGCCATAGCCAAGAGTCATCAATCATGCTCTCCAATTAGATTTTTTCATGGCAGAAGCTTCAGCCATCGAATCAGTCTTTGAACAAAATATGAATGGAATGTACTTATGTCACGCTGTTGCCTGCTCTTTGAAACCCCCCCTCCTTTTCTGTTGTCAACTATAAAACGTGTATACAAAATGTTTTATGAGTTGACATCAAGCTTGTGCCTGTAAGGAGCAGACATCTGGCTCAGAGTTCACCTACAATAGACACTTTAGGAAGACAATAGCAGACCAGGCTGAGATGGACCAGGAAGGGACAAGTCCATATCCCCTTAAATAAACATGTCTCTAGTCTCATCCATTTTATTACTTTTCATTTATTAATCAAATCTGCATAGCTGCCCGTCTCACCAAACACAACTCTAGGTAGCATTCAATAATCAAACAATTCCTAGTCTCCAAACTTCCCCTCTAACCTAATGAGTAAGCATAGTGTCTTTTGCATGCCTTGCATTGTGCATTTTGCAAATTTGAGGAAGGAAAGAGTACTTTGATGATAGCACAGAGAAGGATGACTTAAGCCTGTCACATTCATGAGCTGGAGTAGAGAAAAAGGCAACATCTTGGGAGCACAATGAAAAAGGATGCTGCCAGCCTGTTTCTGCTGTGGTTAAGTACAAGTGGAGAATAAAGCTGTTGAGTAACCACAAAGACTGAGAACAAATATGATGCATTAGTTAAAACCACGGTGGCTGGATTCACACATTCTACTATGTCAACATTTAGAAAAAACAATAGTTTCATTCCTATGTGGAAACCCTGACAGCAGTCCCTTTTTAACTAAGAGGGTTTGGAGTGACTTATTTTCCAGCTTCAAAACTATCTTTTGTGATGCTTTGTTCATTTTCCCTTCAAAATGTAGAAATCTTCTCTTACTCTCTCTTGCAAAAGCTGTTTGTCATGAACGTGCTACAACCATTGTACATATGAGCCAGTTACTAAATGCCCAAATTGTGATCATGTGACCATGCAATGGTCACAACTTCGAGGACAGGTTGCAAGTCCTTTTTTTTTGAGACCATGGTAATTTTGAATTATTGTTAAATAAATGTCCATAAACCAAGGATTACTTATTCTGGTCCCTCTGAATTTGACTCCCTCTTTTCTGCTCAACAGGCATCTGTTGGATTCTCTACTAAGAACATGTTTATGTAGGAAGAAGCTATTTGCCTGGTGTGGGAGGGGGGCTCTGGAAGTATCAATTACAGAGGGTAATAGGCAGTTTTATTAAAGCGACCACATCAGTAGTTAGCATAAAAAAAACAGACAGTGTTTTAATTTTTATTGGCGAGTCAATAGTGGTTGCACAAACATTAGTTGAATTAAATTTCTAATGTATCCCCCATGGGGTTGATTTTCCTACAATTATTATATCACAGTCTATTTGAAAGCATCCTCCTTTGAAATATCAGTGCTGGAAATGCCTCTGGCATTTGTGTGGACTTTGGGCAAACTTGTTTAAAAATCTAAATATTCACATTCACTGCCGGATGTCTGGAAAGTATGGATGTTGAACTCCTAAGGGCCTGGTAGGTACCAAGGCTGTTTTAGAAAGATGTTCTGAGAAAAAGTTATCAAACACATGGCTGCTGTTGTCCTGGCCTTGATATCCCCAGAGATGTTCTGAGTGGGAAAATCAGTATTCTTTTTTTAAAAAAGAGGATTTGAAAAAAGAATCACTATTTATATATGCACTCATCTGTTAGTTTAAGTCAGTTTTATAATGGTTTATTATTATTATTTCTTTAAAAAATCTGTTCCATCTGATCCAAATAACAGTAATTTAAAGAAAAAGATGGATGCTCACAGTTGCAAACAATGCTTTTCTCCATTTTTTAGGAGCCTTTAAAGCAGGGGTGTCAAACTGGATTTCATTGAGGGCCATATTAGGGTTGTGTTTGACATCAAGGGGAGCTGGGGTGGCGTCACCAGGGGGCATGGCCAGCTCAACATCACTCGTGTCAGGGGCACCTGTGGTGGCCACCCACGCTCTCTGCCAGAGAAAATGGAACTCAGGAGGGCTCCACATCCTCCTCCCCCCCCCCCGAGCTCTGTTTTATCTGCACATGGCCCTCCCAAGTTCTGGCAGAGGCACCATGAGCAGGTCCTCCACTGTTTCCAGGGTGGCCCCATGGGCCAGATCTAAGCACCCTGCAAGAAGAATCCAGCCCGTAGGCCTTGAGTTTGATACCCCTGCTTTAAAGCAATAATTCTCAAACTTGGAAACACAGAGAGTTATGTAGACTTCAACCCCAGGCATTCTGGGAGTTGAAATCTACACGTCGTAAGGTTGCCAACTTTGACTATCACTGCTTCAAAAATATGTCATCAACCTTACTGTGAAGTGTCTTGACTTTCTAGTTCCTGATAGCTGAGTCTTCTCCATCTTCCCAGTGGATGGTTTCAACTTTGCTATTTTACAGGCTGTTGGCTGTGATAAAATGCTGGATTCTTCCCAAAAGGAAGACAAGTGCCTGCAGTGTGGTGGGAATGGAAGAGCTTGTTTTGAAGTCAAGGGACTCTTTGATGTGCCCAACCTCCCTAAAGGTACTGCAGCACAGGTACCATTGACTAATACAGGGAGTCCTCGACTTACGATCACAATTGAGCCCCAAAATGTCTGTTGTTAAGTGAGACATTTGTTATGTTAGTATTTGCCCCATTTTATGACCTTCCTTGCCACAGTTGTTAAGTGAATCACTGCAGTTGATCAGTTAGTAACCTGGTTGTTAAGTGATTCTGGCTTTCCCGGTGACTTTGCTTGTCAGAAGGTCATGCAAAAAAGGGGAATTGCATGATTTTGGGACACAGCAATGGTCATAACTACGAACCAGTTGCCAAGCATCTGAATTTTGATCGCATGATCATGGGGATGCTTCAAAAGTCGTAACTGTGAAAAATGGTCATAAGTCAGTTTTTTCAGTGCCTGTGTAACTTAGAATGGTCATTAAATGACCCAATGTAAGTCGAGGACTTCCTATGTAATAGACTTTAGACTAGGGCTGGGGTAGAGATATGATTGATTGTTCTTACTAATCTCTTTACATTTTTAAAACTAAAGTCAACCACTGTAACTCAGGAAGGTTTTTACTGTAGCATGTCTGCAGTGTGATACATCGATGTCACTGCTTTGTGCCATATTACATCAATTACATGCAAGGCTAGCTTTATGGGTAATACGAATACGGATGGAGACAGTTCAAAAATCAGTGGAGTAGTTACAGCAAAATTTATATCTTTTCCCATGGAGCTTCTCTGCCCAAAAGAGTGACTTTACCCTGGCTTCCTTCTCTATTATATTCTCTCTCAGAAAAATGAATTTATTCTGGCTGATTTATTCTGCTCCTATAGGCTACAATCAAATCTTTGTCATTCCAATGGGAGCCACCAGTATCCGGATCAAGGAAGCCACCCCTACCAGGAACTTCCTGGGTAAGAAGTTGTTACTGCTCTTTGTATATGACTTCCATCACCTCATTTAGTTACGACTTAATACAGGACAAAATGGATTAGCATATTCAGAAATATTACATGGTACCATCATCCGGGTGTTGCATCATTAATAACATAGATGGGAGACTGCTCACGAATAGAATGCAATTGCTGTATGCTATTAAACAGAGGTCTCCAAACTTGGCAACTTTAAGATTTGTGGACTTTCAGAATTCTCCAGCCAGCATAGCATAGCTGGCTGGAAAATTCTGGGAGTTGAAGTCCACAAGTCTTGTAGTTTGGGGACCTCTCCTATGAAACAAGGTTCTATTTGCAACAATATACCTGCAATAATATGTGTATTTTACATGAAGCAAGAGTCTTCATGACTTCTCCATCAAAGTCTCCATGTATGCCATCCACTTTGTTTATTTATTTATTTTATTATATTTTTAATCCCACCTTTATTATTATCAATCACTCAAGGGGATGAACATATTTAATACTCCTTCCTCCTATTTTTCCCAAAACAACAACCCTATGAGGTGAGTTGAACCAAGAAAGAGAATGCCTGGCCCCAGTTCACCCAGCCGGCTTTCATGCCTAAGGCGAGACTAGAACTCCCAGTGTCCTGGTTTGGAGAGATCCTCTGGATGAAACTTCAAGGGGTCCATAAAGGGCAAGGCGAAACGAATTGTCCCTTATCAATGTAAACATGAGGCTTGTTCATAGCTCAGCATGAGCTCAGTCAACATAACTCATCACAGGACGAGATGATTAATAAATCATCTCAAGCTTCCTTATAATGCTTTGATTTAACAATAGGGGTTGAATGTTACTCACTGTTCTGTACAAAAATAGCCAAGGTTCTTTCATGTGAAACTAGCATCCTAGTAACCATTTACACATCTGAGTGGGTTTTTGGCGGAAGTAACATGGAAATGTACACACCTTCTTCCATGATATTTTGGTCAGTTCTCACAGCTCAAGGATTTCCTGATAATCTGCCCTCTGAATACCGATAGTCCTCCACTTATGACTACAACTGAGCGCAAAATTTCTGTTGTTGGCGAGACAGTTGTTAAATTTTTGCCCCATTTTACAACCTTTCCTGATCAGTGCAGTCATTCATTTAGTGACGTGGTTCTTAACCTCAATGGATTTTGCTCATCAGAAGGTCACAAAAGGGCATCACATGACTCCCTGCAACCGTCATAAATGTGAGTCAGTTGCCAAGCATCCAAATTTTGATCACGGGACCACGGGGAATGCAGCAGTGGTTGCAAGTGTGAAAAATGGTAATAAGTCACTTTTTTTTCAGTGCCGTTATAACATGGAGTGGTCACTAAATGAAATGTTGTAAGTCGAGGACTACCTGTATTTACTAAGGCGCTGGGTTTTTTGGGAAGAGGAATCAGTCATGTTGGGCCAAATACAATTAACCACTTTTAGATTTTCAGCAAAGCATCATACCCCTACCTCCAAAAAAGAATATATCGATATCTCATTTTGTTTAGTACATAATAACCACTTCACATCTGGGCAATATTTTGCAACATCAGAGTCTCAGAATTCTATTCTTTCTTTCTATCCCTCTTTCCACCACCACCCCTAATCTCAGCCATCAAGAACGTACAAGGAACATATTATCTGAATGGGCATTGGACAATTGAGTACAGCCGAGCCTTGCCTATTGCTAGCACAGTGGTGCATTATGACAGAGGTTCAGAGGGGGATCTGGCTCCAGAGCTTGTACATGCCCGGGGTCCCATCACCGAGCCTTTGATCATTGAGGCAAGTAGCTGCACCTGCTTTCCTGTTTTCTTAGAGGTTTAATCCCTGAGCTGTGCATAAGTGTTCTGGATAATTCTCCAGAATAATTCAAACAGGGGAATTCCACAGGTTCATAAATAAGTAAAACAGATTAATGGGGGATAATTAACTTCCCTTTTTAGATTGAACAACCATTAGAAAAAGCTAGAGGAGAACTGGCCTTGAGGCTATCTCTATTTCATGCAGAGGTCAAGCAGCAAATGGCTAATTTATCTGTCATAGCATTAAGATCACTTCAGTTGCTCATTCCTTAACCCCGGCAGTGTGCTTAGATGAAATGAGTTTTGTCACATTTGGAGGGTACAAGGTTACGAAAACTACAGTAGTTTAACAATCGTTTCTTGATGAATAAAGAGGAAATATAATCTTTCTTCATTCCAGCAAGAAGCCACTTTATCCTTTGTACTATCAGCAAAGTATTCAAATGTTGATCTATCAGAATCAGGCAAGACATACAGCAGGAAATGAATAGCAGGCAGGAAAATAATAACTTTGGCAAGGATTTGAGTGATGGGTGTGTGTCTGTGTGTCTGTGTCTGTATTTTTTTTTTTTATAACAAACTTTATTAATTCTTTTTTAACACACACAAACAAAACATAGGATGTAGTAAATAAAATATCTTTTCTAAAAGAAACAAATAAACCATCTTATTTAAAAAGAAGATAATTCCAAATTATCACACTTCTATATATATATTTATCTTATCGAATCAACTTCATATCTTTTCAAAACTTTTCTTTATTACTCCCTTTCATTCTATTTAGTCATATTTCTTCTGTCTTAAAAATATATACTCATTGAATATATTTTCATTAGTATTCTTCCACATCCTGTCAGACTTAAACAAACATTACACAAAACATAAATACATAAAACTTCTTTTTCGAAGGCGGCTTACCCCGAGTTAACTCTTTTTATACAGACATCAATCAAAATTTATACTCACTTAATATACTATCTCATATCTTATTTAACATTCTCTATTTTCCATATATTTTCTCTCTCCTACTCATTCTTTTAATTCTATTTTATTTATTCCATCTCAATTAAATAATTATATTTGCATCTTTGGTCTGTTTACTTTCAATCACCTACTTATCCTTTCTATCTAATACAATATTTCTCCTGTAAACCCAGATTGAAATATGACAACTTTTTATCTTCCCCCTAAATAACACTTAAAATAATACATATTTTCCGTGCTGATTCTGCTCCGTACATTCAAAGTATTACATTTCAAAATAGTAAAACAAACAAATAATATTGAGTTTAATAAGTAATAATAAAACTAAAAACAAGTAAAAAAGAAATATTAAATTTATAATATAGTAAAAGCAATGTTTCATAAGAAATTAAATTCTATTATTAATTCTTAAACAATAAAAATACTATTTCATACTATTATGAAATTAAGAAATTAAACTCTATAATTAAATCATGACTTCGCTTTAATACTTTTTTAAATCATATAATATTCTAATTTTCTAACTCAACTTCAAATACTAATGTCTACAATGCATTTTTATGTACTTTTACACAATCATTTTAAAAAAAAGATTATCTCACCCCTTATCTCTGAAAAAAAAAACATTTTTTGCATCTTGTTTAAAGCCTTTATGACTTCTCTTTCCTTTCCCCCTTTCTTTCTTCTCCATTCTAACTTTTTGACACCCCCCCATCTCTCCAATTTAACTCTCTTAATCTTCCCTCTCTGTTGTATTTCTCTTTTCTGTTGCTTTCTGACATCATATCGCTTTTTCATCTCCTTTTTCTTTTTCTTGGTTGCTTTTTTAAGTTCTAAGTTCATCTTTTCCTTGCCCCGCTTCCGCTTTTCTTCCTCCACTAAGTGTGTTTGTCCATTAAAGATGGCTTCTTCTCCTTCATCCCAGCCTTCCTGTAGTATTTCTTGGTAGGTAGAAATCGCCATTTCCAAAAAGCGAAAGATAGATCCAAACGAGCCCTTATCTTCGTTTTTCAGTTTTTGAAATTCCATTTGTAGTCCTTCAAAAGATAATGCCATTTTTTCTTTCTTTCTTTTTTAACGCAACCCTAATGTCTTTAGTCCCTTTTTAAAAAAAACAAAATTTCACAAAGATCCCAAAGTCACAAAGCAAACCAAATTAATTTTAAGTTGTTGTTTTTTTTAAAATCCAATGTCCAGAAATCCTTTATCCCTTGGCTTTAAATTTCAAATTGAGTTACCTTCCATGCCCAAGTAGATTTTCCAGATCTCTGTCTGCTATTTCTATGGGGAGGGAGAGTTAAGAAAAAAATTTTTTCCCCTTAACAGCTTTAACCGCAGCTTTCCAATCTTCTTTGGGAAACAATGTATCCTCAGGCAATTCAAACAGTTCAGTTTCCAGGGTAATTAAGAGTTATTATTGACTCGGCTCAGCCAAATTTTCACTTCCTCCTGCAACCTCCAACACAAATCTTACCCGGCTGCAGGCTTCTTTGTGACGGCCATCACTGACCGCCGCTTTACCACCTTGGGAAAAAGGGGTTTTTCCAGCTGGGGAGGGGGTCTGCGACACCCCCAAACCCCTGTCCGGATCCCCTCTCCCTTCGGCTGCCTCTACAGGGCAGCCATATCCCCCAGACCCATTTGGATCGGGGGCACCTTGGCAGCAAGCACAGCAGGAATTGCAGACAAGCAAATTCCTGCTGCTGCCGAAGCCACGCAAAACCGGAAGTCCCTGTGTCTGTATCTTTGTGTGTGTAAGACTTCAACTCAGTTTTTGACCAAGCAACTGAACAAATCCCTGCATTTTCCTGACAAGGTTTTTGAAAAGTGGTTTGCCATTGACTGCTTCCTGGGGTGAGAATCAGTGATTGGCCCAAGGTCACCCTACTGACTTGTGCCCAAGCAAAGACTAGAACTCACAATCTCCTAGTTTCTAGCCTTATGGCTTAACCAAATTGGCTCTGAGTGATAGACACAGTTTTCATGAATAGCAGACAAAGTTTGTTTATTTATTTATGAAATTTCAAAACCAACCATCTCCCTCACAAAAGGAGGTTAGAACTTGGGCTGTAACAAACAGATGAGTAATTGTGTTTTTAATTAATTAAGTAATTAACACACCAGGGAAAAGAAACCAAGCTGACCTTAGTTTTCAAAAGGTAGACCAGATTTTTGCTTGTTTGTTTGTTTAAAAGAGGGATATTCTTGTCATCTAAACATTTATGTGCAAAAATCCAGGCTTACCACTACATGAACTGGACCAGTAGATAATACCTTGCTACAAGAGTAGTAAAAACAGTGCATTTCCTGATACCTGCTTATCTTCTTTCTTTTCAGCTTATCAGCCAGGAACAAAACCAAGGAGTACATTATGAATACTATTTGCCATTCCAAAGGCAAACATCAAGCTACAGCTGGGGCTATGGCTCCTGGAGTGATTGTAGTGCTGAATGTGGTGGAGGTACATCCCAGCACCTCATGTTTAATATTATTGATTTGCCTAAGTGATTTTTTTTTTTTTTTTTTAGCATATGGCACATGTCAGCCGGGGATCACCGATGTGGCTGGCTGCCTCTGTGAAAGGAATTTTTTTCAGCCGATGTTATCTTTACCTGCAGGATGTCTGAATGCCAGTAGGAAATTGGGGGAGGCTCATTTCTTGTCCCTATGCGGTTCATCCACTCATGGGAATCGAGCCACCCACCTCACTGCTGTGCAGGTCTAGCGTCTTACCTTGTGAGCCACCACAGTTCCTTTTTAAGTGATGGTTCCCAATCTGTGTGTACAGATCACATATTGATCTGCGAGGATATTCTAGATAGTTTGTGGTCTGGGTATATATGCTACAAATACAAGCCCACAGCAGATGGAGAAGCTGAAAACTGAAAGGGTGATGTGTGAGCGTTAGTCTCCAAGATTGACTATTTAATTGGTCGAAATCTCAGATAATTAGCAAATCACACAAAATGTTGGCAAACTCACTCAAAATGTCAGAAACTTTTAGACAAGAATATTAGTTACATATGAGAACTGGTAGACATGCTAGATTTCAATCATTAAACTAACTGCTATGCTGAACTATTGTGTAATAACCTTTGCTTTCTTAAAGCATTTAAAGCCATTTTTAAATAGAATAAAGGCATTATCAAGATGACCCTAAGCAGAAATCTGCCAGTTCAGGAGAATCACAGCATAGAATGGGTGAAAGCAATCTTCTTCTGCCTCAGATATCATTTCAACTATGCAGGATCCCATATGACTTGGTCACCGGGACCAGAAATTTAGTCTTCAACATTGTGGCCTGCCTAAGGATTGCAAAAGATAGGATGGACAATAATGTAGACAGGTCTGAGAGATTTGGCATACTTTGAGCAGAGTATTATAAGGGATTAAATAAATGATTTAAGACTGAAAAGTATTAAGTATGATCTTGCTTTTCAGGGCCTGGCAAGTAAATTGCCCTAATTCAGGAGATAAATGCTTTTAAACCACCAATTTTTGTTAAAGACCTAGGAATAATATTCCCCTTCAGTTCTCCCACACAAAATTCACAAAATGCCCTGAAAATATGGTTGTGATTACTCTGGGTCCTGCAAAAGGGATGCTTGCAGAGGCATTGACCTGTATGGGAAGGTCAAGGGAGCAAAGGACAAAGCAACATTGGGCCATCATGATGCAAGCCCCATCCCTTTTGTTATGATCTCACACACCCATACGAAGGGGAAGGCCTTGTATCACATGATGCTGCTTTGGTCATTTGAACAAAGGCACTTGCATACTGTGAACATTTGTGAGTTTTGGAAAGCTATGTATGTCTCGGGCTCTGAACATTTGTTAAGCATGAGAAGTGTAGCAATATTACTTCTTCAATTCCTTATGCCCCCAACCCCATAAGCCCCTCACTAGTTTTTGGAGCCGATATAGTAATAATTGTAGTTGATGCTTTCCCAAAGTGAC
This sequence comes from Hydrophis major, assembly GCA_033807585.1. Taxonomy (NCBI): domain Eukaryota; kingdom Metazoa; phylum Chordata; class Lepidosauria; order Squamata; family Elapidae; genus Hydrophis; species Hydrophis major. The sequence continues at coordinate 81,896,673 of CM066328.1, read as the reverse complement.
TTTCTGTTCTTATTGCCATTTTCCTAGTGTGTTATTTTAATGTAATGGAGAAAACCTGATTTGAAGGGTAGAACAGAGAGACAAATTATTAGATATATTAGATATAAGAGTATATATCTAATATAATATTTAGATATATATGTATCTTTTCTTTTATGTACACTGAGAGCATAGGTACCAAGACAAATCCCTTGTGTATTCAATCACACTTGGCCAATAAAGAATAGATAGATAGATAGATAGATAGATAGATAGATAGATAGATAGATAGATAGATAGATCGATAGACAGACAGATAAAACCACTGGCACAGTGGTTAGAATGCAGTATTGCAGACTAATTCTACTGACTGCCAGCAATTCAGCTGTTCAATTCTCACTGGCTCAAGGTTGACTCAAACTTCCATCTTTCTGAGATAGGTAAAATGAGGACCCAGATTGTTGGGGGCAATATGCTGACTCTATAAACTGCTTAGAGGGGGCTGTAAAGCACTGTGAAGTGGTATATACTGTAAATCTAACTGCTATTGCTATACTCAAGTTTTTATTTTTTCCTTTTGGGGGGGGGCGGTCAGTGGGACTCAATAGCTGACCATTATTTTTGGAATTATTATCTTAGACTCACATCAGGTTATTACTGAATCCTGGAGCCAGAAGGAATCTCATAAAATATACTAACCGAAATACTCAACCTTCCTGTACTTACATACAGAAAATAACGGCATATTCCAGTATTGCCTAGATTCTAGAAGGCTGTGAGAAAAGGCATAAATTGAAAGGAAATTCTGATTGACTTGCAACAGGATTATTATATCATTAACAAAATAATGGTTTTTCGATAAAGCTTTTGAAAAAGTTTTTTGATAAAGCTTTTGTTTTGAAAATTTGACCTTAAAAAAAAAAAAGCTTGCAGTGGTCTGTGCAGAAATCATCTTTGCTGACTGGATTATAAAGAGATCTTCTATTAGCAATTCTAGGAGATACAATTTTGTAATGGGTGGCAGACATGTTTTGATTCATTCAGAATTAAAGCCTGTCCATCTGCTTATTCCTTTTCAAAGTAAATGTGACCAATAATCTTAATTACTGATTGCACTTCATATAATGCCAGTGAGATTGCATATGGCAGAGGTCTCCAATCTTGGCAACTTTAAGACTTGTGGACTACAACTCCCAGAATTCCTCAGCCAGCTGAGCAAATAGTGGGGTCTTTTTTAATTTCTTCATTAAGCTTCGATACTGTTGTAAATAACATGAAAGGCAGTTTGATGAAGTGGTTAAGGCACCAGGCTAGAAACCATTGAATTCTAGTCCTGCCTTAGGCCTGAAAGCCTTTTGGGGGACTTAGGGCCAGTCACTCTCTCTCATCCCACAACACCAGGCTTGGATGACAAGTGGTGGGGTTCTACCACTTTCCCTACCGGTTTGGTGATTGGACCCAATGTGCACACGCAGCTTTCCTTCTTTTCATTACTCAAAAGAACCTGAAGAAACATATAACAATCTATTCACATTTAGCTAAGCTAACATGAAAATACCCTGGGGGAGTGGGCAGGATGTGTCTCCATCTCAGCCAGCTTCTTCAAGGCAATCAATGTCAGAGCAAGTCTGACCTCTGAGGGAAAGCCGGCCAAAAGCCCAGGGCCGCAGTAGGAAATATCACCTCCCACCCCTGAAAATGGATGAAGCTGAGGGATTTTCAGCATTCTTTTCCAAGGCTGTGCGTATTGAGCCCATTATTATATTCAATTAATTATGTAACTTAATTAATTTCCCCACCCCCACCCCTGCCTTCAGATTAGCGCTAGCCTGTTATCTTGATTTCAATGATATCATTTGTGTGGGAATATGAAAACATAACTCATTGGATGCTGGCCTTTGCCTAATGCTTATCTGTCAGATGATAATACTTGGTTGCTTTATGGATATTATGCAACCAATCTCCTTGGCAATTATCTGTTACCATGTGCCATCTTTGGTTCCTCTTGCTTTTCTCTGCTCCGCAGGTTATCAGTCTCGTCTGGTCTTTTGCACCATTGATAATGAAGCCTATCCGGATTATATGTGCAGAGATAAACCATGGCCGGGAAATAACCGCACCTGCGGCCTCCAGCCCTGTCCCCAGACAAAACGGTGAGCTTTGATTTGGTTTCTCTCTTCTCTGAGATACCTTGAAATCCAAGAATCAGTGAAAGTCAGAATAACTTGGTAGTGAGCCCTTGCTTCTCTCCTATAAAATGCGTGCAGAGAAACCTGAGCCCCATAAAAACACAGGTACTCCTCGACTTACAACCATTCATTTAGTAACTGTTCGAAATTACAGTGGCACTGAAGAAACCATTTTTCACACATATGACTGTTGCAGCATCCCCATGGTCATGTGATCTAAATTTGGGGGCTTGACAACTAGCATGTATTTATGACAGATACATTTTCCTGGGTTCCAGTGGTTGCCGTTACTTTCCCAGCCAATTCCCAACAAGCAAAGTTAACGAGGGAAGCCAGATTTACTTAATGACCATGGGGTTCACTGAACAACTGCAGTGATTTGCTTAATAATTATGGCAAAAAAAGGTCATTAAACAGACTAAAACTCACAACAGTTGCCTTACTTAGCAACATACATTTTGGGCTCAGTTGTGGTTGTAAGTCAAGGCCCACTTATCCTACAACCTAAAACAAAACATTACCTGAAGGAAAAATGTTACAATTGTCAAGCTAATTGGTTGGGAATAGGCAATCTTTTTTCTTTGGGGTTTGCCTATTCACAAAATGTTGTACAGGTTGGGTTTAGCTAATCACACAACACATACTTTTTATTGATTTATTAATCAAATGTATGTTGTTATCTTTCTTTCATTTTTTTATTGGCAAATTGTTGCTCTCCAAGATCTGTGCCATCTTTCTAGACACGTTAACCCATGAGTGAAGAAAAAAGTAGCGACAAAATCAACTGTTTTTCTTTTCGAAGCAAGTCAATCTGTAGGGCCTTCTGGAAATGAAAATGATGCTAGAAGCTGGTGCTTTGCTTTCCCACTTACCATCAACCCAGTTAATTAAATTAAAAGCACCTCTCTTAGGAGAAGGCATCAATATTATTAACATACTGGGAAGGGTAGATAAAAAGCTTTCTGTTAGACGTTCATAGCATGTTTCCTGATTAATTGTATCAGAGCCTCCTTGTGTGAAATGCAAGTGGTGAGTAGCAAGAATTCTTTTTCATTTTAACAAAAAGCATTATTATTATTATTTAGAAAGTTTTAGAGTTACAAAGCTGTTTCCTCTGTTTTAGACTGGAACTTTTCTGGGCATAATTAGGTTTCTGCTTGTAATATGAACAGAATACAAAGCAAGCATCCACCTTCAGATCTCCAAAAAAGGTGTCACAATTGGAACTTTCACAGAGTTAGACCACAATCCCTGCCTTCCTTCCCCTGTTTACTATGACCTCTTAGTAATTACCAAGTATTTAGTCAGTTCTTGTGGCTACAATGAATTAAAAAAAAATCGGGGCAATTCAAATGAAGAGATAAAACCATGAAAGCAATGCTTTTTTTGTTACATTCAACTTTTGGAGACAGTGATTTGAAGACATGGTGAAGGGGAAACTGAATCCTTCCCTCCACCCACATATTTGGCCTTGATTTGAATTGGTTCTTCTTCTTGTGGGTAATAAAGTGCCTGTATGTTTTCTGCATAATAGTAGCTATGGTGGGTGGTCTATTTTAGTGCAGGGAATTGGCACAGCTGCCAAGAAGGGGGGGATGGCTGTTGCCTGCTCATGACCCTGATCCAAATTGGACCCCATCCCAACATCCTTTGGAAGTGTTTTTTCAACCTTGGCAACTTTGAAGATATGTGGACTTCAATTCCCAGAATTCCCAACCAGCCATGCTAGCTGAGGAAGGGCTGGGCTGGCTTGGCAATCCTGAGAATTTGAAGCCTTCAAAATGCCACGGTTGAGAAACACTGTTCCAAACGCTTTTAAAAATGGCAGCGGAGGTTTTCAATCCGTCATCAAAATCCCTTTTAGTTTGGCTCTAAAAGGATAGAAATCATACTGTAAAAGACAGACCCAGATGTCTGTATATTTACTATGGGCTTTAAAATCTTTGTTCTATACACAAAGGGTATCTTACCTCCATCTGCCAGGAGCATGGAGCCGCAACAGAGCATGGAACTTGCAAACAAAGAGGTAACTAGGAGAAAGTGGTTCAGCTCTTTTCTTCCTTGGCCTCACCTCCAATAGTAGTTTTCAAGCTTCCTAACCTTAGTAAACAGCTTGTATTCCCCACCTCCCCTTGCACTGTTAGCTGCTCATTCAGCAGGAATTTGCTAAAAAATAAACAAACTACAAATTCTTGAGAAACGCTTGTTGAAAGCCACAGACCTAGATTCATCAAATGATACAGAATAGACAGGTTGCAAAAGACTTTAGAGAGCCTCCAGGCCTGGTGAGACATATGCAGGTAGTCCTCGACTTATGACCACAACAGAGCCCAAAATTTCTGCTGATAAAGTGAAACGTTTGTTAAGTGAATTTTGCCCCACTTTATAACTTTACTTGACACAGTTGTTAAGTGAATCACTGCAGTTATCACATTAGTAACATGGTTGTTTAGTGAATCTGGCTTCTCCATTGAATTTGCCTGTCAGAAGGTCACTAAAGGTGATCACAAGATCCCGGGACACTGCAACTGTCATAAGTATGAGTCAGTTGCCAAGCATCCATATTTTGATTACATGAACATGGGAGGGTACTGCAATGGTTATAAATGTGAAAAACAGTCCTTTTTCCAAGCTGTTGTAACTATGAAAGGTCACTTAGTGAACTGTTGTAAGTCAAGGACTATCTGTACTAATGTAGAAGTTTAAGGCACAGGTTGATCCTGTTCATCCAACCAGTGTGACTATATAGCCTCTCCCCAAATTGCTGCTGAAAAGGTGTAATTTGCAGTGAGACATGAGGAATTATTAAATTTTAGCAGGCAATCATACTGAGTATGTTCAGTCCTTTTAATTAACCTTTCAATTAAGGTTAAATTTAATATAGATAAAAAGATACTTTTGTCTTGGCTCTACATCCTGGTTGGAGTGTGGCTCCCAGCACGCAACACTCAAAGGCTGGTGAGGCTCTATATCTTCCAAACGTTGAACATCTCTGGTTCCATAAACCTTTGAAGGCTTTTCTTCTAGGTGATGGACTTCTTAAAGCTTTGGCTTTTTTCTCCCTAAATAATGGTGTTGGGCAGTTGGTGCTTTTTGCCTTCTTATCCTGCGTGAAGAAGAGCGAAGGAAGATAATTCCTTATTTTTCTTTGTAGCTCAAGAGTTTAGATATCATATCCCCAAGTAGCTTCTGCTGAGAAGTTTAGTAAAATAAAAATGAATATTGCTGGAGATTGCAGCGTTGTTTTATCGAACCTTTCTTTTCTGTTTTCCTATATTTTTCCCATACCCATTAATCCGGATGATAATTTTACATATTCAATTATATATCATCCAGATTTACCAGAAGTCCCTCCATAATAATGAATTAGCAACCCTTAGTACAACTGTATTAAAAGTCATATTTCACATTTATTTTATTTATTTTTATTTATTTTATTTGTCAATCGCTTACAAGATAACAAGTATAAACATAATTTTGAATACATAAGATGGATACGTATAAGTAAAATAAAAAGAAACAATAAGACAGGGATGGTAGGCACCTTTGGTGCGCTTATGCATGCTGCCTAATGAAATTCACTACTACAAGCTTGAAGATGCCATTTGCTTTGATAACTTGGAGCTGGATATATAAAAGCAAGGCAGTCTTTCAATGGTTATTTACTGTGTTGGATGGTACCCCTTTCTTTTCTTTTCTTTTTTTTTTGGTAAAAGTTTTATTGATTTTAACGACAGACAAAAAACATATAAGACATAAAACATAACAAAAAAAAATTATATCATTCTTCATAAATTTACAGTGTATCGGTTGGTTTACCACTCCCTTTTGTGCATCCATTTCATAGTCATCAAAATAATTATATTACATAATAACTCACATTATCCATCATCAATAAAATATCCCAATATCATTATTGAACAATCATTTGACTATAATTTTACTAATTCATACTTAAGCGAGATAACTATAATTAAATTATTTTATAACAAATCATAGAATCATACCAAATCTATCTTAATAAAATATTCTTAAAAATTATCAAAACCAAGAAAAATTATGTATTCATTATTTCCTAAATTTCTAAATATTTTATTATTATATTGTATTATCTAACCATTTATAAAAAAGATCCCAAACTTCATAAAATTGTTTATCTTCTTGTTCTCTAATTTCAAATGTCAATCTACTCATTTCAGCACATTCCAATATTTTCTTAGTAATTTCTTCCTCTCATGGTATTTTCTCACTTTTCCAATGTTTAGCAAATACAATCCTAGCTGCTGTTAATACATTTACAATCAAATACTTTAAATTTTTATTATATATATCAGGTACGATTCCCAATAAAAAAAGTCTCTGGTTTCAAATATATGTGTTTCTTTGTCATTTTTTCCAGCCATATGCGAATTCTAGTCCAGTATTTCCTAGCTTCCTCACAAGTCCACCACATATGGTAATATGAGCCAGGTATCTGATGACATTTCCAGCACTTTTCAGATTTATTCTTGAACATTCTTGCTATTCTTGTCAGGGAAAAGTGCCACCTGTAAAACATCTTATACAAATTTTCTTTATATGCTGTTGACATTGTCATTTTATAATTTTGTGACCACAATTTTTGCCATTTCTCTAAATCAATCCCATATCCAAAATTCTTCCCCCAAGCAATCATTGTTTCTTTAACTTGTTCTTCCTCTAATTTTATTTCCAGAAATAACTACATAGTTTTTTAATCACTTTTTCATCAGTACCTGTCAAAATCCTGTCTAAATCAGTCAATTTATCATAAAATCCTTCTATTTTAGAATCTTTCAGATACCTTGCATGTATTTGCGCATATGAAAACCAATTCATCTTTATACCTTGTTCTTCTAAATTTTGCATCGTTTTAAGTTCACCCTTTTCATCCAATATGTCCCCATATCTAACTGTTTGTTCCTTCTTATAAGTTGTAGGATACGAAAAAGCTTCAATAGTTGATAACCAAACTGGAATTTTCAAATAACATTGTTTCTTAATTTTCTCCCAATTCAACCATAACGATTCCCGTATATAATGCCTTCTAAAATTACCCTGTGATTTAGTTCCCTTATACCTTAAAAAAGCATGCCAACCCAATAATAAATCATGACCTTCTAATGTCAACAATCTAGTCTTTCTTAACGTTATCCATTCTTTAACCCACATTAAGTTTGCAGCTTGATAATACAACTCCCAATTAGGAAGGCCAAATCCTCCTCTAATTCTAGCATCCTGTAAAAGTTTTAATTTTATTCTCGCTTTCTTGCCTTGCCATATATACTTCAACACAATTTTATTTAATTCTTCGAAGTAATCCTTACTTAACCTAATTGGTATTATTTGGAACAAATATAAAATTCTGGGTAAAATATTCATCTTGATTGTTGAAATTCTACCGATCAATGACAATTGTAGGTTTTCCCATTTTTTCAGGTCAGATGCTGTCTGCTGTTTAAGCTTAATATAGTTATTCTCTTTCAGTGTAGTACATCTTGACGTCAAATATATCCCCAAATATTTAACTTTGTTCGTAACTTGAATTTTCAATAAATCTGCCAGCTCTTCTCTTTGTCTTAACATGTTCTTTTTCAGAATCTTTGTTTTGTCTTTATTTATTTTTAAACCAGCCATCTCACCATACGTCTCTATCTTTTCAGATAGTTTTAAAGCCGTCTCTAAAGGGTCTTCCAAAATAAAGACCAAGTCATCCGCAAAGGCTTGCAATTTAAATTCCTCTTTTTTGACTTTCATTCCTTTTATGTTTATATCTTCTCTAATATTTCTATTTAAGACTTCCAAAGTCAATACAAATAACAAAGGAGATAATGGGCATCCTTGTCTTGTACCTTTTTTAATATTTTAATATTTAATATTCTTCATCTATCATTACTTTTGCTGTTTGCTTATAATATACGGCTTCTATTGCTTGGATAAATTTTCTAGCAAAGCCCATCTGTTCCAATAGTAATAACATAAATCTCCAGTTCATATTATCAAATACCTTTTGGGCATCTAAGAATATCAAAGCCATTTGTTTTTCCGGGTGCGCCTCATAATATTCCAATGTATCCCTTTCATATAAGCGAATGGAAGGCTTTGTCTTCCAAGTTTAGCTTGTTGATTTCTTGGTGACACCAACTGATTAATAAGCAGGATGCTACAGTGAAGGATATTTGAGTTATAACATTGTGAACCATGGTTTGTTTTCATTGTGGTTGGTTGTACATGGCATAATCAGACCTAACTTTAAACCATAAACCACAATGGATGGTTCATACATCAAGCTAAACCAAACCGAAGGACTCATCAAAGGCAGTAGTGGGATTCAAATTTTTTTACTACCGGTTCTGTGTCTTGATGGGTGTGATAGGGGAAGGATACTGTAAAATCTCCAGTCAGAGGTGGTCTTTGCCAGTTCTCTGAACTATTCAAAATTTCTGCTACTGGTTCTCCAGAACTGGTCAGAACCTGCTGAATGCCACCTCTGATCGGAGGGTTTGTGGGGTGGGGAATTAGAATAATTACAAATACTGTTTGGGGAAGTGATGATATGATTTTGTTATGTCTTAACCTAATGGGACACACAGTCTGAAGAATATATCAAAAAGGGGGTTGAGCTTTCAAGTTGAATATCTGCATGATTGTTATACAGTTCCCTAATCTTTTTTATGCTTTATAATTCAAATCAGACAAAAAAAAAAGAATCTCTTATGTAAGGTAATATATCCCCATACACTATTCATGATAGAATATGGAATAGGTGGCTAAATTAGCAGAGAAGTAAAGGTAGCCACAGTGCTATATAGCTTGCAGTCATCACTCCTCAAAAATCTTTTGCTATGTTGTTTAACTGTAACTCAGGGGTCCCCAACCCCCGGGCCATGGCCCATTACCGCTCTGCATCCTGTTTGAAACTGGTCCAGGAGAGAGATGGGCACATGCATGTGCTGCTCCACTTGCATGAGAGGGTGCTTGCACTCACAAGCAAAACTCCATTTGTGTGACGGGAGGTTCACATGCTAGCACCTTCTGCTCAAGCACCCTCCACTTATGCACAAAGTTCCAATGTGTGCACACAGGTGCACCTTCCACTCACACGCCCTCCTCCCCGCCTGCCAGACTGGGCCACCAAGCTAGAAAGGTTGGTTACCGCTGCTGTAACTGTTCCCAGGACATGCTAAATCAGGATGTGTTTAACCAGGGTGTATTGATTAGCAATAGCAATAGAATTAAATCACAATTGTGTGGGTTCACATAATACATTAAATCTTAACCATGATTGGTGAGCTGGACTAAAACAACATATTAAACCACAATCTAAGTGGCTGCATTTTGATTTAGCCATTATATGAACTTCAGCTATAGGATAGAGATCCCATTGCCGTTTGAAACTTATTTCTCGCAAGTTTATTTTATTACTGAATATTGTTCCATGGCAACCTAAAATAATATTTAACTATAAAGGCAAAATTCCTCTTGGAATATAAACCTGAAATTATAAGGCTGAAAGTATTTTTTAGGCACTGATCCTTATGCGCAGTCTGTTTCCTTCTCTGTTCCTATTGAAGGAGCTGCCTAGATTCGCCTCCTGCCAGCTAAGTTATTTTTAGAATAGGACTTCCTCTGAGATGCCGTGCTCCAATCCTACAGTCACTCTCCACTGAACGTCCTATTGGTCTGTAGGCTGTGCCAAGATAGTTGAGGTGATTTGTGCAGTTTCTATTGGAAACGACAGCCTGAGTTGGCTCTTTGACTGCCTGGAATTTTGATTAAAGCCCTGACTTCCAACTGTGGTCCTTGCTACTCCTATTTGCAGCACTGAACCCTGCAGTTGGGCAAAGCTTTTCCCAAATTTAGAAAAGTCAGATGAATAGAAGAATTTTATGTCAGTGCATAGACAAAGAAAAGCATGGTTCAAGAGTATCAAGAATATCAAGATCTAATTCATATTTTATTCAAAATATAGCCCCAGGCTAAACCCTGGAGATCTCCCAAAGACCAGCCATCCATCTAAAATGCCCTGGATCATATTGATGGCAAGTAGTGTTAGGTATAAATGTGCAATTTTTTTTCCCCACAGGCACATTTTTACCTGAAAATAAATATTTATCCAGATCCTTTGAGATATAGTGGGAAAGATATTGGGACTCTGCAGGTGCAAAAACCAACTAATATATTTATTTTAAACATGCATAGCATCTGTATGATATAGATGGATCATACAATAATCATATTCCTCATGCAGAATCTGGGGTTTGTCTTAATATAGCTCTTGGTGCTGCAACCCCTTTAAAATAGTGGTGTTCTACTACTCTCTCGCAGAGAAAGCTTCTCTCCTTTTCTAAATCTTTCCTGAAGCCTCTATTAATACTTCATCTAAAATTGTCTTTTTGATTCCTTTCATTCACTTCCTTTCCATAATTTGGCACCCCTGTTATTTTTAATGCTGCTAGGAATTTCCATTGTGCCTGATTGGAATTCCTGGCTTTTAATATGACCATGTTAATTCCTGTATTTCAAGCATCTTTTTCCTAACCCTTGCATACTAGCTGGATAAAACTTTCGATCAAGAAAGCTCATCCCAGGAACTAATCGTGAAAAATGTTTGTTCCGGGAAGCTCTTCTTGTGATACTAGTGACTTCTTGGTTCCTTGAGAGTTATTTTTTTAAATATTTGTTTTTAGCTGGAAAACTGGTGACTGGAGCCAGTGCTCTGTCACCTGTGGAGGAGGCATTCAAAGCCGTTCAGTTTACTGTGCCTCGTACAATGGACATCACTTTCAGGATGCTGTGGATGATACCAAATGTGCTTCTTTGACAGAGAAGCCACGCAGCACACAGCCTTGCAACCTGCAGCGGTGTGCAACATGGGTCTCGGGTCCTTGGTCTGAGGTGAGTTTTTCCTTCTCTGTGCAATATCTGTACTGAGGCAGGATTGGCCCAGCTTCCTCTGCACCTTGGAGAGAAAAAGATAATTTAGCCTTTGATTTGCCTTGCATGATTTTAGTACTCAGTAAAGCATTGGAAGTTACAGGTAGTCCTCATTTAGTGACTGGATTTGGGACTAGCAGCTCAGACATTAAATGAAGAGGTCACAGAATGAAACTGCAACTTACTTCAATTTCTTTGCTTCATAGACTTGTGAAGATTATAAAAGCAAGAATTGGCCATACAGTTGCTTTTTCATCACCTTTGTAACTGTGAGCAGTTGCTAAACAAGGACTACCTACAACACAACAGAATTCTGTAACATTGCAGCGTATTATAATTCTATGTCACCTGTACTACAAGTAAAGAATGAGATTAAATGCAAGATGTAAAGTGATAGTTCAGGTGTTTATCTAGGACAGGAGTGTCAAACTGGGGTGGTGGCCCACAGGCTGTATGCGTCACACACAGGCCATGCCTACCCCAGCTTTGCGAAGGGAAAAATGTCACAAAATGTCACATGACAGCAACATGACGCTGTGAGTGATACCCATGATCTAGGACCATGGGGCAGGGGGTTAGTTCGAATCTGTCATAGATATGGAAGCTCAGTGTAATCTTAGACAGGCCACTTCCTCTCAGCCCAATTTGACTGATTGATTGAGTGATTAAATTTATATGTCCCCCCCTTCTCACTTCAAAAGGTAAATGTTCCCCTCGCACATACGTGCTAGTCATTTCTGGCTCTACGGGGCAGGGCCCATCTCCATTACAAAGCCGAAGAGACAGTGCTATCAGAAGATGTCTCTGTGGTCATGTGGCTGGCATGACTAAATGCCAAAGGCACACAGAACACTGTTATCTTCCCACTAAAGTGGTTCCTATTTTTCTACTTGCATTTTTACATGCTTTCAAACTGCTAAGTTGGCAGAAGCTGTGACAAGTAATGGGAGCTCACTCTGTTCCGAACTAGCAGGCTCGTAAGCCTGCAAACCTGACTGACCCCTTTACACAGCAGGCTCGTAATCCTGCATATTTGATTGGTCCATGAACAGTGAGTAGTGATTGGTCATTCCGGACTAATCTGATTGGCTAGTTAATGGGCTGCCGCAATTGGACGCTCCAAGCACGGCAAACTTAAATCATTGGACGCTATGACAGCAGCCAGCTCTATAAAAGGAGCTGCTGCTGTCAGGATCTTTGCTCTGTTTTCCTGAAGTCACAAATAAAGAGTTGGAGTCACTATTCAATGTCTCGTCTCCGTTATTGCGCCCACTCTCCAGGACAGAACACTGGCGACGAGGATGGGATTCGGAGACGATAGAGCTGACTGAGCACTCGCAAAGTATTGACAGAGCACGTGGCTGACATCGCGCAGATAGTGGCAGAATGACCAGCAGCGCTATACCACCCATTCCATTTGATCCAGCTAACGAAGATTGGGACTTGTATATGGACAGGTTTCAAATGTTCCTGGAAACAAGCAATCTGAAGGATGCTACGCCTGGCAAGAAACGCACGGTTTTCCTAACGCATTGCGGACCTGCCGTTTTCAAAATGGCAAAGGTTCTAGCAAAACCGGCTGAAGTCAAAACCATGGATTGGGATACCCTTGCTCCCATCCTCAGGGCTCATTACGCCCCAGCAGTCCCAACCCTCATAAGAAGACACGAGTTTTACCAGAGGGACCAATGGGAAAGCGAGAGCATCGGGGACTTTGTAGCTGACCTAAGGAATTTGGATGGACTATGTGGTTTCGCAAATCTGGAAGAAGCCATGAGAGATCAGATTGTCCTCGGTCTAAGAGACCTCACCATCTAAAGTAAGATTATGGCAAAAGGAGACATCACCCTCGCAGATGCCATAGTGGATGCTACTGCAGCAGAAGCAACCAGGAAGTCTGCAGCCCGAATGTGCCGAGTGAATGGGGCTAACCGCCAACTCGCCAGTGACACTACAATACCCTCAGAGAGAGACACAACAACAGCCCACCACGAAGACATCGAGTCCTCATCAGAAAGTGAAGAGGAAGAAGTCAACAGACTCAGATCAGAGGCGATCAGCGAGACCAGCAAGGTCGTAAAACCAATTTTCATTGTGCCGGATGCGGGGGAAACCACCCATGAGCAGACTGCAGGTTCCTAGATGCCATCTGTCGTTCCTGTGATAAAAGGGGCCACATCGCCAAAGTGTGCAGGAGTAAACGAGGATCCAGCCCCAAGAGAAACGAAAATAGTTTACGGCAGACATCAGGCACCCACCCATCAAACAGGGACCACCCAAACCACCAATGGAGCCAGTACAATAGAAACCGAATGCTTGCTACCACTACCAGACGAGAGGAGGCACACCAGACCATCACCATCGGCCACGATTCATCAAAAAAAATCCGGGTAAAGTCACCATTGAAAATAAACCATGCATCATGGAAGTCGACTCCGGGTCTTCCCTATCAATGGTCTCCTGGAAAACCCTCAAGCAGCTGATCCCTGACATCCGCCTCCAGGATCTCAGCACTCAGACTCATATTAAAGGACTACCAAGGCAATCGAATCCCAGTTGCTGGTTCCAGTCACATCCAGGTCTCATTTAAAGACCACACCACAACTCTACCTCTCACCGTTGTCGACAGAGACCAACCCAGTTTATTGGGATTGCAGTGGTTCACTCTGTTAGGAATCGAATTGGCAGGCATCAACCAGACCATAAGCGAAGATTGGGAGGTGGCCATCATCTGGAATTTTCAAGAAGTTTTCACCGAGCAACTAGGCAAGTACAATTTCATTTAATCTCTGCCCTGATATCGCACCCATTCATCTAAAGCCACGCCGAGTTCCCTTTGCCCTCAAACCAAAAATTGACAAGCAATTGGACAAATTAATAGCACAAGGCGTGTTAGAACCCATCGATCACACCCGATGGGAGACCCCAATTGTAACCCCCATAAAACCTGACGGATCTTTGAGAATCTGTGGGGATTACAAGGCCACCCTGAATCATGCGCTTCAACAGAGCGCTATCCAGTTCCCGTGGTCCAACACCTTCTTCACTTGCTTGGGGGCGGAAAAGTATTCGCAAAGCTTGACCTGGCCCAAGCGTATCAGCAGCTGCCAGTAGACGCAAAGACCGCAGAAGCCCAAACCATAGTCACGCACAGGGGTGCGTTCAAATGTAATAGACTCCAGTTCGGAGTAAGCGTAGCACCTGGTATTTTTCAAAGCTTGATGGAAAGGTTGTTGCAGGGTATAAAAGGAGTTGTACCCTACTTCGATGATGTGTTGATAGCCGCCCCTACAAGAAGTCAGTTAGTAAAACGCCTAAGAACTGTCCTACAAAAATTCCAGGACGCAGGACTCAAAGTCAAGAAGGAAAAGTGCCAATTATGCACTGAGAGGGTTGAATTTCTTGGTTACCTTCTTGACAAACAAGGAATTCACCCCACCGAAAAGAAATTGGCTGCTATTAAAAATGCTCCAAGACCTAGAAACAAGACAGACCTCCAAGCCTTCCTGGGTCTCATTAATTTTTATAACATCTACCCCAGAAGGTGACTGTTGCTGAACCCCTGCATAGGCTCCTCGACAAGAAGGCTTCCTGGTTTTGGGGACGTCGAGAGGAGCAGGCTTTCCAGCAAGTCAAAGACCTTTTAACATCAGATGCAGTGTTAATCCAATATAACGAAACACTACCCTTGACTGTGACTTGTGACACCTCACCTTTTGGAGTAGGAGCCATCCTGAGCCACGTTCTACCAAACGGTACGGAGGCGCCTATCACATTCTTTTCAAGAATTTTATCTAAAACTGAAAGGAACTATAGTCAGTTAGATAAAGAAGCCCTTGCTATTGTATTCGCAATTAAAGGGTTCCACAAATACATGTATGGAAGATCCTTTTCCATAATCACAGACCACAAGCCATTGCTTGGCATTTTGGCAGGGGATAAACCAACTCCCCATATCCTGTCGCCAAGAATGACACGATGGTCGGAGTTCCTAGCCGCCTACGACTACCAGTTAAGACATCGAGAAAAGCCATTCCCCATGCTGACGCCTTAAGCTGTTCGCCATTACCTGAGTTCCTAGACTTGAGTTGGAGTCACCTAGAGTTGGAGTCACTATTCGATGTCTCGTCTCCGTTATTGCGCCCACTCTCCAGGACAGAACACACTCCATTACGCTGTGCTAAGAATTCAAACCACCGAACCGTCGACCTTTCTGATCAACAAGCTCAGCATCTGAGCCACCATGTCCCTCTTCTCACCTTATAAGTTACTATATAACTTGCCTTGCAAGATTGTTTTTGTGGGAAAGCAGAGGAAAGGTCACTTCATATGCCTCCTAGAAGAGAAATAGGCTATAAATCTAACAAATAAATAAAAATGTATCAATAAAGTACAGAAATGTTCAGTATTGTTTAACTGGTTGTAACTTTAAAACATTTATTTAAAAAATTTTAAATTACAAAATATACACAAATGACCAAATATATTTTAAAAAATGAAAAAGTTAGTTTAAAATGATGAAAGTCAGAAAAAGAGAAGGGGAAAAGCCAAAACAAATTCTAAAAAATAAAAGGATATACCAGTATCTTATAGTTTTTAAAATAAAATAACAAGCCAAAATTGCACTTTTACAAAAGAAATAAAAATCCATGGCAAAATCTCTGGAACTGCCCATATGGCTGAATGTTAAAGCATTTTAACAAAATGATGGAAACCTGAATACTGAAAAAGAGATCTTTATTCAGACTGTTGACTACGCAGAACAAATTAACATCAGAAATAGAGAAGTGTGTCATACCATGACCAGATTATTATTATTACTATTTACAGTGTTCAGTAAGCTGTGGTGAAGGTATTCAAACCAGGACTGTAAGCTGCCAGGTTGAACAGGGACATCAGATTCTAGATATTGCTTGCTTGAGAGAACCAAAACTTCAGCACACCCAGCCCTGTATCGGGGAGAATTGTATACAAGAGATTGGCTGGCATATTGGAGACTGGGGATTGGTGAGTATGACAGGAATAGGAATAATCCAGTTTTTGTCCCTTCGCTGCTCTCTTTTGTCACATTCTTACAAAGAGCCATTTGCAACCATACAATATTTGTTGATCTCCTGGGATAATGAAGAAGGAGGAGGTCACAATCTGATTAGCCTGTAGGACAAAGTTAGGGCATGGCCACAACATAACTATTTTAATCAATGGTTTTCTGGGGCTGGATAGTGATACTCACGTGATCTTATCTTCTGGAAATGAAACTATAAAGTGTCTTAGTTGTAACTGCCTGTAAGAATAATTGCCTGCAAAACCTTTGGGCTCTTCCTGGGCCTTATTTATGAGTCCTACTAACTGACTTGGAAATAATTATTCCTACCAGGTCTTTCTTCTTTACCAGTTTCTTTCCCTGATGTGCTACGATTCTGATATTTTTGGATGGCAACTTTCAGAATTCCGAGACAGAATGGCTGCAGGAAGACTGGAGGGTTCCATATTGGGAATCCTCCAAGTAGTATTTGTTCCTTGACACTTCACCCACAAGGCCTCTGGCCCCTTGCTCTTCATCTGATTGATTTAATCAGTGTTTTAATCCTTACCATTTTTTTTGTCAAGTGCTCAAAAAGCTGCAGTTCTGGTATCCGAACCCGCCAAGTCATCTGCGCTGATGGGGATTCCAAATTTTACAGTTATGAGATTTGTCAAGACATACAGCCACAGATACCAACCACACTTGGGAGCTGCAATACACAACCTTGTCACCTGCCCCAGCGTAAGTGCAAAGCAGTGGTGTCTCAGCATCTACTTCCAATACATCAGGGATGTTAGAATAGATAAGAATGCCACCGTCACATAGTTTAACTAGTAGGCCTTTCCATTTTATACATGTTAAATTATACCTGTTATGAAACTTCCTTTACAGAAAGGATGCTAGCTGGAGTCTACTCAAGGGGAAGGAGAGCCAGTACTATTGCCTCCTGCTCCCAACCCTTGGAAATGTTCCCAGAGATATCACAATCAATAGTATTAAAAGCCATTGAAATCAAGTAAGACCAGGAAAGCCTTGAAAAATTAAGGAACTCGTTTCATCCTTTAAATTTTCCCCAAAACTATAAAAAACCAGGGAAAACAAAGGATCCCAATTTTTTTTTCTTCCACACACTTTGGTAGTTTTGGAGGGGATATTATTAGGATACTGGAGAGCCAAATGGAAATACCTTGCACTTTTGTAATACATTTTAACTTACTCTCCTCCTTTTCTTGAAATTTTGCCTCTTTCTTAAGGAATATTATTATTTTCCACTGTATACTCTGGGTATTGAAGTCTGTAGAATGTTTTCTCTCGTGTTTTCTAATGGAGTTTTATTTCCATCTATTTTGAAGTGCCATTTTAACACTACACAACCAAGTATTGTGTAGGCTCCCTTTAATTGATGGTTGTAGGAGTAGAGGGGTTTTTTTTAACACAGAATAATACAGTATATTTATTCGCATTCCTGCAGAGGTTCCCAGTATGCAAGACATCACAGGGTTCAATATCAGTCGTCGGACGTTACTGACCCGCTACCGTCCAGACCAAGGCACTGAAGGTTTGGAAATGCCAAGTTGGCCTTCCTTCGTCTAGTGTTATTTTGCTTTTCTCTGAGTAGCTTTTTGACATTTTCCCCTTTCCCATTTTTAAGGAAATGGAAGTCTTACAGGCTATAGTTTCGTAAGGAAAAAGCTTTTGATTCACTAGCCCTGCCTTCACTTTCCTGCTTTTTTCTCAATGACAGTAACAGAAAGCAAAGGTGACATGACTGTGAAGATGGGGAGATAAATTGATATCTACTTCCATCCCTGGTTATTAATGTAGTAGGAACCAGCGTGCACATTTGGAAGTTGTAGAGCTGTGTGAGAGAAAGGAGCTCCCTATACACAAAATAGTAGTCATGATGACCTGCCAATCACACACATACAGCAAATCACCTGGAGCCTAGAATACGCTCAGGGAGAGATTGCTGCTTATGGATAACACACTGGTAGTCCCAGTTCTAATACTTCACTGGAGATCCACCTTACGACTTGCTCAGTGGTGGGATTCAAAATTTTTTACTATCAGTTCTGTGGGCGTGGCTTTGGGGCATCATGTGGCTTGGTGGGCGTGGCTTGGTGGGCATGGCAGGGGAAGGATACTGTAAAATCTCCATTCCCTCCCCATCCCACTAACCTGTTTTCCAGCTCCGTTCTCTTGTGCAGGACAACAAAAGAAGGCGCAGCTGATCAGCTGGGACTCAGGAGCCAGAGAATAGATAGGGGTGGGGCCGGTCAGAGGTGGTATTTGCCGGTTCTCTGAACTACCCAAAATTTCCACTACCGGTTCTCCAGAACTGGCCAGAACCTGCTGAATACTAGCTCTGCACTTGCCTCAAGTCTTCAATGAACTTGAATGATAAATTTAAAAGGTTTTGCTAACTGTATGTCACAACTAGTATTTCCAGAGTAGATCCTAAGAATCATTTATGGTTTTGCAGAAGACATAGGGCAAGCCTTGCCTGTCAGTATTTCCAATTTCTAAGTTAAAGATACCAGAATTTTCTCAGGCAATTCTACCCTACCTGTAGTTGGTACTTAAAACATGTGTCTTCTGGTACTTTACAAGTTTCCTGAAAAGTAGGAAATCGTGTTGTCCCTTGACTGAATGTGTCAATTTTACCTAAAGGTTATATTGAGCTAGCCTTGACTCTAGGGCAATAGACACTTATGGATTCTTGACTAAATGGCTTTCTTGTAAGTGAATTACCATTATCTTTTTTTGGGGATAGTATTAGCATTTCTTGGGCTAGACTTTTGGATTTCTTAAGTGGCTGGCTATGTTAACCAAGTACAATCCCTGTTTAGCTTTGAGGGGAGAGGGAACAGCCAAGATGACCAAAGCCCTTTTCCCTTGACTTTCACCCAAACTTACACTTTTTGCTTCAGTTCCATGCTTCATGTTTCCTCATAGTGATATTCAATAAGAAACTATAAATAACAGGCAAAGGGAATACAAAATTCTGTAATCTGATCGTGCTCAGTCTTCTTGAGACTCGAATGAGTATAAAAGAAGAAGAAGAAATGGTATTCATTCTATATCCTATGCATTCAAATGAAGACTGTCCACAATATGTTGTTGTATGCCATTTAGTCCCAGTATCAATGGGGTCTACAACAACTCACCACAGCTAACTTGTCATGGCCAACTCGCCATGAGACAATTTGCCACATGGCAACTCGGTGCAGGACAAGAGTTACACTAATATCAAAGAAATAGTGAAATAGAATCATTAAAAAAGGATGCCAAAGGAGGGGCAAAGTGAAATATGAATTACAAAAATTGAAATAATTTTTAAACTATTTTAAATAATCAAATTGAATTGTTGAATTGTCCTGTCCTACGGTGAATTGGCCATGATGAGTAACCCTGCAGTAAGTTGACTGTGGCAAATCGGTGAGTTGTCCCATTCCAATATAAATGACCTTTTCAAGAGTCCAGTCTGGAAAAACAAGAAGTATAAGTTTCAGGTGAAGAAAAAGAAAACTTTTCTTTCTCCTCCCACAATATTCCCTAATGTGTTCAGGTTTCAAATCTGTATGCCAGACCTTACTATGCAGTAAACTTCTCATACATTTTCCCATGCCTGTTAAGTTTTACATCCACATTACAGGCAGGAAAGTATGTAAGTATAAAAAAATTAATAGCACACTTCTTTATTCTCTTAATCCTAACCTTCCCATCAAGTTCCTGCTTCCTCCTGTTCCCCCTTTGCTATTACCCTCTGTGTGATAACTAGAGCTACAGCTGCAAAGTAATCTTCCTGGGCTCCTAGAAAGTAAACCTAGAGAAACTATGCGCTTCCAGGCAACCGGTCTATCCATCAAACGCTTTGAGTGTTCATTGTCATTTTTGTTCCCCAAAGATTTGATCTGTGTGAAAGGGAAAAATCATGAGAAAACATAAGAGGTTACCACTGGAATGTGCTGTTTTTTGTCCTCTCCCTAAGTTCTGAATGAAGCAAGGAGTTTGCTCAATATTAATCATCTTGCCTTGGTAGCTGCTAGTTAAGTCTTTGGACCATTTCTATTTCACTGAGGTTTTTTTCAGGTTATATGCATGTACATTTAAGGAGCCTCAGCTATGATCCTAATGACAAAAAGAAACAACAATCACCATTTTAAGTAGGGTAGTTTTATCTTGTTGTCAAATTAATACACTTGGTTATACAATTGATATTGTAAGAGAGCTATGTTGGTCTTTTGTAGCCAAAAACTAGAAAGAGTCTGGTAGCACCTTAGCAGACTAACAACTTTGATTAAAAGGTATAGATTTTCTTGACTTTTATGAGATGCATGGAGTGGCCACCAAAATGTATGCCTTATAATAACATTAGTTAGCCTAATAAAGTACTACCAGACTCCTCATTTCTAACAATTAATAATAGAGGTAAATACTCTAATTTGGAAATGCATTGTAGTAATTGCTTATTTTCAGACTTTCTGCATTATGATTGAGTGCTACACCAAGTGATAAACTTTGTAAGTACAGATGATCTACGTCAGACAAGCAAGAACGTGGTGGGTTGAGGGAAGATGCAAGGACATTGGAGTAAAAGAAAATAGAGAAACCTATATGTAGATCTCACCACTACACAACCCTTCTAGTAAGAGTTTGTCCCAATGAAATATGATTACAAGCTATACAACATTATATTATGTTTTCCTTGAAAGGTTCAAAAGACTTTATTATCTCCTATATTTTTCAGTTTCTAGGCATGAAAGAATAATCCAAAGTGCCTCTACTCATCACCAGGCCCAGCTTAATGAGAGTCCTCACTCTAATTTCTTACCCCTTGGATGGGATTCTTACTCAGACTCTTCTGTGTCCCGCCGATCCCATTCTTATCCAAATGGTGGTAGTAATGTTCAAGACTGCAACCATACTCCTCATGGCTGTTGTTCAGATGGTCACACTGCTGCAGCAGGTCCCTTTGGCCAAGGTTGCCCACTTGATTCTTGCCATCTGAGCAGGTAGGATTAGCTCACTGAATGAGCAATTTGCAGGCAAAGCTAATATATTGGGTTGTTTTCAACATATTACTGGGTTTTCCCCCCCAGATATGGGTGCTGCCCCGATGGAATAACACGTTCCCAGGGACCTAACCAAGAAGGGTGCACACAATACTACAGTGATGTTTACAAAAGCAGAAATCATCCTATTTCTCCCACTCCAACAGTAAGTAAGGCAAACGTCTACACATTCTAGAAGACATGTTGGAATAGTTATTTCCCCTTAGCCATCCCATATACAATAGCTGCATTTATCCAAAATCAGGACTGTTTCCTTGTGTCCTCTTGATAAATCTGATAAAGCTTCCATAGACATTTGCAAATTGAATTAGGTTCAAAAGTTCATCAGCTCTTCTGCCACTCCAGATGAAGGTTCCTTCCATCTCCACAATTATATGATTTTTCTATTTCTACAGAAAATTTCTCCAAGTTATTGCTCAGAGATGGAGCAAAATATTATAAAGTGTTTTGCTGTCTTTCACAGGGTATAACTATTTCCATTTATCACATTAAAGTTAGCAGTGTAGCTTTTTGATATTTTATCCTGTAAGAAAAATGTGACTGAATAATGAATTGTTTCTGGGATTGATTTTGTTGAATGTGCTACTTCATAAACATTGTTGAATGGTATAATCTGAGTAACATCTGGTTTTCTCTAAGACAAGACAAGTTCTTGCCCAGCAGGTGCCAACAGAAGAATGCCGAGGTTCTGTGTATGGTTGTTGCTATGACAACATTGCCTCTGCTTTAGGGCCTCAAGGGGAAGGATGTCCCACAAGACTCAGCCAATGTAAGTGACATTTGGTTTTTGAAATGTAGTTTCACATGTAGTACTTTCTAGCAAAATGGCAGCAACCAATGGAACCATTTCGGTGGTATTTTATATGTACAGGTAGTCTTGCTTAATAATGGTAATTGTGGCCTCCAATTCTGTCATTAAACAACATAGTCATAAAGTGCAACATCACATGACTGCATTGACTTGTGATGGCAATTGCAGCAGTTCCAGTTGCTATTGTTGGGCGAATCTTGTGGGGCCACAGCATTCTCTAATCATGTGATCACCATTTACAACCTCCTGCTAGTTTCCCTATTGAATTTGCTTGCCAGAAGGTGGCAGAGAATGTCACAAATGTCGATCAGTTGTAAGTCCCCTCGTTCAGAGCCATCCTAAATTTGAATAGTTTGCTGAATAAGTGGTCACTGAGTGTGGACTACTTATGTGCTATATAATCAAAAATCTGATTTAAAAAGACCTGTCAGAATTTGATCTGAAATACATAAATGTCTTTATATCTGAATTCTGTTGTTATATTTCTTGCATAAAAAATATGTTGTCCTTTTGTAGTAAGGTTTTACAGAATTTGTACATTCTATGCTGTTCATATGAAAGACTCACCAATACATTTCTGTTTTGAAGTAAAATTCGTTCAGGCTCCCTGATGAAATTATTTGCATACATACATATCACACAATTCCCTTTCATGTAGTGTTTCTTGGCAACTTCCTAGTGTGTGAACTTCAATTCCTAGAATTCTCATCAATGGTGATGCAGGCTGTGGAATTCTAGGATTTGAAATCCACATATCTGGGGATTGCCAAGTTTGGAATTACTGCTTTAGGGGAAGCAGATTCATGCAGGCATGGGGGAAACACAACAATATAGGAAGCAAAAGAAATTGATAGCATGTTAAATAAAAAATACACAAATATAATTTCTCTTCCGGCTTTTGTTGCTAGCTTATCCTGTCCAGTGTCTATTACCCAGTGCCCATGGTTCCTGCACAGATTGGACAATACGTTGGTATTTTGTGAGTGATGTTGGAAAATGCAATCGCTTTTGGTATGGAAGTTGCCATGGGAATAAGAACAACTTTGCTACTGAAGAAGAATGCATGAAAACCTGCCACGGATCAATGGGAAGCAGCTATGTAAGTCTTCACCCTCATGTTGCAAGTCCTAACATCCACTCTAGTTCCCAACTGCAAGAAGGGAACACAGAGGTAAAGCCACAACAATTTGGAAGAACTATAACTCATAGAACAGGGAATGAAGGCCATGGTGATAGGACTTCCTCTAATCAAGATGCCTTACCTGAATCTGAGCAAGGAGCTAGCTTGCTAGAAAACCAGCCAGAAAGTTCTCATCACTCGAGAAGGCTTGATGAAATAAAAAGGGACACAGTAGATCATTTGCACAGTTTGGGTGAGACTCTGATTTCCAGACCCTCAGAGAAGCAGCTGACTGTGAATGGCCAAACCACTCAACAAGAGCATGAAGAGTGGAGGAGGGAATCTGGAGCAGATGGATTAACATGGAGAAGATTTGGGTATCAAACCCAACCAGATTCTACTTTTCCATATTCTCTGAACAGGTATGTATTTGTGTTAGCATGATTTCCCACAGAAATACTGAAGATGTCTTGCTAATTTTTTAGAAACATGCTTCATGCAAGTTCCTATCTAATCCTCTATGCATATCCATTTGGGGGGAAACTGCTGCATATCTTTCAGGATCTTCTTGGATGGACCAGAATCTTCTGCAGTGGAGGCAGGCTTAGGACAAAGCATCCGTCTTCTGTGTAAGACAGACAATTCCCATTTCTCTAGAGTTGAATGGCAGAAAGACGGACAGCCGATCTCATCTGATAGGTAGGTCTGACCCCTGGACCCACCCCTATATACCCTATGAATGGGACTTTGAGGTCATAGGTTTCACGTTTGAAATTTGTCAGTACCTAAACCTGCAACTTCTGATCATGTTCTGAATATCAGTGAGGTTTACATGCATGTTTCCATTGCTGCGTTGCAGGTAGTCTTTAACTTACAACAGCTCATTAAGTAACCCTTTGAAGTTACAATAGCTGAAAAAGGTGACTTATGACCAGTGGTGAGATTGGAATAACTTAGCAATTGGTTCTCTGGCTGGGTAGGTGTGGCTGGTCATGTGACTGAGTGGGTGACATCACTCATCACAGCAAGCCCTGCCTCCTGGCCACTCACCTTAAAGGCAGAGATAGGATTCAGGTGGTTGGGGCTAATCCCACCACTGGCTGGCCCCACTCCCACCCATTTTTGGCTGATATTTTTGACCATTTTAAGGCCTTTTGGGGGCTGTTTTCAGACCATTTGGGGGGGCATTTTCAGGCCATTTTTCAGGGAATTTTTGGCCCAAAACACCTCCAAAAATGGACCATTTTGCAGCTGTTTTGGGGCCATTTTCAGGCTCTTTTCAGGCCGTTTTGGCCCAAACAATGGCCCAAAACAACCCAAAAAACAGGCCAAAATATGAGTGGGGGCACAGCCAGCCAATGATGTGATTTGCCGGTTTGCCAAACTGCACAGAATCTTAACTACTGGTTTGCCTGAACCAGTGAGAACCGGCAGCAGCCCACCTCTGCTTATGACAATTTTTCACACTTATGACCATTGTAGCATCTCCATGATCACAAAATTCAGACGCTTAGCAACTGGCCTGTATTTATGATGGCTGCAGTGTCCTGGGGTCATGTGATCCCCTTTCATGACAAGCAAAGTCAATGGGGAAGCCGGATTCATTTAACAATTGTGTCACTAACTTAACAAGTGCAGTGATTCACTTAAGAACAGTGACAAGAAAGGTCATAAAATGGGAGGGGAGGAAATTCAATAAACAAAAGTCTTGCATAGCAACAAAAATTTTGGGCTTAAATGTGGTGATAAGTTGAAGTCTATTTCACTGTCTTCACATAACCAGTAGGAAGCCTGCCAGCGATTCATCTTTAGCATTGTTCACTTGCTCTTATTCCCATAACCAACCAGAGTAATTACTATTAATATGACACTATCAATTGAATATGTCATTCTATGTCAACTGATTCTGTCGGTGACTGTCACTGAGTTGGTGTGATTTCCAGCCTGCCATATTTGACAAACCTTTAATCTTTTTCCCCTCTAGGCATACCTACCAGTCTGACAACTCCCTGGTGGTTAGCCATCTCAGGACCGAGGATGCTGGCATCTACATGTGCATAATTTCAAATGAGAGGGTGGAACGCAGACAGATCGAGTTGCTGGTCAAAGGTTATTTTATTCTTTGTTACTCAAAACAGTCATAAAGCAAGAAACTGCTTGTCCTGATGTAGCCAGCAGGTCATTCTACATTTTTATCATCAATGGAAAACAATATCCTTTCCAAATTGCATCAGAGTACAAAACCAGTGGTGGGATTTAAATTTTTTTTACTAACAGTTCTGTGGGCATGGCTTGGTGGGCATGGCAGGGGAAGGATACTGCAAAATCTCCATTTCCTTTCCACTCCTGGGGGAAGGTTATTGCAAAATCCTTCTTTGTTCTATTTCTTTGTATAGAAATCCCTCAATCTACCCTCACCCTGGGAAGAAGGCATCAACTTACTCATGGTCAGAATCAGCAGCCCAGAGTCTTTGGCACAGGAACTAATAACAGGCAGTCACATGTTTCTTCTCTGCATCCTCAAATAACATACAGGTATATCTTTCAACTTCCCAAAGCAGCTCATGTTCCACATATTGTGCTGTGTGCTCTTTAGATGCATTTGGAAGCTGATCAAAAAAGAGCAGGCTATTTAATCATAGTGCTATTGTATCTAATCTTAATGCTTAGAAATCAGCTCGGCATTTTCTTTACAGCTACAACACAGAATCTGGAGTAACTCTAACCTAGTTTTTCTTAGGATTTTTCTTCTCTTTCTTTCTTACTGGTTGGACCTGATGATCAGGCATCAAGAACCTGAAGGGTTTAATTTAAGCAACCATTGATATCAAAGTGTTTTAATGAAATCATTTTATGCCTTAGGCAGTTTTCTGTATTTTGCTTGGCTCCTGGAGAATCCTACTGTTAGAAGGAAACAAACATTAAGAAATTAATTATTGTCTTTAATAAATATCCATTGTAGAAATAAAAATATATCTGCAGGAAACAAGATTCTAGCAAAGCAAGGCCTCTTATACAGACAAGCAATTATTTAAATAGCTCGCTTTCACTGGTCTTTGGACAGTTTTGTAATTAAAAATTAGTGGCCTACTTGCAGCCCAGGTTCACAAGCCTCACCAGGTCAAAATTGCTTCTTTTGTGTAGGTGGGCATCCTCTCACTAAGAACCGTGAGTCACATTCTAGAATGTCGCTACACTAAAAAGAGCTAAGAAATGCTGAAGTGAGAGAGAAAGGAAGTTTATCTTTAGCAACGCGTCTTTTTTTTTTTTTTAAACGGCTCAGAATGGCACTCGGGTTCAGAACGTCACTTCAGTGACAAGGCTAACTATCATGCCATCTTCTGCAAAGAAATCTGTCCAAAAGAAAATGTAAAAATGGAGTAAGTCATCTGCCATTCCCCGTTCTACTCATTGATCTCTGAGGCATCCATCTGTAGCAATTGCTGCTAGCTTCAATAATTAGAAATAATCCTCCTCACAAAAACTAAAGTGCACGCATGGAACATTATCAAAGGGGGTGGGAGTCATTCTTTTACAATCATGTGTCATAAGTATTCAGTTACTTTATTCTTTATTCTTGTTTAAGGATAGGAGTAAACCTCCTAACCTCCTATATCTGGGTTAACAGTCTGGTGTAGATCCCCAGAAAACTGCCATGATTTTGTTGAAATTCTTGCCGAAAGCATCATGCATGGCCAGATAAATTATAAGGAGAACATTCTGTTACGTGGGATTCTCATGGCTAGCAGCATTATCTGGGCCTGTAGCCAAGGGAACAGTTAAAAGGGATGTATTTATACAAACCTACATTTTGTAAAGTGTTAAGAGAGAGCTGCACTTATTGAAGAAGAATCTCTGTAATGGTTCATTTATGTTCAAATCATGATGAAAGGAGAAAAGGGCTAAAGTTCAATTATGTAATACAGATGCATTTAATTTATCGAACGTATATACCATTTTTAGCTTCTTCTGAAAGGAGATAATGTCAAGGTTAATCTAACCTCCAATAAAAGGAAAAGCAATGCTTCCAGTTTTGCCCTCCTTCCCCCAAACTTCCTGAAAATGGGAAACAACCAGTTCCTTCTCATAATTGAATTGGTCTGGGCCACTCCAGTGGAGAATGCAGATTTACAAGTAATTTGGAACCAAAGCAAAAATGACTCTCTAGGTTAAAATCAGTACTTCAAATTGCAGTTAAAAGGTAAATATGGACCCAATGTACAGCCAGGAATAAGATGCAATATATTCCCATCTGCAACTGTTGATGAGCATTCTGGCTGCTGCATTTTACACAACTGAAAATTCTGGATAGCTTCTAAATTCCCATATGGAGCCTGATACAGCTTTGGTCACTCAACGGTGAGACACTTGTAAAGCAGACAAAGCAGCACCTGCATTTTCTCCATTGCATGAGAAAAGTACACCTTCCTCCCCCTGCCTTTACTAATTTCTACAGAGGGATGATCACATGCATCCTGTCATATGGCATGACAGTCTGGTTTGGAAGCATTCGGACAGGAAGGCGATGCAGAGATGATTATGGGTAGTTCACTTCCTTCTATCCAGGACACAGCATATAAGCGATGCTTGACTAGGATCCGCTGGTGTATGTGTGTAGATGTATACTTTCTTTATAGAGAGCAGGCAACAGAATTTCATTTTTATTGTGTGGCAATGTACTCACAGTAAAAATGACAATAAAGATTATCTTATCTTAAAAGTCCTCATGTCTCAGATAACTTTGTAACTAGTGCAATAGCCCAAGATGGACAAAACAAAGGCTTATCTAGCCAAGGTTGCCAACTGCGGAGCCAGTAGGAATCACAAATCCTTGGACATATACTCAGCAGATTCCCTCTTGGTGAATCCAGGGCTCACTTCTACCATTTTATCCCCCAGCTATTTTCTCAAAAATCAGGAAGCCACCAAGAGACAGAGAGAAACTGCTCTGGAATTATTTCGCCTTGGGCCTGAGATACCATCTTTTGCCAATGGCAAACCTTAACATTGACAAGTCATTAAAATCAAAGATGGAATTCTAATCCTTTAAAAAGAAAACATTTTAATGCATCTACTTTGCAGGTTAAAAATGTATAAGAATGAGCCTTCAGTAGTTGATGCTAGCATTGGTGAAGAAGTCAGACTGCCTTGTCATGTAGAGGCTTCTCCGTCTTTAACCACTGAATGGCAGAAAGATGGCCATCCTATTTCATCTGCCAGGTAAGTTGTATCTTTTGACAATATTACTTTCTTGTTTTGTTGTCTTTATACTAATTGGGAAAAAAGTCCAATGAAATAGGTAAATTAAGTGTCTGTAAGTCTGTAGAGGTTCTCCGTCACCCAGGTCATGGTTGTCCCAAAGGTGCTTTTTCAGGAGGCCACTGGACTTTCTTGGTTTTTCTTTGAAGACTACTATCCTATCAGAGCTGAAGAAGCTTCTTGGATGAGAAGCGAAATGTCTTTGAAGAAAAACCAAGAAAGTCCAGTTGCCTCCTGAAAAAGTACCTTTGGGGCAACCATGACCGGGATGACTGACAATCTCTACAGACTCTTAGCTCTACAATTAGGGATGAACCCCCTTTGAATGCTATGGGAATGGATTTCCAGAGCAAAATTTGCAGACTCCAGGAACCAGGAATACTACTCAGGTGGCCCTGGGGACACAGATAAACCTCCAAGTGCTTCAACAACCCTCTAAAAGGATGCAAATAACCAGCTGTCTGCAAGGCATATAAATCCTTCCATTCCCCACTATCCTGTCAGAGTTGAAGAAGCTTCTAAGATGAGAAATGAAACAGCTTCAAAGAAAAAAACAAGAAAGTCCAGTTGCCTCCTGAAAAAGCACCTTTGGGACAAGTGTCTGTAAATTTTCCATTTCTGTTTTTCCTTTATGACACTTTCTTCTCTGTATTATTCTACAGCTATACTTTCATATTTCAGTAGGGTATTTATTTTTTAGCATTCCCTATTCACATTTTCCTACTTCCTTACATTTTTCTGGTCACCTTGGTTTTGTGTTACTGAATGAGTTGAGCAAAGAGACCCCATTTTGTTACAGGCAATCCTTGGGTGACAACAGCATTTGGGACCAGAATTTCTACAGCTAAGCAATGTGGACATAAAGTGCCATGTCATGTGAGCACATTGCTTAGCAACGGCAATCCCAGGAATCCCAGTGTCCATTGTAATCCTAGGTCCATGGGGGTCATTAAGTGGGACGTGAGAAAAGGCAGAAGTCCTACACAATGAAGCTAGTGGTTTCTGCCACTAGTTGGGGGGAGATGCCTGATGTATGCAGAGTGTGGATGTCATAGGAGGGTCAGGGTGGATGCTGTGGGCCAATTTCACAGGAGGGAGGTATTCTACCATATTCAACAAATTCTACCAAGCATAGGTAGATATGACACAGCAGAATGCCACAGGCAGGTGCTAAGCATCACAGGTAGGCAAAAAAAGTAGTAGCAAAAATCATTTCCAACTTCCTGCCAGCTTCCCTTTCGCTTTACTTGTGGAAAGCAGGTGGAGAATGTTGGAAATTGTGACCACAGGTCTATGTGACAATGTAATTGCAAATTGGGCACCGAGCTCCAACATGACCGTATGATCATGGGACGCTGTGGTAGTCAAAACTCCCTCTTGTTCATCATTATCATACAATAACTTTGAACGATTGCTGATTACACAGTTCTAACCCAATCAACCACCCCTTTTTTCCATACCGTTTTATTTCTCCTTGTGCTGCCCTAGGTTTAGTGGAACATATCACAGAGATGAAATAGCTCCAGCTAAAGAAGTCTGAGTAAGATGGCCTGAAATGCACCATGTTTACAAAATAAATCTTGGAAAACCCGAACAGGCAGCTTTCCCATCCTTTATCTTCAATGAACTTTCCTAAACATGATTAGGAACACAGCATAATGTGATGATCAGTATCTAGGACTAGGCAGTTTCAAATCTTCTCTCAATCATGGCATTCTGAATTGACTTTGGGCCAGCCACTAATCCTTACTTCATCCTCTCTCTTCTTACTGTGCGGATAAAATAGGGAGGACCCCCCTCCTCTTTTCATGTTCATCATAGAAGAATCAGAAGACAGGCTATCAAAGGGATGTCTTAATTCTCCCAGAAGCCATATTTCTATTAATACATTCCTGCTTCATCCATCTGCGTAGCAACTCATTCATTTGAACAATTCAATATTTGTGGCCTGAAGTGATCCGGCAAAGACTGTCATTTGACAACCTGAATATTGGTTGTTCTCAAACTGCTTACAGCCTGGATTGGTACCTTGCATTGTAATTATACTCAGCTCAATGCTTTTTTTTGAATTTTTGACTCTTGCATGTTTTAAGTGAAACAGCCAACTTACTACCAGCTGCTCAAAAAGATTAAGAGTGGACTGATTTACACAGGATCCAAAATTAAAACCAAATACCTTTACAGCTTGTATTTCCTTAACATCCCAGCCAACTGTGGTTTACTCAGCAAACCATGGCTTAGTGCAATATAACCCAGCTACTTTTAATTAGCTTGCAGCAATTAAGCAGGACTGATGACACTTGATCCCAGAGCGATTGTTAACATATTTGAACCTTAGGAGCTCATAGCTTATATTCAGAATTCTGTACATTTTGAGCCATTAGTTTCTCACAAACAGTAGTCTATACTCTGTGAATAAATGTATCTCCTCTTCTAAAATTCATGGCAATTTTAATTTACAGACATAGGCAGCAACCTGATGGTACCTTGCTAATCAGTCATCTGACAGCTGAAGATGTTGGCTTCTTTACATGCATTGCTTCTAATGGCTGGGACCAAGATCAGAAAAAAGTTCAAATTAGACTTAGAGGTGTGTGTGTGTGAGTTTTACTTCAGTATTACCCATATATAAATAATGAATTTGCTGCTGGAGAAAAATATGGTGCTTTTTTTGCTACTAGTGTTAAAGTAAACTTTTAGCTGCTGATTAATATATCCAGTTTGGAGGGTGAACTATCTCAGCATATTTCCAGCAATTGAAACCTGGCGGCAAGAAGAAAATTTGTAAAAGTTGAATGTTGTGCTTAAGATTGCAGAACTATCTCTACATGGTGGTTTCACAACTCCCTTTAGGTATGAGATCAGTTTAGTTTCATCAATGGTACCATCAAAGTGACTATTTAGAGTTTCTCATAAATTGTGCCAGGTTCAATAGATATAGAAAATTATTCAATACATTTTTAAAAAAAGTTTGGTGGCTGTGGTTAAGATAATTCAAATTGATTTAGGCTCCTAGTGGAAATATTGCTCTATAAACAAGAAAGTAGACTTCTGGAAATGGCTGCTGCAGTGACTGATTTGTGTGCGTGAGAGAATCTAAGAGGGAGGTACAGTTACTGCTATAGAACAGTTCCTACTTTTATCGGTGTAGGACAGCCATAGAGAAGTACTGAAGTGTAGCTGATAGGTTACACAGTGTTTCTCTGTGTTGAATTCTATTGTGGATGTCATGTTGAGATTTTTCTCCCGTGTAGATGGTCTTTCACCTAGAAAGACCAAGTTCATGCAATCAGCAGGGCTGTTCAATCAGAGCTGCATTTTCAGAATTTGATGACTTTGGGGAAAAATCTTCCTGGAATTCATGACACTCTTTTCCGGCTTAGGAAACTTGAGAATTATTGACCTGCTGCCCAGACTTTCTGTGTCTGAAGGGGAGAGTGCTCATCTTTATTGTGTTGTGACAGGCGACAATGTAAACATAAGATGGTCAAGGTAAGGGGAAAAAATCAGCTGTATTTACTTATCTCTTTAGTACTACTGAAACATGCAAGAAAGCATCAAGCAAGAACCAGCTACTTGGAAGATGAATCTGGATTTAGTTTTTCAAACTCATTGGAAATAAACC
Source organism: Hydrophis major (assembly GCA_033807585.1). NCBI lineage: Eukaryota > Metazoa > Chordata > Lepidosauria > Squamata > Elapidae > Hydrophis > Hydrophis major. The sequence goes on along the minus strand of CM066328.1, from coordinate 81,864,634 downwards.
CGTTGGTGTGTTCCTTGGAAGACTCTCTGAATACTAACTCTCCCTTTATTTCCTTGTAACTGGGAGTTGGGGACAGTGTATAGCAACTGCAAGACTGCTAATTATTTACTTCTGCATAGAAATGGGGTTCCAGTAAGATCAGATGGTCGTCGTATCCATGTGACTCAAGATGGAAGCTTGTTTCTAAACAACATTCAGCTTGGTGATGAGGGCTCCTACACGTGCAATGCCTACAGTGGCAATCATTCCGTCAGTGCCAGTACAGATGTGAAAGTCATCAAAAGGCAGCCAGAAGGTAGATATGCAGCGTTGCCCCTTTAAAATTTTCTTCTAATTTCCAGTACATTGGATTTCACAGCAGCTGCAGCCTAAATGTGTGGCATGTACTTTTCCTTCCATGACTGGAAATGTTTTCTGTTGTAGACCCTCTACATAATCCTGTACATGAAGCATACTTCTGAGCTTCCGTTTTATTTTAGAACCTCATATCTGATACTCTTTAACGGGAGCATATGTAGGCAGAGTTGAAAGAGAAGTATTTGCATCCGGAAATGGTTAATGTCTCTTTGTGCAGGCAAGATGGCACCTGCCTTCAAAGTAATAGTAGTGCATGCTCTCCTAAAGAGATCATAATTCAATATATCCATATTGGACAACTTCTGTCCTGTCCCCAACCTTCCCTTTTTAGGGGATATGCTTGAGAAGGTGATGGGGGTTCAGCTACAGAGCCAAAGAAGCAGATTTTCCAAGTATCTTTCAATCACTATCCATGCCTGATCATGAAAAGGGAAAAATGCTGTGATGGGTGTCTTGGATGTTTCTAGATGCTATTAATTCCATGATGGGCTTCAATGCCATCAACCTTGGCATCTTTATGGATTGCCTGCAATGGTTGGGGACGCAGTTGTGCAGTGGGCCCCATTTCCACTTGAGCCATTAGTACCAGCTAGCAATTGTTAGGGAAAAGCAGTTGAACCTGTAGCTACACCATATTGCAGGGATTGGTCCTCTTTCTTATGGTTATCTATATGAAATCAGTTAAACTAATCATCAATGTGGGGTTTGATTTACCTATGTCAAACCCAGCCAAGGCTGGAGATGCTATGAGAATCTGGAATTGAGAGTCACTGGTTGTTGGGCAGCATATTAATATAATAAATTATTATTAATTGGTGCCTAAAATCTGGCACTTCAATTGCCACTGTTGGTAAGGGGGCTGAAATCCAGCAGCTTGCCTCTGCAGGCTGTCCTACAAAGTGAACTCACGTCCTACAAACATAAAATCATTACTGAGACAATCCAGTCCTTGTTATTTACAAATAAATTATATTACATTCAGATTACTTGGAAGACAATTTTAAGGTCAAAAGCTTTTCAACTATGCCAGTTTGACTTCAGAAAAGACTAAGCTGTAACTGCTGTTACAGTGTAGAGCATTTATTTTCAGCCTGAAACAGCTGTTTGCCATTTAGAGAATCTCTCAGCAGAAACCAATCAATTTTCTCTCAAAATGTGTTAATGCTGATGTTGCCATTTTCTATTTCTGAATGTTTGCCAAGATGTAGATTCCATTCACAGTATTTTTGCTGGAGCTGCAGAAGAGAGAGAGAATATTTTCCACTGCATGGAGTTAAATAGCCATAATGTAAATAACAAAAAGTGAACCCTCAACTGATTATGAAAAACACCTTGTTTGGTTCTGACTGACTTTCTTTCCTTCCTTCCTTAACTCTTCTAGTGCCAGCATCCCTCCCTGTGGACACAAGCAGGGAATGTGCTGATCAGCCACACCTTGCTAACTGTGATCTGATTCTACAGGCTCAGCTCTGCAATAATGAGTATTATTCCAGCTTCTGCTGTGCCAGCTGTTCTCGCCGCTATGGCTGAGTCACAGGCTTGCTACCCCTCTTGAAATCCTGCTCCAGAAGAAAAGCACTCATCTCCAATCTGTTTATCAAGCATATACACGGGTAGTCAATACAGCTAATGTGAGAACAGAGAGAACAATTGGCAGAAATGGCATCTCCATTTTCCTAAGCTGCATTTTGTTTTACAAGAGAAACACCAAATCCTCTAACAGCTGGCTGACCTTTTCAGTTAAGGAAACAAAGAATTGTTCCACTAGCAAAGCTTCACAATACAGACAAGAATCAAAAGTAAGTGGGAAAGTTGCTTCAGGATAAATCAAGGATAGCAGACACATTTTAAATCAAACTTAAAAGCAAAATTAGTGCCAGAACCCACTAAGAAAATCTGCTGACCACATTTTTTTGTGGTAATTTAGCATACTGACCTAGAAACTTGTTTCCTGCAGTTATTTTAAATGATCCTGCAGTTCAGATTTAAACAGTTATAAGCAGACAATGGTTGCTTTTTTCAGCAGATACAGGAAACATTGCTGAGTTAATTACCAGCAGCAAATATCACTTAATATTTGTTGGAAATACATAGAACTCGGAACCATCTGAAGAGGAAAATGCACAGCAATGTGGCAGAGTTTTGTACTTCAAATACTTTTAAAACAGCAAAGCTGGATTTTGTGAAGTTCATTAAAAACAGTGATCCAATTAAACATCTATACAATTGCATCAAGGCCTTTGAAAAAGGAAACAAAGTATGTTGTATCGCTTCTGCATAAACAAATACCAGAGGAATGTGCAATTTGAAAAGTGGTGTTTGTTTCTAGACTCTCACAACTACTGCAGTCACACAATCCCCAGAGACACCACTTCATTAATGAGTCATAGACAAGTACCAAATTTGCACTCCTGTATGTTCCAAAGCACTGTGCAGCCCGCTCCATTAATGTACACAGCATCACAACAGAATTAATTGGTTGCTAATGCCTCAGAACTATGGAAGGGTATGCTTTACCTCTTTTATTATCCCATCCCATGTGCCAGATTATTTAACACAAGGATGACCATGTAGAAGTTCAAATTGCAGTATCTATGCATTTTCAATGGCTGACTATAAACACATTTTGCAGAGCAAAACTAGAAACATCCCAAACCTCTTTGTGTTAACTATAAGACTTTCAGTTATTCACAGCCTTTAAGTGTCTCAATAACTGTGAATACTGTAAGCTATTATAATTTCCTTTAAATGCAAAAAGACAGGAAAAACCAACACTGCTGGCACATCTGCATTTTTTTCCTCACATGATTCCTGCTGTAGCTTTCGGTTCACTATTCTGGACTCAGTTAACCTGAAACATCCCCAGATTTTAGGTACCTCAAGATCTCATTTCTTTTAGAAACAAAGTATATCTGTAATACAATACTACGTTTTTCATTTGCTTGCTAGAAAAACAGATATGAGAATCTGCCATTATCTATGAGAGTAATACTAAGACACACCAATCAGAATATATGAATGTTCCGATATCTGAGGGCAGATATGTTTTTATAGTTGGGCTACTCCATTATAAGTTTCAGAAACATGAATAAGCAGATAATGAAAAACAAATTCCCCAAAACAAATCTATTTTTTTTAATTATCTGACTGTACAATGGCACTATCTTCACTGAAAATGAAAAACATATCAATTGTTGTTCCTGTAAAAAATGAACAAACCAGTATTTACAGCATATTATGCAAAATGTTTAGTAACGGAACAAGGCAATTCTGCAGATTACCTGCTGCTGAGAACACTATATGAACTAGGTATCAAGCTTTTCAGCTTCTTCAATAAAGTTGCAAATTAATTCGGTGTTAATATAATTTAACTGTAGCACAGACATATAAAACGAGAGTACAAAATATGTTTGTATTTTCTGGCATTCAGAATTGATTTTTCATGGAAGGTACAAATATCATCTTATAAAAAAAACAGAGAAAAAGCATGTGGTATCCCCACAACTGCAAATCATACCCCCAACTGTCATTTATAATCATAAGCACAAGTTTTCCTAAGGGAGTGCATTCATCAAAAACATTGACTGTATTTCCCCTTGAATGGATTGATAAGGTAAACTTGCAACAGGCAATCAACTTAAAACCAACTAATCAGAGAGAGGCAAACTAAAACTAAGGAGAAATTTCGCGACAAAACAACTTATCAGTGGAACAACATGTTTCCAGAAGTTGTCAATTCCCCAACACAGGAAGTTTTAAAGAAGATATTGGACAACCATTTGTCTGAAATGGTGTAGGGTTTCCTGTCTGAGCAAGGGGTTGGACTAGGAGACCTCTAAGGTCCCTTCCAATTCTGTTATCTGTTGAAAAGGGACTTGACCACCTTGAGGGCCAGTTTTTCAGAATAGAAAATTTGAGAATCAAAGCAAATATGTTTTGATGCTTTTAATGGTATTATCTTAGAAGCTTAAATGGTCAAACTCTGTATGATGATGTGATTAGGATTTTTTATGAGAACCAGGAAATACAGGTCCATGTTCACCCTTAGCCATGGAAATTCACTGAATAAATTGAGCCAGATACTTTTTCTCATGTCTTATTTCCCTATTTCTTCCAAGAGATCAGATTTTAAGACCATGTCCACATCCAGTTTAGTGGAGGTCACGTACAATAATGCTGTTCACAGTCATGATACATCACATGACAACACAAGTTTGACACACCTGCTTTAAGGCATACTATGTATTTATGAATGAGTCATCAACAGATAATATCAATAACTAAAACTCTTATCTTCCATAAACTGGTCAACCCCCTTTTAAATCATTCTAACCCCAGTTGCTAACAATAAAATCCAGTTTAACTATAGTAAGTGCTGTGTGAAAAAGTTCTGGGTCTCCCTATATTTTACATAAATGGAATGATCTGAAGCAAGGAAAAATATTTCTCTACATTATCCACACCATGAATTATATTATATATCTTTATTAAATCTTGCCTTCATTCAAGCAAAACAGCCACAATTATTGTGTTCATCCTGTATAACAAAGCTGCTCCATCCTCTTGATCATTTTGGTTGTGCTTTTCTGTATGTTTTTAAATTCTACAATATCATGCTTCTAGTATAGTGACCAGAACAATACTCTCATCTCATAACAAGTCCATGTACTTAACATTCCAGATCAATTAAAAAGAATCAATCACAACAATCCTAAGGATCCCACTATATACTTCTCAGCAATGTGAAAATTGCCAGTTTATTTCTCCTTCAATCTTTCCCCAGTTGCAAATCCAACTTAAAAACTCCATGGCAGCTTAGTGGGCAATCTCATCAAAATTTTTGGTGGGGCAAGATTGCTTTTGCAGAAGCCATGCTGATTAGTTTACAGCAAGCCTCCATTCTTCTATGCATTTAAATGGTATTTTCAAATATTTTTCTTGGAGCAGAAGTTAAAAGAAATTAAAGATCAGGTGCAGTGCCTATAAAAAGTATATACACCCATGTTAAAATGCTGGGGTTTTGATATGTAAAAGAAATCAGACCAAGATAACTCACTTCAGAATTTTTCCATTTTTAATATAACATATAAGCTGTACAATTCAATAGAAAACAAACTGAAATATTTTAGGGTGAAATGTAATTTTAAAAACCCATAAAATAACATGGTGGCACAAATGTGCACTGCACTCCCTCTTAAAAGCAGGGCTGTGCCTGTGTCAAGAATTAACCAATCACATTCAAATTAAATTGTAGTCAATAAACACCTGCCATCAATTAAAGTTACTCTGATCAAGCCAATATAAAATTCAGCTGTTCTAGTAGGATTTTTCTGACATTTACTCAGTTGCCTCTTACAGCAAAAGCTATGGATTGCAAAGAGCTTATAAAGGGATCTCATTGTTGAAAGCTATCAGAACAAGGGTGTAAAAAAATTTCCAAGGTGTTGGATATACTATGGAACACAGTGAAGACAATCATCTACAACTGAAGAAAATATGACACAATAATGATATTACCAAGAACTGGCTCCCTCCAAAACGGATGAAAAAGTAAGAAAAAAACTAGTCTGAGAGGCTGCTAAGCAACAGTAAAGAAGCCGTAGGAATTTCTGGCTAGTACTGGTTGTGTATTACATGTAACAACAATCTCTTGTATTCTACATGTGTGGGGTATGGGGTAAAGCTGGTAAGAAGGATGCCTTTTCTTACAAAGAAAAACATCCAAGCCAGGCTACATTTTGCAAAAACCTACATCAAATCTGACAAAGGCATGTAGGAAATTGTGTTAGGGTCTGATGAGACCAAGACTGAAATTTTTGGCCATAAACCCAAAAAGTGTTTGGTGCAAAAACAATAATGTGCATCACAAAATGTACACCATACAGTGAAGCATGGTGGTGGCAGTAATATGCTTTGGGGTTGCTTTTCTTCACAGGAACTGGGACTTTGGTCAAGGTGGAGGGAATTATGATCAATTCCAAGTATCAGTCAATTTTGGTACAAAACCTGTAGGCCTCTGCTAATACACTGAAAATGAGGAATTTCACCTTTCAACATGGAAATGACCTAAAGCATATCTCCATATCAATCTAAGAGCACCTTAATCAGAAGAAAATCAAAGTTTTGGAATGGCCTAGCCATAGCCCAGACCTGAATCCAATTGAAAATTTGTGGGTGGCCTGAAGAGGGCTGATGCCCTCATAATCCGACAGATTGGGAGCACTTTGCAAGGAAGAGTGGGCAAAGATTGCCAAAGCAAGATGTGCTATGCCAATTGGCTCTTATCCCAAAATGCTGCCATAAAATCAAAAGATGCCTCAAAAAAGTATTAAAGGGTATGCACACTTATACAACCACGTTATTGTATTTTTGTTATTTTCCCCCCTAAAATATTTCAATTTCTTTTTCAGTTGAATTGTACAGGCTATATGTTATATTAAAGGTGAAAAAAAATCTGAAGTGATTTGTCTTAGTCTGATTTTTTTACATCTCAAAAAACAGACATTGTAACAGAAATATATGGGTTTATACACACACACACACACACACACACACACACACTGTAGTTCATCACTTCCAAACCTCTTTTTCAAAATCCGGGTCACATTGGCATCTACTCCCATGACTGGGAAATATTATTTAATAATATTAAAGAGAAATAATAAAATAGCAAAGGTGTTTTTGCTGCTAGATTAATGTTGAACGCATATCTGAGAGAAGCACTTTTGATGACGGTTGATAAAATTGTATAGATAGAATTATGCCTTAATAGCAAATAACCATTGATGATTATTTGTTCATTCATTCCACACAACAATCTCCACAAGGAATGCATATTCCAAGAAGCCATTTTCCCTAGACCCAAAATAAACCCTGGTTTTATAAAAGGTTTTTCTACAACAGAAGTAAGGCCTTAAAGTATTTGGACCTGTATGTAGTAAGTTAGTAACTGTCCATTCACTGTACAAAAATTACTGGATTATGGAAATTCTTGCCTCTGATCCCAATAGGAATTTATTTAGGCTCTACACAATGTTTCATTGACAATATTCAATTATTGTCTGTGTGGCAGCTTTATGAGAATTCCATGCATTTACATTTGCAAAAGGTATGAATAGACCAAGGACAAAAAGAGTGAATTTTTACTCAAGTGCAGTATGGCATAGTCCAAATTCATACATCCACCATACATGCACTTATATTTGAGGTAGCTTTGTTTTAGACTAAGCATGCTTTGTACTGAAACAAACCACTTAAGTACTGTAACTTTAAACAGCAATACCATTAAGTTCCATTATGTACTAAGACACACTAAAACTGAGCAAAACCAGTTTATGTCTCTAGACATTGAACAAATGTCTCTAGAACAAATACAAAGTTCCTCAGGGCTATTTCTGAATAATATGGTGATAATCCCTTAATGGGAAATGTGGCAATTTGTAGGAACCACATTCTTCTGGGGACATAAGAAATATATTACAAATTTCAAAATAAAAGCAAGCTGAAATTCCAGAAGTTGTAATTCTTGCTTTAAGCAATAGATACAAATGGGAGTATATATCTTGCCCTGTAATTAATAGATCAAACATTTAAAATTTGGTGATCTATACACCAAATGAAATGGAGATCAAACTGGTTGCAGGAAAACAAGGAAATCTGTTGAGAAAGACACATAATCTACTACCAACATTTATTTCTGTTAAAGCAGATTATAAATCATCAGTACAAATATATAACTTACATTTGCTTGTAAGGCCAAGTTTTAAGAATAAAATTAAAAATGAGATGGACTTCATGATTTGCCAGAGGAAAGACATGGAATAGCTGCAGTCTAGCTATAAGCTTTCACATATAACAATGGGAAAGCATTTTTTTAAAAAAAATCTAAACTCTATTTAATGCACCTAAAATGGGTTCATAAGTAGACCTGATTGTAAATATAATTACAGTTGTAACAATAGTGTTAAAAGAGATGTAAGACAAATAAACTGCAGTAGTACATGAAAGAACCTATATGAACTCTAATATCTGATTGCTTAAAAAAGATAAAATTTACCAATTGTTTTCAAACGAAGACAATACTGTTCTTACACTACTCTACAATGATTTAAAAAAAAAAAATTGGTCATGATTCATGATTGTAGTTGCAATATGCTACTTACAATGATACAGAGAGGGACAAGCTAGGAACTCCACTCCCTACCCTATTCCCGTATTACTGACTGTAAGAATCAGTGATAAATCAATCTTATGTACAATTTTACATCCAACCCCCTTTTTTTTTTATAACTTTGGCAAGATTACTTACAACTCATTCAACTTTTAATAACTAGAACTATTTAAAATAATCTAAAATGCATAAAAATAAAGATTTTGGCTTTATTCTATATATATATAATTACTTGAAATGGAAGCTCATCCTTTCCCCACTGATAGCATATTCTGAGCAGCTTGCAGGTTTTCTCCACCAACCCATTCATTTACTGTGGCGCGATTCCCTAACCTGTTTTTGCCCCAAGGGAATGGGCCATTCACAGGAAGGTAGACACATTCTTAAGATAGTGGTGAGTCATTTGCTTTTCAGCTTGTGAGGTTTCCTGAAGTTTCTGTGGAAAAAAGGGCTTCAGGTTCAACTCTCTTCTTCAGCCCTTTTCAGATTCCTTTTGCCATTCAAATTCCCAAACAGGTGGCAAGGGGTATGTTTCCTGGCTGATACCCCAAAAGGCTGGACTTAAGAGCCTCTTTCCATGAGTGTCCCCTCTCTCTATCCCCAACCTAATTCCAAAGAGAGGACATGAGTGATTAAAAAATGCTGCCCCCAGTGTACTCTTACATCCAATGCCAACACACACATACATAGAAATGAAGTACAAGCCACAGGACTGCTTAAAGTTCTATCTCAAATGTCTTCTGCAATTCGCTGGAGAAAGGGTTAGTTGGAGACGGATTAGTACGTTGTTTCGATTTACTTTCCAGTGCTGCCCACTGTGCTTCAAATGGATCTACTTGCTGGCCAGCTCCAGGAGGAAGCACGTGTTTGTCCTCTGTGGGCCACTTGGCAGGGTCCGCACCATTGAAAGCAGCAGAGCCATTGAGCTGCTGGGCAGGGGGTTTAAAGAAAGGGCTGGCAGTAGCACTATTGGTTTCATATTGAGGAAATGTCTGCTGCTTTATAAGACTAGGTGACTGGTGAGCGTGGGACACTTGACTGTGACCTGCAGTGCCAAAGACATTGGCTACCATCTGGGAAGGGGTGATTCCAATCATGGTTACACTGGGAGCTGAATAGGGCATTCCATTTGCGACCGCATAGGGCTGAGCCTGGATGAACGTAGGCTGCATGGGCTGCACCACCCCAATAGGCACAGGTGGAGGTGCAATGAAGGTGCCGCCTGGAAAAGCTGGTGCTGCCTGAGAAACCACCGCAGGAGGCTGGAGGAGTGGCTGGGGAGCTGGAGGCTGGGACTGCATCTGAGGCTGCTGTGACCGGACAGTTTTAGATACTTCTTCCAACCAACGGTCTGCCTCTGAGGGAGTGCGTCTGTGGCTTGCCTGAAACAGATTTGGTGAGGCAGCTCCTGAGTCGGCACTCCAGTCAGCACCTGTGAAAAGAAATTAAGAATGGGGTATAACCTCAACAAGACACTGTCTCCCCCTTCTTCAGAACAATTTGATGAGGAATTGAAGGAGCTTTTAACCACCATCAGGTGTAGAATAGCTAGTTTCCTATTGCCAGTCAAGAATCCATAACAATGATTATCACATTTTGACTAATGCATGTGTGAAGTTCCGGTTATGTTTACACAGATTTTAAAACTGAGACTAGATCTGGGCATTTAATTAAACAAGTTATGAGCTTGCTTCTATCTTTTCAATTTCAATGTCCAGCTTCTTGTTCTAATGTTTTAAAGGAAGCCTGTTAGCCAAGTCAACTGATCTACAATAACAGATAAACTATACCCTTCACCCTTCGGTTATAAATTCCAGGCACTCGGAAATATGTGCAATGCAATTTGGATACAAGGCTTCAAGTAAAAAGACATGAAATTATAATGGGGATATGAGGCCAATATGCAGGGACCGGATGGTTAATTAAATTCTATGGGAATTTGATAAATATGTAAATTATGTGAAGCAGCCCTTGCACCTTTTGTTTAAATGAATAAAAATACATGAAAAATACTACTCTTCCAGGAAACTGTATGGCTTTTAGAAACATATATCACTTTGATTTAAACAAAAAACAATCTACTATAGCTTAGAGTTGGATTCTCAAATAGTTTTCTAAATTACTAGAAATCTTACATATTTATATTAGAAAGTTAATTACTCCAAGTACTAATTTATAACACTAAATCACTGTTTGTGTGAAGAGCCTTTTTTGCATTAAAGTTACTGGTTACTGAAACAGCCTTTTCTTCTAGTAAGCTTTAATATATTATTTATTTATTTAATTATATTATTTACCTATCCACCAACTCATTTAGTTTCCACATTAAAAAAAATACTACATCTAAATGTCCAGCACTTCTACTTTCCCTTAACTGTGCTTCTGGATTTTCAGAAAAACATCCTTAAGAACCATTTTGTTAGAACAGAACGAAAACTTTCAAATCCAGCATCACAAATGTTAAGCTTCTAAAAGCAACAGGCCAAGATCAGTGCCCAGTCTTACCAGAAGGAGAAGCTACAGCTCCAGTTTTAGCAACAGCTGGAGCAGCAGGGGACTGAGCCCAGGGATTGGATTCACGAAGTGGTATTGCTGTAGATACTATAGTAGTTTGAGTTGGTTTATCAGCAAATACATGGAAGGCAGAGGCAATGCCATTGACTAAAATTGGAGCAGACAACATCAATGCTGTTAATTCATGCAAGGCATGCACATGACTGGAATGTTGAAAATAACACATGGTTTTGCCAGCATGCAACATACATCAAGCACTTAGTCATGCTTGTCCACTATTATTCTACAAGCATTTTTTTTTTATTCAACACATTTAATTTTGTTAATTCATTTGGAAGATAGCTTGGATATTTTGCTAATATTTTAAAGGATGTTTTGTGGACTTTTCTAAGTTCTGACTTTATTCCTTGCCCTCAGAGCAAGTTTATAAGGACAAAGTGGTGGGTTGAAACATCCTTCCTTATCAGTATCCAGGCAAAAGAACATTATTTGGACTATCAGCAGTTGCCTTTCATTATTTAAAACAAGCAGTGAGATAGTTACTGTCTCAAAGATTTGGCTGCAAACTGCATCTCATTTATAAGATATCAAAGCAAGAAATAAAGATTGTTGCTTAACATCAAAGTTGGGAACATCTCTTCAACTTTAGAGCCTTGGTGTTCTTTAAAACAAGCAACGGGTAGCAAATTTACCGGCTTTATATTTATTTTATATTCATCCATCTGTTTTGGTTTTTTTTTAAGATCCAGGAGACTGGAAAATGGGTAATTGCATATAATTTCTTACATGGTAATGTTTTATCTGTAACATCTGAAAGGAATGGCCTTCTCTTTTAATTTTATTCCTATTATTAGCATGTAACCGACTATTCTCAGTATGTCCTTGACTATCTAGGAATTTCACATATAAGTAGCTTACAAGCAAATAACTTAGTTAAAACAGAATGATTCCAGATGCAAACAAAAAAGCTGCAAGATGGTTTAAAACATTACAATTGCCAGCACACAAAAGGAAAACAGCATTTGCCCATATAAAAAGTATCACATGCATCCAAGTTTAGAGGCCACACACCTTGAAAAGCTGGCGACTGTGGTGCAACCGCTGTTACTGGCTTTGTCATCGGGGCAGAGGAGAAAGGATCCTCAGATGGTGCGCTAAAGGCGTTTGTAATCTGGGAGCACAATGAACTAATGCTATCGACTTCTCCTTCAGACTCGGGAACTGAAAGAGGAAGAAAAAAAGTTTGCACAGATATGACCCAGCGTAATACAAAGGCACCTTTCCTGCTTTCTCACAATCTCGTTCTTTGATCTTTCCTCCCATCCCCATGATTAGGAAAAACTACATCTGTCCTCTCAAAACCCTGAGAGAAAAAGTCAAGAACGAATAAAATTTGGGGGAATGAGCATGAAGGTTACAATTATTCTGATTTTATGTCAGTTTCTCAGAGTACTTACATCCATATTAAATATCAGAATAACGATCAAAGCCGCACAACTTTCACTTGCAAAAGCTAGGCCTTTAACTCATTAACCACTGCAAATATGTATTACTCAAGATACGCTGACCAAAGTCAAAATGTTTTTAACCAAGCGGACTCCTTATAGTTCAAAGGCAATTAACAGCAGTCAATAAACTTTGAACATAGATATCAGACCTATATTTGGTAATGTGTGATGTTATCTAGAAATTCTGATTATATTTAGAAGAAACTTATCAGTTTCAAATTTAATATTACAACTCGGAGGTCATAAAACCAGCAACGTAATGGCACTTTGTAGTGACATATCAAACGGGAAACATAGATGTTCTGAAGAGAATCAATCCAACATTTGTTCTCTCTTAAAAGCAAACATACTCAAAACAGAATTTGGGAACATTTTTATCCTACCTGAGTTTTTTATAGGGAAGTCAGTCTTTCTTTGCACTGTGGAGGGCAACTCATTGATTCGCAGAGAAAGCTGGCGTTTAAATGGAGACATCTTCTGGCTAAGAGCAGGGAAACCTCGGAAAGACCCCTGCCTAGCAAGCTGTTCAATAGGAGCATGTCGCCGAGGGATGGCATGAGGATTGCCGGATTCTTTTTCAGCAGAAGTTGCAACTTCAGCAGTAGGAGAAGTGGGTGAACCTGGACATGGAGCCGTATTGCCAGGTACAACACTTGAAGCAGTTGTTTTCACATCTGTTTCAACTGTAATGAAATATTTTAAGAATGAAGAGCAGGAATACTTGAGACTAATCTTTTTTTTTTTTTTTTTTTTAATTCTTTTAGTTTATGAAAAAGTACATTCTTGATGCAAAATATAGCTTCCGGCTTATGTAGTCTTTACATCTTTAACATAAGGCAAATACAGTTCAATGATTTAATTTATTACTAATTAATGTTTCAACCATCAACTATTCTTATTGCAAGGGGCAAAAAACATTCACAGGATTTATTTATTGAAGAGTTGGCATGCATTACTGTTTATATTTGCGGCCCCAAACTGAAAGGAGTATATTTGGCTGAGTATGTGCTCTTAGTCCTTCATTTGTAAAACTGAAATAAAAATCAGATTTGGGTATGTAACAGTTCTAGAAACTGTTGGCCAGAGCTTTCTTTTTAAATCTCAGGTGGCAGAGTTTGTCACTATTAGCAACAATGATTTCCAGGCCTAATCATTTAAAGAATTGGTTTCAAATTGAACTTACTCATCTTGTGCACTAATGCCCAAGGTTCTGCACCAGAACCTGTTCAATGTGTTTTCATCTATAACTTAAGGCCTGAAATATATTTATTTTCAATCTGCTGCTGAGATTCATTTCAAGATCAGAAAGCAGCAAATTCCTTCATCCTGAGGTACATTTACAACTGGTCCTTTAGACTTCTATTTAGACACTTCCTATAGTTACTTTATTTTGAGCCATGATACATCATTTCACGGAGCCACTAACTTTTTTTGCACATGAATAGAAAAATATGAAAATGTTGCCCTCAGCTTTAGATACTGTATTTTCATGGGACAACAATGTCTTGTCTTTTTTGCCTCTCAATGAAGTTACATTTTTCATACTGCTTTGCAATCATTCATGTTAATTATTTTAAAATAACAATGTATATGTTCCATAGTATATGGAGATCATCAAAAGGTATATAACAACTGTAACCTGACTTGTTTTTCTACTTAATTCATAAAACTTAAACTTAGAGGTTGATATCAGAAGGTTAAATGAAGATTGGAAAATACCAAGCTCCAATGCCAATTCTAACTCTGCCTTTTCCTGCCTGGGCATGCACAGGAAATATTACACATGATGAAAGAGGAATCAGCTAACTAGATTGCACGCTCACTATTTTATAGTGAGAACCATGAGAGCCCCTCAAATTTTACTTGGCTTGTAACTTTTTAAATAAGTACAAAATGTGTAATGATCATGATTATTTTTTTCCAAGATCATTAGCTCAGAAATACTGGAAACTGTTAACACAGATGATTCTCCTTCATTATTTGACAACATGGGATTAAGCACAGAACTATGCTCAAAATGATGTAAAAAAAAGTCAAACATTTTCCCCTCTCTAATGTATACTCAAAAGGTAAACTAATTATTCTATTTCTTTGTGACAAATACCGTGTTTCTCACAAAATAAGGCTGGGCCTTTTTTTTTTTTTTTGACCCCTGAAAAAACAGGGAGGCTGTCTTTTCGGGGGTGACTTAATTTCCTCCCCCACCTAGAGCGACCCATACGCACGTACCTTGCCGCGAGGCCGCTTCTATTGGCTGACGAAAGCTCCCCGAAGGCAGAGTCCCCAGCTGCTTCAGGGCATGGCATGGCTTCCCGTGTCCCCTTACCTTTAGGCAGTCTCTTTTGGGTGATGGAAACTCCCCAAATGCAGTCACCAGCCACTTCGATCGCCGGTAGAAGCGGCCTCGGGGCAAGCGCGCACACACACACACTCCCTTCACCATGAGGCCGCTTTTATCGGCAGATGAAAGCTCCCTTGAAGGCGTGGCTGCCCGTGTCCCCTTGCCTTTAGGCAGTTTTTTCGGGCGATGGAAGCTCCCCAAATGCAGTCACCAACTACTTCAACCGGCCGGTAGAAGTGGCCTCACAGCAAGGGGAGTGTGTGTGTGCCACGCCTCGCCCCAAAGCGGCTGGGGACTCTGCCTTCAAGGGAGCTTCGATCGGCCGGTAGAAGCGGCTTCGGGGCGAGCGCACACACACACTACCCTCACCGTGAGGCCACTTCTATCGGCAGACGAAAGCTCCCTTGAAGGCAGAGTCCCCAGCCGCTTCGGGGCGAGGCGTGGCACACACACACTCCTCTTGCTGCGAGGCCACTTCTTCTGGCTGGTTGAAGTAGCTGGTGACTGCATTTGGGGATCTTCCATCGCCTGAAAGAGACTGCCCTAAAGGCAAGGGGACACGGGTAGCCACGCCACGCCCTGAAGCGGCTGGGGACTCTGTCTTCAGGGAGCTTCTATCGGCTATCAGGGTATTCTAACCTAGGCTACCTGCAGGGCACTCCTAAAGGCAAGTTTTCTCCCCACCCTACCCCCACCCTTTCCCCACCCATTTCTCTTCACCTCGTGTAGTTCTAACAAACTATGAGAAATGGCGGGGAAAAGCATGGTTTGAATAGGCCTAAATTTTGGGGGTGGGGCTTAATTTCACCTCATGCCTAGAAATCATGCTGGGCCTTCCTATTGGTGGAGGCCGTATTGTTGGAGAAACACGGTAGCAAACTCCTATTTATTTTCAAAATATATAAAACATTTATGTTTTATTCTTGAGGCCAATTTAATAATGATCATTAACCTATTGATCTTTTGGCTCTGATTCATTTCCTCAAAATTAGCTCAAAAAAGTAGTGTTAGTTTGTGGAAAACAACTAAAATCCTTATAGGATGCTGTTTTTAGCAGAATCAATGCATAACAATGGACAAGCTTTTGAATTCTATGTAACCCTTTTTCAGACTACATGGTATGATAAAAAGTGCTTTATGAAGACATGAGATCCAAAGTCCATCCTGGGACCTATTTTCATATGAAGATTAAAGACTGACTGCATTACACACTGTTAGATGCTGTAGATATCAGATTGTATTCAAGATTTTTCAGTAAAACAATAGTAGCTGACTTCCATTTTGGCAAACATTACACCCAAGTTTTACCAAAATAGAGATATTTCTCCATATCTGATGAGACACATGAGTTTCCAGAAAGATAAAGAGCAGAAATGAAGGAAATATCAACCATATAAACACAATGAAATTCACTGCATTTTCAAGAACATGAAGAAATGCTTGTTAAATACATTGTGATTGTTACACCTGGCACTATAGTTGAACATCTCACTGATACCTTATATGGCCTGCAAGTATCTACAACATTTTAAAGAATTCAACAATACAACCTTGAAAGGGTCAGATTTGTATTCTATTACCTTTGATGTCTTGTATTTGTCTCATGACTTCTTCTCTTTCTGCTTGTTCAGTTGCCGTAGTAACCCTGAAAGACCCCTCCCTTGTGAAAGTGGTTCTACTGGCATCAAAGGTGGCTGTCACCCCACATTCTTTCTCTCTCTTTTGCTTTCGCTCCAAACATGCTGCAAATGCACAGCCAACTGCATGACTCAACCTCTCTCCCTGAAAAAAATCTCACATTAATTAAAAATGAAACCAGAAACTTCCCAACTACTGCCAAATGATAGCTGGCATTCCATATAATCAACCTTTTTGTGTAAAATCCAACCAAAAAGGTTCAGAGCAACAAAAGAAACTAGTTTTAAATCACATGATTTTTAACCATTTGGAGAAAAGGAGACTGAATAATTTTATTTAGTTGTGATATTACAATATGTTGACCGAATACCTACTAAAATACTCTTATAAAAATCAGTTAAGTTTACAGTTTAAGTTAGAACTTAAATTTAAATTTTAAATAATTTATACATCACAAGTAGATGAAGTCAATCATTCACATCAACATATGCACTGGACTGTTACAGTCTGTAGGAATTTAATATATTTAGATTCAAATTTGTCAGATTTATGAATGGGCTTTGTTTATTTACTGTATTTATAAACTGCCACAATAAATTAGGACTCTGGATGGTGAATGCCCAATTGATATACCACACAAGGCCATAATACAAGTTTCCAACAAATAAAAAATATGCATTTTTAATTTTGTATAATTTATATACTAAAGTTGAATTAAAATCCAGGAAACATTCCCCACCCAGTATTGATTTGTACATGACATACTACTCTTTATCAAGTAAGGAGACTTACTGTGTCTTTTACAGCCATAAAGCAATGACATATCCAACGTCTTGTAGTACCATCTCGACATATGTAAGAAAATGCTCGGTCAAAATTCCTATCTGGAGCACAGAAGGAGACCTTCTCTATTGTCTGATCAACTATAAGATCCTTTAAAAAAAAAAGGGACAATATATTTCAAGTCATTCCAGGATTTTGGAATACAGCCATGTTTTTCAACTTGCCTTTCAAAATAAAAATGTTTTCCCAATACAGGTAATTTTTTTTACCAATACAAATTTCTAGGATATGTTGCATCTCTCAAGGACCTGTAACATTTTATTTAGCTGAAGTACAGCAGGCTTGATCAGAAGAGCTTTAAAATGAGTTCTGCGGGAATTGGAGATAGTAAGATCTTCAGATGTGTTGTAAAACTACAGATCTACAAATGTATTTTAGAAGAAGCTGACAATGTTGCTAGAAAATAAATTAAGCAACAATTTAAAAAAAATATTGGCTTACAACCTCAACATCTTTGCACTAATGCAAAGCATAGAAGAAATTTAAACTTATCTTCTAATATAAATAAGTCTTCATAAAAATAATGGGGACCTGGACGGATGATTTATATAACTGAAAGATGTAATTGGTTCAAAATGAACAGAAGCATTATTAGAAAAGGAGGTGGAGTTGCACTATGTGTTAGAAATATGATATTTGTTAAGAAATCTATATGAGCAAAGCTAGCAACACTGTAAACATGAATTTAATTTAAAATAAACAGAGGAACAAATAAAAGTTATAGCTAATGTCTCCTATTGCCTCCCAGCCAAGGAGAAAATGTCGCCAATACTCTCCAAACGCAAACGGAAGTTCTTTCAAAGAGGCATATAATAGTAGCAATGGGGGACACAGTTATCAGCTGAGATTGGTGATGCCAAGAGAAACAAAAAGAGCTTCTTCGGATATTAAAAAGAAAAAGAGATCAGCATGCCACCTGCTCATTGAAGACAGCAAAATGGGAATAAGGTAACAAAGAAAAGGCTGAGCTACTCGAATCCTATTCTGACTCATTCTTCTCTAACAGGAAAGTATGTGTTCTACAAGACAATTGTGAAAAGAATCACTTAATTTTGGGACCAATACAAAATGGTCAGGGAATACCTATTTATTTTGAATATTTAAATCTCCATTACATCCAAATGAACTGAAGCGATGTGTTTATGGTCTGGTCAAACATTTCTATATTATATTTGAGAAATCATGGAAGAAAAGAGAAGGGCTGGATGACTGCAGGGGGCAAATATCTTTTTTTTCAAAAGAAGAAAAATGAAAATCTGGGAAATTATAGATTGGTTATTTTAACAAGCATATTCAGGAATATTCTAGAGGAGATTATAGGGATATCAATCTGTAAGCAGCCTAGAAGGTAGTCCTCGAGTTACAACCACAATTGAGACCAAAATTTATGTTGCTAAGTGAAACATTTGTTAAGTGAATTTACCCCATTTTACGACTTTCACTTAAGAATTCTTAAATCATTGCATTGATTAAATCAGTAACATGGTTCTTTAAGTGAATCTGGATTTCCCATAGACTTTGCTTTTCAGAAGGTCACAAAAGCAGATCCACATGACCCCAGGACACTGCAGCCATCCTAAAAATTCAGATGCCAAGCATCTGAATGTTGATCATGTAACCAAAGGGATGCTGCAGCATTCATTAAGTGTTAAAAATGGCCATAAGTCCATTTTTTTCAGAGCCATTGTAACTTTTAACAGCCACTAAATGAACTGTTGTAAGTTGAGGGCTAGCTATACTCACAGTCAACATAGATTTCCCCACAATAAGTCCTGCCAATCTAAGCTTCTGCTTTTTGGTTCGGTATCTTAAGAGAATACTATAGCTATAAAACATCTTGGTTTTAGCAGAGTGTCTCATGACATTCCGCTTAACAAGCTAATGAAGTAGGGGCTGGATGGCTAAGTGGACATATATTTAGTCTGAATATTGTACACAAAGTGTGCTAACAGCAAGTCCTCCAGAAACTAGGGTGAAGAATTAAGTGAGGTACCTCAAGACCTTAGAGCCTTTACTCTTCAACTTTCTTATTTATAATTGGAAGACAGTGTGAAAGGAATGCTTGTCAAGTTTGCAAATAACACAAATTAAAGAGATAGCTAACATTGATTGAATTCAAATATTGTACTAAATCCTAATACAATATGAAATATTTGATTTTGGCTTTAAATGCTACATAAACCCAGCATAAGCACTGTAGTTTCTGTATCATGATTTATGTATCAGCAGATTGTTAATTCAACCAATTGTGAGATTTTGTAGGATTTTTTCCCTATCATATCCAGTAAACCAAGTGTTTTAACAGTTCAATATTTCTTTAATATCAGGATTTTTTACCCTATTGCTTTTATGAGTTCAGACATACTTATTCACAAAAGACATCAAAAGATTAATTAAAAATTTGTATTGCCTTATATGAAAGGATCAGACAACATTTTGTTTAATCAATGCTGACTCAAAACCAAACAGCAGCTAACCTTTGTTTTCTCATCCACAACTCTGAGTCCATCGGCTGAAACCCACAAGACTGCTTTAACTGCCTTCTTTCCACTCTTTGTGGGGAAGGAAAAAGAGAAAAAAGAGATTATTGCTAGGCTGTTAAACAAACTGAATTCTGATTTCCTCTTTCCAAGAAGCACAAAAGTCATAAAGAGACGATATCTAACTCCAGCTGGAGTGCCCAAAGCCAGATATTCAGATCAAACAGCAAGTGCTCCAGAGAACCAAGCTGAAGCCAGTTTTTAAAAACACAATGCAAAAGGAAGGGGAAAGAACAGGATAAGTCAAGTGGGTTAAAAAAATTCATATAAAGGCAAAGAATTCAAACTCAAATTCTTTACCTATTTAAAACCAAATAAACCATCAGTTAACTCTGATGCTTAAGGAGTTACATCACATGTAGCTTTCCCCCTTTCAACTTTTAGCACTCAACGTTCTTGTTTTTCCATGATCTCAAAATTCCACCTAAGTTCCTCTCAAAGGAATTATGCATAACACTGCCATTAAATTTTCATAATTTAGCCTACTCCTTCCCCAAGAGCCCATGTAAGGTATAAGCACTTCTACTGCCTAACTTTTATTTTAAGCTAACTGGTAATAGAAGATAATCCTTAGATATATGGATATTTCTATAAACATGGAAACTAAAATCCCACCTTTCTCACCCCACTTTTTATGAACTTACTTAAAAACATTTAAACCATCCTTGCAGAAATATCAATGGTCTTTCCAGATTAGGTACATTTTTAATCCTGCCTTTCCTTAAAGTGCACAAGGAAGTACTCATAGTCCCTCGTATTCTCACATTAACTCTGTAGAAGAGATGTAAGTTACTGACTGGAAGCTTTCTGTGAATGATATAACACATTGGTGAATTATTTTTATGCTGTCATCTTTAATTGTTTAATTGTTTAACTGTCATTGTTTAATTGTTGTAAACTGTCCAAAATCATCTATGTGAGGTGGGCAGCTATAGAAATTGAAATAAATACATAAATCCATCATCCAGACTGGTCTTTTAGAAATCAATACAAATACAAATTTTAATAAGAAATGTACCAGAAATGATAGTGGAAAGCATAGCTCCAAAAGAAAAGAGCAGTTTGATTATCTGTATACACCATTCTTTGTAGAGAAACATATTTCTCACAGATAATATGCTTAGTGACTGTGGCAGTTTTCACCTTCTGTCCTGTATTATATAACCTAATTTGCTTATGTAACAATATGTTAAATACAGCTAAGATTATTTCAGCCGTGTTTTTATATGGTATGCTTTGCTAAGTTCTCAGTTTATATAACTTGGCAGGTCAGTGACTAAAATATTGTTAATTTGGTACTTTTTACTGCAGTAAAAAATAATATTCAATAGTTGTTTAGTTTGCTTTTTCACCTACTGTACATTTTTAGAACTTACTGTGAACCTTTAAAATTTAGCATAAGACTAAACATGTATGGAAAAAGATTGTTATGAGCATCATAACATACAAATTTATCAAAAAGATTTAATTTTTCCATTTATATTCTGCCTTTCCAGCCATAATTATACTGTGATTTTTCATCTAATTATGTAGTAAAGTGTCTTCATCATGAATCATGCCAAAGCTTAAGCTTTGATTTTTGTAGTTATGAAAATACCAAACTAGGAATCATGCTATTGTCCCTTCAAACTTCACCTCTGTCATGATTTAATTAAAGTAGCATTAAACAAGCAATCATAACTTCTATCTGCAAAAAAGGATTTTCGTGTAGAGAGGGTTATTTAAGGATTACAAAATAATTATGTGAAGTCAGTTGAATAACTAAAAGTGTCCTACTGCTAAGGTAAAATATTCTGTTCCAAGAAAGGATTACAACTTTATAGTAGAGTATAGTAGTCCCCACAGATGTTAAGAAAAGTTACTTTAGCACAGATAAGGTACAATGAAATAAGGAAATACTTTTAGTCATAGAAGGACATCACTCAGTTTCATTTCAGAGAATCTATTTGAATTTACAAAATCAAACTTTTTTAAACTTGGATTTCTTATTTTCAAAAACTAAGAATTCCAAAACAATTTGTCTTTTGTTAAAACAACTCACATCCATGCAAAATTCTTTTTAATCTTTGGCCCAATATTTTTCCCTTGTAATTGAAATGAACTGGTTTCAACCCTGACTTCTGAATTTATCTGTCTACTG
This sequence comes from Hydrophis major, assembly GCA_033807585.1. Classification (NCBI taxonomy): domain Eukaryota; kingdom Metazoa; phylum Chordata; class Lepidosauria; order Squamata; family Elapidae; genus Hydrophis; species Hydrophis major. Next base: position 81,842,583 of record CM066328.1, on the reverse strand, counting down.
AACTGAGCATCAGAGAGTTCGTCTTTTAATGTCTGTCTGTGGTTTTTGTGGGTTAGCCACTGAGTCAAGAGTTTTGTGACTATATCTCATTATATTTGTGGTATTACACCCCTAAATGTGATGCAAGGTAGAACTAATATCATCATTCTTAGTTACTATTAATTTTGCTGCACTGTATTATTATTATTATTGTTGTTGTTATTGTTGTTGTTGTTGTTGTTATTATTATTATTGCTTTGTTTCAGTACTTTTTTTTTTTCCAAATGAACATTTGCACTTAAATTACCTTGATGATCACCTTTTGAAAAGACAGGATGAAAATTTTAAATGCATACACTCGGAAGAGCTGGAAACATCAGCCCTCTTGAACATGAAGTGGACCATTCATTAATTCCGAAATTATTTTTTAACAAATGTAAATTATAAATATAATCCTAAATTATATAGCCCCAAGGTTCTAGCTTGACCAGAATCTATGATAATGAGAGACCTTTGAGGGAGAGGTGAGCAGAGAACCTTTTACAAGCTCCCAGAGGCAGGTTTTGTTGCCATCCATTTTGTAGGATCTCATACATATCACAATGCTATACTATGGATGTAACTCCTTACAGCACAAACACAATGAATCATTAAACTTACTTTTCCAAAGAAGCCTTTGAAGAACTTCCTTTCCTGGAGGAACAGGGGGGACAAGTCGAATGCTATTACTGTAGGTAGCTAAAGTGTCCCAAGGTTTCAAACCAACATATACATATAAAAATGAGGATTGAAGGAAAATAGGGAATGCTTAGAGTTATCCATAGAGGATGTGACAGGCAGGTGTAAAAAGTCCCATGAAAATGCATATAAAAGGCTTTACATAGACTTTTATTAGGACAGGCTATAGCTCTGAAATCAGTGGAAAGAGGGGGAAAAAAAGAATAATCAGATCCAATTTCATGCAAAATGTTTGCTTCATTTTGTTTGTTCCCTTAGCTTTTAGTAGGGTTACAAGCCAAACTTGGCAGCAGACATGGACTCGTTCCAAACTGGGTGATGATGACTTGGATCACACAGATTAATTTATGACATTTTGAAAACTGGAAATATTAACAGAGATTAAATAGCATGAATCCCGGGTGGGGTGGGTAGGAAGGAATTGCTTTTAAAAAGTGTTCAAGCCCATATACTCATGCAGTTACTCTCAAATTGTATTTTTAAACTGATCTGGCAAAAATGTAGAGCATCTTTATGCCATGGCTTGCTCAGTAGAATCTAAACGTTTTTCTCTAAAAGGCTTCACACTAAATTCTTGTTAACATCACGCACATTATTCTTTCTGTATATTTCCTTTCAGAAACGGTCAAGGAAAATGAGTATTCTACCAAAAACTGGAATAGCAACTTTTGCAACTTTAAGTCATGTGGAGTTCAATTCCCAGAATTCTTTAGCCAGAGCAGCTGGGAGTTGAAGTCCACATAGCTTAAAGTGCAAAGATTGAAAAGCACTACTCCAGATGTTCTAAATGATAACCTTCATTACTTTTTGCCAGTACCGGCCAGAAAGCTGGAACCTGACATCACAATTTATACAGCATATTGTATCTCCTCTCTCTACTATATTTATTATTCAATATTATCCAAATTCCAGTTTGTAGAGGTAACATACAACGTATATTTAACATGTCCAGTTAAATAAATGGATGTTATAATTTGATGTGCAATTAAATTTGGCAGAATTACATTTTATATGAAGCTTATTTTAGAGCTATTTACCTGTTTCAATCACAAATAAAAGCCTCAGTGTATTTTTCTCAAAACTATTAATAAGGTATGGAAGAAACAAGAGTTTAACTTGCTAGTGTAATGATCATTGGTATGGCATATGAAATATTTTTATTCACACCATCATAGCTTTCCAAATTCAAAGGTTCATGATAGTTGGGATAAAACCATTCCATCAATATGATGTGCTGTTGCATTTTTCCTCTCTTAGAGACAGTATTTACAGAAATTTGCAAGTTATCATTTTTTCCTCTAAATTTTCCCATATCTGTCACATGCCTATGGATTTCTCTGATGTTTATAGTTTAGGCCCTTGTATAATCAACAATGGATTTGTTTCAATCATCATAATTATTTTCTTGCTGACACAGACAGAATATATAATGAAAAAATATATAACAGATAACTATGCTTCAGTGATCAAAGTAGCTTATTATTGCAGTACAACCTTACAGAATTCCCAAATAATTGTTGAGAATAATAAGAACATAAAGCTACATTAAGTTTTTAAAAATGACTGTCACACTGCCAAGTTAAGCATTAAATATCAATATAATCATCTTTCAGAAGGTGCACCAGAAGCTATCTTGTTTGGGATACTATAATTAGTTTCATTTTCAGAAAATGTTAACATGGAAAAAATTGAGATGATCCAGAGACAGTATTATTGGTGTAGAGCATGCAAAATGGATTTAGAATAGCTATGGAAGTTAATATTCAGAAACACCACTAATATTTTAAATACAATAAAACTATGTTTCTGGTACCTGCTAAAACAAGAACATATATTAACAAATATATCATACTTGCAAACAAAAACCTGACATGTTAGAACATCAACACAAAAGACAACTTTAGCTAAATTAAAAAATATGAAGGAAATATAAAGATGTGTTGGGAGTTTTGGAAGCTGCAGTCACCAACAGATTGGGAGAGGCTAAGTCGGAAAAAAGATTCCCTCTTAGCAGCTAAACAGCTCTAATATCACAGCCCTTCCCTACTGTCAGAATCAAGCATTCCAGAGTTTCTTTCCTATATGTTAGGTTGTCTATTAACAATGGTTATTATTTGTAAGACCATGCCATTATGTCCTTCCAAAATTTATTCACTGTTTTGACAAAATGTCTGACATGTTTTTCATGCCAACAGAATTCAATATAGAGCAAAGTTTAACCAGTTAGCACAATACAGTGTTAAAACTGATTTAATTGTATCTCCAAACAAGCATTGCATTCAAGATACAATTGAAAATAGAATCAATGAAATGCCTCAAAACGGAATAGGTAATAACAAAAAGATTCCCATTCTCTGTAGTTCAACTAAGTTTGGATGTGTTTTTCCCCTATGTAAAAGGAAAAGGGGGAATGAGAATTTCTAGGAAAATAAAAAGAAAACAGGAGGGAAAAAAGTGAGGGAAATTTTCGTGTAATTTTTTGTTGTACTGTAATTGTCCAAATCCAGTGAATACATCAACCGAAGCAAGAATTAGGCATTAAAATGTCTAAAACAGAAAAAAAGGGTGCAGCTATTCTCAAGCTGATGTGTTGTGTCAACATAATATGGCTACATTTAAAAAGAAAATCTAGACTCAACCATCTCTAAATGGCTTAAGGGGTGTTCTTTTTTTTTTTTTGAAAATTTTATTTGGGTTTTCACAAAAACAAAATACAAATAAAACATCTTTTTTGAAAATAGCATGGTCCCAGGTTATCACTTCTTCATACAGACACAAAACTCATCTCATCTCAATTCAAATCATCATATTTATACTTTTGTCTGTCCTGTTTCAATTTTACATTATCTTTTCTTATTAAGCAATTTTTTCCCTGTAGTCACCAATTAGAGTATGACACCTTTATATCCTTTAATTTTATCCATTCAAACTCTTATTTAAGCTTCAATGTATACCTTTAAGATTATAGTATTCAATATAATACATAACTTTCAAATCGAGTTCTGCTTGGTACATTCTTAAAATAGAGACTATATTCTTAAAAAGAAAAAATTATACATATATGTAAATAAAACACACATTCCATTCCAATTCAATTCTATCATTAATATGCATTAAAATCTTAACATCTTTAACATTTCTTTTCAATTAAATGTCATACTTCCTTAGGAACACTTATAAACTTTCCATAGTTAATTCTTTTTTTTTTTTTCCATATTTCTCACTTATATTTTTATAAATCATTACTAATAATTAAAAATGTTCCCTTTTAATTCTCTCAATCATTTTAATTCATTTATTTATTAACAAACATCCCACTACATTACAGTAAATATTTTATCCATCATCATATTTTCTAAAATTATTTCTATTTGTAATATAACAATGCTATCTTATGTACCTTTGCAGAATCCCTTTTGCGATTAAATTTTCACGCATTATCTCTAAACAAGCTTATGGTTACAATCCTTATATCTTTTCTCTGTTTCTCCATTTCTTGTTTCTATTTTTTACAACTTCTTTTCCTTGCCTTCTTCCCGCTCTTCTTCTCCCTCCCCTTTTTACCCCCCCGTCTCTCTACTTCTAACTCTCTCATCTGTCATCCCCTCTTCTGTTGCTTTCTAATGTTATACTTATCTTTCAAATTGTTCTTCTTTATGGGTTGTTTTTTCTAGTCTTAAACCTTTCACTCTCTTTCCCCCCTTTTCTTTTTTCCCCCCACTTAAAATTATTTGATCATTGAAGATGGCTTCTTCTTTGTCCCAATCTTCTTGTTCTGCAAGCGTTTCTTGTTGCTTCTCATAGTTCCAGATCTCCATTTCTAAGAATTGAAACATGAAGCCAAAAGAACTTCTCCCTTCTTGTGCATCTTCTTTCCATTTTTAAGTTCCATTTTCAGTTATTCTAAGAGTGATACCATTTTAAAAACTTTTCAACAACCACCCAGTTAATTTTAGTCATCTAGATGCAAAAATCAAAAATCACCAAATAATCCAAGGCTGTTTCTACTTGTTTCTTTTTTCCACTTTCTCTTCCTGGGGTTCTATTATTTTGTTACCAAGTTTCAATTAAAATGTATCTTTGAGGAATCTTGTTAAAATTTCACTGTAAGTTCCTTTTAATTACAGTTCCATTCCTTAATTCCAGGCAGTCTCCTCCATTTTTCCAGATCCTGCCCTTTTATTCTTTTTTTTCTCCTTTCCTGCTTTTAAAAACTTTTAAATGTCCAGAAATCTTTATTATCCCTTTGACTTTTATTTTCAGCTTAGATGCCTATTAATATCAAAGTGGGTTTGTTTTTTTTTCAATTTCTTGCTTAAGTCTCTTAGCTATCAGTATAAGGAAGGGAAGAAAAAAAACCTAATCCTTTCCCTTCTCTCTCTCCTTCGCAGCTTCAAAATCTTCTTTGGGAACAATGTTGTTAAGTTTAAATTCCAGGGTACCTTATTTGTTGCTTTTCCTGTTTGACCCGGTCAACCAAAATTTTCTCTTCTTATCTTCCTCCTGCACATTTCTTTCCAATCGAGTTCTTCTTTGTGGTGGCCATTTCTGACCACTGCTACAACTGCCTTCGGGAAAGGGAGTAATGGCCAGCTGGGGAGGAGAGATGAGTCTCTCCTCAACCCTGCAGGCAGTCTCCCCCCCCTCTTCACCACCTCTATGGGGTGGCTTAGCCCCCAAACCAGCCGGCTCGGGGCGGTGAGCACGGATCAAAGCCTCGCAGAGATGAGGTTTCGGTCTGTCGCCGAAGAAGCTCAAACCGGAAGTCCGGCTTAAGGGATGTTTTGAGGAAATTATATTCTACTGCTGCCTTCCCAACATGAAATATTTCAGAATTTTAGAATGACAACCAAAGGGACAATTTCTAGGAAAAACATCAGGTTAAAATGGCAGTTAACTCTATGAAACTGTATTTCAGATATGTTTTTAACAAACTAATCTATGTGACAAAAGATTAGATGCCCATGTAACATTAGAAGTCTCAAAAATTAGTAAAATATGGTTTGAGAAAAGAACTTCAGCAAGGGAAAATCATTAAAATTAGCATTACGGAACAATATTTTAAAAAGCTGCATGGGCTCAATTTTGTACAAGTGCTTAAATATATGTAGCAATTTAAAAAATATTTCTATTCTGAGACATTACAAATATTACATAAAACAAGTTAAGGACACCTTGTAACTTGGTCAAGAGAAACACCATTGAAAAATTCAGATGACATTAGCTTCTGCTACTGGGTTTTAGTCAGAAAATCTGAATTAGAGGTCACTCAAAAATTGTGTCTTTCTAAAATTATTGTATTTTAAATTGTCCTGCATGTAGTTTCTATAAACAAATTTTCTGTGCTGCTTAGTTTTAGAGTCTTGGCTGCTGTTCCAGAAGAATATAATAGTAAACAACAAAAGCTAACACCACCAGTTGGAAGACCATTATGGCATGTGCTGTTTTTATCAGTGAGGAATCTGGACTTCAATCTTCATCCCATTCTTTCCCCCTCAATTTCTTCATACACAAGTGAAAACAGATGTTGAGAATGAAAACTGCTCTGTGAACCAAATGTCAGGTGTTTAACTGAAAACCTCTGAACAGATATATATCCTAATAATTTTGGTCTATACTTAGAATACCGAATTATTCCAAATAGCTAAGATGCTGTTACTATAAAGATAATGAGCTCAAGGACAATAGATACATCATACTTCAAAGTCTTCAAACACAACATTGATAATCAAAGTTTCTCAGTATTATTTAAAGAGTGAGATAGCTACCACAATCAGGGGCCATTGTTTCAACACTCTTCCTAAGCTATAGTGCAATTCCTCAGTAATAATATGAAATACTTTTATTACTTTAATAAATAATGTGCTGCTTTTAGAAAAAAATACATTTACAATCTGAAGCTGGAAAGATATAAAATAAATTAATATACATACAGCTTTTAGTCTTTTCACAGCATCTTCACATATATGCATTCCTCTGGATTCATCCACTTCTACATGTCCCAGATACTGATAATGAAAGGGAAGATATCACATTAAAATAACTTGTATAGACCAACTGACTTGTATCTAGTTAGTCAGATTCAACAATTCAAAATTTTAGAGTAAACTTATATAATACTGTAAAACATCAAAAAAACTGTAACAAAAAACAGAACCCTTCTTCCTTACAGAACAGCTTTAACTCAGTAGTATTGGTGCCTTCGTCATATGAAGTGCTCAAAAGATTATGGTCCCTGGCTATTTCAAAACATTGACTTTCTTTGACTTTAACCATTCTTTGGTCTCACTTGTGTGCTTTTGATTGTTTTCTTCCTGCATATCCCAGTTCCTTTTGAGCTTCAGTTCATGGACATATATCCTAACATTTGTCTGTAGAATGGGAGTTGGTTCTTACCTGACATGCCATTTCTCTTTGAGCTGCGAGGATCATCCAGAGAGTGGGAGGTGCTTCAGTCTGTGCTGTTATAGGCTGAGCTTAATTACTGAGGAACGCTCCAACCTCCATCACGTGGCTCCCTTGCAGCGTTCCCCAGTTTATGCGAAGGCGAGAGGGAAAGGAAATTCGTACTCTCATCTTACTAGACTTAAGGGTTCATTGGTCGAAACAAGACCCCACCAGACGGTGCAAAAGAAATAAGGGTGGGGCTGGATGATCCTCACAGCTTGAAGAGAAATGGCGTGTCAGGTAAGAACCAACACCCATTCTCCTTAGAGCTGCTCGGATCATCCAGAGAGTGGGACATACCAAAGCTTGGCTGTCCTACGGGAGGGACTCCGTCTGGTTCTGGAGCCTCTCCGCGTCCTTGAGGACCCGCTGTAGGACTCATCTGCCAAATGATGCCTCCACTGATGCAAATATGTCGATCTTGTAATGCCTAATGAAGAGAGGCAAGGAGGCCCAGGTGGCAGTCTGGCATATATCAGTAATTGGGACCTGCGGGGCCCAAGCTGCCAAGGTCACCGCCTTCTGGTGGAATGTGCTGTTATTCCGCTGGGAACTGGCAGAGCCTGTGGCAAGTAAGCTCTAGAGATAGTAGCTCTGATTCAGTGGTTGATGGATGAAGGGGACACTTTGTGGCCCAATGTGTTGGGTTGAAAGGAATAGTAAATCAGACCTCCTAAGGGCTGGGTGTGCTTAATGTGAATGCGGAGGGCATGTCTCACATCCAGGGTGTGCCAAAGCATCTCCCTCTCACGCGAGGGATTGGGGCAGAAGTTTGGGAAGTTTCCTGCACCCTGTGGAAGGCTGGGTTGACCTTGGGCAAGAAGGGAGGGTTGGGCCAGAGGACCACCCAGTCGGCATGGAAGATGCAAAGGTCTTTTCTCACGGACAGGGCTGCGATCTCCAAGATTCAGTGAGCCGATGTAATGGCCACCAGGAACACGACTTTGAATTGTAAAACTGGAGGGTGGATTCCCTGAGAGACTCAAGGGGTTGTTTAGTAAGGGACAAAAGGACCTTGTTGAGGTCCCAGGTAGGATGTCGGTGAACGGTTGGGGGACACAAATTAGGAGCTCCTCTGAGGAATGCCCTAATGCGAGGGTGGTGGGAAGGGGAACCAAGGTTGTCGCAAGCGATGACAGTTGTGAGGCTGCGACTTGCCATCTCAAGGTGTTAGGGGAAAGCCCTTTCTTCAGGCACTCTTGGAGGAAATCCAAGACCCAGGCGATGGAGGGCGGAGACGGGGTGACCTGGAGTCTATAGCACCACTTGCAGAAACTATTCCAAGTGGCATCATATATTCAAGTAGTTGAGGGCCGTCTGGCGGCTAAGATGGTATCAATAACCTGGTCAGAGAGCTTCTCGTTTCTTAGGCGATTCCGCCCAACCTCCAAGCGGCTAACTGGAGCCATTGGGGGTCCTGATGGTGGAGGGACTCCTGAGAAAGGGAAATCCCGTTCGGGGGGAGTTTCCAGGGAGGAGCCACCGATAGGTTGTGGAAGTTCACAAACCATGGGCGTCTGGGCCAGTAGGGGGCCACCATAAGCAGTTCTGCCTTCTTGTGGATCAAATTCTGGATGACTCTGGGAACTAGGGCTAATGGAAGGAATGCATATAGAAGCCCTAGGGGCCAGAGGCAACGTAGGGCATTGTAATTCTTGGCCCCGTGGGAAGGGTACCTCGAGAAAAACCATGGGGGTTGTGTGTTGAGGGAGGGGGTCCGCTGTTGGGAGGTCGAAGAACATGGTTGCCTCCTGAACAGGGATGGGTGGATGCACCAGTCAGACTGGTTCACCATGGTCCTGCTAGCCAGTCTGCTAGGGTGTTTGAAACCCCTGAGATGTACTTTGTTTTGAGAGATAGGAGATTGCGCTTTGCTCAGCGGCAGAAGGTGCTCGGCCTCTCTATCAACCGTATGGACTGTGTGCCCCCCGGTCTGTTGACGTGAGCCATGGCGATGACATTGTCCGTGAGTATGAGGACATGCCGCCCACATACCTGAGGGAGGAAGCTGCCTAGGGCCAGGTGTATGGCGTAAAGTTCCAACCAGTTTATACTGCCTGCCCGTTCTGGCTCCGATCATCTGCCCAGTGTCATGAGCGAGTGGATGTGAGCGCCCCATTCGAACAGGCTGGCGTCTTTGGTGAGGGTGAGGCGTTGGGGCTCCTTAAAATAATGGCCCTTGTTGATGGCGGGGTTGGTCCACCAGAGGAGAGACATGAGGGCCCTTGGAGGTACTTTGACCGTGGCCTTTGAATTGCTCCAGCCGGATCTTGGAATGGGAGCAGGAGCCACTGTAGGGATCTGGTGTGAAAACAGGCCCAGGGAACAATGGAAATGCATGAGATCATTTTACCCAATAATTTAGACAATACTAATAGTGTTACCTTTTTTGAACGCCGGATATGTTTGACAGATTCCTGGATGCTAAGGAGTCTTTCCGAGGAAAGGAAGACCTTCCCTTGAGCCGTAACAATGACGGACCCCAAGTGGGTTATCCGGTTAGATGGTAACAGCCGGCTCTTGTCAGTTTACTAGGAACCCTGGTCTTGGAGGGTAGAGAAAGTAGCTCTGGTGTCCCTCTCTGCTTGGCATCTGGAGTGGGATAGGATGAGGATGTCATCCAGGTAGCAGTGGAGACGCCCGGGGAGGTTCCTGAGGTGAGCCACTAGGGCCATGAGGAACTTAATAAATGTTCTAGGGGCAGATGCCACCCGAAGGGGAGGGCCACATATTGGAGGTGGTGGAGATTGTAACAGAACCTGAGGAGTTTGAAATGGAGGGGTTGGATTGGCATGTGTAGATACGCTTCTGAAAGATGTATAGAAGAGAGCCAGTCCCCCTGCCTGGTTCCCAGTAGAATGGACTGTAAGGAGTGCATCTGAAACCTGCGGTGGATCAGGTAATGATTAAGCCGATTTAGGTCTAGAATTGCTCTCCATCCCCCTGAGGCTTGGGGACCACGCAGAGGTGGGAATAAAAACCCTGTCTACGTTGGGAGGGTGGGACGGATTGGATAGCCTGTATGTTAAGGAAATGATGAATAGTGGAATCCATCAAACTGTGTTTGGTGGATCCCTGGAGAGGGGGGATGCCATGAAAAAGTCGGGGGGGTGCTGAAATTCCAGGGCGAGTTCAAACCTGATGGTGTCTCGGACCCAGGCATCGGAAGTAGAGGAGTCCCATTGGTCGGCGAAATGTCGAGACGTCCGCCGATGGGAAGGGGGGGATGGGATCTATCTTGGGCACTGGAAGGGCTTCCCCCCTGGACCCCCAAGGGCGCTTGTAGCTGCCGCCCCTTCTGTTCCTGTCGCCCAAATCAGTTTGATCCTGGGATTGGAATGGCCGAAAAGAGGGGGGTCTCGGGTACCTGGGCAGAAAGGGAGACTGGTAGAAAGGTCGGAAGGACCCTCTCCAAAATAGCTGAGGGGCTCTGGGCTCTGATCTCCGAAAAGGAGAAGGAAGAAATTTTTTCTTTCTTCGGGTCTTGGCTAGCAGGGGTTCCAGAGCCGTGCCGAATAATTTGTCCCCCTTGATGGGGGTGGTGGCCAACTTCACTTTGTTTTTTACATCCGTCTGCCAGTGCTTGAGCCAGAGCAGGTGGCGGGCTGTAACATGGGAGGTTATGGCTCTGGTGGAGAACTTAACCGCGTGGTAGGTGGCATTGGCCAAGAATTCTGCTGCGGCCATCAGTTTAGCGATGTCCTGATGCGCCCTTGTATTAGAAGGGGGGACATGCTGTTTTAGTTGGCGGAGCCACCAGATCGAGGACCTGGTGAAGAAGGAGGTGGCCATGGCCGATCTAATGGCCCAAGCATCAGCTTGGTGAGCCCGACGAAAGGCTAGTTCAGACCTCTTGTGCTTGGGTGTCAGAGCCTCCAGAGGATCGCTAGGGGAGGAGGAGGATGCCAAGCCAACAATGGATTCATCAAACTCAAGGTTATTAAGTAGGCTGGAGAGGCTTGAGTCAAGGCTGAAGAGCCTCTTGTCCTGACTGGATGGGGCAGGAGGGGCCCCTGTGGAGGTCAGCTGTTTTGAGACTAGGTCGTAAAAGATGGGTGGAGCCGGAATGACCTCAGCTTCCACAATGGGCTGCTTGAAAATGGAATCCTCTGGGCCCTCCGCCTGGGAAGGTTGGACAGAGGGAGACTGTGTGGACAGGCCAGAGATGTTTTTGGCCTTAAAGAGGAGCGATTTGTACAGGTGTGGCTTGAATAAGCCCACAGGGGTGGGTTGATCAGGGGTGAGACCCTCATCATCGGACATCTCCCCCTCCATGGGATCTGTTTCCGATGGGGGTTCAGTGTGATGTGAAGACCCCCACTCAAATTCTGCCTCCTCCCTGAACTGATCCAGGCCCACTATCTCCTCCTCCAGTTCCCCTTCTGGGAGAGGGTTGTCTCTCTGTAAAGGTACCTGACCGTGGGCCATTGGGAGGAGGCCGGGTCTGGACATCTGTTGGAGGCCTTCTGCGATCCCCTGATGGATAGCCCGCTCCATCCATGCTCTCATTTGTTCTGGAATCTCTCCTGTGGCGGGCTCCTCTTGGCGCAGACCAGTGGCCGTGGGAGTAAATGTGGCCTCGGGTGTCCGTCTGTTCGTTGGTCCAGGGGCCTGATGCTCCTGGGATGAGCTGCGCCTGGGAAGGGAAGAGCAATCTGGAGGAGGGGGGGTGTAGAGGTAGAAGGAATGGAGGTGAGAGGGCTGGAGGCACCGGTTGTGACTCCCTGGATCGCCTGTCAAATTCCTGCTCCAATGCCTTATGGCGCCTTAGGGTATCTTTTTGAGAGGCCTTAGAAGTTTCCTTAGCCTGTCTACGCAAATGGTAAGACTTAGATTTGGCGTTCAAAGAAGGGTCTTTAGCTGAATTGTCATCTGCCATTTTAAGAAGTAAGCATCGTATATAAGGATACTATAGGCAGTTGGCTCGCCAAGGGTTCAGCCTACAACAAAGGCCGGGTGTCTTTCAGTTGGCCCGCGCCCCCTTTTGGAATTTAGATGTATATAATCTATATTATTACTATTACTATTGTTATTATTATTAATATATATAAGAATCTATTTGTTCTGTTATTTATACATATATGCACATGTATAAATGTATAAATTTATTTACTATTAATATTATTATTATATATATATAATATTTATTTATTTATTTATTTTATTTTTTAATATAAAAAATATATAAGTTGATTAAGTTCGGCTCTTGATCCAAGGAGGGTAGTAACCCAGGTTATTATTATCCAATTAGTCAAATGAATGCCTGAGGCCAATGCACAAAGATTAGAGATAAGGCCTCCAGCAGCTTTTTTTGCTCCCAGAAAACAACTGGGAGGATGTTGTTGCTGCTACTTCGCCCTGAGCGCTGCTGCGGAAAGCCAACAAGTTCTTAACTTTTTAAAATAGAAGTAGCTCTAAACGGGCTGGCAGGCCTGTTTAGGCGAGCTAGGTATCCTTCGCAGCCGATAAGTAAGCCGGAAAAAAGCGCCCAACCATGAGGCGGCGCCCAAAATGGCGGCCACCTGCTGATCTCTCTGTCGGGGCCGCTCAGGACGGAACTAGGCTCCTCCGAGTGCCGAGAGGAGCCAAGAAGGAAAAATTTGCCCCTTTCCTGGGGCGATTGGCGTTCGTAGTGGGGGGAAAAACCAGTGGCGCTAGCAGCGCAATTAATTCTAGCCGCTAATGAGGGTGGCGTGGAAAGCAGCAGGAAAAAACGATCCGATTGAGGATAGGGGGTGGAGGGGTTAGCACAGGAGCACTGCTAAACCGCCCGCTTTTTTTTCCCCTTGGGGGCGAGGAACGCGCTCCCCTTACTTTAGATACACAGGCAAATGTGCAGAGGCTAAAGGAAAAAAATAATAGTAAAGCAAACCTGAAACACTATCAGGAAAGTCCTGAATCGGCCAAGGAGTGATAACTAACACAGCCTAACTCTCACTCGGCTGAGCATAAACTGGGGAACGCTGCAAGGGAGCCACGTGATGGAGGATGGAGTGTTCCTCAGTAATTAAGCTCAGCCTATAACAGCACAGACTGAAGCACTTCCCACTCTCTGGATGATCCGAGCAGCTCTAAGGAAAATTGCTGTTACAATTCAGAATTCATAGTTCCATCCATGTGGAAGCTGTCCTGATCAGAAGCAGCAAAGCAAGTCCAAACTATAATATTACCAAGGTTACATTTCACAGATGGGATAAGAATTTTATGCTGGAATGCATATTTTATATAATGCAAGATCCTCCTTTATTCAAGCCAGGACACACTTCCCTATACCTATGTTGTGAAAATCAGACCAGAATTCTGTTCTTTAAAGAAGGCAGGACTTCACACAGTCAAATCTGATTACCATCTCATTGATCTCAACATTTGGTTCTAATTTCCCCTTCAAAAGAACTGATAATCCTAGAAAAATCCATACTTTTGCCACACCCCAATATATCGATTTGGAACAATTTCTTGAATATATCAACAACCAGATATAATGTTTTCAACTCATTTGTTTAATTAGATTACTTTTATCTAGTTTCAAGATTTGTGTGGAAAACAGATCATATTTACATAATATTTACGTAGAAATAGTGAAAATTCAAAAGGATTCTATAAATGTTTCATTTTGTTTTATACTGGTCAGATTTCACCTTAAACACTGCCTATTCTCAGGCACAGCATATGAAGAATAATAGATTGAGAAAGGTTGGAAGGGACCTTTAAGGTTTCGAGTCCAACACCCACCCACCCTGTTCAAGTAGGAAAAAAGTATTCAGAGAAGTGGAACAGGTTCAAAGAAAAGCTATGAGTATGATCAGATGTCTCTTTTGAATTGTACTGAAAAAACTGGGGATACAGATAGTCCTTGGCTTATAGCCATTAGTTGAGCGACCCTCTGAAGTTACAACAGCACTGAAAAAAAGTTACTAATGACCATTTTTCACACTTATGACCGTTGCAACATCCCTGAGGTCATGTGATCAAAATTCAGCGGCATGGAATGACTAATTTAATTATTAAAAATACTAAATCCAATTTTTTTTTAACTTAGCTGCTTGGCAACGACTAATACAAGGGCTATCCACAAAATAGTTTACGTTTTCGTCTGTAGCAAGAAGGGGCAGAGCTAGTGCGGCCATCTTTGCTCTGTGCGTCCGCCGCTCAGTCTGCATCTAGTTGTACTAGTGGGAGGTTCATATCGTTGCCTGTTATTTCACAGCAAACATTTGAAATGTGTGCTGCAATTGAAAATCCCGCGAGTTGTGAGGTGCGATCAGTGATAAGGTTTTTGTTGGCAAAAAACCATAAACCAATTGAAATTTTTTGGCAATTGTGTGAAGTGTACAGGGACAACATAATCACTGAAAGTGGAGTGCACCAATGGTGCATTAAGTTTAAAAATGGCCAAACTAACATTCATGATGAACAGCGGAGTGGACGTCTGAGCATTGTGACTGATGAACTGGTCGCGAAAGTCGATGACAAGATTAGTGAAAACCGCCGTTTCACAATAACGGAACTTTCGTTTAGTTTTTCACAAATTTCACGGTTTGTTGCATGAAATTGTTACACAAAAGCTAGGCTACCACAAATTTTTATGCAAGATGGGTGCCAAAAATCCTGACAGAAAACCACAAGAGTCAGTGTATGGCCGCATCATTGACATTTCTGTACTCTTACGACAAAGATGGAGATTCATTTCTTGATCGAATCATAATGGGAGACAAGACTGGGGTCAAACATGTGAACAGCGAGACCAAATTACAGTCTATGCAGTGGGGGCACACAAATTCCCCACAAAAACCAAGAAAATGTTTGCAAACGTTCTCTGCAAGGAAGATTATGGCGACTATTTTTTGGGATAGGCAAGGTGTGCTTCTTATCGATTTTCTGGAACATGGTGCAACAATAAACTCTGTGAGGTATTGTGAAATGTTGCAAAAACTAAAAAAAGCAATTCAGAACAAGCGTAGAGGAAAGTTAAGCTCAAAAATTTTGTTTTTGCATGACAATGCCCGACCACACAGAGCAAATCACACTTGAGAATTCCTGAATGCTTTCAAGTGGGAGATTTTTCCTCATCCGCCCTACAGCCCCGATCTTGCACCAAGTGACTACCACTTGTTTCCGAGGATGAAGACCTGGCTTGGTACACAGCGCTTTGACGACGATGCAGAACTGTGTGCGTGCGTGACTGACTGGCTCAAATCTCAGGCGGCTAAATTTTATGACAATGGAATTACAAAGCTTGTTCACCAATATGATAAGTGCCTCAATTTGTTTAGTGAATATGTTGAAAAGTAGTATTTAAGTGTCACTTTCAAGTGTATATAATAAAAAATTTTCCCCACACTTTGTTTTTTTTCTATCGCAAAACGTAATCTATTTTGTGGATAGCCCTCGTATTTATGATGGCTACAGTGTCCGGCAGTCATATGACCACCTTTTGTGAACTTCTGACAAGCAAAGGCATTGGAGAAGCCAAATTTACTTAACAATCTCTTACTAACTTAACAACTGCAATGATTCTCTTAACAACTGTAGCAAGAAAGGTTGTAAAATGTGGCAAAGTGAGGCAAAGACTGTCTCACTTACCAACAGAAATGTTGGGCTTAACTGTGATCATAAGTTGAGTATTAAATTTTAAGAAGAGAAGATACTGATAATACTTTTCCAATAGTTGAAACAACACAAACAAATTGGGCGTTGGTTCTTACCTGATACGCCCCTTCTCGGCGAGCCGCGAGGAGCATCCAGAGAGTGGGATGTGCTTCCGAGTCCTCTTCTTGCAGGCTGAGCTTTAGCTGAGGAA
Source organism: Hydrophis major (assembly GCA_033807585.1). Classification (NCBI taxonomy): domain Eukaryota; kingdom Metazoa; phylum Chordata; class Lepidosauria; order Squamata; family Elapidae; genus Hydrophis; species Hydrophis major. The sequence goes on along the minus strand of CM066328.1, from coordinate 81,826,619 downwards.
ATGCTCCGCCCCCTCACGTGACTCCAAGTAGCGTTCCCCCAGTTTTTTGCGATAATGAGAAGAAAGGTTAAGAAATCCTTCTAATCAACTATTGGCTCCTTGGCTGAAACTAGAGTACCCACCAGACGGAGGAGTTAGGGTGGGGCTGGATGCTCCTCGCGGCTCACCGAGAAGGAGCCTATCAGGTAAGAACCAACGCCCATTCTCCCTCAAGCCGCTCGGAGCATCCAGAGAGTGGGACATACCAAAGCTTGGCTGTCCTATGGGTGGGACTCCGTCTGGGCCGGAAGCCCCTCCGGGTCACTGATGACCCTCTGTAGGACTCGTCAGCCAAAAGAGGCCTCTGCTGAGGCGTATAAGTCTATTTTGTAATGTCTGATGAATGGGGACAGAGAGGCCCAAGTGGCTGCCCGACAAATGTCAGCGATTGGGGCTTGCGTGGCCCAAGCCGCCGAAGTAGCTGCACTCCTGGTGGAATGAGCGGTTATTCCCCCAGGAGCAGGCAGAGATTGTGATAGGTAGCACCTGGCGATAGTCGCCCTAATCCAGCGACTGATCGTTGAGGGAGAGACTTTGAGCCCCAATGTCCTGGGCTGAAAGGAGAGGAAGAGGGATTCTGATCTTCTCAGGGGTTGTATGCGCTTAATGTATATGCGCAAGGCCCTTCTAACATCGAGGGTGTGCCAAAGGGTTTCCCTGTCCCTTGAGGGTCTGGGGCAAAAGTTTGGGAGGACCAGTTCCTGAGACCTGTGGAAGGGTGAGTTAACCTTGGGTAAGAAGGTGGGGTCGGGGCGAAGGACCACCTGATCAGCATGGAGCACGCATAAATCGTTTCTGATTGACAATGCTGCTATTTCCAAGACTCTATAAGCAGAAGTAATGGCCACTAGAAAAACTACTTTAAACGTTAGAAATTGAAGGGAGGACTCCCTGAAAGGTTCAAACGGGTGTCTTGTAAGCAAAACGAGGACCTTGTTGAGGTCCCATATGGGGAACCTGTGAACAGTCGGAGGGCACAATTTGGTGGTGCCCCTGAGGAAAGCTCTAACCCGGGGGTGATGGGAGAGAGAACTGAAGTTATCACAAGAAACAACTGTTGACAGCAACCTGCCGTCTCAGGGTGTTGGGGGCAAGCCCTTTACGTAGGCCTTCTTGAAGGAATTCCAAGACCTGCGCAATAGAGGGAGAGAGGGGGTCAACTTGGAACTCGCTACACCGCTTGGAAAAGCCCTTCCAAGTGGCATCATAAATTCATGTGGTGGAGGGTCGCCTAGCGGCCAAAATAGTGTCGATTACCTGACTGGAGAATTTTTCTCTTCTCAAACGGATCTGTTCAACCTCCAGATGGCTAACTGGAGCCATTGGGGCTCTGGATGCAGAAGGGGCCCCTGAGAGAGGGAGATCCTGTCCAGGGGGATCCTCCATGGGGGCACTACCGAAAGATTGCAGAGGTCCGCGAACCACGGTCTCCTGGGCCAATGAGGAGCCACCAGGAGCAGGTCTGCCTTCTCGTGAATGAGTTTCTTTATGACTCTGGGAACTAGCGGCAGTGGCAGGAAGGCTTATGAGAGCCCTGGGGGCCATGGGCAGCGTAGCGCGTTGTGGTTCTCCGACCCATGAGACGGGTACCGGGAGAAAAACCATGGAAACTGTGCGCTGGACGGGGAGGTGAAGAGATCTGCCCTTGGGAGGCCGAATATTCTGGACGCCTCCTTGAATAGGGATGGATGGAGGCGCCATTCTGCTTGGTCCACCGTGGCCCTGCTCAGCCAATCCGCCTGGATGTTGGAGATTCCGGAGATGTGCTTAGCTTTTAGTGAGAGGAGGTTGGATTCTGCCCAACGGCAGAGGCGCTCGGCCTCCCTCATCAACTGAATAGACTGGGTGCCTCCTTGCCTGTTGATATGGGCTTTGGCCATGACATTGTCTGTGAGAATAAGGACGTGACGCCCGCGTACCAAGGGGAGGACACTGTGCAGGGCCAGGTGGACGGCGTGAAGTTCCAGCCAGTTGATGCTGCATCTTTGCTCGATCGGCAACCACTTGCCCTGTACCGAGAGCGAGTTGACGTGAGTGCCCCAACCGGATAGGCTTGCGTCCGTGGTGAGGGTTAGCTGCTGAGGTTCTGAGAAGAGGTGGCCCCTGTTGATGGCGGGGTTGGTCCACCAGAGGAGAGACATGAGGACCCTCGGAGGCACCTTGACTCTGGATTTCGAGTTGCTTCTTCTGGATCTTTGGAATGGGAGCAGGAACCACTGGAGGGATCTGCTGTGTAAACGGGCCCAGGGAATAATTGAGATGCATGAAACCATCTTACCCAATAATTTAGAAAGGTGAAGTAACGCCACCCTCCTTGATCGCCTAATCTGTTTGACCAGAGCTTGAATGCTGAGGAACCTCTCCGAGGAGAGGAAGACCCTTTCTGTAACCGAATCAATTATGGCTCCCAAGTGGGTGATTCGGGTGGATGGGACCAGTTGACTCTTTTGCCAATTGATGAGAAACCCGTGTGCCAGGAGAGCGGAGAGGGTGGCTCTGGTGTCCCTGACTGCCTGGGTCTTGGACGAGGAGAGAATAAGGATATCGTCCAAATAGCAGTGAAAGCGGACGGGAACGCTCCTGAGGGCCGCCAGGGCCATGAGGACCTTGGTGAAGGTCCTGGGGGCTGAGGCCAGACCAAAGGGGAGGGCCATGTATTGATAGTGAAGGTTATTATAACAGAACCTAAGGAATTTGTGGTGAGAGGGCCGGATTGGAATGTGTAGGTATGCCTCCGAGGGATCTATGGAGGATAACCAGTCACCCCCCCTGGTACTCAAGAGAATCGATTGCAAGGTGTGCATTTTGAATTTGCGTTGGATAAGGTGGCGGTTTAGCCGTTTTAAATCTAATATAGCTCTGCATCCCCCAGAATGTTTGGGCACCACAAAGAGGTGGGAGTAGAATCCTCGCCCCCTCTGGGCCAGTGGAACAGGTTGAATGGCCTGAATGTCAAGCAGGTGTTGGATGGCTGCATCCATTAGTGCACGTTTGGCGGGATCTCTTGAGGTGGGGGATGTCATAAAGAAATCAGCGGGGGCAGACCGGAACTCAAGAGCGAGACCAAACCTGACGGTGTCCCTAACCCATGCATCGGATGTGGATTTGTCCCATTGAGCGGCGAAATGTCTAAGGCGGCCGCCGATGGGGAAGGAGGAAGAAAATCTATCTGGGTCGGCAATAGGGCCTCCCACCTGATCCCCTAAAGGGCCTCTTATAGTTGCCACCCCGTCTGTTTCTGTCACCTGAGTCCGAGCGGTCCTGAGACCGGAAGGAAGGGGGTCTCGGGTATCTGGGCGGGAAGGGGAGTTGGTAGGAGGGGCAGGGGAAGCCCCTCCGAAAGGGCTGGGGGCCTCTTGTCTATGGCCTCCGAAAAAGGGAGGGCAGGTACTTCCTCTTGCTGCGGCCCTCGACCAGCAGGGGTTCCAAGGCCGGGCCGAACAGTTAGTCTCCCTTGACGGGAGCAGCGGCCAGCTTGACCTTGTTTTTAACATCCGCCTGCCAGTGCTTGAGCCACAGTAGGCGGTGAGCTATGACATGGGATGTTATTGCTCTGGAAGAGAACTTTACCGATTGGTAAGTGGCGTCAGCTGAAAACTCGGCTGTGGCCACCAGTTTCGCTATGTCTTGGTGCGCCCTCACATTGGATGTGGGGACGTGTTCTCTCAGCTGCTGGAGCCAGCGGATAGAGGACCTTGTAAAGAATGAAGTGGCCGTAGCCGATTTAATGGCCCAAGCGTCGGATAGATGGGCCTGGCGCAACGCCAGTTACGTCCGCTTGTCCTCAGGTTTCCAGGCCTCTAAGGCCTCACTGGGGGTAGAGGAGGAAGCAAGGCCCACAATGGGATCATTGACCTCGGGGATGTTTAGAAGGGTAGACATTGCCGAATCGAGATTAAAGAATCTCTTGTCTTGGTTAGAGGGTGTAGGGGGGGCTCCCGTGGAAGCAAGTTGCTTCGTCACTAAGTCTACGAAGATGGGCGGGGTTGGGATGACCTCAGCTTCCACCACTGGTTGTGTGAAAATGGAGTCCTCTGGTCTCTCTGAGGCGGGGGGAAGTCAGAGGGAGGCTGGGGAAGAAGACCAGAGACATTCTTGGCTTTAAAGAGGAGGGATTTAAACAAGTGTGGCTTGAACAGCCCCCCGAATATGGGTTGGTCAGGAGAAGCCCCCTTGTCCTCCGACATCTCCCCCTCCATGAGGTCCGCCTCTAAGAGGGGCTCACTATAATGGGAGGATCCCATCCAGAAGTCCTCTTCCTCTTCCCTGAAGTCACCAAAGTCCCCTACCTCCTCCTCCTCCTGGGCCCCTACGGGAGGAGGGCTGTCCCTCTGAGAGAGTACCTGACCAACCAGGGGATCCAGCTGTGGAAGGGATCTGATGGATAAAGAGTCATGGTCGGGAGCCCGTGGAGAGAAGCCTGATCTGGACATGTGCTGCAGGCCTTCCGCAATGCCCTGGCGGATAGCCGATTCCATCCAAGCCTTGATGTGGGCTGGAACCTCAGATGTAGAGGGTTCTTGCTGACGCAGACCAGCGGCCGTAAGCGTAAAGGTAGCTTCAGGGGTCAGTCTGGTCGGTGGTCCCGGGGTCAAGTGACCCTGAAGTGGGCTGCGCCTAGATAGGGAAGACGGGTCTGGAGGGGGAAGAAGTTGAGTAGAGGTAGAGGGGGTGGGAGAAGGAAGGGCTGGAGGTCCCGAGCGGGACTCCCTTGATCGCCTATCAAACTCCTTTTCCAACGCCTTATGGCGCCTTAAGGCGTCTCGTTGGGAGGCCTTGGAAGGTTCCTTTTTTCTGCCTGCGCAAGTAGTGGGACTTTGCCTTAGCCTTCAAGGAAGGTCGTTTAGAGAGATTGTCGTCTGCCATTTTGATAATTATAATAACAGTAATAATAATAGTAATAATAGTAAGGGGCGGTTGGCTCGCCTGGAATTGGCCTGAGTGGGGTCGAGTGAGGTTTGAGCTGGCCCGCTCCCCCTTTTGGAATTTAATATGTACAGTGGTAACAGGTAGTAAGGTATAAATATATATATATATATAATATGTACAGATATATAATCCTCTGATTTTTTTTAATTTTTTATTTTTTTTATGCTATCTGCATGTAAAGGTTATCTATGCATATACGTATAAAAAACGTATAATTTCGTCTGTAAATTTTTCTCTCTTTCTTTTCTTTTCTTATTTTTTTTTTTTAATAAACAATAGCAGGAAAGGAACCAAAGAGGTACCACAGTACAGGCCGGATTTACCAAATAAACGCCTGAGGCCTAGAAGGAGAGAGGCCTCTGGCAGCAGACCTCCAGACAACAAGCCGGGGGGGGGAGTGCTGCAACTTCGCCCCGATAGAGGCTGCGGGAGGCCAACAGAAACAATGAAAGCGAGCCCGAAGGAATGCTAAAAGCAACTAATTCTTTACCCAAGGGGTCTTGGACTTTACTTCCACCGCAGCAGCAAGAATCAGAAATAACAATGGCGCCTGACCACGATGCGGCCCCAAGATGGCGGACGCGAGCTGAGCTATGTCGGGCGCCTTCGGGACGGTAAGGAGGGCTTGTCCGGTTAGCTCAGCACGCCTGGTGCTCTTAAGGAGCAACTAGCCCTTCCCAGTCGGCATTTAGGGTGGGGGGGAATCCAGCGAAAGTTGCACGCCACAAGGCAGCACGGAGGCAGCGATGCGATCTAATAATGGGGGGGTCGCGCGAAGCGCTGCGAACCCACCCGCTTGGCCCCTAGGGACGAGGGGAGACTTCCCCTAAGTCCCAACCTTTTGCGCAGGAGGAAGGAAAGGAAATATCAGACCTGAAAAGTGAGGAAAATAGCCAGAATAATACACGCAGTATAAATCAGCCAAGGAGCTCTTTCCAATAACAGCCTGACTCTTCGAGGCTGAGCAAAAGACTGGGGGAACGCTACTTGGAGTCACGTGAGGGGGCGGAGCGTTTCCTCAGCTAAAGCTCAGCCTGCAAGAAGAGGACTCGGAAGCACATCCCACTCTCTGGATGCTCCGAGCGGCTCGAGGGAGAACATCAAGATCTATTCTCCATCTTTCAAGATTAAAATATACGTAAATTAGGTATAATGTAAAGACAGATTTTGAGTGAAAGAAGAAAACTCTAGCTATAGTATTATTTTGACAGCAAAATCAATTAACTGGAAGGTGGTGGGTTCCACTTCACTGGATGTGTTCAGTCAGCTATCTATCAGAGATGCTTTCATTTAAATTCCCACAGAGAACAAGAGATTGGAATCAACAGTCTTTGCAACCCTTTCATATTTCAATTCCACATCCTTAATATGTGTTTGGAGAATTTAGTTTCATTGCAATCTGCTAGAATCGCCTTGAGTGCTTATTGTCTGACATGTTATCTGATACCAATGCAAGCTTACAAGAAGTTCCCTTTTATATGATTGAAATAAATAAAGCAATCCTCAGAGTAGTTCACAGTTAGATAGTCTGAAGGCTCAGGCTAAAGACACATCATACTGTGTGGTTCAACCACTAGTGCTGCAAAATCAAGATTGATTTTATGTCACAATCAATTAGTCAATCAATCAATCACGTAGTATAAACAGTTTTCTGAAGTCATCAGCATGACAACTATCATTGCCTAAAATGATAAATTATTATAAAATAAAATGATAAATAATTATCAAAATTATTGTGTATCATGAGTAGATTAATATTAAAATATATAGATGATTAATAAGGCAATTGAGAAAAAGAATATCATGTGGAATCTGACTTAAAATATATATGTATATGTGATATGTAGTAGATATAAGAATATTGTTATTAATGTGGAATGAGGTAATTTAAAAAATGACTATACGATGTTAATTTTTTATACTGAATTAAAGGGAATAAATGGAAGGAAAGTACAAGGTAAACAGGTGGTAAGCTTGAATTGACAACCAAAGGGACAATTTCTAGAAGTATTAGAACAAAGATGGAATAATAGTATGTGATAAAATTGCAAACGTGACAGATAAAATTGCAAACGTGACAGATAAAAGTAATATGTGTACTGAATATAGAAATGAAATAAGAATCTCAGATAATATTGTAAAGTAAGATATGAGAATATTTTAAGAAAAATGAAATAAGTTAAAATATGAACTGAAATTGGATAAAATAAATAATTAATTTAATATTTGAGAATATTTAAAAGAAAATAGAATAAGTTAATGTGATATGAAATTGAATAAGAAAGATGAATATGTAATTATGGTCATGTTTGTATTGAAATGTAAAACCTGGAACCACACTGCTCACCAAAAGAGATGTTTCTTTTTAAATATATATATAAAAACAAAAGAAGAAATTGAATAATGAAATTATCATATATGTTTAAACAATATGATGATTAGCATTAGAAGAATGTACTGGAATATTGAATAATTAAATAATGAAGGATTATAATTTAATACAAATATGTGTATTAACATTAGAATTATGTAAGTTTGATGAATGTAAGAGATATGATTAATGTTGCCATTTTTGTTTGCACTAAAATGTATGATGCTTAAGTGCCACACTGTTGACGTACTGATGTGTATATGTAGAATGAATTTTAAAAACTGTGGGGGAAAAATACTGTGCATCATGAACAGCTATCATTTCATCTTTGGCTACAGCTGTGTCACCTGGCTGTGCTCTTATTATTACCACTTTAAAAAAAATACATCTAGAAAGCAGGGATCATTAAAGAAGTCATAAACAATAAATTTCAATTAGTAGCTATGGATATCTGGGTCATCTAGATGTGGGAAGGTTCCATCTTTGACCTTGGATGTTGTACTTCCCCTTTCAATGATGGTACATAATCTGAGGGTCTTCCTAGACTCACAGCTCTTGCTTGAAAAACTGGTAGCAGTTGTTGCCAAGAAAACCTTTACCCAACTCTAACAGCTGTACCCTTTCTTAGGTTGAGGGCCCTTCAGATAGTTATTAATGCTAGTCACCTCATGCAATGCCATCTATAGGGAGCTGCCCTTGAAGGCCACTTGGAAGCTTTAACTGTTCCTGAATGCAGTGGCACAAGTCATGTAAAAACTCTGCTTTCTGAGCTGTATTAGTTGCCTGTTTTCTTCCAATTCAAGGTGCAATTCGAGGTGCTGATTATTACCTATAAATATGGTCCGGTTACATGAAGGCTTGGGTACTTGAGGGGCTACTCGAAAGATGCTTGTCTCTCATAGAATCCGCCTGGCCATTTATGATTTTGCAAGATTGGCACATTTTGAGTTCCTTCAATTAAATAATGTCATCTATATGGACCCTGGAAGTGCACCTTTTCTATAGCAGCACCTACCCTCTCAGATAAGGTTCCATCCAAGATCCAAAATGGATCACATCCTGCTGCTGTTTAGAAGAACTATGAAGAACTATGATCTTCACCTGGGCCTTTGGTGAGGGAGATCAGGTTATCACTCAGGCTGATCTGTCACTTAGCATCTTTTGTCATATTTTATGTTTTCTTGATTTTCTTGTAATTTCTTTAATTGTTATGAGCCACACAGATTCACTGACAGTCAGGCAGCATACAAGTTTAATAAATTATTATAATGGTTCATCACACATTGGATGAGAAGCAAAGCATCTTCAAGCAAAACAACGTAAATCCAGTTGCCTTTTGAGAAGGTACCCTTGGGACAACCATGACCTGGTGACTGAGAATCTCAATAGACAATGCCACAAGAGTAGCATTGATAGTGTTATCTCCTTTGTAAACCATGTAAAGTAAATTGAGCTGAGAGCATTTGACTGCTTAGACTTCATGGCTGAGGGGGAACTAGACCCCAGGTCCCCTTAAGGCTAGTCCCACACCCTAATAATGTAATAATAATACCACACTGGATTTCACACTGGTTGAAAAATTCCTATTTTAAAACAAAAAATATCCAGAACTAAACACCTGCAATAATCTATGCCTATTCAAAATAATTATTTTGAACAGAGATAAAACTCCAGCTATGTCATTTAGATCAAAGGCATTATTGTAGCACTATAAGAATAGCTAAAATAACTCACCAAGGGAAAGAATGCATTTTCCCTGAAAGTAAATTTTTTATGCATATTCAAGTCCTTCTAGAAAAATGCTACTCATCCAGAAAAAATTGTAAAATTACGAGGTCTCCATGTACAGTTAGCATTTTAATAGTTTTAAACAGCTTCCTGACTAGCAATCAGTATTTGTTACAAAAGGAAAGTCAGAATACAGGATTTAAGAACTTTTTGAAATCTCTGACTTTTGATCTTTCTTGGCTACTGCCTTCTGACAGGCTGTTTTTCAGGCTCACTGCAAATACTCCTTGCCTGTTTTTTTGCTTTAATGAACTCTTGGACAACAACTCAACTGTGAAAAACAAAGGCAGTACAGTACACAAATACTAGGTGTTTTTATCAGGAAATAGAGAAATATGCGAGTCAGGGTTGTCTTGGCTTGATTTATTAGTCGATATTCAGTAGTTACACAAGAACTAATTGGAGATGTCAGAAAAAGAGTTATTGCTGAGGGATTATAATATTGCAAGACATTGGCAGTAATGTCAGAAAATTAAAGAAGTTTACAGAGGCATAAATGTTTTTTTAAATTTGAGCAAATACAATATTCCTTATTTAATTAATATCCTGCATATTCCTTACCCAAGAAAAATGGAAAATAAAGTTGGATATACAGATTCAACTTGTATACTTGTAAATAATTTAAATTTATAACCCAATCAATTCAGGGTATTGAGTATTTTCCAATCAAGTCAATCATAAACAGTAGTGTTTACATTTCACTAGTTTGCCTGAATAGCAATTGGCAGGCATAACACTTCAAAACTAAAGATCAGCAAACCAGTGTAGGAACAAGAGAAGAACACAATTTTAGTGATTGGATTTGCCCATCACTCACTTTAAAAAAGATGCCCAGCAAAATCAGGTGAATTGAGCTGCATACTGAATACTGCAGTTGACTCTATTCTATTTCACAAATTACCAGAAAGGAAGTTAAAATATTTTCCTTCCAGAATTTGAAGCATTCTATTTGCATCTTACTAATGAATAGAACTGCTGCCTTAACTAATTTTCTGTTTTAAAAACACCATTATAATCATTCTTTCCCTGTCTTTCTTAAAATCCTTCTTGGCCAGCCTCGTGATCTATTTAAACACTGCAAACTAACTTCTATACTTTATTTGAGGGCAGGTGGGTTTGTGACTCTAATTACTGTTAAATTTTTAAAGTCTCTAGTACAGAATTCATTGCAACACTCCTTAAAGGCTTATTTACACAAATCTTTTTATGAACCAATGAAGCTTCTCAAAAATGCTAAATCAAACACAATGCTAGAAAAGTAGTGTGGAAGAGAGGGGAAAAAAATAAGACTTCTACCACAAATGAAAACCTCCGTATCAGTTTTTAATCTTTTTTTATCACATTCTTCCTCAGTGCTATTGATTCACCTTAAATCAACTCTTAAGTTATGTGAAGTCAGATATAAAGTGAGCACAGGTAGTCTTCAACCTATGTCCACAATTCAGCCAAAATTTCTGTTGCTAAGCAAGACAGTTGTTAAGTGAATTTTGTCCCATTTTATAACCTTTCTTGCCATAGTCCCTTAAGTGAATCCCTGCGGTTGTTTATTTAGTAACACAGCTGTAAAGTGAATATGGCTTCCCCATTGACTTTGCTTGTCAAAAGGTCACAAAAGATGATCATGTGACCCTGGGAAACAGCAATCATCATAAATATGTTGCAAAGAGTCTGAATTTTGATCATGTGACTATGGGGATACTGCAATGGTCATGAATATGAAAAACGGTCATGTCACTCTTTTCAATGACATTGTAACTTCAAACAATCACTAAATAAATGGTTGTAAGTCAAGGACTACCTGCATTCTAAATAGAGTGAAACAAAGGAACTTCTATTCAATAGGTTTAGTGCAGGAGTGTTGAACTCAAGGCCTGGGGGTCTGATCTGGCCTTGGGGTGCTTAAATCTGGCTCGCGGAGCTGCCCTGAAAACAGCAAAGGACCGCCCCGCAGTGCCTCGGCCCGGCCCAGGCCAACCAGGTGCTGATCTACAACCTGGTGGTGGCCATTTTCATTGGCAGAGTGCTGCAAGAGGCTGTCACAGCTGAAAATGGAGCTCGGGAGGGGTGCGTGTGGCACTCCCATGCTTCGTTTTTATTGGCAGAGTGCTGCAGGAGGCCATTTTCAAAACGAACAAAACAAATTTGCTTGCCCTCCACTACCTAAGGCAAGGATCTGACCCTCTCCCTGGTCTTGCTTTCCTCCACTAGAGATAATGGATCTCCCCAGCCCCACCTGGGTCACCACAGGTGCCACCGACACTAGTGACATCAAGCTGGCCATGCCCACCCTGGTCACACCCCTCAGCCATGCCCCCGAGGTCAAAAACAACCCTGATGCAGCCCTCAATAAAATCAAGTTTGACACCCTTGGTTTAGTGCCTCTTTCATGAAATAATGTGGATTGCATGAAATAAAACTATTAAAAGGAAAGTGAAAATAAATATCACTTGGGGGAAACAAGAAATCTAGTAATTGTTCAAAAAGCTGACAAAGCTAGCTTTTTAAACTGAATATTCATTTATCAAGCATTCAAACCATAATAGTTTGGGTTTAGATTAATCTACATTAATCTAAGATTTGTTTTGCTGAATCAATGAAATCTGCAAGTTCATATCTAACGCAATACCATAAATCATGATTTACAAACCATAGTGATGATACAAAACCAATGACTTATAATATGGTTTTAAGGCAATGTATGAACTAAGGATCTGCTACACTTTACAATCAAAGCCAAAGAGTTGCTTTTGAGGGGGCTTGATTGTGCATGTTGCATAGATTGGTGTCCCCCTGCATTTTTTTCTGGTTCCCATAGTAAAAACTGCATCTTTTTCTGGTTCCCATAGTAGCAACACAATCTCAGGAAAATATGCCTTTGAAGAAACCAACATAGAAATGGCCAAGGGCATGCTGTCAGCCTCTCCTTAACTCAAACATGACTTTTCATTGCATCATGCTGTTACTGGGAAAGGCTGGAAAAAAAAAATGTTTCTTCACAAAAGCACTGTCATGTGCACCTATGTTGACCCTGAAGCACCTTTTGGCTTCGTATTCAAAGAGCTTTATATCCCTAATGTGTATTCAGGCAAAGAGTAATAAGCAGGTGATCTTTAACAAGAAGCATCCCAGTTGGGCCTACAAAATTAATCTCTAGATACAGTTGTCTATGTGGATTAAAATTACAATTAGACATTTTAGAATTTTCAGCCTTACTCAAAGCTATTTTATAACACTGTTGTACAAAGAAATGCCACGGGGCAAAATCTATAGATTCAAATGTGGAAGTAGTTTTACTTGCAAAGGAACATAAATTTGTTCAACTATGTCTTTTCTAACAGTTCTTCTTTCCTCACCCCTCTTCAAAATCTACATAATCTAAATTCGTCTTCATAAAATGCTTCAATCATTTTACAAAAGAAGCCATTGTGAAAATTGAGAGAATACACATATTTATTTACATCTTGTTTATACCTTAATCAGATTTGTATCAAATGCTGAGCCAGTAATTTATTTTAATGTGATCTGTCTCAGATGAAGTACCATAGTCTCTCTGAGAAACAAGCCCCAATGTTAAATCATGGCTTATACATCCTAGTTTTAACCATGCATTGCTGTATTTCAATGTAGGATCCTGAATTACAATTGTTTCTGTCCTTGTCTGTCTATAGTCATGCAATCCAATAGCGGCCAAAAGAGAACTCTTTATAAGCTGCACTTTCTTGATCAAAATCCAAAAGACCAACATTTGCCTTATCCATTTCACAGAAATGAAAAGACGGTACTTAGGAAAGTGCAGATAGATTCAAGATACCGTATTTGCCGGCGTATAAGATGACTTTTTTGCCCTGAAAAACATGCCTCCAAATGGGGGGGTCGTCTTATATGCCGGTATATCCACTACCGGCTATCAGATGCTTGTGGGACGCAGCAAAGGCGCCTCTGGCTTCCCGGATCCCCCACGTCGCTTCCGCCAAGAGCCTCCCTGCGTCTCTGAATCAGGTTTGAATCCCGCTCCCCTCGCTCCGCCCGAGGCTGCAGCGACTGGGGGGAGCGAGAGCGTGGGTTGCTCCTGTCGCCCCAGGCAGGGCCATGTGAAGGCTGCCCGCCTTCCTGCTCCTCCCACGGCCCCTAGCATTCTGCCCTGCCTCTGCAGCCCCGGGGATTTCTGGAGGGCGTTTCCGGTGACCCCGCTGGGATCGTTTGGCTGACCAACACAGAATAACATGCACATTGTGTAAATATTGGATGATTAGTTACCGGGGGGGCGCGTCTTATACGCTGGGTCGTCTTATACGCCGGCAAATACGGTACATAATACCCTTACAAAAGGAGATGCATATAGATGAATAAATCTGTCATTAAAAGAAACCCACAAATACAAATAGTAGAAAGTAATTTCTTATCAAATAGGACTGCCATCTTGTACCAAACTTTGGATGGCTTGCAATCAAGAAATAAAACCTCATCTATGTACAATAAAAGTTGTGTTATACACACCCTAGCAGAACGTACAACGGCAGTCTAGCAGGCAGGCAAATGATGTGAGATAAACGTTGTAGTTTATACTCAGTAAGACAGATACACTATGTCAGTTAAATAGTTTTTTATTCCAGCAAGAGTTATAGCATAGTCAAAACAGTCCATATGTCATACACTAGTTCAGTCCATCCGGGGATTAATCAGTTGCAAAGTCCAGTGTCGAAAATAGAGGTCAGTAAACTTACAAATAATCAGTCCAGCAATATATCTCTTTTGCAGTCAGAGATATGAAGAAAATCAAACCCCTTTTCTTCGTTTTAGCAACAGCAGGGAAACACGCAGTTATCACCATCAATCCATCATTGTCAGCTCTCCAGTAAAAGCCAGCAAACAGTGAGCTCTCTTGCTTCCTCTTATGGTGATTTTACAACCGCACCCAAAATACATGTTTTAACAGTTAAAGTGATACATACACTTAAACTCATTAACATAGTTTATATATTATTTTTACCCAAACTAAGTTAGGTAACCAATGTTATCCCTAACAAGTTGTATATTAAAACCGAAGACCTGGCACCATAACTAAACTTTCCCATGAAGCCCACAACAGATACATTTCACGAAGCTCACCCTATCCCAGTGGTTGAGGAAAAAGTCAGGCCTTGAGTGCTTTTCGGAATGTTAAAAGAGTATGGAGCTGCCAAATTTCAGGGAGATGGGGCTGCCACAGAAAGGGCAAGCTTTTCAATCAGATTAACAGATAATCAGAGTTGGAAAGAACCTTGTAGGTCATCTACTCCAACCCCCCGACCAAATGGGAGATCCTACACCATTTCTGACAAATGGCAGTCCAATCTCTTCTTGAAAGTCTCAAGTGATGAAGCTCCCACAACTTCCGAGGGCAAGCTGTTCTATTGGTTGATTGTTCTCACTGTCAGAAAGTTTCTCCTTATTTCCAGGTTAAATCTCTCCTTATTCAGTTTCCATCCATTATTCCTTGTCTGGCTTTCAGTTGCTTTAGAAAATAGATTGACCCCCTTCCTCTCTGTGGCAGCCCCTCAAATCCTGATCCTTCTCTTTACTAGACTAGCCAAGCCCAGTTCCTATAACCGTTCTTCATATGTTTTAGTCTCCTGTCCCCTAATCATCCTGGTTGCTCTTCTCTGCACTTCTTCTAGCTTCCTAGGTCCCATAAGATGACAACATTCAAGGGAAGCCCATTCTGAACACCTCAGTAGTGCTGAGAGATGGGGGACCCCTGCTGTAAAACCTTCGTGTTAAAGAAATCTGCTGGTTTCTATCAGCCCAGATTGTCTTAGGTTGTTATGAAATGTACTCTCCCTTCGCATCCTTTTAAAGTTGCTTCATTTAGCTGAACCATTTGTTACTTCCTCCCATCTGTCATCACATTAAGAGCAACTGCGTTCTCTTCGCTGATGATGTAAAGCTGTTCAATACCACAGACAATACTGCTACCCTTCAAAAAGATCTTGACTATGTATCAGAATGGTCAAACAAATGGCAACTTCAAATCTCAACAAATAAATGTTCTGTCTTACATATTGGCAACAAAAAATCAGAAAATAAAATACAAGCTGAACAGTCAAGACCTTGTTGATGATCCAAGCTCCGTAAAGGACCTTGGAATACTCATCTCTAATGATCTAAGTGCTAGAGCCCACTGTAACTACATAGCAAAAAGGCTAAGAGTTGTTAATCTAATCCTATGTAGCTTTTTCCTCTGGTAATATCACACTACTAACTAGAGCATACAGAACATTTGCTAGACCAATACTCAAATACAGCTCATCAGTCTAGAATCCACATTACGTATCTGATATTAACACAGTTGAGAATGGGCGTTGGTACCTACCTGACATGCCCTTTCTCATCGAGCTGCGTAGAGCATCCACAGTGGGAGGTGCTCCAGTCTTCACTCTTACAGGCTGAGCTATAATTGAGGAACGCTCCACCTCCTCCACATGACTCCACCGTAGCATTCCCCAGTTTTACGAAGACGAGAAGCAACAGCAACAATCCTCTCATCCCAATTATTATACATTTGTCAACTGTAAACTGATTAAGTCATTGGCCGAAACAGGATTCCCCCACCAGATGGAACAATTAGGGTGGGGCTGGATGCTCTATGCAGCTCGACGAAAAAGGGTGTGTCAGGTAGGTACCAACACCCATTCTCCATAGAGCTGCTGCGAGCATCCAGAGTGGGACATACCAAAGCGTGGCCTGTCCTACGGGAGAGAGTCCGTCTGGTTTGGAATCTCCTCTGGTTCTCTCACCACTTGCTGAAGAATTCATCTGCCAAAGGACGCTTCTGCTGAAGCATAAACATCAATCTTATAGTGGCGTATAAAAGGAGATGGAGACGCCCAAGTGGCCGCTTGACAGATATCATGAATTGATGCCTGAGTCGCCCAGGCTGCTGAGGTAGCTGCACTCCTTGTAGAGTGAGTGGTTATTCCTTTAGGAACAGGAAGGGCCTGGGATAAGTAGGCCTTGGCTATGGTAGCTCTGATCCAATGCCCAACCATGGACGGAGATACTTTACAGCCCATCATCTTTGTTTGGAAAGACAAGAACAATGACTCTGACTTCCTGATCGCCTGAGTGCGATGGATGTAAATACGAAGTGCCCTTCGGACATCGAGAGAATGCCACTGGCTTTCCCTTTCTCGAGGTCTGGGACAAAAATTGGGAAGAACCAATTCTTGGGATCTGTGAAAGGCCGAGTTGATTTTAGGCAAAAATGCCGGGTCTGGCCTCAGAACCACATGGTCAGCATGGAAGGCACATAGATCCTTTCTAACGGACAGAGCTGCTATCTCAGATATCCATCTAGCAGATGTGATGGCTACCAGAAACACCACTTTGAACGTGAGAAACTGAAGCGACACCTCCCTGAGAGGCTCAAAGGGAGGTCTAGTCAAAGCCATAAGGACCTTATTAAGATCCCAAGTCAGGTATCTATGAACCACTGCTGGGTGTAAATTAGTGGCACCTCTGAGAAATGACCGAATGTGAGGGAGGTGTGAAAGCGAGTCAGAAGAGCTACCAGTGACAACAGTTGCTAAGGCCGCCACTTGCCTTCTTAAAGTGTTGGGGGAGATACTCCTGTCCAGCCCGTCTTGAAGGAATGCCAAAATTTGTGCAATTGATGGAGAGAGCGGATTGATAAGCGACTTATGGCACCATTTATAAAAAAGGTTCCAGGTCGCGTTGTATATGCGAGTGGTCGAAGGCCGTCTTGCCGCCAGAATGGTGTTGATGACCTGCGTAGACAGGCCTTCGTTTCTTAGATTTTCTGCTCAACCTCCAAACAGCTAACTGAAGCCATTGCAGATCTGGGTGCTGAAAAGGTCCCTGGGATAGCGAGACCTTGTCTGACGGAATCCTCCAAGGAGGGGCCACTGACAGATTGCGCAGGTCCGCAAACCACGGTCTCCTGGGCCAATATGGAGCCACCAGGAGAACTTCCGCCCTCTCAAGGATCACCTTCCGGATCACCTTGGGAATCAATGGAAAGGGAGGGAATGTGTATAGGAGCCCTAAGGGCCAGGGGCAATGTAGGGCGTCGTTGTTCTCTGCCTCCTTGGTGGGGTATCGAGAGAAGAATCTCGGTGTTTGGGCGTTGAGCGGAGACGCAAATAGGTCCAACAGTGGCAGACTGAATATCGCTGAGGCGCCATTCCAACTGGTCCAAGGTGACCCTGCTCAACAGTCTGCCTGGACGTTTGAGACCCCCGAGATGTGTTCTGCCATGATAGATAAGAGGTTGGCCTCTGCCCAACGACAGAGCCACTCGGCCTTCCTCATGAGGTGGATGGAATGAGTGCCCCCTTGACGGTTGATGTGAGCCTTGGTCGTGGTGTTGTCCATTAGGACCAGAACGTGCTGCCCTCGCACCTGGGGTAGGAAGGAGCGTAATGCCAGGTACACTGCGTGGAGCTCCAGCCAACTGATACTGCAGCGACACTCGGTTGCTGACCAAATTCCTTGCGCTGAAAGTGACTGAGTGTGGGCTCCCCACCTGGATAGGCTGGCGTCTGTTGTGAGAGTGACACTTTGGGGCTCCTTGAAAAGATGTCCCTTGTTGGTGGCGGGCCTGGTCCACCAGAGAAGGGAAGCAAGGACCTTTGGAGGAACCTTCACCACGGCATTTGAATTGCTCCTTCCGGAGCGTTGATAAGGTAGCAGGAACCACTGCAGAGATCTGGAATGTAAACGAGCCCAGGGATAAATCCAGTAAAGAAGCTTTCCTTGCCCGCTTAATGACCTTGATTGATTTCTGGATGCTGCCAAACCTTTTGGGGGAAAGGAAGACCTTCTCCTCAACCGAGTCAATTACTGCTCCTAAATGAGCTATTCGGGTGGAGGGGGTAAGCTGACTCTTTTCCCAGTTGACGAGCAGACCATGGGCCTGCAGCACCAAGAGTGTAGCCTTTGTGTCCTCCTCGGATTGGCGCTGGGTGGGAGAGAGGATGAGGATATCATCCAAATAGCAGTGGATACGGATGAGGAAATGTCTGAGGTGTGCCGCCAGAGCTGCCAGCACCTTAGTAAAGGTCCTTGGAGCCAAGGCTAGGCCAAATGGAAGGGCCACGTACTGAAAATGCTGGCCAGTGTAGCAAAGCCTCAGGTATCTAAAAAAGGAAGGATGATTGGGAATGTGAAGGTAAGCCTCTGAAAAGTCAATGGAGGTGAGCCAGTCTCCTTTCCTGGTGCCCTGCAAGATTGACTGAAGTGTATGCATTTTGAATTTCCGGTGGACAAGGAAACGGTTAAGTCTTTTTAGGTCTAGAATGGGCCTCCAACCTCCGGAGTGTTTAGGGACTAGAAAGAGGAGGGAGTAGAAACCTTGTCCTCACTGTGAGGACAGCATTGGCTGTATAGCTCTGATGTCAGAGAGGTGTTTGATAGCGGCCTCTACGAGTGTACGTTTGGAGGGGTCTCTGGATAAAGGAGAAACCATGAAATGATCTGGGGGGGAGAACAAAACTGAAGAGAAAGACCAAATTTTACAGTGTCCCTGACCCAGGCATCAGAAGTGGATGATGCCCATTGGTCGGCAAAATATTTTAGCCGACCACCAACGGGGTAAGTGACCGTAGGCCTATCTGGGGCGCCGAGAAGCCTTGCTCCCTGCTCCCCGGAAGGGTCTCCTGTAGCCGGCCCCCCTCCTGTTCCTGTCCCCCAAATTGCCCCAGTCCTGATAGACCAGCCGAAATGGCGGAGACCTCTGAAATCTGGGGGTAAAGGGTGTCTGAAAGGAGGTCTGAAAGGATCCCCTACGAAAGGGCTGGGGGGATCTGGACTCTTGCCTACGAAAAAGAGATGGGAGGAACTTCTTTTTATTTCAACTCTCCATCAACAATGGTTCCAGGGCTGGGCCAAATAATTTTCCCCCCGATATGGGGGCAGAAGCCAACTTAGTTTTATTTTTAATATCGGCCTGCCAATGTTTAAGCCACAGCAAGCGGCGGGCTGTCACATGCGAGGAGATAGCCCGAGAGGAAAATTTTACAGAATGAAAAGTGGCGTCGGCCGCAACTTCCGCTGCTGCCATTAACTTGGCAATGTCCTGATGGGCCCTAGTGTTAGATGGGGGGACATGCTGCTTCAACTGTTGAAGCCATCTGATGGATGATCGGGTGAAAAATGACACCGCCATGGCCAAGCGAATTGCCCAGGCATCAGCTTGGTGCGCTCATTGGAGCGCCATCTCGGCCCGCTTGTCCTCTGGCTTCAGCGCTTCCAGAGTATCAGTTGGGTTAGAGGAAGATGCGAGGTGTACTATGGGATCATCCACCTTGGGAGTATCTAGCATGGCAGTGAATTCCGGGTCGAGGTTAAAAAACCTCTTGTCTTGGCTGGAAGGAGTGGGGGGGGCCCTGATGCGGCCAACTGTCTCGTCACTAAGTCTGAGAAAATTGGTGGTGTAGGAATGACCTCAGCCTCAATGACTTTCTGCCTGAAAATAGAATACTCTGGGACCCCATAGGCTGCTGGAAGGGGGTCAGAATGTGGCTGAGAAGTCAGCCCCGATATGTTCTTCGCTTTAAATAGCAAAGACTTGAACATGTGAGGCTTGAACAGGCCTACAAAGGTGGGCTGGTCAGGAGATAAGCCCTCGTCCTCGGACATCTCTCCTTCCATTGGATCTAATTTGAAAGGGGCTTCAGAGTAGTGAAGAGACTCCCTCTCTAATCCTTCCTCGTCCCTGAAAGGTTCAAAGCCCCCCTCTTCTTCCTCCTCCTCTTCCTCCTCTTCTGGATAGGGGAGCTCCCTTGGGGACGGTACCTGACCCTGGGGAGGTTCCGGCCTGGGGAGGGATCTTCTGGAGACGGATTCTGCTTCAGGTGTCCTTGCTTGAAAACCTGGTCTGGAGAACTGTTGCATACCTTCGGCAATCCCTTGGTGGATGGCCAGCTGCATCCATTCTCTGACGCTGTCTGGGATGATGTCTGTAGGTAGACCCTCTGGGCGTAACCCTGCAGCGGTCGGTGTAAATGTCGCTTCAGGCCGGGCTGCTGGGAGGGTCCATGAGGGAGAACTGCGCCTAGAGAGAGAAGTTTGTTCTGGCAAAGGAAGAGGGTGAGTAGAAGTAGAGGGGGTGGGAGGAGCTGGTGGTACCGACTGAGAGTCCCTAGAGCGTTTGTCAAACTCTCTTTCCAAAGCCTTGTGCCACCTTAGGGCATCCCTTTGAGAGGCTTTGGACGTTTCCTCGGTCCGCTTGCGCAGATGGTGCGTCTTTGACTTAGCCTTCAAAGAAGGACCTCTGGGATTGTCATCGGCCATGATAAGGCCTGTATAAGACAATATAGCCTATAAGGGCGGTTGGCACGCCGAGGATTTTGGCCTAAAGTGGGCCAGATACCTTAACGTTGGGCCGCGTCCCCCTTTTGATAAAAAATTTTTTTTCCCTTTGGAATTATCTGTGTTATTTTATTTTATTTTATTTTTGAACAAAAAAAGTTCAAAAAGGACCTAACAGAACTGCAGAATAATAAAAACAAAAAAATATAGAAAGCCAATGGATCGAATGAACGCTGAGGCCAGAAAAAAGCACCAACAATGAAAAAATTAGGAGAAAATAGATATACAGAAATTGGCTTCCTGAGACAGCCTCCCAAACAACATGAGAAGTAGGTGCCTCTCCTTCGCCTCTGAGTGAGCCGCGGTAACCAGCCAACAGATTTCCAAAGGAACAACAAGGCACAGAGCCACAGTATCCCTTCAACAATTAAGGAGAACTCCAAACAGGCCAGCCGGTCCTGTTATAAGCCTCCCGGAACGTCGCAGCGAAAAGAAAGGAAAAAACAAAATGGCGGCCGGCCACAAGGCGCACTCAAAATGGCCACCGGAACCAGCGCAAAACCCAGAGGGAAGGAAAAGACCCTTGATAACAACAAAAGCTGCCGAAACAAAAGGCAGGCAGAAAACGAGGGACCTGAGAGAGGAAAAACTCACCCTCTCTCTTGCGTTCATGGAGGGAAGGCGCAACGGAAGCGCTAATCACACACAAGCACAAGCCGCTGTTAAAAACAGCACGGCTTAAAGCGGCAGGCATCAGAGTGGGGGGTGGGCAAAAAGGCTCTAAACCCCCCAAACTCCCCCCGAGGGGCGTAAACGAACGTCCCCTTCACTATCCCAAGACAATCCAAATGCACAGGGACCGAGAAAAGGCAAGAAAAATCAAACCTGGTGTGATAACAATGAAGAATCCTAGATCGGCCAAGGAGTAAACTGCTAAGCTGCCTGTCTCTAGCGAGGCTGAGCTAAAACTTGAGAACGCTACGGTGGAGTCACGTGGAGGAGGTGGAGCGTTCCTCAATTATAGCTCAGCCTGTAAGAGTGAAGACTGGAGCACTTCCCACTCTGGATGCTCGCAGCAGCTCTATGGAGAAAGTCCAGAAATATTTCACAAGAAGAGTTCTCCACTCCTCTGCTCGTTGTAGAATACCTTATGCCACCAGACTTGAAATTCTAGACCTAGAAAACCTAGAACTACGCTGCCTTCGGTCTGATCTAAGTATAGTATATAAAATCATACATTGCAATGTCCTACCTGTCAATGAATACTTCAGCTTCAACCACAACAATACAAGAGCAAACAATAGATACAAACTCAAGGTTAATCGCACCAAACTTGATTTCAGCAAATATGACTTCAGCAACAGAATGGTCAATGTCTGGAATACTCTACATGACTCTGTGGTTTCTTCCCCAAACCCCAAAAACTTTAACCTTAGACTTTAACCTTAGACTATTGACCTCACCCCTTTCCTAAGAATTCTGTATAAGCGCACCAACGTGCCTACCGTCCCTGTCCTATTGTTTCTTTTATTTTTCTTATATGTACCCGTTTCATGTATTCACAACTATGTATATACTTCTACCTATTATCTTGTAAGTGATTGACAAATCAAATAAATAAATAAATAAATCTGAAGTAATCAAAATGCCAAAGAAACCAAAAACAAAACAGGGTTAGGAGCATAATGTAAAGGTTACTTCTGTTTATCAGAAATTATTTCAAGACACTAGGCATATGAAGAATTTGCTCAAAGAGAAGGTGGACCCCTGTGGGAAACAGAATAAGTATATATATTTATCACTCTTTAGTGTGAATCACGCTTTCTGCTTTTGGTAGCAATTTTCTATTATTAACGTTTTATGTAAAACTATATATTTCTGATTAAAATGAAAGACATGCAGAAGCTTTTATAATCCTAGCAAACTGGAAAACATTTTTTTTTAATAGGCAGGGACACTTTTATTAAAATACCCTCTGAACATGGCAGAAGGTTAACAGTATTTCAATTAATAGGCTTACAAAATAAGCTCTCCAGTATGATAATTCATTCTGGATCCAGAATGCTTCCTTGGAAGAGGGAACAGTTGCACCTGCTTTGAAGGAGACAGTGATCTGTCTCCTACTCCACAGATTAACACTAGGTACAATCCAAAATGTAAGATGTCACCTTTAAAGTCCTACATAGCATGCAGCATGTTACCTCCAGTATTCCTACTGAATATGGCAGACTGGGCACGCTGCAGGTCTGTCAGTAAAACAGGGTCACCTGGTGGGGTCTTGGAAGCATGTTTCCTTTATCATAGTAGCTTCTGCAGATGCTGTGTTCTCTGCCTGTTTTTCAACCCTTCCGATTACCAAAGGTTGGAATCGCCAATTTTGCACCTTGGCTACATTCGCAAAACATATCAACTCTCAACCCTCTTTGTCAGAGGATTCCAGTCACAGTGTTAATTTCTTTCCAAGGCAAAAGGCAACCACGTTGTACCTCTCCTTTTTCTCAGCTATATATCACATGAGACACGGATTCCCTTCTTCCTAATATAGCCAGAAATTAGAGTTCTGAAGGTGCTGCATTTCCTTCAAAATGTCCATCCAGCTTTCAAATTTTCCAGGTACCAAGTAATCCATGATCCACCTTATATTTACTGGAAGAGGGTCATGACTTACAGTCTAAGAACTCCTGCTTTAAACTATAATTTATGTTTTTCTTAAACATGTTATGGGAATCAACCATCATGATTTCTAAATTGTGGTATACACCATGGAATTGTGCAAACCTAGGCAGCTGTGCTTTACATCCAATAAACTACATTATAGTTAATTAAATTGGGGCTTAATACAATGTATATACCTCATCCATATATATGCGCCTCCAAGATAGCAATCCAATACTCAGAGCCAGAAAACTCCTAGTGCCTGGCAAGTCCCCAGTCTTCCTATTCCTTATTTTAAAAAAGGAACATAAATGATTTTTGAAAAGCAATACAATCTCTAGACCTAAACATGAATCCATAACATTCTTAGAAATGAAAGAAGGCAGAGATGTGTCTTTAAACACAGTCACACAAAAACACACAATTCTCCTTCTAGTTCTCCCATTCTCTCATCCACTCACCTAATTCTTATGTATTGTTCTTATATGTTCACATTTATTCTCGCACACATGCACACATAAATACAGACACCATCACAAATTTGTTCCTCGCTTACCTCTTCTCTTAGGCCCTCGGCTTACTCTCTGCTGTTTTTCAGTTCAGAAAAGAAAAAGAAAAAGCAACAGCTGGTCTAGGAAGCTGAGAGTGACAGCAGACATCAAACAAAATGGAAGAAGAAAACAAATAAGGGAAAGGGGTTTTGTGTTTGCATATGCAAAAGGAATGTTTTTATATATTTCTATGCAGACATTTTCTCAAAAATCCAAATGTGTTTACTAGCCTAAAAAGAATGGAGAACCTTAATTTACCTTAACTGGGAAGCTGCATTTCCCAGTTCGAACCCCTTCTTCATCTGTCTGCCATTGGTGTGGTCTACTGGCTTCAGGAACGTAGACATCTTTCTTTCTCCTGAAGCTCTGTCGTAATTTATTCATTGCTCAATTTTTGGGCCCTACAAGAAAGAAGGGGGGAAAAACATTTAAGCTTATAGTATGTTTTACCATTACTTTTGAACAAAAAGTTAAAAAAATATCATAATTTACTAATAAAAATCTGATACAGACTAGTCCAATGAATAAACTTCCTTGTATACTTATAATAATAAGCAAGAGAAGAAGGAAACCTGACAGGAATTTACTTATCCATCAGGGGAATCCATAACAATTTTTCCTTTTAAGTCAAGAATGCGGCTGGCTAATGTAATATACGATTATGAACTGCACTACTTGTAGCATGTTTTTCTTCCATTCTAAAAACAATCCCAGATATACTTTCAGCAAATGTGAGCTTGCAAATGTCTTTGAAAAAAAAGTCAAAGCCCTACAGCAGAGAGCAACCACAGTTGATGGAAAAGGCAAAGATTTTCAGTTCAAGGAAAAAAGGCTCAACAAGCGAAATGGACAGTAAAAGCAATTCTCTAGAAGGAAGACACAGAGGAGCCAATGCAGAGGGTAAGAATTATGGACTAGAAGCTAGAAACGTAGAATATATTCTGTGCAGCAAGAATTTAAGAAGTTTTCAGAATCCTACAGATGTAAATAATAGTAAATAACAACTATAAACATATTATCACAGATATGTAAAATCTTGGAAGGAAGCTGATGGTATTATCATCTGTTACCATCCCAGAAGAAGGAAGGAGGGAGGGAGGGAGACTAGCTATGCAAAATGTGGCAGCTGGAAAGATTTGGATCCTGGAACCATTGCCTGAGGAATAAAATGATAGGCTGCTCATATACGAAGGGCTGCAGCTCACAAAGAATAACAAAAATGTATTTTAGACAAAGAAAAATTAATTAGGAGGGTTTTTATTGAATCCTGTTGAGGTAGAACAAAAACTCTGAATTAAGGACCTTAGAGTTATGCACTGTAGAAAATGGAAATGTTGCTAAATGGAGCCTATTAAACCACTCAAGGACAATCAGAAAGAATGCTGGCTCATAAAAAACATAAACTTCACAGACAGTAATGCTCAAAATATGGGAAACATGAAAACAAGCTGAGCTTCATCTCTTAGTACAGAAGGGCAAATGTTTTAATGGTATAATGGAAATCTGGTGGGATGACTCCCATGAAAGGAATACAGTAATTAAAGGGTAACATCTGTCCAAAAGGACCAAAAGCAATAGAAAATAATACAACATTGCACTATGTGTTAAAAGTACACATTCCTTCTCAGAAACCAAAATGAAGAATTGAATTGAAAGTAACAGCAATATTTTTACAGTAACTACTGCAAAGTTCTTTACTTTAGAATAAAAATTTAATGTACAACTATTAGATGAGGGCTTAATACTTGTAATTTTGAAAAATATCTTAGAATCTTAAACTACTGCAAATTGATATGACTCATCAATGTGTTATAGCTGCAAAGGAGACAAACATGTAATAAACTCGTATAACCTTTAAAAACATATGTACCATACCACTTTATCTGCTTGCTGAAGAATTTTTATGATGGCAAATAAGTTAGAATGGACTATAGAGCAACGGAGTGGTTCAAAACAGGGTAAGGAATGAACCAAGTCTGTACATTGCTACAATTATTCAGAAAAAAATTCAGAAAAAAACTTGGTAAAATGTTATCCATTGAGTCATAGATTTGAAACCAACCAAGCAACTGAATAACAATGAAAGGAAAAGAAGAAAATGCTGCAAAATTTCAGGAATGTAAGTGAAAGATCAAATCCATTTTAGTAAAATAAATGGAGCTTCTATAGACATCTGTTTCACACATTCATATTTTTACTGACAAGTCTTCTTATTTAAAAATGTGTAAAGCTGAGAGAAATCCTGGACAAAGATTTTAAAAATTACATTTGTGAACTCATCCATGTACTGTAATTACATGCCTCTGGGCTTCCTGATTTATAGAATTAATAAACCTGCTTTAAGCAGGAGAGAGGAGGTGAGCCACTTGGGGCACCTTTTTGTGAACTTTTTACAATACTCATTTCAAGCCTCCTAACCCTCCTGCCTTTTCTTTGGAAGAAGAGGAAAAATTTAACCGGTTCAGAAATCAGTACCAAATTGGCTAGAGAGCACACACAGAGTAAGCTGCACCCCAGTGGTTTCTTTGAAAATAAATAACAATAATAACAATAACAACAATAGATAAAGCTACAGACATTGTACAGAAAGTATCAGGAAGTTAGAGTGAATGGTAAGACACACCATAGTAGATATATTTTGTAGTAATGCTTAATATATTATTGATATTCCTAATGTACCACCAGTCCCCAAAATGTCAGGAGTCTAAATTTAGAAGAAGAATGTGTTGATTTCATCACAAGAACTCCATTTTTGCTTAGATTGTCATAAATTTAGAGATGTAGCTAAAATCCAGACAGAATGATTCAGTATCTTGATACATGGAAGTTACTCACTGCCACATACCAAATAGCCTTTGTCAATTATAATCCATTTTGTGTGAAACTGCTTTCTATAGTTTCTAAACCATATGCCCTTTTATTTTGTTATCAAAATTTCTATATACTGCCTAATCTAAGAATTCTTAAGCACCAGATGATTTTGAAAAGCAACCAATAGTAGTTTAATAAACTATAATTAAATTATTCATTATGCTGAAATCTAGTTTGTGTCATTATTTGAGACTATCTCTTGAGAAAATATTGGACAGAAATCTTACAGAAGTCTACACAGCTCTCCTTTTCTAAAATAAACATTTTGGCATAAATAATGAATTCATGATAACATGTGAACTTGACAAAAAACAATTCTTATTCTATATGCTTCTGTTTATTAAGTTCTTCTCAGTAGGTATTGGAAGACAGCTCACTGATATTTAAACTTTGGATTTCTAGCACCATTGTACCAATGTGCTGTCAAAAATTAAATCTAAAGTAATTCCATATGATCATTCTCATTACACATGGGCATACAATACTGACTTCTGGTGGGATGCTGGGAATAATACATAAGTATCAGGAGGACCACAATTATCACACCCCTGTACAGTTTAATTAATACATTTGGCGAAGTTAATATTATTCTCAAGCAACTGCGCCCCCAACACCATTCATTTTAGCAACTTATTCAAACTAATGTTTTAACTACAAACATATATTAATATCAAATAGGACAGTGAGTTCAGTATGTCACCTCTTCAGAAGAACAGAAATATATGATTACAACTGAGAAAACCATAATTTATATTTTGGGGGAAAGGACCAATATGATTTGAAGAAATATCATTTTTTAGCAAATCAGTATGTTATTCTTCAGCAGCCAAATAATCTCAAGCATTCAAAAGTAAACTATCATTCTGCAGTACAGTATACCGTTATTATTAACATTATTTGCTAAAGGGGACGTTTCAACTCATTTCTAAACAGTTCTCACCTGGAAAATCTTACATGAACTGATAACAGGAAGTTTACAACACAGGAAGGATGCAATACTGGTAAATATTTATATCACAATCTTCACACTGGAATCTGCCTATACTCTAAAAAGTGATAATATAATCATAACATAAAGGGAAACACTCTGCAAATCTCATTACTTTTGCAAATGTTAACATGTCGCAAGCAAGTAATTTATCTTCTGCAATCAGGTATATTTTCAGGGTGCCACAGATTTATCACACCACATAGCAGCAATTCTAGGAACTGAAGGAATAGCTATAGAAATATGGGCAAGGCACACAAGATTCAATAAAGGTTCTAATCAAACTATGCCAGCAAATATGGACAATGACAATGGCAGAGGTCAGCCTACATATTCATAACCAAAGAAGAGAGACTTAATAGTGTGTGCAAACTATCATACAATATCCTTAATTTCACAGGCTAGCAAAATAACGTTTAGGATTAAATTAAAAATCTATATGGAAAAAGAAATGTCAGATGTTTAAGATATCTTTCTTAAGATCAAGATATATTATTGCTGATGTGTGCTAGATAATTAAAAAGGCCAAGGAATCTAAAAAAAAACAATCCTAGTCATGTGCTTCATTGATTACAGAAAGGCCTTGGAGTGTGTTGACCATATCAAGCTATGAAATGTACAGGTAGTCCTCAACTTACAACCACAATTGAGCCCAAAATTTCAGTTGTTAAGTGAAACATTTATTAAGTGAGTTTTGCCTCATTTTAGACTTTTCTTGCCACAGTTGTTAAGTGAATCACTGCAGTTGTTAAATTAGTAATATGATTGTTAAGTGAATTGGGCTTCTCCATTGACTCTGCTTGTCAGAATGTTGCAGACGGAGATGATATGACCCTGGGACACTGCAAGTGTCATAAATATGAGTCAATTGCCAAGCATCTGAATTTTGATCAACAACAGTTGTAAGTGTGAAAAATTGTTAGAAATAACTCTTTTCAGTGTAATGAGGACCTCCTGTACTTAGAAAAATGGGAAGCCTGGAAAATCTTATGTGAAACCTATAAAAGGTTCAGAAAATCACAATCTGAATGTAATATGGCAAAACAGTTTAGCTCCAGGTTAGCAAAAGATTGCGTACTATATACCGGGGGTCCCCAACCCCTTGTCCGTGAACTGGTATCAGTCCACAGCATGCCAGAAACTGGGCCACACAAATAAGCGAAGCAGACAGGGATGCAGACAGCACACGAAACCACACCCCTTCCGGTCTGTGGAAAAATGTCTCTCCACAGAACCAGTTCTTGGTGCTCAAAAGGTTGGGGCCTCTGCTGTATGCAACGTATACGGTATACTTTATCCTAGGTGCAAAATATATACTGAGAGAACATGGATTAAAAGAGGAGTGTGGTTTTAAAATTGGAGGAAGAAACATCAATAGCCTGCACTGTTCTAAGAAGGAAATATTTGATGTAAAGATAGTCCCAAGAAGCAATTTCAATGTTTATAATTATTTGATTCACCATTGCCAGATACAGTGGGAAAGTATTTAGAACTTAATAGTGATTATACTGAGAATCTGTAATAATTGTTTAATTTTTATATTTATAATGTTTAAGATGTATTTTACAGCTGAAACAGTAGTGCTGATATCAAAATAAATAATAGTTTAGAGCTCTGGGATTTCCCAAGATCATGAGAATATATGGTCAGTTTTGTGACAATAGTAAATTATATTCGTTTACTAATGCTTTATTTGCTAGGTGTGTTTTTTCATTGTTGTATTATTTTATTCTTCAAATGCTTTAAATGTATATTAAAAAAGAAAATAAATTATGCTGAAGCTATAATCATAACTACGCGCTGCAACAGAAGCCACATACTATGGATTTCAGATAACTTTTCATCTTTTCATAACATATTGCTCTAAGCAATATGAAAATTATTGCTTATTAATATGAATATATTATGAAAAGCAGCAAGAACCATTTTTAAAAGTTATTTATATATTTATTTGCAGGTCTTCTAGATGACTCCAATCACAGTAGATTCTAACCAATTACTAGATACATAACCAATATGATAATCAGATTAAAAATAAAGATATGATCCAAAATATCCAGGTACTTTCAGCCACATTTCACACACAATTTTCTTCTGCACAAAAGAACAAGATAAAATATAAAGACCCAAAGGTACACCAAAAGAGCCAGGTCTCTTGAATATCTTTTTGAAAGCTGATGTAAAAACAAATATGGTCTTTGGGGAAATGTTGCTCCAGAGAGGGGAAGCAACAGAGAATGCTCTACTTGCTGGACACTGCAGATATTGCTCCCTTATAGAAGGAATCTAACTAAAGAGAGTCATCTCTTCCTGACAGGAAAAATCCAAAACCCAGCCTTTCAAAGTAATAACCACCACTTTGTATTACATCTAGAAGCAACATGATCACCAGTCCACCTCCGAGAGTAGTGGTATTTACATGGACAAATAAATAACATCTATTATATTTGAGTGGCCTTCAAGGGCAAACCCATGTAGACAATATTACAGCAATCCAGGCAACAGATGAGCTCTCAGATAGGAGGAGCCCCAGGTTATAAATTGATTCTACTCAAGGAAACATGACAGCACCCAAAATTAAATACGACACTATAACCTTCACCCCTTGCAGTCCTGTAAGATACTAAGGATGATAGTATCATATGCTGCTGACAAATGAAACAGGAGGATTAAACCTCTTCCTACTGTGGTCCTGTCAGAAGTCATCCACAGGAGTAGATCCAATCCTTTTTAACTTAATAACTTTCGGGATATTAGGAAGAGAAATGGGTAACTAAAGCTGGCCAAGGTCACATTCTCCTTCACAATTTCAGAAACAAGTATTGAATCTTCTGATTAATTTTAATATGAGGACATTTTAAACAATTAGAAAATTTAAAGAGTAATTTCAGAATAATAGGTTTGCCACAAAGTCCAGTTTTTGTATTTTTAAAATTTATATTTAACTCTATCAATGATTTTAACTCTACAGAGTGTTTTTCTCAAAAAAAATTCCCCACTTTGCCAAAATATACTGCATAAAATTCAAAATGCAACAGTTTTATCAGTTTAAGTTTATATTCTAATTTAAGTAGATTTCTAAAGGAAGAGTATAAATGTGCCAAAATTTAAAAACTGTTTTAGAGTCACATCCTGATATTTAATACTTAGAAAAGCTAAATGCAACAATGTACCTATTCTGAATTATTTCTGAATTATTTCCTAATAAAGGACATAATTCAAACAGTTTGTACAGAGGTTGTAGGTATCTTCAAGAAATATTTTTCTGTTCTATAAACAAAATCATTTTCTGTCTGCTACACTTAATTCTTCCTGTAAAAATTTCATCTATCAAGCTAGCTAAATGGAAAAAAATAGAAATAATTATTCTCCAACACTTCTTATGGAATTAATGATACCTCTATTTCATACATTTCACTGTAATCATTTATACTTGAAACTTTTGATATTTCAATCCTATGAATCTATGATTCTAAGTCTGAACTTAATATGTTTCAGTTCAATACCTACTGAGGATGAGACATCTAGCTTCCCAAAAGATTTGTAGTGAAGGAATTATTATATTCCAAGACACACACACTGCATCTTTATGAGCTCCCAAAATTCTGGACCTTTTCCCATCCAAAAATGTCTGCAGATAACTGGACTTGAAGTCTGAATGCCTGGATATGACACTGCTAATACTACAATTGGCAGCTTCCAGAATGTTACATTTCAAGATTGAACAGAACAACCAAATTTCCAATAATTCAAAAAGAAAAGGGACAAAATATAGAATTTAAATTCTGGAACAGTATGGATTTCTGCAGTTAGTAGATTTTCTCTTAGTATATATGGGTGGATATAAAAGAGATGGAGCACACTTCATTCTCTTCTGCAATAAAAAAAATAACCTACTTACATCATGCCTGTGGTTTCTGCATTAAGCAAGTTCCTGAATACCAGGTTTAGTATTTGGGAAATCAAAGTTGATTGCTAAACCTGAACAGAAGTCTGACACAGATGAGGGAAATAAGAAATGTAGCTACAAAAAAAGAGGATAGGCCTGCCCTTAAATCATAATTTTATGAAAAGAAGATCTCTGCAGAAGAGGAGAACAAGGCCAGAACCGGAATGTCAACAGAAAGCACTGCCAGGACATTGTCCAGGGCTGCGCTGACATTGTAGAAACGCTTATCCAGAGAAGATGGGCAAAGACCTGCTGAAGGAGAAGCGCACTGTTCCTTGACCATGTCCAGGAGCAAAATGAGAGAAGGCAAAACCCCTGCATGCACTACAGGCTTGGAGAAGAGTGAGTCTCCCTGGCTAGAGGGATTTCCTTCTGGCTCGGGAGCCACTTCCCCTGGTGACAGCTTGGCAGTGACCAAGGCCTTGCTGAGTAATGGCCTGAAGAGAGGACTGAAGACCAATGTCTGCTCTGGGCGAGAGTCCTCTTCCTCTGAAAGATATTGGTCAAAGGCCTCACCCTAAATCAGGGTGATGAGACAGGGAACTTATAGATTGAGAAGGGAGAAGGGCCTGAGCCCTTTCCAGAGGTCGAAGAATTTGCTTGAAGCCTTCGGCCAATTCCTGCCTAATGGCCAATGAGGAGGAAGTGCGCTTAATGTATATTCTAAGAGCCCTTCCTACGTCTAGCGTGTGACACTGCTGCTCTAAGTCATGGTGCGGGAGGGGGCAGAAGCCAGGCAACATAATGTCCTGGGACCTGTGGAACAGGTGTTCACCTTTGGAAGAAATGAGGGGTCCAGACTGAGGACAACCCTATCATCGTGAAAGGAACAAAAGTCCTGTCTGATGGAAAGAGCAGCAAGCTCGGACACCTGCCTGGCTGAAGTGATGGAAATGGGGAACACTACCTTCAGAGTCAGGAAACGGAGAGACAATGTTCTAAGGGGTTCAAAGGGGGGCTTCGTAAGGGCATTAAGGACCTCATGAAGATCCCATGAAGGATACCTGTGAACCATCGGGGGTGTAGGTTGGAAGTCCCCTTTCAAAAAAACTTCCTGACTGAAGGGTGATGGAATAAGGAAGGAAGTAAACCCCATGAAAGAACCAAGGAGAGGGCCTCAACCTGCCTGCATAAGGTGTTGGAGGCCAAATCTTTCTTCAGATCATGCTGTACTGCAAAAGCCTCAGGAAACCAGGATGGAGGATGGAAAGGTTCATAGATAACTTCTCTTCCCCTGGGAGGGCTTGGCTGGGGCCCAAGGGTATCACCTGAAACATGCTATAGTTGCACTCCCTTCTGTTGAATAGTTCTGTTGAACTGCCTCTCTAGGGCTGCATGTCTGTGCTTTTCTGCCCTCAACTCAGCCTGAGTTGCCTTCTTAGGGGCTAGAGCCTTAGCTTTGATTTTAGCAGCCACCTCCCTCTAGACCGATTGGGTGCATTGCCTACGTCTTTTTCTCTTATTGGGCTTAAGGGACTGCTCCACTGGGGGGGAAAACTCTGCCTGACCCTTATCTTTCTCCATTGTAGAATAAAAGGCTCTTGCGATGGAAAGAAACTGTAATTTTTTTGTATTTAGCCCCTTAGGGTATAAATTGGCCCCCAGGCTTACAAAATGGCCGCTCACCTCGTGGTGGAAGGCTTCAATCCAAGATGGCCACTGATTATGGGAAACAGGCTCCGAGATCGAAGAATCGCTCCTTAGGCTATAAAGAGCCTCAAGCGAAGTCAGCAAAGGAAAGGGCAGCCTCTGGCCACACGATCAGCTGGCTGACACTGTTATCGGTTTGCCGATCGCTTTTTATGACCGCTCAAACCGCAGGCATGGGGGAGGTCTACAGACGCTGCCCAACTTGCCTGAACAGCGCTCTGGCAACGCTGCTCCCGATATTGCAGGAGAGAGAGCCCTGCTCTCCTGGAAGAGCAGCTGCCCTGGGAGCTGCTTGAAGTGAGGAAAAAAGGTACTTCGAAGATAGCTGGTGAGTGCTAACAGAACGCTTTCAGAGACACAGCTACTGACTGAAAGGAGCTGAGTCAAAAGCTGGGGTCTCTCCCGGGGGCTGGCTTTTATATCTTAGTACAGACTCAGCTAAATGACATCATAGGAAGGAGTCAACCCATCCTGGGTTCTCGATACAATGAGCATTTACCTATTTGATAGTAGGAATCAGAGGTTTGTTTCAACTACTCCGCTCACTGCCAAATAGATTTGTTGTTTTGACTGATTTAAGTGATCTTTGACCTCATATTTAAGTCAGCCAGACTGAACTGTGAGAGATTCAATGCAATACACTTATCAGTATGTTATTCCTGAAATGTGACTTTATTCTTCAGTCTCCTTACATTCAAAGACTTCAGCTTGTTCACAATACATCATATATTGATTTGAACTGATCTGGCAAATTTCTATCTGAAGATTATGAGAAGAGGCTGCTAATTTCAAACCTCTCTGCAGTTGTCTTAGATATTATGAATAATCAAATATTGTTGAATAATATACAAGATATAACTAGTTCTCACTGGTTCCTTAGCCTTAATGACTGAATGTTTCTGAAATGGAAATGGTCCATTTCCATTTCAGAAAGACACCAACCACCTTGGAGCAAATTATCAAGCTGCTCCATAAAAATAGTGGGGGAACATTTCATTAAATATATACAGGCTCTACTAGATGAGTTGTGCATAGTTTTGTTGTGGAGTGCCAGTGCCTCAGAGATAATTCTATTTTTGCACACAAAAAATAGATTTAGCAACTGTGATTTCAGCTCACAGGCTGTAACTTGATAGTTGTGACCAACTAAAATTAAATCTAGATTTAATACATACATTTCAGCAAAAATTTTGAATGTTTCATTGCTATCATAAAATGTCTGTATAAGAGCAGCAAGATCACATAAAGTGTTATACTGATTGTACTATTGTTCCTTGTATTTTATGCCATCCCAAATACTGGCTTTAGCTTTAACTTTTGAAACCAATTTCACATCTGAAGACATTATTTTGTTTATCACCTGAAATGACACCCTGCCCTACTACTTCCCAAGGAAAATTAGGATGGGAAAATATTTCTTCCCCTCCAATACTATAACTACATATTTAGATAACCTTTGATGACCCTCCCATTTTAAAGATAAATTGTTGGGGGAAAACTAGTCTTTCTTTTAACTAAATATAATACGTTCTTCTACTCCTTGAAATCTTGCACTTCAGAAACTAAAAGGTTCATTAAACTGCAATATATGAGGTTCAAAGAGGCATTTAATACATTTTCTGGAGAAAGATTTTATTACCAGCCATAAACTGCCTACAAACTATTAAAGCATATCCGTTCTAACATACTTAAATTATGCGATGGAAGGTTCTTAAACTTTTGCTTCAGAGATAAAAAGAAATATTTGGGAGAAGATTTATTCTGAATAGGATCATCAAAAGTCATTTGAATATTTAGGTAAACAACTTAAATGAATACTTAATCTAAACACTATTCAAAACAAAAATGTTTCATTCTTGGAGGAGTAACAGACCTAAAAAAGTAGAAGGTTAAAGAAAAACATGAAATGGAATTAATTCTGATTACAATAAGCTGCTTTACTGTTACTACGAAGTTAATTTATCCTTGATTTCCTTTGATGGGATTACTGACATTAACCTCAACCCAAAGCAATTTTAAAGATGTGACAAGTGTTCATTCAAACAGAGCTTGAACTATGAATCTAAGAAGGCTCAATTTAGTTAGTCTTAATGTGAACTAAACTGTTAAGTGTGGAGTGGGTGCGAAGAATGGAGACGAGCCAGTGAAACAGTGAACTTCAACTCTTTATTTACATAGTGTGACAGCTCAAACTGGATGGCTGCTATAGCCTTCCTTATATAGGCAACTTATTAACTATTCAACCAATGGCAACCTGGGAGCGCTAGCTCTGTTAACCAATGAGAACGGCTTGCTAATGGCCAATCAGATTCTCCTGAACGGACCAATCTGATCTCGCCATTTAACAGCCAATCAGAAGTGCAGGGCCAGAACCCTGCACTGGACTTCAAGCTCTAGATACCTTTATTAAACATTTATTCATTCACAACACCCCTTTCCCCCGGGTTCCGTTTACGGGGTGCGGTCAAATAGTCCTTGAGGTAGGACGGTTGTTTTGTTAGTCTTTTTGATTTTCGCTGTGCACCCGGTATTTGGCTGCACTCTTGTTGAGGTAGGTCGTTGTTTGGCGAAAGGGGTGCCTGTGATTCAGAGTTTGCGTTTTTGTTGTCACCAATATCTTCGGTATCACCCTGAGGTGAACTCACTCCCATCCCTGATTCCTGTTCTCGCATTTCTGTTCCGCTATCGTTTCCTTCAAAAAGGTTTTCTGCTAATTGAAATTCATCTTCCTCTGTATCTCCCCCCCCTCGGTTTGGTTATTAGGGAGTTCGGAAATGCTTGACTGCAGCCTTGATCGTAGTTGATCGATATGGCGCTTCCAAAGTCTATCGTCAGGGCATTGTACAAGGTATGATCTTGGGCCGGTTACACGGACCACAGTCGCTTCTACCCACAGCGGATCACCCGATAAGTTTTTAGCGAACACCAAATCGCCTACCTGGAAGGTACAGCATCGGCCGCTGGATCCGAGTGGTTTCTCCAGTTCGTACACTGGGTGTAACCAGTCGAGGTAGGAGCGGAGCTTTCGTCCCTTTAGCAGCTCAGCGGGAATTTTGTTGGTGACGCTGTGAGGAGTGATATGCTGTAAAAAGAGGATTCGGTTCATCTTCTCTTCAATGTTGTCATAGTCCACTTTCTCTAGCGTTTTCTTGATGAATTGTACCATGCGCTCGGCCCTACCGTTGGCCGCAGGATGCGCAGGCGAAGTGAGCACATGTTGAATACCGCAGTCCGCCAGGTATTGCTCAAAAGACAGCGCGGTAAATTGGGGCCTGTTGTCAGATACCAGAATGTCTGGTAATCCGTGGGTTGCAAGCAGTCTTTCTAGTTTTTTGATGACCGCTTCGGTTGTCATGTTCCTCATTCAGTGGATTTCGAGCCAGTTCGAGTTAGGCATCTACGGTTAACAAGAAGGTGTGGCCTTTGGTCGGCCCAGCAAAATCCAGATGGATACGGGACCAGGGTCCCCGCGGTGTCTCCCATTCGGTTGGGATTGCCTTTGGTGGAGCGTTGCTTACTTCCTGGCATCTATGACAAGTTTTGACCCACGACTCAATTTGCTTGTCGATGCCTGGCCACCACACGTAGCTTCGTGCGAGGTCTTTCATGCGCACGATGCCGGGGTGGCCATCGTGAAAGGTTCTTAGTAGTGCCTGTTGGAGTCGTTCTGGAATAACGACTCTATCGCCCCAGATGGTGCAGCCCTTTTGAGAAAACAACTCTGTCGACTTTTGAATGGTGCGAAGTCGTCTGATACTTGGTCCAATGGCCATCTGCGTTCCACCCACGTGAGGACTCGTGCTAAGGTGGGGTCGCATTTTGTTTCTCTCGTGATATCACGGGCAGTTAATGGCGGTGCACGGAGTGTCTCGATCTGCAACGTTGTCATTGTTGGCACAGGGTCGTCAATAGTCTCTGGAAGCGGTGCACGGCTTAACGCGTCGGTGTGGGGAATAGCTTTCCTGGGGCAGTATTGCAGCTGATAATTATAAGCAGCCAAGAATTCTGACCAGCGAGTCAACCTGGGAGATAATATATAGGGGGTTGGCTTATCCCCAGCTATTATTCCCAGCAAAGGTTTGTGGTCAGTCACTATAGTAAAAGCCCGGCCGTACACGTACTCATGAAATC
Organism: Hydrophis major; assembly: GCA_033807585.1. Classification (NCBI taxonomy): domain Eukaryota; kingdom Metazoa; phylum Chordata; class Lepidosauria; order Squamata; family Elapidae; genus Hydrophis; species Hydrophis major. The sequence goes on along the minus strand of CM066328.1, from coordinate 81,789,387 downwards.
TTTTGACAGCCAACACAATTGTTCTTTATCAATCTGGCTATAATTTCGCTCAGTTTTCGAGAGCGACTTTGAAAAATAGGCAACAGGGGCTTCGCTACCATTAGACAATACGTGGCTCAAAATGGCGCCCACTCCGAAAGGCGATGCATCACATGTGATATTTAACGGTAAGGTTTCATTGTACTGCATTAGTACAGCGTCAGAAGTCAGTAATTTTTTTACATTACGGAATGCCTGCTCTTCTCTATGACCCCATACCCAAATTGCTTTTTTGTCCAGTAGACGATGTAAAGGTTCAGCGACAGTCGCCTTGTGCGGCAAGAATACATTATAAAAATTGATGAGGCCTAGAAATGCCTGGAGGTCGGCCTTATTACGGGGTCTGGGAGCGTTTTTTATTGCTCTCAATTTGCTATCTGTAGGGTGAATACCCTGACTGTCAATTAAGTACCCTAAAAATTTGACACGATCTATACACAGCTTACACTTATTTTTCTGCACCTTAAGGCCTGCGTCTTTGAATTTTTGGAGAACCAGTCTTAAACGATCCCATAAAATTTTTGAAGTAGGGGCAGCAATTAACACATCGTCAAAGTAGGGGACAACGCCTTTAATCCCTTGTAAGAGTCTTTCCATTAGGCTCTGAAAGATCCCCTGGGCTCCACTCACTCCGAATTGGAGCTGCATACATTTAAAGGCACCTCGGTGCGTCATGATTGTCTGTGCCTGTGCCGTTTTTTCATCAACCGGCAGTTGCTGATAAGCCTGAGCTAAGTCTAGTTTTGCGAAAACTTTTCCGCCCCCCAGGGAATGGAGGAGGTGTTGCACCACCGGCACCAGATATGGATTTTGCTGCAGAGCATGGTTCAGGGTGGCCCGGTAGTCCCCACAAATTCTAATCGAACCATCAGGCTTAATGGGTGTCACGACTGGGGTCTCCCAGGGAGAGTGATCGGTTGGCTCTAACACTCCCTGGGCTATTAACTTATCAAGCTGTTGGTCGATTTTCGGCTTTAGTGCGAACGGAACTCGATGAGGCTTAAGGCAGATGGGAGCTATTTTTGGATTAAGGCTAAATGATATCGGGTTCCCCTTGTACTTGCCTAGCTTTTCCGCGAAGACATCCTTGAATTCATGGATGAGGTCCTCCTCCCAGTCACTGCTACCGATTCGGTTAATGTCTGCCACTTCAATGCCGAGTGGTGCAAACCATTGGAGGCCTAACAGGCTAGGCCAGTCCTTGTCGATCACCGTCAGGGGTAAGTATGCTGTGCAGTTTTTGAACGAAACCCGGACTCGACTGGATCCCACGACTGGAATCCGGTTCCCCTGGTAGTCTTTAAGTATGAGCCTTTGGGAATGAAGGTCTTGGCGCCGGATAGTAGGGATGAGTTGCTCGAGGGTCTTCCAGGAAACCATCGAGAGAGACGATCCCGAGTCGACTTCCATTTGGCAGGGCTGATTTTCGATGGCTACTTTAATTCAGATTTTCTTGGCATCCAAGGAAGAGGCGTGACCGATAGTGATAGTTTGGTGAGCCTCTTCTCGCTTCGTTAGGCGATTCATGGGTCAGTTTCTGTAGGAGTGGTTTACTGGTTCTCACCTTACAGGACGGTTTCCTGTCGATTGGCGATAGTTGGCCCCCTTCGAGGTCTGGCTGGGTCCTAGGAGACTTCTACAGACCCATCCGATATGGCCTCATTTCCCGCACTCATGGCAGAGCGCGTCGCGGAATCTGCATTCGGACCGGTAATGGTTGGCCCCGCAGCCAGTGCATGGTTGCTGGGACTTTGGGTAATGGTCCCGATCGGACTAGAGTCGATGGACCTCTTCCTCGTCGCTGTCTGACAACGAAGAGAGGTCCTCGTGGTGGGCCGTCGATAGCTGTCCTTCTGACTTAGGTGAAATGTCACTGGCTGGTTGGTGTGTCGGAGTGCGGTTGCGGCACAGTTGGGCAGCCGACTTCCTGGTTGCTTCTGTTGCAGTAGCATCAGCGATGGCATCGGCAAGGCTAATGTCGCCCTTCGCCATTATTTTGCTCTGCACGTTTAGCACATCTAATCCCAGAACTAATCGGTCTCTCAAAGCCTCTTCCAGGTCGGCGAAATCGCAGAGGCCTCCCAAGTTTCGGAGGTCCACAACGAAATCGGCAACGCTCTCTCCTTTCCGTTGGTTTCTTTGGTAGAACTCGTGCCGTCTTATGAGCATTGATACGATCAGTGCATAGTGGGCCCTTAGTAGAGGCTTGAGGATGTCCCAGTCCATAGCCTTTACTTCAGCCAGTTTTGCTAGTGCCTTGGCCATCTTGAATACGGCCGGCCCGCAATGCGTTAGGAATACCGCCCGTTTCATCCCGGTTGTGGCATCCTTCAAATTATTGGTTTCCAAGAACATTTGGAAACGATCCATGTAGGACTCCCAGTCTTCTTGCGCTGGGTCGAACGGAGCGGGTGGTACTACGCCACCGGACATGGTTCCGCCGTTGTGCGTTTCAGCCACGTGCTCGGTTGTCTTCTTCGTTGTTTTAGTCAGCTCTGACGTCTCCACATCCCACCTTCGTCGCCAGTGTTAAGTGTGGAGCATGGGTGCGAAGAATGGAGATGAGCCGGTGAAACAGTGAACTTCAACTCTTTATTTACATGGTGTGACAGCTCAAACTGGATGGCTGCTATAGCCTTCCTTATATAGGCAACTTATTAACTATTCAACCAATGGCAACCTGGGAGCGCTAGCTCCGTTAACCAATGAGAACGGCTTGCTAATGGCCAATCAGATTCTCCTGAACGGACCAATCTGATCTCGCCATTTAACAGCCAATCAGAAGTGCAGGGCCAGAACCCTGCACTTGACTTCAAGCTCTAGATAACTTTATTAAACATTTATTCATTCACAACAATTCAAGAATTCTCTGGATTAGAATCCAAAGTAGAGGCAAATCCAGACTTTCACTTATCCATTCTCTATTTCCAATCCCCACACCTGCCTTTTCCCTTCTGCTTATACAGCAAAAGTGCACAATCCTCCCCTCCTTTTATTTCCCCTCTCAAAAGGCTGGCACGTTTCTCAAAAACATTTCATTTTTAGCATTTCTTGCTTTTGCAAAAGATTATACCTTGGGACAGTGACTGAATTAAACAACTATTTGAAAAAATTGGTACGATTGTACCATTTTATTCTGTTACTCTGATGATAGTTGTGGAGAAAGCTATTCCATCCCTTGTTATTATGAATCTACTACAGAAAACAATATTTGCACACTGGTCAGATTTTTAAAAAATGTTTGCACATCTTTGCCAGTAATTACCAGAGCCACACATGGGTTCTGATGATAAAAAAGAGGCCTGTGTGGATAAATAATACCAATGTTTGATGCGTGTTTCATTTATTTCATAATCAAGTTATTCAATATGTGATATGCCCAGAAAAGTACTCAGAGTTGCTGGGAGTCAGGTAGCATACAAATTTAATAAAGTATTAAATCATAAGTTATTAACTCATTATTAATATATCAATGTGAAAAGGAAATTGCATATTCATTTCAGTAACCGGTTTGCATTATTATTTCCTGTGTTTCTATACCAGCACAGCTCTATAGCTCTAGGCAGCGTACAAATCAAATAACAAAAACATAAGATTGTTTTCATAATTCTTTAAAAAAGTAAAATGTAACTCGCCCACAGCTGATTGGACAAGAAGCACAAAACACATGCAAATCTCTAAAGGTTTAATGGAAAGTTTACGTTCTAAACATTTTCTGAAAGGTGCCTTAAATGAGGATTAGCCAAATTCCAGGGAGAAGTACATTACACAATATTAGGACAGCATTATAGAATTCTTGCTTCTAAGTCTATGTAGTTTCCATCTATCAAAGTGAGAGAATCTAGAACATTCCAATCAAGGAGAAGGGACAGATCAGCCATAGGAAACGTTAAGACCTTTTCCCTGTACAGCTGTATATGTTAAAGTGGCACTTGAAACTGCACTCAGAAATTTAGGTAAAGCCAATGCATCACTCACAAAATCAGGATTACAATACTGAATCAGTTTTCACCCATCATCTTGTGGACTATATACCAATTGTAGTTCCCAGGCAATTTTCAAGGGTTTCTAGGTAAAGTTAATTGAATTATTTAAATTTCGAGGTAATGGCAATCTGGATTCCTATAGCCATTGCTTCTTCCTTCAGGATGGTCATAACTGTGCACCATGTCGATTGTGGATCTTGGATTACTGAACCAGTCCTCAACTGGTGCTTGTGATCATTAAGATTAGGTCTGAAACCCTTGAAGTAGGATGAAACACCTTAGTGCAGGTAGCAGTGGAAGCAGCATATTCTACTCCTAATTCTACCTCCATTTCCTTATAATTTGGCTAATGGGCTAGCTTTTATTCTTAAATAGGCAGGAATGTTTTCAATATGATTAGTACTATCCACACAACTGAAGTTTATTGTGCTTCACCAATGAAGTCAGGGAGTGATACTATTCTCTGAGATTTAATACAGGACAATTTCAGAACAATTGTTGGTAGGTTTCCCGAGCCTCCTTTGCCTCTCCTCTCCTGCATCATCCATTGGCATGAAAATCACCACCAATCGCTCTTCATAGGGTTGATTTTGGTAGAATTGACTTCTTACTTCATCCCACCAAGTCAGACAAGAATTATGCATCTATGTATTTGCCATAAGATTATTAATCTCCTGAGAGATCAAGTGCCCTAGAGCAAAAAAAATGCAGTACTTAATAAGAGAACAGGAAATTGATTTTTTTCCTATTTAGAAAAACCAAAAGACTTATAGGAGATCAATGTTTCCCTATACAAAAATATCAAACCCTTCTCCCCAAAGGCTGTACAACACAGGTGTTGGTTTGTAACATAGGCCAAGGTAAAATAAGTTATAAGGGGCATTTTCTCATGGCCACACAAAAAGGGGTCATACCCACAGAAGGCCTAAGCATCAATAGGATTTGGGCAGACCCCTCCCTGAAAGTACTGTATAATCTCTAGCCTCATCATTAAGGCATTTATGTAGGTTGTTGATATGGTAAAACTGTATCAAGAGAAGGGGGAAATATCACTTGAGCAGGAAAATTACAGAAGATAACTTCAGGCTGCCTCTAGAGTAGGCTGGAGATGAGACAGAGGTGATGTAGTGAGATGTCTCTAAAATAGTTAATGAAGCAACTATGTGCCATGATTAGAGTTTTAAGAGAAATAACCTTAGGTCAGAAGCAGTTCTGCCTGAAGGAAAACTGAAAAATATCATGTATGGCTGAACTCCTAAATTACAGAAATAAACAGCAGCAGCCTCTTTTACTTCTTCTAATGGAATAATTCTGCATTAAAATCAATCCAATAATGAATACCACAAGGGCATTCCTACCAGAATGTTAAGTTTTAAGAGTGTTCATAGTTAATATCTTCAACTGAAAATAAGATCTAACAAGCTTCCAAAGTCAAACCAGTTATTTTCAGATATGACATTTGTAAGCTAATTATAGAAGATGCGTTTATGAATCAAAATTTGAGCTTCCAAAACAATCCTACACACATTCCTCCTTCTTTATGCAGTTTGACTATTTTAATTATTATATCTCAAAATACAATAAATTTTCATTAGAGAATGACTAACTCATAAAATCTAAAATTCTAAAGTATAAAAAAAGAATAGGATAAACGCTTTCAAAGTTATACTTGCAATTATAAAAATCTTGATTAAAAAGGCATAGATGACTTTATCATGAGAGTCTTTGTCCAATTCTCTCTGTTTAAACACAGGACAATTAGGGCAGATTAATATCTGGAAAGACAACAGGAAGTCCAGTTAAAAACCTCCCCACATCAATCTAAAATAAACTCTTCAGTATAGTACTTAGAATACCGAGCTGTGGTTCTGAAAAGCACATTGGCAATACATTTCTCAGATTCAGCACAAATATTATTCATAATCTTTCACATTTTAAGAAACAAAGCCTTCTCCACCTACAGAAAGAACTAGTCAAGCAATTAACAAATTACAATTCAGTGGTGTAAGCCTTTTAATTTCATCATGGCAGTCCAAACCAAATTTCCCAGCAAGCTGTAGTTTAGCATTCAAAATTATGCTACTCTCCTTTACATAGTAACAGACTGCTAATTACTTCAGAGAATCAGGCTGCTCAACAAAGTTATTTAGGCTTCAATACAACCACCCAGGAATTCACCACAATTAGAGGTTACCAGAGAGATAGGATAGACGGAGGAAGAAAAAATTATGCAAATAGAATTTTTCAATGAGTTGATGCCCAAGATGCGCCGTTTGTTATTTATTTATTCATAACATAGCTCTCCCACTATCCTGTTTCATTCCAGGCCACCCACAGTAAAAAGATGGAAGCATAACAAACCCAGCCAAATAATACAGAATCACTACAGCAGCAATAAGTATTGATAAAAAAGCAATTTGACAAAAGGAGCAACAGAATTGTGCACAAGTAGTCCTCAATTTAAGACCACAATTGAGGCCCAAATTTATGTTGCTAAGTGAGAAATTTGTTAAGTGAATTTTGCCCCATTTTACAAATTTTCTTGCCAGATTCGTTAAGTGAATCATGGGAGTTGTTAAATTAGTAACACAGTTGTTAAGTGAATCAGGTTTCCCCACTGACTGGTTGTCAGAAGATTGCAAAAAATGATCACATGACCCCCGGATACTGCAACCATCATAAATGTGAGCCAGTTGTCAAGCTTTCAAATATAAATCACATGACTATGGAGAAACCTGTAACAGTCGTAAGTGTGAAAAATAGTGATGTCACCTTTTCAGTGCTGTTGTAACTTTGAATGGTCACTAAAGGAACTGTTGTAAGTTGAAGACTACCTGTACCATCTGTCTCCCAATTGGCTCTAAATGTATCTTTTGTCAGTTTTAGTGTTCTAAGTTTAAAATTTGTAGACTACATAATAATAAAATATCTTGTAGCAATATGACATTGCAGAGAGTATACTACTGGCAAGAATTGTGTGTCTTTTTTTTCTAAGACAGCCAGTTAAAGCTATATATAGATATAAAGGTTGTCCCCAAGAAATAAATTTGACTGGCTCAGCCTTCCATCCTTGCCAGATGGGTAAAATGAAGACCCAGATTGTTTGGGGCAATATGCTGACTGTGTAAACCACAGAGAGAGGCTATAAAGCACTGTGGAGCAGTATATCAGTCTAAGTGCTAGTGCTATTGAGCAATAGTTTACACACATCACCCTGCAAATTTCCATAACTTTCCATCACTGCATTTTTTCCAAACTTAAATTGAACACTTACAAAAGTATTTCTGAATTGATTTTCAACCTTTCAATAAAACCTAAATACGTGTGTTTCTTTCAAAGGCAAACTAGCTGTCTATTTTAATGTTAATATAAATTATGGCATCCATTTTTAATCAACAGATGTATGGTTAAAGACTAGACATCTTTCTCCAACTTGATTCCTCCAAATAGATTTATTAATAATTATTTCTGATCACTTATCTTGAGAACTAGAATTAATGGGAACTATAAGTCACAGTACCTTGAGGCCTCAAATTTGGTTGGGGGGAGGGAACTGCTTACTTGCATAACAATTGGCCTGTAACAATTATGATGAAGAGTTCAGGTGTATCTTTTAGTATTCTAATAGACCTGACATTAATAAAACAATGTTTGTAATAGAGTACCCTTCTTGATCGCCAAATTCATTTATCTTTTACAATTAGACAATATAACAAGGAACACCATTTACAATGAATTAAAGAAAAAGAGTTTACCATCAAGATGTTTTAAAATATGTGCACTGCTGTCCCAAACATTTAATTTCAAAGGTGCCAGTTTCCTTTAGCAATTGAAATGGGAAAACTTCCTCTTAGGTGAATTATAGTACATAATCTTCCATACTAGTTTGTAAGCAGCCTTTGCAAGATGCAAGAAATATTAAAATTATCACAAAATCTGATGTGATATATAGGGTAAACAAAACAAGAAAGCACATTGTACAAACACTTGAGATTCTTTGTTACATCAAAACAGATTCAACATCTTTACCAGATATGTATACAAAACTTTCTGCCATTTTAAATATCATGAATGGTTTTTACATATCTATTTCTGTTTTTTAAAGCCAAAAAGATGAATCTTCACAAGCATTCCAAAATTGACTTATTCTGAGTAGTAACTTTCTATGTCCTGATGCAAAGGCGCACTCCCATCCAAATTTATTATAAATGATATCTAAGACAGGGAAGGGCATTTGAAACACAATATAAGGCTGAACATATCAAGCAATTAAAAGGTAAAGGTTATAACTACCTTAGAAATTCCAAACAAAGTATTTTATTTCCATATTCATATTTTATACACAAATACATGCAAGCACATGCTAACATATTTAATAGTACAGAGTACTACTTTCTTTCTTTACAGTAATTCAGTACTTACTTCTGGACTCCAAAATCAACTGATCAAAATCCAAGATATGCTTCCTCCTTTTAATACCTTTTAATATTGTACCAGAAATTATGAGATCTACATTCTCTATGACACTTTCCATAATGATTTTGTCAATGTATTCCTTCACGAATATAACTCATCTTTGCAAATGAATTTGAGTAGCACATAATCTCCTATACAAATCACCCAATTTATGGCCCTAACCTCTTGTGCCATTCCTATTACATCCACATTTGTAGAAGATAAGAGGGGTTGCTGTCAATAACTATGCTAGACAAACCTATATTTGAATAACACTTTGCCTCAGGCTACCATCATGCTTTGCTTCATCTCAGTCCCAAAGAATGTAGCTGTAAGCATGGACGAGAAACAGAGCTTGCCTGATGTAATTTCTAGAAAAACTGCCTTCCCTCTTTTAAATTGCCTTTTGGAAGAGGAGCAGCAGAAAGTTGCTGTTCTCAGGAGCTCAGAAAAATATTCTCCTACTTTATTACTTGCAAAACTACCTTAAATTCTTATTTTGAAGAGTAACTTTTCCCTTGTGTCAGAGAAGAAATGCATTTATAAGACAGCCAAAAACATTATGAAAGGTTTCTATTCAGTCAAGTATTTCATTATTTATTTGTATCCTGCCTTTATTTTTACAAATAACCAATAGTGCCGAACAGATCTAACACAACTTCCTCCTCCTATTTTCCCCACAACAACCCTGTGAGATGAGTTGAGCTGGCCCAAGTTTGCCTGGGATGACTTTCCTGAGTAAGGAGAAACCAGAACTCAGAGTCTCCTGGTTTCTAGCCTGGTGTCTTAATCATTAATTTTGTTAAAAAAATATTTATCTGTCCTTTTCTCTTTTTCGTTCATATAAGAGATGAACTTTTAGATATTACTGGATTGCAATTCTCAGCTGGTCATCGTGTATAGGGCTGCCATCACTCGACATCTGGTGACTCATAGGTCAATCATCTCTGATTTATAGGATGTAGTAATAATATCATGATATCCATATATTGTTAAATATTGGTCAAAGGCCCATTATCAGTTGTGTACTTTGCCCTAAAACAGAAAGTAACATTTATACATGAATATTTATTCTGATTAATTCTTATTACTGATATATTTTAATGTGTTCACAGAGTTACATTTGGCCTGATTAAAGGAAGAGTTATTGTTGTAGGTCACCTCAGGTTTAGCTCTACTCCTGGCATTTTTTTATGGGCATATGTAACTTTCTTGGCACTAACACACAAGCAGTTTGTCACCACTTTCTTCCCATGTTCTTTTCACTTCCTCAGTCAGGCTATCAATTTGGTACTTTGTTGATACGGGATTACTGAATTGCAGAATTTATTTTCCCATTTTTTGTTCTTCTTGTTATGCCAGAAATTTTGGTTTTAAGAAGATTATTAGTTAACAGAAGTAAACCTTTAAAAAGCAAAATTTGGAGTCCATTGCTGGACTCTAGAATATTCCACCCATAAATTCATCCATCTCACAGTACAGGTAGTCCTTGACTTACAACAGTTCATTAGTGACCGTTTGAAGTTACAACAGCACTGAAAAAAGGGACTTATGACCATTTTTCACATGACCTTTGTAGCAACCCTGTCATCATGTGATCAAAATTCAGGCATTTGGCAACTGGTTCATACTTATAATGGTTGCTATGTCCCAAGGTCACGTGATTCTCTTTTGCGACTTTCTGACAAAGTCAATGGGGAAATCAGATTCACTTAAGAACCGTGGTACTAACTTCTCAACTGCAGTGATTCACTTAACAACTGTGGCAAGAAATGTCATAAAATGGAACAAAACTCACTTAACAAATGTCTCACTTAACAAAAACAGAAGTTTTGGGCTCAATTGTGGTTGTAAGTTGAGGACTACCTGTAATTATCAGTAGAAGTTGAGTGCTATGTCTGGTAGAAAAGGATGAATCAATTTCTTTGCAACTGCTTGTTTGGCTGATCTAAAGAACCAGATTGACCTTCTTGCTATGAGATTGACTTTTTTTTTCTTTTCAGGCACTGACATTAAAAAGTTTTTTTTCTGAAATTCACAGAAGAAGCTTCGATAAGAAGGGTTTCATGCCAATTTTTACCCGTAAGAATTTAGATGGATCCAGCCTTTATTCTATTTTACCTCCTTCCCCATTTTTTTATTAACAAAAAATTAAAAAGTCTTACACCTTGTTCAGTCATATATATATAAAACATTAAAAAATTGAGAAACTGACTATTGCTTTTATCTGAAGGCCATGCCTCTCTTTTTCTTCAACTAATTGGAATTTTCTCTACAGCTTTCAGCTTAGAGTGCAAGTCCCAAAGGTGCTTTTCAAAAGGCAATTGAACTTTCTTGGTTTTTCCTTGAAAATCTTTCATTTCACATCCAAAAACTGAAGAAGTTGCTTGGATGAGAAGTAAAACGTTTTCGGGGGGCAGGGGAACCCAAAAAGTTCAGTTGCCTTTTGAAAAAGACCTTTGGGACTATCTCTTGGATAATGACTATCTCTTGGATAATGTTAATGTCACTGCAACACTTTTTCTATTCTGCAGACATCATCAAGTGGCATATAATTCTTATTTCATCATCACCATTTTACCATTATCTATTCACTGTAGGATGAAGGCCTGTTCTGCATGTTTCTAACCAATATGGTCCTAGGCTTTCTTTTGCCAATTGGGCCAACAATACTTGATGTCTTCGATCTATCTTGTTGTAGGTTCTCTTTTGTGGATGCCAACTGTTGCACCCTGTGGAACCATGTGTTGACCTTCAGAATGAAGGCTGGGTCCAGCCTCAAAACCACCCTGTGAGGGTGAAATATACATAGGTCTGGACACACTAAAAGAGCCACTAGCTCTGAGACTCTCCTGGATGATGAGATAGCAACCAAGAAGGCCACTTTAACAGTCAGAAGATGCAAACTCGTCAACCTGAGAGGCACCAAAGGCAAAAGGCTTGCCATGTAACATCATAGATGCAAATTGTGGAAGGTCACCTGGAAGCTTGAATAGTTTGAATTACGTTCCTGGATAATTTGTCATGTTTTAAAATGCTCCACTCAAGCACCAAGTTGTTAGCTGTAGCCACTGGGGCTCTGGATGTATCAGGGATCCCTGGAGGACAGAATCCGCCAGGGTTAGGTCACTGAGAGATTCACCAAGTCCACAAACCAAGGACGATGGGGCTAATATGGAGCCAGGAGGATAACCTCCGCCTTCTCCACCAGGATTTATCTCACCACAGTCAATAATAGTGGCAGAGGAGGGAAGGCTTACAACAAGCCTGGTGGTCACCTGCTGCATAGTGCGTTACTCCCCTCAGCCCCCGGGGTGAGAAACCATGTGAAAAATTGTGGCAACTGTGCACTAACTGGTGTGGCAAACAGATCCACCAGGGCTGACCGAATCTCCAAGTTAATTGTAGAAAAAGGGAAGGATGCCGCCTCCATTCAGCATGGTGTATAGTGGCTCTGCTGAGCCAATCTGGCTGCACATTGTCGCTGCCTGAAATATGATCTGCCCTTTTGGACAGTAGAGGATCCAAGGCATCACCAAACAACTGATCCCCTTGAACCAGATTTGATGCCAACTTCCATTTTCTCCTGGCATCAGCCTATCAATTTTGAAGCCAGCGCATATGTCTACTTGCCACCGAAGCAGCGATGGCCTTAGTCGCAAATCTGGCTTCATGTAGAGTGGCATCAGCAGTGAATTCTGCAGCCGCAACCAGCTTATTTATATCCTGGTGGGCTCTATTATCTGAGACTGGAAGCCTATCTTGTAGTTGTCTCAGCCATCTGAGGGAAGCTCTAGTAAAAAAGGAGGCAGCCATGGATGCCTTCACCACCCAAGCAGCTGCTTGATGGGCCCTCTGCAACAACTGCTCAATCCTTTTTTCATCAGCTTTGAGAAACTCCTCAGGATCAGAAGGGGAAGTTGACGTGAACGCCAATACTGCCACAGGAGCATCTACTATTGGAACCTGCAAGCTCTTGGTAAGTTCCGGCCCCATATTGAAAAATCTATGATCAGAAGCAAATAGACTACGGCCGGAATCCAGTTGTTTATGCACTACCTTAAGGAAGAGCTTAGGAGATGGAACAACCTCCGCTCTGACAGTTGGCTCATCAAATAGTGTATCAGACTCCATAGGAACATCTCCACCGGGATTTCCATCATCAGTGTCTGGGCCCAGATTGGCCGCATTTCTGGCCTTAAATAGCAAGGATTTGAAGAGTAGGGCAGAATAGACCGGAAAAGGCTGGTTGCTCAGGAGCCAAACCTTTATCTTCTGAAAGGTCAGATTCTCTATTGTCTGCTTCCCCTGCCAGGGAAGAAGGAGCATACACTGAAGGATCAGGACATCCAGGGTACTGAATTAAGGAATCCCTTTCAGATAAACGCCCCACCTGTTCTCTTGGTGGGATCACAGAGACCTCTAAAGCTTCTGAGGAATGATGCACAAATCTCTGGATTCCTTCAGCTATTCCTTTCTGGATGGCCCTAACTATAATAATCTGCATATTTATAGGAATCTCTGCTTCAGTGGATTCAGATGGCCTAAGACCTGCTGTTGTAGAAGTAAACGTTGCTTCTACTCCAGGCCTAGGTCTGACAGTCTGCTGTTGCCAAAGTTCTGAATGAAAGGCCAAATCTTGCGGATCCCCATAATGCCTGCTCTCTGCAGAGATTTGTTGCATAGCAGCACCTTCAGCTCCATCTGGGGACCAGGCCTGAGCTGTTGTCCTGAAAGAATGATCAGGCTCTTGCTCCTGAGGAAACTCCTCACTATGCTGGGAAGCAGCTAAATCACCCTTTGAAGGTGACCTGTTGCTCCTCCTACTGGAAGCTTTTTGGCTTTTAGCAATCTGTTCTTCTAGAACCTTCTGATGCCTAGAAGCATCCTTCTCCTCTGCTTTTGAGGCCTTCTTTGCTGGCAAGGCCTTCTTTCCTTGTTTGCTCCTTTGAATCAGAGCAGAGGAAGTTGTGCTGTGGTTACCTGTTCTACAGGTCCTGCTTCCCCAAGAGGCATCCGCCAAATTGGAAAGGAGGCTTTTGTAGTTTGGACACCCATGCAAGGAAAAGTGAATGAGGGGTGAGTAAAAATGGGGGGATGCAATTATCCTCCCCCACTGCTCCAGCCACTCCTTTATCAGCCCTATATAACCTCAGCAGGACGTTTTAACACATCCTGCTGGCACTATTCCCCACTGGGGCCTTGCAGAATAAAAACCAGGGCCTGAAAGCAATCCTAGGCATGGCCGCAAGGCCTGGAGAGGTTTCCCACCAGCACAATGCGCTTCACCCCTTTTCCAGAAAGTTGGGCTCCAGCTGCTTTCGAGGGGCCAATGGCCCAGAGCTGTTCCCCTAGGCACATAGGAGGGCCTGGAGATGCGGGCCGATGCCGTCTGTCAAAAAAAAGATGGCCAACTATGCGGCTTCCTTCACTGCGGAGCCCAGAACAGCCCCCACAGCCTTTACCAGTCACTCCAGAGCAGCAAATCACCTGTTTCGTGGCTCCACCAATCATCTGTGAAGCAGAGCCATGTTTTTTAAATCTTTTTTTCTTTTTCTTCCTTGTGAGATTTCCCTTGCAAATAGCAAGGGAAGGCAGAGAGAGAGGCAGTTTTGTGTCCATCCTGGCTGAGGACTGAGTCGAAAGCTGGGGCATGTCCAACAACAAGGGTGAAGCTAAGCTAAGCAACTTTGACAGACTCAGTCCAATCGGCTAGGAGATAGATTTAACCCATTGCCTGGCTTCTTGTAACCATACAAAGGAGAAATGTGTTTACACTGTTATGGGAAAAGAAAAATATGCACAGCATTTTCTTTGGATGAACTGAAAAATTGTCCTTGAGTGAGGGAATAGGAAAGCTGGCCTTTTTACAAGGAATTTCAAGCAATGTTGCTTTGTATTGCACCAGAAGTAAATCTAAAATAACAACATTCACAAGGGTACTTGTTTCTAAGGAAAATGTATTTTTTTTTCAAAACAATGGTTTTAGGTATGTTGTATGTATTATCTATTACAAGTATGCTTTAGGATCTCATTAATACTAACATTTCAATGTGCTATATCATTTCTCTCTTCACCACCCAATCCTCAGGTTAAATGAACTTTGGAAACCAAGAATAAGTCAAACAAAAATTAACTATGTCGAAGATAAAAGGTCCAAAGGACAAAGTCCCAGATTTCCTAGGAACTGCTATCAACAAAATTGTATAATTAATCTCCACCAAGAAAAAGCTAATTTCTACTTTAGTTAAGATACCATAATACTGTAACAATTTAGAAATTTTATAAATTTTGTACAGACTAGCAAGCAAGAGGACTTGTTATTTTCCACACACATTTTTCACCCTCTCATTCAGATAGTGATATAATCACATTTTATTTAAAGGGATTAGATTTTGAAGAGTTTTTCATTCTTTACTTTGATGAGAATAAATTTTACCAACTCTTTAAAAAATCTACTTTGCAAGCAAACAAAATTATGAGAATATACATGACAACTAAAGAAAGAGAAATTTAAATTACTTTCTGCAGTTTTCTCCTTAGAAATAAATATTTTCATGGTAACATCTGGGTTCTCCTTAAAATATGAACTTGTGCAACTGATGCTTCATGCATACTTACACAAGTGTCACAGATATGTTTATTCTTATTGCAAAATATCGATGCCAAAAAGGTTGGATTTGACAAATGACTGAATACAAACCAAATTTCTCCTAATATATGCATCTCACCCAAAGGTATCCAATGATTCACTATGTTCTGATCACCTTTTCAAGACTAACATTTTATTATGCTAAATCCTATGTATATTATTATATCCTGCATTAAATATTCTTTGTACAGAGATAAGAAAACATGTAGAGCATTGGTTCAGAAAATTAAAAGTCGTAATATAGTCATTCAAAGTGCCAAAAGAAAGCAGGGTACAGGATTACAGTAAGGGAGAACCTACATGAAGTAGAATTGTTAATGGAAATAAAAAAATCCAAAAAAGACAAAATTACTCAAACAAGAAGAAAGCTGTACCAGTGACACTCAGAGACTACTAGTCAGGACAAAAGTATTTGAAGGTTTACAACTATCAACATGGGTGTTAAACCTAAGAGAACCAGCACTAATAACAGGTGCTATGCTTTGGCTATTAGAATATTATTTAACACTTAAGGCAGAGCTGTCTCAGTGGAATGACCAGATGAAAATACTAATTGATGGTGATCACAGACATCATGATATAGATCATTAGTTGAGAGATAACAACCAAATTTCCTTAAAGAAAATCATAAAAGAAAACATTAAAAAGTAGATGTTTCCCGTTTAATGTACTGTAGATGTTTTACTTTTTTTTTTTTTTATAATGGAAACAGCCAACAACAGCACTTGGATAGCAGAGGGATATAAATATGTTTAAATAAATAAAGGGGTCAGAAAACCTGGCAATAGTAACAGTTCACAAGGCTACTTAAAATAAAAAACAATAAAGCGAAGGAAAAATAAATACAGGAAGGAGGAAAAGAAATCTAATAGGCAGATAGTACTGAGCTAAGATTTAATAGCACAACTTTATTGCCAATTTATTTTTTGTGTGTTCAAATACTCAAATTTTTCTGGGGTTTTCTTTAGTTTATAGAGAGAACTTAAATTTATGTTTTTACTGAGTTTTGCACAAGGAGCAACTTTTTCTTCATAAATAGGAAAGTCATAAGTTTCCATTTTGAGAGTTTAAAGGTAGTGTGCTTTATAAGTAGACCTTTTAACAAGAATTTTCTATTATATATTTCCCAATAAGACATTTTGTTTTTAATAGAATTATAATCACTAACAGCTAATGGAACTTTTTTTTAAAAAAAATTGAATACAAGTAGTTTACGGCTTACAACAGTTCATTTCGTGACCATTCAAAGTTACAACAGCACTGAAAAAATGACTTAGGGCCGTTTTTCACATGACCATTGAAACATCCCCACAGTCATGTGATCAAAATTCAGAAGCTTGGCAACTGATTTAAATTTTTGATGGTTGCAATGTCCCAGAGTCATATGATCACCTTTTGTAACTTTCTGACAAGCAAAATCAATGGGGAAACCAGGCTCACTTAACAGCCATTTTATTAATTTAACAACTGAGTGATTCACTTAACAAATGTGGCAAGAAAGGTTGTAAAATAGGGTAAAATTCACTTAACAACTGTCTCACTTAGCAACAGAGACTTTGGACTCAATTGTGATCATAAGCTGAGGCCTACCTGTAGTTCTAGTAAGCATTCATATATAAACCCTGGATATTCCTTAACAAGAATGTTAAGTCTATTACAATAGTTCTAGTTTGGGACTATTTTTCATGGCAGATACTTTATGTCTTGTTAAGATGCAGAGGTATTCCAAACATGTATTAATACACATGTACCTCCTAGTTAGTGAGATACAAACAACAGTCAATTGACTTGCAAGGGAATCTCTAGATAAGAGATCCAAGCTTACACAGGATAGCGTAAATGAGCTTGGGATAAAAAGATGGGCTTTGATTCCATGTTTGCCTACTAGACAAAATGTTTCAAACTGATTGGCACTTTTTAAATAGTTGGCAGATAAAGCTGCATATGGCCACAAGAAGTCTTTAATTTATTAAAAGGAAGTCTCACTTGATCAAAGCCATGATGGGTGATAGAGATCACCATTTTGGGCCTTCATAGTGATGGCAGTGACATATGGAACAATTGGAATGAGAGAAGTAAATGGTAAACAGGATGATTTTTGAACGAAATTAATAAAGAAAAATAGAGATGTTTCTCTGAAACCAAGAAAATGGGAAGGATGTACTGTTTCTGAATGAAGGCAGTCGGAGCCAATGGCCTGAGTTTAAATAAATGCAGGCAGGGAAGTGAAAGTGGAAGTTCAATTATGAAGGGAAAAGCTAAAATATATATCAAAATGTAACTGATACCATTTAGATTGTTGTGGGCATATACTGTATAAGAGCAGGAATCCATCAGTTGGTAATAGTTATATGTTATATGCTACAGTAAATGGTAAATGAAAGAACCAGATATGAAAAGGTAAGAAAAAATGGTCCATATTCTGAATGATTGCGACCTGGAGAAAATAATCTGCTAAATAACATAAAAGAGAACAACAAGAACACACATTTTCATACAGCGAGCCATAAAAATGTGTAGGTTTTATTTATGGTTTATATAGCTACTCACATCACTAATGAGACTGTAGTTGCCTAATGGAAGATTATACACACACACACACAGACATTCTTATGTTTTCGCAGGTATTTATATGTATGGTATTTAGATTTCTTCAGGTATTTTCCCACGTCTTAATAGTTGTGCTTTTAAAGTTATAGCGACATTTCGGCAGAATCTCATCTGCCATCCTCAGTCTTGTGTATTGGATTTTTTTCTTAATCATGTGTGTCAGGATTAAAAAAATCCAATACACAAGCCTGAAGATGGCAGATGAGATTCTGCTGAAACATCCTTTTAACTATAAAAGCACAACTATTAAGATGTGGGAAAATACCTGAAGAAACCTAAATACCATATATGTGTGTGTGTGTGTGTGTGTGTGTGTGTTTTCTGAGGTTTTTGCAGATATTTGTATGTGGATCTTTGGTTATTCGGGCTTTCTCCCACGTAAAATTGGAAGTATCTAGGCGACGTTTCGATGAAGTCTCATTCATCATCTTCAGGCTTGTGTCTTTGGCTTTGTGCTTCTCAAAGATTACTCCAAGAAGCACAAAGCCAAAGACACAAGCCTGAAGATGATGAATGAGACTTCATCAAAACATTGCCTAGATGCTTCCAATTTTACGCGGGAGAAAACCCGAATAACCAAAGATAGATAGATAGATAGATAGATAGATAGATAGATACACACACACAAACACACATTATATATATATACACACACACACACACACACACAATATATATATATATATATATGTTTGGCATTCAGCTTTGTTCGGGTATTTTCCCACGTCATGGTAGTGGTGCTTTTAAAGTTGTAGCAATGTTTCAGCAGAATCTCATCTGCCATCATCAGGCTTCTGTATAGTGTTTGTCTGTGAGTCAGACTTTTACAGTGGTTTCAGATTTAATCATCAGGCTTCTGATGATGGCAGATGAGATTCTGCTGAAACATTGCTACAACTTTAAAAGCACAACTATTATGACGTGGGAAAATACCTGAACTAAGCTGAATGCCATATATACATATACATATACATATACATATACATATACATATACATAGATACACACACACACACACACACACATATTTTCATTGATTCATTGATTCATTCAATATGGGCTCAATTATTCTCCCAATTCTATATCCAGGTAAGCCACCAAGTCTTCAAGGCTTTCAAAATGATAAGCAAAACTGAGGCCAATCTACCCTCAAGTGTTATGGTATTTCAGAGCTATGGAAAAAGCACCCGTTTTTTTATGAGTCCCAAATGATGACAATCCCTAATTGTCAGGTCATGGAACATCAGTACTGGCAAGAAAATCCAATTTGATAGAATAAAAGCTTGTGTGGAAATGGGTGAAAAGGTTAAACAAGAAATACTAATGTAATAATCCGATAGAAAGGTAATATGTAATATACGTGTAGGGTTTGGTTAAGGCACCGGTACAGAAACCAGGAGACTGTGGGTTCTGGTCCCAACTTAGGCACAAAGCCAGCTGGGTGGCCTTTGGCCATCGTTTTCTCTCAGCCCTAGGAAGAAGGTAATGGTAAACTATTACCAAAAATGTTGCCAAGAAAACTGCAGAGACTTGTCCTGGCTGTCTCCAGGAGTCAAAACTGACTTGAAATCCCAAAGCTATAGCTGTAATATACAATATGGGGAAGCACTGCAAGAAATTAATGTTTGTCAAACAAAATGCAAATGGCTATAAATGACAGTAAGATTTTGCCACTTTCCAATATGGAATTGTGAAACCAATACATAAGGAAAAACATAAAAGTTGGATGAAGTAGGAATGGGATATTTAAGAAATATGCAGCAAGGCATGAACATGTAGGTTAAAAAATGAATGGGTAATGAATGAATATGGATTGAATTAAAAAAAAGTGTGTGTGGCAGTACAAAAGAAGAATACTGATGCGGTTTGTCACCGAAGGAATAAGAGCTGGATCTCACAAGAAATATATGAATGAAGAGTCAATAGGTCAAAAGGAAGAGAAAGACAGATAAACTTTGGATTGGATGAATTCAATGAAACCCTAAAAACCAGACAGGCAACACATCAAGCGAAATATATGGAGGATAGGACATGTTTCATACAGGGGTGTTGCTATAAACTAGATTCAGCTGTATTTCCTTTTATTTTTATCTTAAATTAAATTCTTTGGCTTACTGTTTCTTACTCCTTTTCTATATTTCAGATAATGCCTTTTATCCTGAAAAGAATAGTTTATATCGGGGTGGGCAAACTTTTTGGCTCGGGGGCCGCATTGACTTTTAAAATTTGACAGACGGGCTGGGTCAGCACACAGCTCCATAAAATCAAGTCACTGTGCCTAATGCGCAGACATGATATTCTTCCGATTAAAAACACAACATAGATAGATAGATAGATAGATAGATAGATAGATAGATAGATTCTTCCCCTACGAATAAACGACTGTGTGTGTGTGTGTGTTTATCAGCTTACACAAGTTGGCCACTTATAAGATAAGAAATAAACGCCCACCCCCCAAAACATAACTCCTCCGGTGCCCACGGATAAACTGTGAACCACCAATTAGTAGCAGGGCTGACTTTCCCTCTTGAATCAACGTCTAATTGGGGGGAGCAGACTGGCCTTCAGTCTCTTGCGAGAAACTGCTGGCTAACCCTGCAAACCGCTTGCCGAGGTGTGGGGGGGGGGCTTTTGCCTGCCTTTCCCCCTGCCCGCCCAGCGCCCATCCTGCCGCCGCTTTTGCCGTTAAACCACGAGTCCTCCCGGGCGCTTGGGAAGCCCACTCAGCAGAAAACATCTGCGCGTCTCTCCCAGGACCTGCCCGCTCCACCCAGCCAGGACATCCACCACCAAGCGCACCTCGGTCCGGCTGCAAGGTCCTGGCACGGCACACTGAGGGCGCCGCTGTTCCTCTCTCCCATCTTACCACAGGGGAAGGCTGTGGAGGGAAGTGTGAAGCGCCTGCTGGTGCTCAGGTCTACGGGAATACGCATCACAACAGCGGGCGTTAGGGAGGAAGAAGCTGCTGCTGCTGCTGGCCGAGAGGTGAGGGAAAGGCGTGCCCAGGACGCAGTGAGCCAGATGCCCAAGAGTGCACAGCAGGCCACTCCGAAGCCGGGCGTGGGAAAAAACTGCCCCAGGCCCCCCCTGCGCAGGTCAGCCCCTTGCCACCATTGCCAGTCCCAGCCGCTCCGGCCGCCAGTTGCTCCTTGGGGCGCAGCTCTTAAAAGCCTGCTCCCAGCATCTGAGCAACTTCCCAGCAACTTTCACCACACCCAGCGATTTTTTTTCAGGGGCGGGCCGGATTGGATAGACCAATGGGCCAGATGTGGCCCGCGGGCCATAGTTTGCCCACCCCTGGTTTATATGCACGAGTGTGTATATATATGTGTTACTTCTTAAGACACAACAGAATTAATGTATTAAAATACTAAAATTTTCAGTGCCAATATTTTTCCTAAAATTTTAACAATGCATTGGAAGTGCATGCTACTGAGTTGTCAGGTTTTTATAATAATTTCCAAGTAGATATTTCAATAAATGTAATAAATACAATACATTAATTCAATATTATGGATTCCTCATAAATATTTCAGTTCAGCTATTTTTGGTTCCCATAAATGTTTGAATATTTAAACAATACACAAAACTAAATAAAACATGAACTATATGTTACTGCATTCCATATCAAAAAGCAAGTCATAAAAATACTATTGCTCCTTCCTATTGCATCAAGCATTTTATTATTTCAGAGACCAAACCAAAAAAAATTGCTAGACGGATTAAAAATAAAAGTTCTATACATATGGGAAATTAAGCAACTCCTTAATGCTACATCAATTAAGATTGTATTCCTACACATGCGTTTTTGGTAGCTAAGCCTTATTAAACTCAGTGGAATTTACATCTGAACAAATATGCCAAGGATCATTTTATAAGCCTATCTGTTCTTCAAAAGGCATATATATCAATTGTCACTACAAAGCATGTAGTAACACACTGCAAGGCAAAGGTCCTATCAAAAATACAAAGTAATAAACATACAATTGTTCTATCAGGAAAAGCTTTCCACACAGAACTTTACAGAGCTAATGGCTCAGGGCAACAAATTAAGGCTAAATTACTTAAAGATAAAGGACTGAACTATTTGTTTCTGGGAATGTGGCAGTCTGCAAAGACAGAATTACCAGAAAGACAGTACTAGTCCAAAGCATACTAAACATATTTGCAGAAAGAAAATAACCAAATGATTTTTCACAGAACTTTGTTTAACTCTTTCCAAGAATCCAGGGATAGCTCAAGTAAGTTCTTGGCTGGCAAAATTTAGGTTCAACATTTAAATATATTTATTAAAGTCATAAGAATCATTTCTTTCGAAGTATAAATATTTATTCATCCATAACTATGCACAGAAAAAATTTGATCCACCCAAACAATAAAAATGGTGTCCCAACAGGAAAGCAGAGATCCTAAGACTTCTTTTTGCCATAAAGTACAAATTTCATTCATGTGTAGTCTTAACTAAATGGGAATTAAAAGCATATTATTAAAATCTTAGATAACTTTCTTCTTGCTGAATAGGACCCATAGAGACTCCTCATCCAGTTAGCGAGATCCTGTCTTCCAAAATCCAATTACCACACATCCCTGTTCCTAGCTTTGACTGAGTCCTTGCAGACTCACCCTAATTCCTTAGGAAAGTGAGAACCTCTACTCACCAGTTAACAGCTATTAAAAAGATCTTCCCTCATATTCAAGTACTTAAACCAACTGTTTTAGAAACATACTGTGTATGGTACCACTTTTTCACTGAGAGGAGGGGAAAGGCATCACAGAAGAGGAAAAAAAACTATCAGCAGAAACATGTATGTTTGTGGGGGGGGTGACACCAAATGGGTAATATGCACACATACAGTACGTACATGAAAAAGAGAAAAGTTTTTTATGAGATACGTGTTCACTATTGTGTCCCTGTTGATCGAGGATCTAGTCATCCTAGGTACATGATATTTCCCATCCCATCTGGATATCTATTTGCTTAGAGTCAATTCACTTCTTGAACTAAAACAGGATTTATGTTCCTAGAACAGCAGTGACTTTTCTTATTTTAGGCATATTTTCTGGCTTTGTTATTAGTCTAGATTCAGTAAGAACTTTGTGGATCCTCTTTAAAGGCTCATGGGTGTGACCATAAAATTGTTAAAGTTTAGTGGTTTGCACAAAATTTTTGAAGTGAAGTGGCCCCATTCCAAGAAATATCTTTTGTGCGTTTAACCAGCAGGACATGTATGCAAATAACATCTCCATTGATTTGCATACTGGAGACAAAAAAGCTGCCCTCCAAAAAATGATTAGGGAAAGTCCATATCCAAGGAATAATTTCCTTAAAATGGTGAGCTCTTCCATAGCAGACAAATTAAACCGCTCTCTACTTATTTTTAAAACAAACAAAAAAAGCAGTAGCAATTGTGTAAATGATCTAATGTTGCCTCATGAGTATTCTGATGCTCAAAAGTGCTACAGTATGTATGCCAGCATTTTCACATAATCTTTATTCTTAAATGAGATTGTTTTAAATATAATTTTACTAAAGAGCTTTAACAAGATAAAATAATGCAAATGTTAGAAAATAAAGAAATTAAAGATTCATGAATAAGAAAAGAGAAATAGAAAAGAAATACAATTATACAGAAGTAGCTTTTTGACAGCAATTATAAATGGGGTTTCTTTCTATTTTTAAAATACATGACCACTAACATGCCTCTCTTTTTTATCCTCCACAAGAAATGAATCACAAGATTAATGCCTGCATAATATATACTAAGATCTATCCATAGGCCAACTATATACTTAAAGCACTACTGCAAATGATGAAGTCAACAGGAATTGGAATAGAATGATATCTGGGAAAACCGAGCTTTCCATACCATTTTGTCTTCCTTGTATTATAGCTACATGTTGACACATGCCTGAATATTAGTGCCATATCTCTGAGACTATTATTCACACAATTTACACCAGGGGTACCCAACCTTGGCAACTTTAACTTCAAACATGGACTTCAACTCCCAGAATTCCCCATGGCAGGGCTGGGGAATTCTGGGAATTCTCAAAATTGCTAAGGTTGAATAGTCTTGATTGTTAGGGATAACATTGTTTACCCTAACTGGTAAAATAATAAATATGTAATCATAGTTTATAAGTTAAAGTGTCTGCAACTTTAAATATAGGAATGTAATTAAGGGAGTGGTTGTGAAAGCACTTTAAAAGAAGCAAGGTACTGCAGCTTGCTCTCTCTGGCTTTGATGATTCCTAATTACTGCATGGACTCAAGACTGCGTTACTCGAACGGGAGAGAGACAAAGGACTGATTTGTAAGTGAACTGACAATTGGATATTCTACACGGACTTTGCTAACTGAATATCCTTGAATGGACTGACTAAATGATACATGACTAATAGACTGTTATTTTGACTATGCTATGAACTCATAATGGAATAAACTATATTTTTGATAGCACAAGCGTATCTGTTATTTTTTACTGTATGTTAATAAACATACAAACTTATATCACTCATTTATCTGTGTGCCTATCTGACTAACGCTGCACATTCTGTTTAGCTTGTCTCCTTAACCCTGCTTGAGGAACCCAGGCTTAACACTGGTTATGGGCCCAGAGGCTGCAAAGTCAGTTTAACTAGGATAAAACAGATTTATGTAAAAAGTGAGAGTTTGTGTTGTTATACATTACAGGAAACAGACAGCTGTGTTTTATTAATTATAGTTTTATATCCATATAAGAAAAACATGGCACAAGTCAATCTACAAAGTTTGTCCCTTATATCCAAGCTGGATGGAACAAACTATGTATCATGGTCTATGAAATGTAGTCTACTTCTATGAAGAGAAGGTCTGTGGAACATAATTAAAAATCCACCAAACGTAGAGGAATGGGATCCAGAGGATGATGAAGATAAACTAAAAATAGAAGAATATATGCATAAAAATGAACAAGCTATTTGCATAATAGGTTTAACATTGTCTGACCAGCAACTTGTTCATATCCACGGAGAGCAAACGGCTGTTGGGTGTTGGCAGAAGCTGAAGAGGATTTATGTTCGAGATAACGTTGGTGCTCACATAAATCTAACATAGAAGCTTTTCAGGACGCATCTCCAGACGAATGGTGACATGCTAGTCATTTGAAAACTATGCAAAGCATTTTTCAAGAACTGCACGAGAAAGAGCTTATTTTCTCTGAACTACACCAAGTCTACATAATTCTATCTTCACTAGATGAAAGTTATGACAACTACGTCACTTCCCTTGAAATTTTGCCAAAGGAAAGCCTAACTTTAACTGATATAACTGGCAGATTGATTGAAGAGGCCAGAAGAAGACTTGAAAGATACCAGTTAAGGAGGGAGCAACCTTAAAAAGAAAATAATGAATCTCCTACTGCATACGCAATTGAAAAGTGTTTTAATTGTGGAGGAAGAGGACATTTGGCAAGATTTTGTAAAAAAGCAAAGCATCAGAATGCTGGCCAGAATACTAAAAGTCATCAAAAGATAAATAAAAATTTAGAGTTAGCCATGTATAGTAATGGAGCTGTAAAAAATAATTTCTGGGTGGTTGACAGTGGAGCATCCCATTGTATAACAAATGATAACAGAAATTTTATTAAAATGTCCAAGAGTACACAGCAGATATCGTTAGCCAATGGCTGGAAACTGAAAGCTAAAGGTCAAGGTATAGCATATTGTTCTTTTATAAAAGAGAATGTAAAAATGTTATATGAACCACAACTTAAGTTTAATTTAATTTCAGTTAGAATTTTGGTTAAACTAGGATATGTAGTTACTTTTAAAGGAGATAACTGCATAATTGAAAAAGAAGATAAGAAAATTACTGCATCTTTAAGAGGTGAATTATATGTGTTAAATGATAATGGTTTAGAGGTGGCTAACACGGTTTATGATAATAAGAAACCTCATGATGAATGTATTCACTTGTTACACCGAAGGCTAGGGCATTTAAATTTTAAAATGCTTAAGAAAACTGTTGAATTATCTAAGGGAATAAGTTTGAAACCTTGTAATAAGTATTTGCAATGTAATGCCTGTTATCAAAGTAAGAGCAGGGTCACACCAGCTAATAGAGTTGATGGATTTACTACCAAAGAGCCTTTAGAAGTAGTATTTGCTGATTTAATAGGTCCAAAAAAACCAAGTGTAGGAGGAGCTCGTTACATACTAAGTATAATGGACCGCTATTCTAGATATGGGTTTTGCTATTTAATGAAAAGCAAAACTGAAACGTATCTAAATTTCTTTAATTGGATAAAATTTGCTGAAAGGAAAACTAAAAAGAAATTAGTAACTCTTATAACAGATAATGGTACGGAATTTACAAATAATAAATTCCAGAATAGACTTAGAATGTTAGGTATTCAACATAAAAAGTCTGCACCATATAGGCCACAATATAATGCCTTTATAGAGAGACGAGGCCAAACACTACAATCAATAGCAAATACTATGTTGTCTGATTCAGGATTACCTGACAATTTATGGGGAGAAGCAATAATGTGTGGTAATCATATATTAAATAATGTTAATTCAACAACAGGTGAATTACCATTCACACTGTGGCATGGTACAAAACCTGATTTAAGTTACATGCACACATTTGGAGCACCAGCATGGGTGCATATCCCTATACAACTCAGACACAAAGAACAGCATAGAGCTAAAAGATTATTTTTTGTAGGATATAAATCTAATCATAGATTTTATAGATTCTGGGAACCAGGTACATCTAGAGCTTACACCAGTGCTAGTGCTAAATTCCTAGAACATGTAGGATGGAATAGATTAGAGCAAGATTTCAATAATGATGTAATTATTGAACCCTACAAAAGGCAGAAAGAACAGACTAGTTATAAGAAGAGTCCAATTAAAGAAGAAGTTCACGAAGAGCAAACAGGACCAGAAAAAGAGGAAACAGTTGATCAGGAAGAGTTAGATAATCAAGAAGAGTTAATAAATGAAAGTCCACCTGTAAGTCCTGTAATACCTAGACGTACTACGTGTAACTAGACCACCTGATAGGTATCAAGAAAGTATAGTTTGCCAAGTAACTAAAGTTCCAACTAGTATAGATGAACTTAGGATGTATCCTGCTAAGGATCAGAACTGGCAAAAGGCAACGGAAAAAGAACTAAATTCATTAAAGGTAATGAAAGTGTATGAAGATGCTAAATTACCTCCAGGAGAAAAATCCATTGGGTGCAAATGGATATTTAAAGTAAAAACTCGAAATGATGGGACTGTTACCCATAAGGCTAGGTTGGTAGCTCAAGGATTTAATCAAACTGCATCTGATTACGATGAAGTTTTTGCACCAAGTCTTAAGGCAACATCTTTGAGAGCAGCATTAGTGTAGGCAGCTAAGAAAAATTATGTCATTAACCATTTAGATGTAGAAACTGCCTATCTGCATGCACCATTGCAGCACACTATATATTTGAAAAAGTCAATTATTATAAAAGACAATAAAGTAAATAGCAATGATTGTTGGAAACTCAAAAAGAGTCTTTACGGGTTGAAACAATCTGGCTTTGAGTGGAATCAATATATTGTGAAAGAATTAAACAATGTAGGTTTTAAATCTGGTTTAGCAGATCCATGTGTGTTTAAAAGAGAAAATAATGGAACGGTGTCATTATTGTTATTATTTTCAGATGATATTGCTTTGATAACTAAGACTAATAATGAAGCTAATGAGATTATATCATTATTAGCTAAAAAGATAAAATTAAAGCATTTAGGTGAAATTAAAAAGTATCTAGGATTGACAATTAACAAAACAAAAAATGGTTTTAAGATATCTCAAGAAGATAAAATTTGCCAATTAATTAAAATGTATAAAATGGAACTTTGTAAACCGGCAAAGACTCCAATGAATCAGGAAGTTTGCCAAACTGATGATCAAAGTCCCAAATTTGATAAGTCTATATATCAATCTTTGATTGGCAGCTTATCATACATAAGCAATTGGTCTAGGCCAGATATAGCTTATAGTGTAAATCAGCTGGCTCGTTTTAATTCAGATCCACATCAATGTCATTGGCAATCATTAAAGAGAATTTTAAGATATCTTAAAGGAACAATGAACCATGCATTGTATATAGAACCAAAGGGTGATTTGAGTCTTAGTGGCTATGCAGATGCAAGTTTTGCAACTGACATAAACACTAGAAAATCAACATCTGGGATGGCTATATTATTTGGTAAGACATTAATAGGGTGGAGGTCAATCAGACAACAGCATATCAGCTTGTCCACGATGGAAGCAGAATTTTCATGTCTTTCATTACTATGCACTGACTTAATTTTGTACAAACAGTTATTATTAGACATGGGTATCACTGTTAAAGATTCTATTATTGTGTACGAGGACAACCAGGCAGCCATAAAGTTAGCTACTAGTATT
This sequence comes from Hydrophis major, assembly GCA_033807585.1. Classification (NCBI taxonomy): domain Eukaryota; kingdom Metazoa; phylum Chordata; class Lepidosauria; order Squamata; family Elapidae; genus Hydrophis; species Hydrophis major. The sequence continues at coordinate 81,761,207 of CM066328.1, read as the reverse complement.
GCTGTAAAAACTAGATCAAAGCATACTGATTTAAGATACTTAAATGTTAGAGAATCTGTAAAGAATGGGCTAATTAAATTGGAATACTGCATGACAGAAGAAAACATTGCAGACCAATTTACAAAAGCTCAAGGAGTAATTAAGTTTAAAGAGAGTTGTAACAAATATGATTTAAAGATGTAAATAGTTATATTTATTGTTATTTTCTAAAAGGGGAGAATGTTAGGGATAACATTGTTTACCCTAACTGGTTTAGGTAAAATAATAAATATGTAATCATAGTTTATAAGTTAAAGTGTCTGCAACTTTAAATATAGGAATGTAATTAAGGGAGTGGTTGTGAAAGCACTTTAAAAGAAGCAAGGTACTGCAGCTTGCTCTCTCTGGCTTTGATGATCCCTAATTACTGCATGGACTCAAGACTGCGTTACTCGAACGGGAGAGAGACAAAGGACTGGTTTGTAAGTGAACTGACAATTGGATATTCTACACGGACTTTGCTAACTGAATATCCTTGAATGGACTGACTAAATGATACATGACTAATGGACTGTTATTTTGACTATGCTATGAACTCATAATGGAATAAACTATATTTTTGATAGCACAAGCGTATCTGTTATTTTTTACTGTATGTTAATAAACATACAAATTTATATCACTCATTTATCTGTGTGCCTATCTGACTAACTCTGCACATTCTGTTTAGCTTGTCTCCTTAACCCTGCTTGAGGAACCCAGGCTTAACACTGATTTCTTCCTTGCTTTTTTGACAAAAGCCCACAAAGTAATATTATTTCAGTGAGCTTCACAAATGCTAAATTGACTCCTTAAAAAGAAAGCTTACAGGCCAAAGATTATCACTAACTTTTTCTGATTTAATGCTATGTTATTTAAGTAGCCACACCACACACTTAATTCAATACTATAAAGCAGAGCTTCCTAATTGTTTGTCTTCATTACTCAAAACTGCTTATTAGAAACTCCTTTTTACCCAATGTAGGTGAAACAGCTTAAGTCAATTTAGATGTCCCTATTGTGACAGAGTAATGGGTTCAACTGTCAAGCTCAGAGAACACTACTTCTACCAATTTGGGGTAATTTACCCAGGAAGCACTGCAATAAACTGTTACTTGAACTATTGTAACCACAATTACATAAACATTATGATCATCTCTGACACTTATTCATCTTGCAATACTTTGGCCTCTCTCGTGATTTGTCATCTCTTCTCAGTTGTGGGAAATGAAGCAAGATGGAATAGTTCAGCACTGAAAATGTTTAAACATATTAGTGCTGACAAAGGGAACTGTCTTTTCTCTAATGGTGTCTTGATATCAATATATGTACCACTATTTCTGAACTCAGATTCTTGTTTAACAAAGTATATTCGAGTTTGAGGTTGCTGGGATTATATCATATTGCATTGTAACTACATTTATCTTACCTTTTCCTGTTGCCTCAAGAGAGCTGACAGTCTCCCTTTATTCCATAATCTCTCTCTAAAATAAATTGTAAGAATGACTTGTCTAAGTCATCCATTCAAACCATGGTGAAATGGAGATTCAAACTGAGCTATTTTAATTCCACTGTAACATATCAACCCACTGTACTACATCTCCATTATTGTATTCTGTTTACTGTTTGGGGGGATATGGGTTTTTTTTTTTACATTGTTGAAATGTTCATAAAATCATAACAGGGTCTATAAAGATATGTGCCTCAGATCCATACTTCTGCACCATGACAGAACTGAAAAGAACTAGATCTTTTAGCTTCATCTATAGCAGAGGTCTGCAAGCTTGGCAACTTTAAGACTTGTGGACTTCAAGTCCCAGAGTTCCTCCTCCAGTCATGCAACCTCAGGAATTCTGGGAGTTGAAGTCCACAAGTCTTAAAGTTGCCATGTTTGAAGACCCTTGGTCTATAGCAGAGGTCTCCAAACTTGGCAACTTTAAGACTTGTGGACTTCAACTCCCAGAATTCTAGGAGTTGAAGTCCACAAGTCTTAAAGTTGCCAAGTTTGAGGACCCCTGGTCTTTAGAAATACAAATGATTTTACAGTTTTGATAGTGATGGGGATTTAAAGTCATTCCCTCAGATCCATGTTCTTGTGCTATCACACTTTTCAAACAGACCAGATCCAAGGTTTAACAAATATTTATAGCTTGCATAAGACAACTGCATCTGTTCTGCTCATTGAATCACTTACTGCACCCTCTTCTTTTACCTTTATCCTACTTGTCCATCAATTTGCTTTAAATCTCTCTCATTCTAGTCCTTATGGTTTGCTGCTCCCAAAACATGCTTCTTTGCTACATAGAGACTACTGTTCTATGTCCATAGACAATCTGGAAAGTCCTTCAATAAAGAGTGCTAAAGGAAAGGATTTACTGGGCATCTCTAGGAGTCTTTCTAAACAGACTCAGGAAGATTAGATATTACTTTAAATCTGCTGGCCACTTAAAACTGAAGATGCTGAAGTGATAGCTTCTCTCTTTTAGGATTAGCCATTAACAGTAAAGAAACAACTATAAAAGGAATACACACTACAGACTAGCAATTAGTAGAGAAGACATAAAGGTATTGGAATACACATTCAGATGCTGTGAAGTGTCTACATAAAATTTAGAATAGTGCAATGATATTCCCTGTAACTCTCTGTAGAAGTAAAAGTTGGACTTTGAAGAAACACGGTAGGAAGAGTATTGGCGCTTTTGAGCAATGGTGTTTGAAAAGGCTCTTGAGAAGAAAACAAATGAATCATGGAACAAAACCAGAGTTCTTACCTGAGGTACAATCGAACAGAACAGGCTCAAATTATAACAATTTGGTCATATTATGTGAAGATCTAGCTCCCCTGAGAAATACATAATGCTGACAGAAGTGGAATGGAAGAAAACATAACCAAGAAGGTGATGGACCCAGTTTCAGTGGCAATGGGTGCATAGTTGGAAGACTTCAAGGACCAAAGTCAGGGGCAGATCATCATGGACAATATCTAAGTGATCTTTAAGAGCTCACTTGATGGCACAATATCTATCTGCCTGCCTTCCACTGCATGTAGCAGGCAAGGTTAAAAACGTACCCATTCTCATCATGACAGAGGTGATACAATGACCTGCTCTTGTTGCCATCTGCATTTCAGATGACTGTTTTCCTTGGCCATACAAACCCAAATCATTGAAAGTGACAAAAAAAGATATTAGCAATGTGGCTTTTTATACTATACTTTTACAATACCAAGCAATTAAGAAAAGAATTTAAAGGGAAAGGGAAAGTTGAGTGAGGAATGAATATTTCTTGCCACTATTCTTTTCCTTATTTCCAGTACTTTTGACCCTCCATTTCTAACGTACACACTGGGGACTGCATCCAGAGGTGCTGAGGATTAAAAATAACAGTGTTCATTATAGTCCCTCATCCAGAGTTTTCCTTTATAACAGGCAAGAAAAAGATTTTGAAGCAGAGGCAAGCAAAGATAGCAATGGAGGCAAACATAGTCCTCTACACAGGATGCGGCACCCACTTTTTATTTCTTATCTAAATCCAATATTATTTTTATGAATAAACATTTGGATTGCTCAGAAATACTTTTACTAGTCTGGAATTGGCAATCGCCTATTCTAAACTAATCTAGAGCCAAAAACATTTTCCAAGTGGCTCTGGATTTAATTAAAATATTTTCAGTACTTCCAATCTTAGAGCTCCTAAGTACAAAGTTGAGCAATTCCATGTAAAACTTTAGACACAACACTTTTGACATATTGATATATGTACCAGCAATTTAGCGAAATGTTTAGTTTCTTCAAGCGTGTTTCTTTAGTTTAAATGAAACACGGGACTGTGAAATAAGCTACATCATCTAACAGCTCTCAAATACTTAGATGTATTAAGTGGTGTATGTTGCTTTATAATATTTCAAACTTAATTTAAAATCTTATTTAATAATGCGCTTGCCTTTTGGCACAAGCATTGTTCCAGACATCAATGTTTGAGCATAACATAGATCATCTAAGGTTGAGTTAATTCAGTACATAAACATATAGGAAGATGTAAGGCCTCACAGTAAGATTTATTTTCCTTATTATTGTGTACTTTTCACCAAAGAGTATAATAAATATTTGATTGAAAACAGCTCTTTTAGTGTAAAAAGGTTCATCACCATACATTAAAACTTTACTGTAGACTTTTTTTTGCATACTGTATCTTAGAACAATGGTTTAACTCTTCCTCCACATGTACATAGAAATCTTAGTAAGAAACAAACATTACAAACTGAAATGAACAATTTTATGTTTATAATTTGTTGATCATGATGTCATTCAGTGTTTCCTTAAGGTCTGGCCAAATGAAAGAATAAGAGTTCAACAATCCAGTGGAAAAAGATAACCATCATTGTTGTTTTTCTGTGTCAGGCATAAAATGGCAGATATCATGATAGGTTTTGTTAGGCTTTTGACAAGAATTAAGAGGAGGCAAAATTATGCTTCTTCATTGTCTTTTGTGGCAGATAGGAACTACAAACAAATGCCACTGTTGTACAACTGTATAAACACTGCCTCCTCTCCTGTGCTCAAGACTAGATATACACAGTGTGGAAACTTCAAAATGTTTAAGATATTTTCCAACACACTGAAACAAGGCAGCAAATCACTGCAAATGCACTACACTGAAAAACTGAATGGAGAAGAAAGGAGGAGAGAGGGTCAAGAAGGCATGACAATCCACACACAAAGCAAAACATATTCTACTTTTTTTTTACAAATTTGTAATATATTAATGTACAGGTTACATAAATCTTTTGGATTAAGGAGGTCTGGATGAAAACAGCTGTAAGAGAAGGAAACAATGGATTTTCACAAAGTGAGCACTCTCCAAAATATTAAAATGCAAATTCATTCAATCCCTTTGAGGGGAAAAAAAAACTTTCACTTTTCCTATTCTTGTGGCTAAGGACAGTGACAAAGATTTGTTATTGCCACTCTGTGAGAAAATGGGCAACATCACACATAAAATCTAGTACCTATTAGTGAGCTTGCGTTATTTTTGTAGAGGTTTTTTTTTTTCATGGATTTTTGCATTTTTAAGGGGATAAAGGCTAGAATGATTCCAGGGCTGAAATCAACACCTGTTTCATAGACGTTTCAAAGCTTAACCTCACTGACTTGACCCCACAACACACCCAATCTGTTTCTTAGGAAACCCAGGGGGAGTAAGAACAAGAAATGAGGGGCAATTAGCTTATCAGCGCTTTCCTTCCTGGCCTCCAGTCCCAGCGCCTCCTTTGGCCTGAGAAGTGAGGGTTCAGGAAAAGGATCCCCACAAACAAGAAATACAGCGCGGCCCGGAGAGGAAGCCGACCGGCAGCATTCCTCCCGAAACCCAACCAGCCCAAGCTGAGGCCTAAGCCGAGAAGGCAAGACAGCCACGGACGCTCCCCCCGCACAAGCCCCCGAGGGGTGGCCACTCCTGGCCCCGAGGTCGGCCTCGCCGCCCGGCTCCGAAGGATGCTGCGGCGCTCTCCCCTCGCCCTCTCCGGCTTCCCGCGCCCATTCCCTTCCCCTTCCTCGCCCAGGACGCCTCGCCGCCCGCTTCCCCGGACTGCTCTGCCACCGCCTCGCCCAGGAACCAACCCGCCGCTTAACCCCTCTGCCTTCCTCCGGCGGAGGAGAAAAGCCTCTGCGTCCCCTGCCTCCGGCACCCACCCCGCAGTCCCTCCGGCGCTCCAGCCTGGCTCAAGGGGACCTTTGCCGCTCGCCTCGCCCCCGCCTCCTCCTCCTCCCGGCTCCCCACCCCACGCCGCCCGGAGACATTTCTCGCTCGCCCCTTCCTCCTTTTCTGCTCGCCCGCCGGGCTCTCGCTCTCCTTCCCTCCCGGAGATTCACTTCGGGGGCAAAAAACCCAAACCCGAGCCCACCCCGCGGCTCCACACCCCGCACCTTTCGGGCCTTTCGGCGCAGAGTCTCCCGCTCTCTCCGCTGAGCGGACAGACCTCGCGCCGGGTCTTCGGAAGCCCCTTCTCTCCGCCGAGCCCCACCCAGCTAGTTTCCCGGACCGGCCCGCTCAGTCTCACCTGCTACCGCCGCCGCCGCCGCCGCCGCCTCCCTTCAGCTTCTACTAAGCCGCTAAGCCGCGCTGTCTCCCTCTCCCTAACAACAGCTCCCACCTCCTCAACTACTCTCTTCTTCCCCCCCCCCCCACCCCCAGTTCGAGCTTCCCGACGCATTCGCTGACTCCGGCAAGAATTGCTCAAAATAATTGGCGAACCTTAATGCCTGTCAAAACCTCGCTCCACCTTTTTGTTTCCGAAGCATTTGGGTTTCCACTGTGCTTTTGCTGCCCCCACTTCTTCGCCTGCACGTTTGTTTTATTGGTCCAGGCTATTGGAAGTGGCGGCTACAATAGGTCAGAGAAGGTGCCATCATGGGTGATATCTCCGCCTCCCAATTCCGGAATCACTATAAGTGCCTCGCTCTGGTTGTTTGGTTGCACAGTACGGAGGGATGTGGTCGGTGGAGTGGCGTTTGGGTACCTGCTCTTAGTATTCCTTTCCCCCCCCCCCACTTACCCAGGAAGGAAAGGAGAAATCCCTATTTGTCCATAAGCACCAAACCACGCATTGGAGACGAAAACAACGCATCCAAAAGCATTTCTAGTCGCCACTTGACACTTCGGTGTTAGTAGGCGGAAAGAGCTGCCTTCGTAGCAAAGAAAAATCCCTGCTCCTTCTCCTTGTATTTTCCTTAAAAGTGGTCCTTGAAACCTTATCAAACTCTCTTTCTCTAATCTGCTGCTCCATTCATATAAACCTACAGGAGTCATAATCTGAACATGTTTTCTCTGATGGCTGGATTTTGAGCGACACCTCCCCACCCCTGTAAAATTAATGTCACTCTTCTATTTTATTAGCAATGCTTTATATTGGTGGAAATGACAATGTGTTTAAAAGATCAGGCAACTAGATTTAATTTATTAAAATTCAAAAAAAAAAAAAAAGGAAGGTGGAGAATTATGTATTCATGTTTGTAATTTTGGTGTCTCCCCCCCCCCTCCATTTTGATAATTAGGTTTTGCAAATTTGCTTGGTGCTGTAAAAAAAGATTCTGTTTTTTTAATGCTTATTTATCATCATTGTTTTATCAATGTCCCCCTAATTCTGTTTATTTAAATTAAACTACAATGCTTCTTCTATGGACCCATAATCTTTAGCGTTAAAAATTACATAGAATTTTCTATATGTCTACATCAAACATGTATTTAAAACTATGACCAAAAAGACCAGAATTCCAGAGCTTTTATATTTTAGAAGGGGCTATGGCTACATTTTGTATGCATTGTTTTTGTTCACATAATGGTAATGGTACTTATTTCCCACTTACTTTGGAAATCCCTCTGGAGGACTGGCTGAAGAATGTGGTGAAAAGATTTCATTAGATTTACAGTTGCCTAAAGGTAACAATCACTTCTGATATTGTAACTAATTGTAACCAGTTTCAGCACTATTTGTTGAAAAATTCTTAAGACTTAAACTCAAATGTGGAAAATGATTTTATCATTCAGTGTATAATTTTTGTGCACATTAGAGTGTCTGAATACAATGTAAATCTTTGCTTTCCAAGATATATATTACAGGATAAAAATATATATTATAGGGTAAAAATATATATCATAGGGTAAAAATGTGTTAAAACCAATGTTCTATCCTTTAAAAAATAGGGAAAATTAATGTAGAAAGAGCAATTAATAAGGTAAACAAAGAGAAGGGCAAAAAGACACATATAGTTTTCACCACTAAAGTTTTAAATATAATATCTTTCAAATACTAAAAATGGAAAGCAGTCTAGGTTTAGGTTTGTTTTTTACAAGTAACTCAGTCTTCTTGTAGAGTTAGACTCCAATTGGGGTGGTCCAATCATGGTAATTTAACAGATTTAACAGATAATCAGAGTTGGAAGGGACCTTGTAGGTCATCTAGTACAACCTCTTAAAAAAATAAGATATTACAAGATGAGTAAAATCTTCCCATATATAGTTTTTGATAGAAATAGTAATGGGAAAGTTCTCCAAATTGTTAATAAAAACACATCTCAAATTTATATTCCATTAACAAAAGCAACTTCTTTAACTGATTTCCTTGCTTTTCTCCACTCTAACTGGAAATCATGGTGTACTTGTGTTAACATCTGTTCTGAAATAAATTTAATGTAGGGGAGCAAGTAACGGAGTCATTTGTATAAGATAACAGATAACAGATAATCAGAGTTGGAAGGGAACTTGTAGGTCATCTAGTCCAACCCCCGCTCAAGCAGGAGACCCTACATCATTTCTGACAAATGGCAGTCCAATCTCTTTTTGAAAGTCTCAAGTGATAGTGCTCCCACAACTTCTGAGGGCAAGCTATTCCATTAGTTGATTGTCCTCACTGTCAGAAAGTTTCTCCTTATTTCCAGGTTAAATCTCTCCTTGTTCACTTTCCATCCATTATTCCTTGTCTGGCCCACAGGCGCTTTAGAAAATAACTTGACCCCTTCCTCTCTGTGGCAGCCCCTCAAATATTGGAAGACCGCTATCATGCCTCCCCTGGTCCTTCTCTTTACTAGACTAGCCAAGCCCAGTTCCTGCAACCATTCATCGTATGTTTTAGCCTCCAGTCCCCTAATCATCCTGGTTGCTCTTCTCTGTACTTTTTCTAGAGTCTCAACAACTTTTTTATAATGGGGTGAATTAAACTGAATGCAGTACTCTAGGTGTGGTCTTACTAAGGCTTTATAGAGTGGTATTAGTACTTCCCTTGATCTTGATTATATCCCTCTGTTAATACAATTTAGGATTGCATTAGCTTTTTTGGCTGCTGCTGCACACTGCTGGCTCATATTTAGCTGGTTGTCCACTAAGACTGCAAGATTCCTCTCAACAGTCACTGCTATTGAGCCTGGTTTCACCCAGTTTGTATGTGTACTTTTGATTTTTCTTGCCTAAGTGTAGGACTTTACCTTTCTCTATATTGAATTTCATTTTGTTAGATATGGCCCAGTATTCTAGTCTGTCAAGATCCATCTGGATCTTGAGACTGTCTTCTTGGGTGTGAACTATTCCTGCCAGCTTAATATCATCTGCAAATTTGATAAGTTCTATTCCCTCATCTAAGTTGTTAATGAAGATATTGAAGAGTACTGGGCCTAAGACAGAACCTTGTGGCACCCCACTGCTTACTTCCCTCCATGTAGACTTAGACCCATGGAGGTGCAGTTGTGTTTGGTTAGAAGTCTGGGAGAATTTAACCCTGTAATTCCTGAGGAAGTGGACAGGATCCTTTGCATTATTAACTCAGCCACTTCTTTATTACATTCTTGTCCCTTCTGAATTGTTTGGCATGCAACTGGGTAGCTGCTGCTTCTTTGAGAAAGAAAGTATTTCCACCACCCTTGAAGGAGGTAATAGTATGCCCCTTATCCAAGAAGCCATCATAGGACCTAACTATCCTGGAATCTTTTCATCCAGGGTCCAACCTTCATTTTTTAACAAATGTTGTTAAGAAGATATTGCAGTTACAAGAGGAAATTACTGAATTACCACAGTTACTTAGAAAATTCATTATCTGGACCCTTTTCAATCAGGTTTAAGTCTAAACACAGTGTTGAAATGGCTTTGGTTGAAATGACATTGGTCAATGACCTATGGCAGTGATGGCAAACCTTATGTTGTGGTGTGCCGAAAGCGTGCACGCATGCGATAGTGTGTGCATGCATGTGCTGGCACCCACAATGCAATGTTCCCCCTGCGCATGCACCCCCCCCCCCACCGCTCCCTTACCTGCACTGCGCATGCAAGCACCTCCCAGCTGATTTTCAGTTTGAGGAAATACTGGCAGTGCCCATTTTCAACCCCTGGAGGGCCTCTGAAGCCCAAGGGAGGCCATTTTCGCACTCCTGGAGGCTCGAGGGAAGCCTCTGGAGCCTCAGGAAGCTGAAAATGGGCCCATTTCAGCACTTCCGGTATTTCAGGAATTTTTTCAGCCTCCTGAGGCTGCAGAGGCTTCCCTCAAGCTTCCAGGAGAGCGAAAATGGCCTCAAACTGGCTGAAAATCAGCTGGGAGGTGTGCGCAAGTGCAGTGCAGGTAAGTTTGGCTGGGCTTACATGGCCACCTGCATGCCACCTGTAGCACGCATGCCATAGTTTGCCATCACAGACCTATGGTGAAGTTGACTTAGGTTGCTACCATAATGACTTTCAAAATCATCAGTCATTCTTTTGGATTGGCTACAGGCAGTAGTAAGTTTTATAGTGTTCTCCTCCTTTCTCCATGGCTGATTCCAATCACTGCTATTTGGAGAGAGAGGCTGAACCTGAAACTCCTAATGTGTAGGTTGCCCCAAGTGTGACATTCTCTCCTATCCTGTTCATTGTCTACCTGAGGACGTTTGGGGAGGTGGCTGGTCAGTTTGGGGTCAGCTAGCACCAGTTCCAGACAAGAAGCAATCCCAGAAGTACTACCTTTAAATATACCTAAAGTTATATTAATGGAATCTTCCAAGTCAGAAAGTATATACAATATATCCCTCCCTCCTTTCCTTTATAGGCCAAAAAAACTAGGGATCATCCCATGTATTCCTGTGGGTTCAGGTGTCACTTTTCTAACCATTCTCAAGTGCAATTCGGTGTGTGGATTATTCCACATAAAACCTCTATGGCATAAGACCTACTTACTCTACCCGCTCATTTGTATTCATTTGAATGAAGTAGTTCAAGTGAGCATTCACTTTTGAATGTACAGTGCTTGATCATAATGATGGTAGCAAGGAAATAATGCCTCTAAATGGGAGTTCTTTGGTGCTACTGGTTTTCCTGCACTTCCAGTCCTCCAGTACATATAAATTTAACTGTGCAATATGAAAGTCTTGTACTGATTTAGACTCATGCATCTGCTGTGAGTCTAACTCATCCCTTCCCATTTGATGTTCTCCGGTGGGCTAGGATTATAATTCCCAGATTTCCCAATCTGCACAAACATATTGCCTAGGAATCAGGGGAATTAGGAGCAAAAAGTTATTGAAAGGGCACCATGAGTAGGAAAGCATAACTTTTTTGGCTTCAGAGATCATATTCTTCTGATTTCCATATCAAACTATCGTTTGAAGTTTCCCTCTGAAGATATTTGATAATTGCAAATATTACCTGTGACATTGTGAACTGGAACTGAGCAATATAGGATCACCCTTCATTTTGCATTATTGGCTTCCAAATTAATTCATTTTAAATCACTTGAGTCTTCAAAATTCTTAAGCATAGTATTTCTGAAGGGTTTCCACTTCTCTGTACTTGCCTATAAACTAAGATCTTCTCTCTGCTTCACTTGCCCTTAAGATCCCTGATAGGCTGTTCCTGTCTTTATGTTTTCATTTTTCCTATTTACATTGTTGTCAACTTATTTGATTTTGTTTATTTCAGTATACTTTTTAAAAGACTGTTTTTTATACTGCAATAATCTAGTCAGTTTGTGTTAATAAGAAACCTAAATACTGCCTACTCATAAATAATTTCTACTAGGTATTGTTGATAGCTTTGAATGAATATATACTCCTGAAACCTCGTGACATTCCTTGTATGTCCAGTTGAGCTGGCAAGAGTCTGAAAATGCTTTCTGCCTTGGGAGCTGCTATAAGAACACAGTGCTGAACAAGGTGGGCTGCTCCTCCATCTCCTTATAAAGCATCTCAGTATGGACAAGTAGCCCATACTTGGAGATCAAAGTATATTGGAAGAAGAGATCATTATTGAGTCTATCCTCTGCACCTCTGTAATTGTCTGGTTTGGCTCTGCAACCCCAACAGGACAGACACAGACTTCAGAGGATAATTAGGACTGCAGAAAAAACTATTATTACCAACCTACTTTCAATCGAGGGCCTGTATATTGCACGAGTCAAAAAGAGGGCTGTGACCCCTCACATCCTGGACATAAACTGTTTCAACTCCTACCCTCAAAATGACGCTATGGAGTACTGCACACCAGAACAACTAGACACAAGCACAGTTTTTTCCCAAAAGCCATCATTCTGCTAAACAAATAATTCCCTCAACACTGTCCAACTATTTACAAGTCTGCACTATTACTATTAATCTTCTCATCACTACTCATCCCTTCCCACTTGTGACTGTATGACTATAACTTTGTTGCTTGTATCCTTACAATTTATATTGACTGTTTCCTGGTATGATTTGATTGTTGATTGTACCCTATGACTATCAATAACTGTTGTACCTTATGATTCTTGAATCTTGACGAATGTGTCTTTTCTTTTATGTATACTGAGAGCATTTGTATCAAGACAAATTCCTTGTGTGTCCAATCACACTTGGTCAATAAAGAATTCTATTCTATTCTATATAATGAGTAGAGAAATTATATCCATTGACTTTCTTTCTGTATAATGAAGTTATTAGAGGCACAGAAACATCCCACTGGACCTTTTCTTCTGGCAATAAAATTACTTCGTACATTCTGTTGTCATGAACTTTGCTCTCAATATAGGATAAGTGCTAGCAAGCAGTTTAACTGTGTACACCATCTCTGCATTTCTTAGTGCAGTGATTTTTCAGTGTTTTTCCTTGTTCATTTTGTCATTACTTTCCTTCACATCACTAGCTCTCCCTTTAAAAGTAAGACACTTGGAGTCTTGAAGTCTAAAGCTTTGTGTTTTAGTCATTGGCTGTTGAGAAATCACAGGCAGTTTTTTTTTCTCATTATTATCAACTGAACAATCCTTAGATGTCATGTTTTGTGAATATCAAGTGAGCCTTAATAAATGTAATTCTTCCAAAGGAAGAAGAAGACATGAAGTATGCCACAAATAAAATGGGCCATGGTTAGACAGTTCATGCACTCTTGCACATGGTTGTGTATGTATGTATGTATTGTCCATTTAATTATAAATGTGGATGTTATCATAGCTTTACATTTCTTAGCAAGAAAACAACTGAGACTTTTCCACATGTCTTTATCTTTATCTCATAGTGATTAATTTTATTTTTTGTAATGTACTTTTGTTATTAAGTTATTTGAGTTAGACTAGCCAAATTTAGATGAAGCTCATTTTTTCTGTGGAACTCTGTGTGCAAGATAATTAGGATTAAGGATCACAAAGAAACAGAATGGGAGAATCCTGGAGAGAGAGAGAACATGAGCTACCATTGGAGGTAAGCCAAAGTCTTAGATAAGAGATGCTTCATTAAGTGAACTAGTGCATTCAGAGTGTTAAGAGGAAGGGAGGGTGAAGGGTTGCAGAAAGCTCTTGAGAAACAGTCTTTTGAACAAGCACTTAGTCTTGCTATGTAGCCTTAGATGTCATAGTAATCACAATGGTGCACAGATTTTACAGTTCTGTCCAGTGCCTTTACTATGTTGATCTACTTGGATGCCACTGAGCTGAATGGAGAGGTTTGTCAAAGCCTTCTTTTTTGGAAATGTACAAGAACATGCTTGGAAATGTTCTCCCATAATAGGCTGTTGCTTTTGGCAGCTCAGCAAAAGTGACAAGATAAACCCAAGCTGCTAATAAAGTGGGGAAAAACAAGGCTTAAAAGAAGTGATAAATCAGGATTACATCGGGTCAGCTCTAAACAAGCAGGAATGCCTGTCCTATATGTGCATACATGTAGTTATTAACAACATACAAGAAAACGAAGAGAAAGAAGCAAAGGTATCAATGGAATTTATTCGTTTTAGGTATTTATTCGTTTTAGTGAAGGAGCTACTCTATAGGAACAATGTACAGGGACTTTCTAGTCAACTTTTCTCCTATGCTAGTCAGAAAAGAAAAACTTTCTGAGATAGGATTTGAAAGCCTGAAGGATTTCAAAAGCAAAATTCCTCTCCATATTTTGCTGGCAAAAATAACCCAAATACAAGCAATTTCTGATAGAATTGCAGCTTGCTTGCTGCTTTCCTTCATGGGCACACTGGCTCTCCCTTTGAGTAGGTTTTTGCTTTTAGAGCAGGGGTCTCCAATCTTAGCAACTTTAATCCTGGAGGACTTCAACTCACAGAATTTCCCAGCCAACAAAGCAGAGCTCTAAATCACTAAAACTCTAATCACCTGAAAGAGTATCTTGTTCATTTGAAGGTTTTTTTTAATGGATCCTTTTGTTATTTGAATCATGGCAGTCAATAGACCCTTAAGAATCACTCCAAGAAATGAAAATGAATAAAAAATAAAGTTTTCTTTATTTTCAACCTTATAATATACATCAATTATTTTTAAATATATACATTAGCATACATACGTACATGTATGTATGCTAATGTGTATATTTAAAAATAATTGACACTTCAAGTAGAGATATAATGCATCACCTCATGGTTAAGAAAATTATGATCAGGTGAAACTTTTTGCCTGTTCATTTTCTTGACCAGGTATTGCTGAACAGCTTCATGGCTTCTGTTCATCCTACTTCTAACTTTTATCTTTATGGTGGACTTTGGCTGGACAGCTCTTCAAACAAAATGCCTTTCGAACAAAGGGCATTCATCTGTACAGTAAGATGTGGCCACATTAATAACAAGTGTTTTTCTGTTCTGAAACTAGTGCTCAAAAATACTATGGGGAAGTCCACTCAGTCATTTTCATTTTGAGATTTTATTCTTCTGCTTTTTTATGTTTGAGGCTGTTTTAGCTGCCATTTTAATAGTGAATTTTCACCTTTACTGATTATGTTTTATCCTCTGTAGAAGAGTTTTGCTTTTAATTAATGTTCAAATGTGACATTGTAACGTATTTCTCCTTAAGAACAGTTCATTGTTTGTTCTATAATAAGTAATATAGTATTAGGTAGTGAAGTATGTATGGAAAATATTGTAATCTTCCTCTTAGTTCTGGGCTCATTGTGTGTATCTGTTTTATAAGATAGAAAATATAGATTGTGAATTAACCTGAAGAGGCCCAAGTTTTAAAATAAGTTTTTATTGTGTTATGATAGTTCAACTTCTCCTTTTGAGATGGGGAACTAAAAAGTACACCAAAAATGTAAACTAGTTTCTAAAACTTAATGTGTCTCTTGTTTGAAAAATTATTTCCTTCTTTCTTAAAATGTGTCTTAGAGGCTAATAAGACCCAAATAACATTATTTTCAACTTTAATTAAATATTTGATTGATTAGTTAGTTGATTGATTATATGCTATTGATTGTTATCAACTCTTAATGACCATTTAGATTTTCTCCATGAGAATCTATCCCTACATTGGTTTTTCAGGTCTTCCAATGTTGCAGTCATAACCACTGTAACAGTGTCAATCCATCTTATTTGTTGGTCATCCTCTCCTTTTTCCTTCTGTTTCCCAGCATTCTGGCCTTCCCCAGAGTGTCAGGTGTTTGCATATGTTCAAAGCAAGATAATTTGAGTCTGGTTGTTCATGGTTTGAATGTTTACACAGTAATCACCATTCTTCTGCCAAAGTTCTGTGTAAGCATTTGGGTTTTTAAGCAGAATTTCTTCATAAGTAGTTCATAGAAAGTTGTTGTTGTTGTTTTTAATCAAGAAAGTATTTTAATTCTTGAAGATTTTGTAACAAGATTTAATTTTTTCCAGACTTCCTAACATTTATTGTAAATTAAATCCAATGTCAGCCCAACTGCATTTCAATGTAATCTCTATAAATACACATCTAATATAACTTTTCAATAATGCTTAAAGGTAAGGGAGTGCATGTTGGGAAAGTTGCACTTAACATCTTTTAAGAGTCTGACGGTCACAGGTGGGAAAATGACATAAATTTAACAAAGCTGGCTTTTTCCTCACAATTTGTATGGAATTCCTCTGTCTTTAAACTATGGAAAGTCATAATTGCACTGTAATTTTCTGCTGCTTCCTACCTCAAAATTATGAACTATGCCATCAATTTGGGTCAGAGGTGGTTCTGGCAGCCACAATGAAGGTACCAGAGAGGTGATGTAATATATTATCTACCTCAATTTTGGAACGCCATAAAATATGTTTTAACTCCTCTAATTGTTTGCAGGACATAATCGATTCCCCAATCTGCACCTCTTCATCATGGTTACCTTCATAGTCACTGCTCTTAACCTTGCCAAGAAAGATGTACAAGCTCCATCTGTCCTCCTTAATTTAAACATTATGATTTTTTTTAAAAATGGTAGTAGTGATAGAGGGAAGTGAAGATTACAAAGATTAAAACAGCATCTGAAATCCTATTTAACCCTTAAAGCAAGGCAATTGCATAATCAACCTTTCATTTTAAAGGAGTGCATAACTTCTTGTTGTAGTCTAAGAAAAGATAGAAATCCATCTCTGCATCACTTTGGGAGATTTTAGGCAGTCTGGGCTTGATTAATTTAAGTTCTGGTTTATTGAAGAACCATAGTGGCCTAATTTATACCAAATGTTGACCTACAAAGAGGCTTACAAAATACAATGTGGCTTAATACTTAAGCCTCAGTCAAACCAACCAAACAACATTAGTGTGATATGTGATTGTAGCTGCCTTGGAATCTATATACATTAGTTACAAAAAAACATTTCCAAGTTTCCAAAGTGCCAAGAAGACCACAGTGACAAATGCTAATGAGAGAAAAACTAGAATGAGGGGTTGGATATCTAGTAGTCATTAGGAATCATAGAAGAGAAAGTTATTTTGATATCTTTGGAATAGAGATACTCTTGGATGGGTGCAAAAATTCTGCTCCCAAAAATAGTTAAAGTTTTTCATTATTAAGACCCAGTATGGAAATACAAATACAACAAATTCCTGAGACTACTCTTCTGGAATTTAAAATGTCTGAATAGGTCCCAGTTCAGACAAGGATGAAACCTTTTGACTCTTATATTGTGGAAGCATACAAATACAGAGATATTGGCAGTAAAAGGGGGTTAGAATAATAGGTTGAGCCCTAACACAAAACAGCATAACTGCTGATATAATAAAGGAACAGCAAATACTTAATGTTTTGTTATATTTTTATTGCCAAGGATAGGAAAGATTAGCAAATGTCTTGGGATAATCTTGATTGCTGAAATTGTCTTCTGTTTCTCTGAGTCATCTAGTGTATGTACAAAACACACTAAGCAATCATTTAATCCTGGTTTACTAAATAAATCACAGTCTTTGTGTTTATACTGATGTATAAACTATGATTTTCATATTACCTCAGGTTGGAGATACACAGCATTCTGAACTGCAACAAGCTACAACTTGGCTTAGATAGTTGGGTAGATACCATCTGTATCTTAACTGACATTCTTCTTCTGTATGTTCTTAATTGAATTAGCCACAACTGGGAATTTCTGGAATTCAGCTTTGACAAGAATTGCTGAGATGTTTTTTATTATAGTTATTATAGTTTTTAATTTTGTTTGTGGGTGTTTGTTTTGTAACAGGCATCAGGAAATAATGTTCATGAAAACATAAACTCCGTATTTTTATCAATTAGATTAGTAATAAAATGTTAATAATAAAAATGTAGATTTATTTAAATTATTATCTGTGAAAATGACATTGAATTTTTTACCCTAAACTATGCCATCACAGAATGTGGTCCCAATGATTATTTTAGACATTATAAATAAATGTTTGAAAGGAGGCAGATGTGCCTTAGGACATGTTATGGGATGGATCAGGTAGCAAACAGTGTTTGTGAATTATTAAAGACTTATCTTCTTGCTCCAGCATATTTTGAAGTGTTTCATCTTCTGGAGATCTCCTAGTTAGATCAAGGCTGAGAAACATTTTCTCTGATAGCTGAATTCCCTGAAAATGAAAGGAAAAGACTCCCTAACTTTATGACAATTACCTTCACATATAGGAATACCTCGATGGTTAACAAAGTAGAAGTCCATATTTTTCAGATGAAGAATCTTTGGGCTACCACCCATTTGAAGTAAATATAACCTGGCAACATCTTTTCAAGGCCTCATGAACCTTCATTTCATCACCATGAATCACTCTTAAGCCATGGGTAGCTGTGCTGGTGTTAAAGTAATGTTTTCTCTCACACTGTCCAATGGCTGTCATGAGCCATGTAACCAGTGGTGGGATTCAAATAATTTAACTACCAGTTCACCCAGGGTCAGGGTAGCCGTTATGGCAGGCGTGGCCCATCCCTGTCCTCCAGCTCTGCCACAAATGTGGGACGATCCTCCCATGACAGTCAACCTGACTCTGGGCAAGTCTGATTGACCATCCCCCAAACACTCCCATTGTCAAAGTGGATCCTGGGTGCTACACTGCAATGGAGAAATGGGAAATGGAGAAGCCAGCATGAGGGAAGGAGGAGGCCACTTTCCCTCTTTCTTCTCCTTGCTCCTCTTCCTTTCCTTGCGCCAGCTACTCCATTTTCCGTTTCTTCATTGTAGTGCAGCGCTGCACCGTGGAGCTTGTCCCACCCACCACCACCCAGATGCCCTTGCTTCCCCCAAGCATTTCTTTGCTAACTGATTTCCAGCTCCATTGTGTTTCTCTGTTGTGTTTCTTGCCGTCCTGTGCAGGGAAACAGAAGTTTGTGGGCCTAAAAAAAAAAAAGTTCAATCAATTCCAACTTTGTGAGATCTTTTTTTTTTTCACGAGGTTAGAATTGATTGCTTGAACTTTCTTTTTTAGTCCCACAAACTTTTGTGTCCCTGCACAGGTTGGCAAAGAAATGCTTGGGGGATGGATGCAGGAACATCTGGGTGCCAGGTGCTGAAACAGGCCCGTCTCTCTCCAGAAGTTGCCCAGGCCCGCTGGAGGGAAGGCCAGCATCTACTGGCAGTTAAAGATGGCAGCATTCCAGCTGTGGCTGGGAAGGGTCAGCCAGCATGGGTGCTATAAGTAGGGTACTCACTCGCTTCAGCACCCACCCCGACTTTCTGGTGCTCTGCCGGTGCTTTGGACTTAGGCTGCTGCCTAATGCGCAGGTCCTGCCCTGCTCCCAACTTTTGGGAAGTTCCCCCCCCCCCACTTGGTAGGAAGTTGAATGAAAACCAAATGTGTTCCGGAAAACACAGATTTTTCCAGAACTCGCCTAACAGGTTCACCAAACTCAACAAAAAATTAGGTATTGGTTCTGCCAAACCGGTCCAAACTAGCTGAATCCCATCATTGCATGTAACCCATTACCATGGGAGAAAGTCAGCTGACTGGCAATGATTTTTAAAAATGCATAGAGACAACCAACGGTTTTATAAAAGAGGTAACAAAAGTACATACTGATAAGATTTCCTGCTGACTCAAGGATGGGTGTAAAGTACTTCAATTCAGCCATGAGGAAAAACCCTTCCCCTAGACAAGGATCTCATTAGGTAATAGTACCAAGTTACCACAGTGCCCTGAACCTAGATTAAAACTTGTTTTATATTTTCTTTTCCTGTTAGCAAGCTGAAGCTAGTATCCACAAAAAGAGAACATTCAGCTTGTTTCTTACTGCTGGGTATGTCATAAGACCTATGTAAAAATTCAGCACTGCAACACGGTCCTGCTAAATTTAATTCCCTTGGTGTCTGGTTGAAGTTTATAAGAGTAATGATGCTCTTCTCTGAGAGAAGAGAGACTATTTGATAAGGAGAGCGCTACAAGGAAGTAAAACATAATAGTTCTGCCTGGGCAGATTTACTCCTGCATTGCGAGAATGGCTGCCAGAGCACACAGGTATGCTGCCAAGGACAGGTGGGGCAAGGATAACAGGAATAATCCCAAAGGCTCCACCCAAATTAATAATTGGTCCTTGTGCTGAAATAAAGAAGCAAGAATACATAGAAACCATAATCAGTGCTAAAGAATGCAGATGATGATATAGGTAGTCACTGACACTACTATACAAACAGTAAATATAATCTACTGTAGATCCAAGTC
Organism: Hydrophis major; assembly: GCA_033807585.1. Classification (NCBI taxonomy): domain Eukaryota; kingdom Metazoa; phylum Chordata; class Lepidosauria; order Squamata; family Elapidae; genus Hydrophis; species Hydrophis major. Next base: position 81,741,364 of record CM066328.1, on the reverse strand, counting down.
TGCTGCACCCATTTAAACGTATCAGTTTTCAAAGAACATATTTATTCTAACAACACAAGATTGTTGTGTTATTTTCTGCTGTGAGAATAGAGGTACCAGTGCATTGATGATTACATAAAATGTGCATTTTCTTTGCATTTTTCTGTGGTTTTGCTTAACAGTACTCCCTGCTTGGCTACCTAATTTTCTTATTGGGCTGGTTTGCTATTTTCCTACTTGGCTATCAAATTTATATTAACTTACTGAAAAGCTATCCTCTAGTTAGATGTCCTTCAGAGGCTGAATCTTATATTGTCATATATAAAAGTGTTTCTTAAAACTTTTACAGTAACTTTCCAGTGTGTCCTGAACACTTTGCCTCCTCTAGGACATGTATGGGATTCATCAGCCTTGTAACCAACATGCTGATAGAGTGTTTATATTTATCAGATAAACTGTATTCTTTTCATCAACATGTGTTTTTGATTTCATGGGTGCAGATAAACTCTTTAATTCTTCACTAACCACAGTATTACCATTTTTGAGAAATTAAAGCAACATAAATAACATTTTTGTATGTAATACTACCCCCTAGTGGAGCACTATTTCTACGTAGTGACTTTTTCTTTTGTAGCGTTACACAGTACTGAGCAAGGAAATGACTTACCCACTTAGTCCCACGCTGCTTATATTTTACAACTCTTTTATACCACAGATTGTACATAGAATTTCTGGATTAGTTTAGTTATCTCCAGATAGTAGTATGACAATAATGACTCCAGGAAAATAATATAAGGAGGGGATACTTTCCTAAGAGCTCACAATTCAACAATACAATTGTTAACTTGGATTGCCAACCAAGTCCTGTCTGTGACAAAACAGAACACAAAAATGCTTTCTCCTTTGAGCCCAAGTATCAATGGATCCAGGATTGATGCAGAACTCCGTGAACTGGGGCATCTCCAACCAACTTGCCTTGCCTTCCTTCCTTCCTCTTTCCCTACCTTCCTACTTCCCTGCCTCCTTTTTCTCATTTCAATCTCCTTCCTTCCTTCCTTCCTTCCTTCCTTCCTTCCTTCCTTCCTTCCTTCCTTCCTTCCTTCCTTCCTTCCTTCCTTCCTTCCTTCCTTCCTTCCTTCCTTGATTCTCATTCCCATATCCTTCCTTCCTCCATGTTCAGGAAGGGACAAGGGAAGGGGAGAGATTGGCAGCCCTGAGCACGTGCAAAGGAGGCAGCAAGTGCATGGAGTCTGGTGTCCCCAAGGATTATCCTGCCCCACATGCTGTGTTCTGAGAGCTCCCCTTTCATCCTGGACACCAGGCTCTGAGCATGCGCTGCCTTGACTTTGGCACCCCTATTCTAACCAAACCATTGAAAAATAGTCTCATTACATTAAATATCTTTAAAAGAAGTGAAGGAATTGCACAATTGCACCAAGATACACAAGGATAGAAATGCAAGACTCTTTGTTATGGCTATAATCTTTTCCTCTTAGTTTTATTGAAAATTAATTGTACAAGTATAGGGAGATAATGCTAATGAAGGAGCACAAATACAAAATTAAGAGGAAATCTGCAGTTACAAATACAGAACACAACTGCTCTAAACTCATCTAACATTCTCCAGTACTTATAACACTTGTACAAACTGTAAGAAACGGAGCTTGCAGCATTCCATTAGACTGAATTATTCAGCATAGCAGAGTTACATCACTGTATTCTGCTGCATCTGTGGGCAAAATAAAAACAGTGACAATTTTGCCAAGCCATGAACAAAGTTGTAAACATTTTCAGGAGTCTTTCAATACTTGGACCAAAGATGCTTGATGGCACTAAATAATTGCAAACCAATAGGTTCCTAATCAAAGCAGTAACAGTTGCACTTCTTAAGCAATGCCAACAGCAGATAACTCCTGATGCTCTCTTATATTCAATTTACTATTAGTTGAGAATTGATTTTACAATATCAGCATTGGTTCCATGCTAAAAGTTTTTTAGGCTTGTTAATTCCCATGTTTATTTAATTGGGCAATCATTGCCAAACAAACAAAAAATAATCAAACCGAAAACAGTTTACTGAAAGGAAAGATAATTTGATAGATCTAGCCACATTTGCTTTTCAGATTTCTTTGCCATCTTTCTGAACTATATTCCTGGCTCTACAGGTAGTCCTTAACTTACAACAGTTCATTTAGTGCCATTTAAAGTTACAACAGCACTGAAAAAAGTGAGTTATGACTCCTTTTTACACTTAAGATGGTTGCATCATCCCCATGGTCACGTGATCAAAATTTGGACGCTTGGCAACTGACTTATATTTATGACGGTTGCCATATCCCAGGATCACGTTTTGCAAGCTTCCAACAAGCAAAATCAATGGGGAAGCCAGGTTCACTTAACAACCATATTAATAACTGAACAACTGCAGTGATTCACTTAACAACTGGGGCAAGAAAAGTTGTAAAATGGGGCAAAAATCAATTAACGTATTTCTCACTTAGCAACATAAATTTTGGGTTCAGTTGTCATCGTAAGTCGAGGACTCCCTGTATTGGCCTAAAGGGATGAACCCATAAGAAGCTGGTAATAAAAAAGAAATCTAACTTAGCCTATTAAATCAATAGATCTGGACTAAATTAATTTTACACAGTCCTGGCCTATAAGCTCCCTTAAGAGATGTCTATGTTTTAAAAATGAGATGATATCCATAAAACATTATTCTGATTGCAAGTCAGAGTTTCGCAGATTTTCAAGCTAAAATAATTTCGAAAAACAAGTTTGTACAACTGATTATTGAATCACCAGATGCAGTAGTGATATAAAATCTGCTTAAGAAAATATTGTTCTGATGGCTTCACTAAAAAAAATTATAACTGCAAGTCCAGGAAGATTAGTTAGAAGATTGTATTAGTGGGCATCCATACAGAAAGAAATAAACAAAAACATATTTTATGCATATATAAGCATTTCACTACAAAAAAGCTGAAATTAAAACAAATAGCATGTATGTAACTATGCAAATGGAGGAGAGGAAAAAAAACTAATCATGGTCACGTAGGACTCCTCTGAGTGTAGAAACAAATCAATACAAACAGAAATATGGAATACCTACTGATCCTATTTCAAAGAAAAGAAAGAAAACAAGAAAGCCTAATATAGAATAGTGACATCTGTGAACCAAGTTGTTATGTCCAGGTCATGCCACAATGAATCACTGTCTGTAGAGACAAAATATTCATTTATTATATTGTGAACCCATGAACTCTCCCATGTATGGGTGACCATGTTAGTTTTAAAACATCAAACTGAAAGTATATTTAATGATGATTAATTGCTATGGGACTTTATGTACAGATAGCATTTTATGAACTACAGATAAATAACTTGCAGTATAGCATAATATGTTTAATATGTTTACAATGGAAGCCTTAGTAAGTTCAGTGAAATTTCTTTCTGTAATTAAAACCTGTATTTGTGTAATAATGTGGACTGTTTGGTATTTGCTTAGAATATTATCTAAATCCATGATGTGTGAACATATCTATGGCTTAACCAGGGTTTATTCAACCAAACCCATTGTTAAGAAATTATGACTAAGAATGACATATGAAGCAAGTCATAAGCTCAATAACTTTGATTCAACAAGCTTTGCTTGTATGGAACCATGAATTACTTCTGACAAAGTGAAATAAAACATTGCCTCTGACCACTATCCAATAATATAATATGCATGAATGTGGCATGCTGGCAGAAGTATCCCTAGCAATTTTGCAATAGCTGTAATATTCTGCACATAATTTGAAAGATATTGGATATAGTTCTAAATGCAGGTTACCTGAGAAAGAGTCTCACCCTCAAGAGTGGGATTGGTCCACTCCACCCACACCAACAGAAGAAATATGATGCAGACCCTGTTTGTCAAGGAAGTCAGGCTGGCAGAGTCCAGAAGAGCCTTTTTTACTGTGATTCTCACCCTGTGGAACATCGTACCCCCACCAGATGTGAATCACTCCCACCCTTTTGGCCCTCCCGAAAGGGCCCAAACACATGGTTCTGACAACTGACCTGGATGTGTGTGTCATTCTGAAGATGGTTAATGGACAGAGAAGATCCTACCTCCTGCCCATGTGCATCTTGCTTCCTTCCTTCCAATCTTTGTCCATTTTAAGCCAATTTTAGTGTTAATATTTATTGTTTTACTGTTTTATATTGTTTTGATTGATTGTAAGCCAACTAAAGTCATCTTTGGGTGAGATGGGCAACATATAAGATAAACAAACAAACAAACATATTCCCAGGATATATTTCGAAGCTCAGTAAATCAAATTCCTGCAGAACCTAAAGGAGGATCCAAAAATTAGCATGCTGTAAGTGCAATTAACAATTGCATTAAGTTACCATTCTTTCTCCAAACCTCTGAGACGCTATAATCTGTACATATACAACCAAAGAAGCCCAGCCAGAATATTTGTACCTTCTGCAGTGAAAGGGTCAACCGGTTATTTCTCAAAATGGACAGCAAATACTGTTTCTTTGCCCTTTTTGATGTCCTTGGATTCTTTATGCTTTTCTGTAGTTGTTTTTGATTTCTTGAGAAGTTTCTTGTGTCTTTTTAGTGCCTCAAAGAAGGCTCTTCGTGTCCAGGGATTTGGAGGGATTCCTAACCAAGGCTAAAATGCAGGTAGTAAAGCAAAGTATCAACAGACAGAAGTGAAAACACATAGACCCATATATCCTCCCATATAGATATTCGCTTAACAGTAACATTGCAACCCACAAATCATTTTGGGTGACATGCTGTTTCTGAACTACGGCTATTAACTGTTATCTAGCTATTATAATCAAACCACATATTCATAGGGATCTTCAACTGAAATCATATGGAAAGCCTTGTCTAAAATAAATTCTTCTGAATGGAGCCTTTCAGGTGAATTGTACTACAATGGCCATCAGTTTCAAAAGGCAAGTTGGCTGGCTAATAGCTAGGTGTTACAGTCAGAAGATCACAAATAGGGATCACAGGACAGTAGGGCACTGAACTGTTGTAATTGCAAGATGGCTGCCAAGTACCTGAATCGTGACATGAAACGGCTGCAACTATGAAGATTAGTCGTAAGTCTCCTTGTTAAGCACTATTGTGACTTTGAACAGTCGCTGAACAAGGATCACTTGTGCTCTTGCTGCAACCTGTCTGACATGCCTTTATGCCTCTAAATGCCTTGACTTCCAAGTCCTTTTAGAATAAAAGTATGAGTCTACTGCTTTCTCCGTAACAATTTTGGTGCTGCTGCTCCAGTTTTGATGCTACATCAGGCCAATTGCATGAGACAAATGTCCTTGGAAGGAAGTTGCCAATGACTGAACAGAATTGCAGCCAAGATTGTGGTTGCCATTAAAGACACAATAAAACACACATATGGGAAGACTTCTAACAGGAAAGATGGAAAATGCTACTTCCATATCAGATCAGAAAAGCTGTCTTGGTTATAAGCGAGGAATGTGAGGAGGGCTATGTTGTGTGAAAATGAGTTCAGATTTGCTCTATTTGCAAATTTTGGGGCACAGACTTCCTCTATTTGCACATTCTTGGGTTCAATTGACAGATTGGGAAAATCATATATAAAGTACTTTTCACTAGTCTGAAATCTATCAGAATTAACTACATGATATATTAGCTTTAATACCCTGGGATAGGGGGAAAGAAGAAAGCATTTAATTACCTGACCCTTTGCTTTTAATTTCTGTATCAATGGAAAAGGTAGAAAAACTCACAAAACCAGAATATCACTTGTCAAGTGACTGGTAAGCCTACTGCATAACTTTTAAATGCAGATGTAAAGCTATTATTTCAGTTTCAGCTCATTTTCCCAGCTCTGCCTAGCAGTTACGGCTCTGGCGCGGCCCTGGCAGGATAGGCGGAGGGTCCGGCGGGGTGGCGCGGGTGTGTGCGTGCCTCCTCCTGCCCCTCGTTCCCAGATCTTGCCAGGCGAGCCGCGGCTTCCTCACCTCTCAGCAAGCAGGAGGAACCTCCTGCCCTCTCCTCCTCAGCGCAGATGTTGACCTTGAGGGGAGAGAGAGGGAGAGATCCTCTCGGGCGAGCGTCTTCCCCCGCAGCCCTCCGCACGAAAGGAGGATCTGCTGGTAGGGGAAACCGAGCCACGGATGCGGGAAGGACGGGCTGGAGAGCGCTAACCTCGCTCGTTCTCCCCGCATTGGGCTAAAGCTGTTTCCGCTGCGAGCGGCTCAGACCTGCTGCTGCTGCTCCGCAGCCGCCCACCTGGCCTTTCTTTGAGGTGGAAAGGCTCACTGGGCTGAAGGGACTGGTGCGTCAGAGGTGCGCAGTGTAGGGAGGTCGGGGAGGAACGGAAGAGGCCCCAAGAAATTAGCCTCCCCACGTGGGGTTGGGCTGCCCTCTCGGGCGGGGGAGGCTTTGTAAAATAATTCGCTTTACCTTCGAAAGCAAAGGGAAGACGGGAGCGCCTGAAGCCAAGTGTCTCCTCAGGACTCTGGTTGCAGAGTAGCCCTGACTGGCCGCACGTGGTTGCGCCAAATGCCTAACGCCGTGGCAGCAAAGGAGAAGGGAAAGCAACGGTGGCCCGAACCCGAAGGTCTCCCGAATATCCAAGCTGTCGCCGCCTGCCCACCCACCCGAAGATGCAAGGGGGGGGGAAATTAAGTCACCCCCGAAAAGACGTCCTAGCCATTTTTTGGGGGGGCAAAAAAAAATAAGGCCCAGCCTTATTATGTGGGAAACATGGTACCATATAATTAGTAAAACAGTGGGAATGTTATTTATATAGTCATCCAATTCAGGTGAGGATTCTAGGTGACTTGCATTTTGATGTAACATGAAAAACAAGTAATTAAACACATGATTGGTGCAATAGTGGAACATAAAAAAAACAGACCAATAGAAATAGCAGTTTGTGAAGCAGTATTATTATGTACTGTGCATTGAGTACAGAAAGTCCTGTGGGGTTAGGACCATGTGTTCATTATTTATATACCTCTTTCATCTGTTCTGTCATTTTATTTTTTCTATCTCCTTTTTTCTTTGGTTCTTCTTTTCTTTTCTTCTTTTCCACATTTACTATATTTTTTTCTTTGTTATATATGCAAAATATTTTAATGAAAGCTACTTTTGAAAAAGAGACATCCTATTCTGATTGTTAGGAAATTTCTGATTACTAGGAAAAAACTAGTTAACTGCAAGAATAGTTGTCAGCGGTGAGGATTATTTTAGAGATGTGGTTTCACTTTCACTCATAGTTTAAAGTAAATGATGGACAGTCATCTGTAGGCAATCCTTTAATTCGGAGTTTTGCATTAAATGGAGTTGGCATGCATTGATATTAAACATTAAGTTGGAAAGACAGCATGCACAGTGTTTCCTATTTAATGTTTCAGGATATTATTTGTCTTACACCCTTATCTCCCTCCAATAATCTGTAATTTGAGAGTGTCCTGAGGACAGTATCAGAGACTCCATAGAGTTGGATGTACAGAAAGCAACATTTTGCTCCTTTGTTGGAAGCAAACCTCAGGGAATAAGTAGCCATTCTACTCTATTAAATTATGTAGGCTAGAAAAGAGCCACAAGAATCATAGAATTGGAAGGAACCTTGGAGTCTTCCAGCCCGACCTTCTGTCCAAGACAAAAGTCTTTATACAGGTAGTTCTCAACTTACCACCACAATTGAGCCCAAAATAGCTGTTCCTAAGTGAGGCAATTGTTAAGCGAGTTTTGCCCCATTTTACAACTTTTCTTGCCTCAGTTCTTAAGCGAATCACACTGCAGCTGTTAACTTAATCACGCGGTCGTTAAGTGAATCTGGCTTCCCCATTGACTTTGTCAGAAGGTCACAAGTGGTGTTTGTATGATCCCAGGACACTGCACAGGTCCTCAATGTGAGTCAGTTGCCAAATATCTGAATTTTGATCATGTGACCGTGGGGAATGCTGCAACGGTCGTAAGTGCGAAAAACAGTCCTAAGTCCCTTTTTTTTCAATGCCCTTGTTGATTTTGGACGGTCACTGATGGCACTGTTGCAAACCGAGGACTACCTGTGCCATCCCGGACAAAGGATTGCCCAATCTTTTAATCTCGTCGGATTGCGGACTCGGCACCGCGGCAAGCTTCTCTCCTAGTTAGGCGGGAACGGCAGGGACGGAATGTCCTTATGATACTCCGGGGACTCCAGGGATAACGAAGACAGATCGCATTGCCGGCATTTCACCCTCGAAACCCAGTCGAATCTTCTTTGACGTCAAGGATGGAAGGGCGGAGCTAGGCATGAACAGGAAGAGCAGAAGGGGATAAAAAAAACGCGCCTTTTCCGGAAATCCTTCGCCGCGTTGTTCCCCGGGGCGGTCCTGTCCTTGTCCGGCATGGCGCTGCTGAGCCCGCGTGTATCTGCCCGGGCCGTTTATCTTTCTTCCTTCCCGCTCGGCGAACGGGACCAGCCGAAACGATCCCCCGGCCCACCTCGGGGCCTTTCGGTCTCCCTGAAGCGCCGGGGAGTCAAGAAGCGGCAGCCGAAGGGCTCCGCAGCCAGGAATGGCTCTGTCGCATCCGACGGGGAGCAGCCTAGAGATGCGTTCTCGTTTTCGGGTCCCAAGGAGAAGCGAAAACCCAAACGGAACAATATCTCCGCTTGCAAATATTTGGCTCCCTTGCAGAGCCGGCAGAAAGCGTTGCGGAGGAAGGCGGAGCGCAGACGGGCAGACCAAAGGGCTCCAGAACCGCCAGCATCTGTTGGGCCGCCCCATGGAGAAGGAGGGCAGCCCTTCTACCCTCGGGAACTGTCTTCGAGTTGCTCTCTCTTGAGCTTCCTCCAAGACCTGGAAAAGGTCCAGGATAGCCGGGAGCGAGCTGCCAAGCTCTTCCAGTGGCTCATCGCTCCTGTTTCCTCGCAGGAATTCTTTGATCAGTACTGGGAGAAGTCACCGCTTCTGATCCACAGGCACAACCCAAATTATTATCAGGACCTCTTCTCCACTGCTGAGTTCGATAACATCCTACGCGACCACAATGTCCAGTTTGGTGTCAACTTGGATGTCACCAGTTATGAGGATGGGAAGAGGGAGACCCATAACCCTGTGGGCAGGGCAGTGCCAGCTGTGGTCTGGGATTTCTACAGGAACGGCTGCTCTCTCCGGATGCTGAACCCTCAGGCCTTTTCGGCTACCGTCTGGCATGTCCTGTCCATCCTACAGGAGCAGTTCAGCAGTATGGTTGGTGCCAATACTTACCTGACTCCTGCTGGAGCTCAGGGCTTTGCCCCACATTATGATGATATTGAAGCATTTGTGATCCAGCTGGAAGGAAAAAAGCATTGGCGGGTTTACGCCCCGAGACAGCAGGCTGAGATGTTGCCTCAGTTTTCAAGTAGCAATTTTAGCCAGATGGAGATTGGTGAACCGATTCTGGAGATTGTCTTAGAAGCTGGGGACCTGCTATACTTCCCCCGGGGGTTTATACATCAAGGAGATTGCCTCCCAGAGGCTCATTCACTCCACATCACAGTTTCTTCCTATCAGCGAAACTCTTGGGGAGACTTGTTGGAAAAACTTCTCCCGGCAGCATTGCAGATGGCTATTGAAGAGGACATTGAATATCGCCAAGGCCTCCCTGTGGACTATCTGGAATACATGGGTGTCATAAACACTGATGCTGATGACCCACGCCGAACTGTCTTTCTGCAGAAGATCAGGACTTTACTCACAAAACTAATGGATTATGCACCAGTTGATGCTGCAGTGGATCAGAAAGCCAAATCTTTTCTTCATGACTGTCTTCCTCCAGTGCTCACTGAGACGGAAAAAGCATTGAGTATTTTCAGGCATCCGGCACGGTGGGAGAATGGCAACGTGCAAAATGTTGATGTCCAGCTTGAGAAAACTACACAAATACGTCTACTTCGATATGGCATTGTCAGGTTGTGCAATGAAGGAGATGCTACATTACTGTATTATACCACAGAAAACTCAAGAGTGTACCACAAGGAGGAGCCTAAGTGTTGTGAAATAGAATCTGAATACATAGATGGAATTGAATTTTTGCTCTCCTCTTACCCAAATTACATCTGTATAGATACCCTTCCTGGTGGTTCTTTGAATGATAAGATTGCCTTGGGAACTTTTTTATTTGAGAAAGGGTTGGTGGTTACTAAAAAACCTCTTTTATCTGGTAACATAAAAATAAATGAATTGTAAGAAATTATTTTTCTTCTACTTACTAGTACATTTAAGATAGCAATCCAAAAGTCTGGAAACTGACTGCTTGGAATTTGTGTTTGATCTGTAGAGATAAAGAAATACATATGTATATATATACATATACATTTATATGTATATATTAGATAAACTACAGAAAGATAAAAGATGTAATTTGATCTACATTTTAAAATGTTTTAACAGTGTTTATTCTTAACTATATTCTTATTCTTAACAAAAGAATAATTTTTGTCTCTTAAATTGTGAGCTGGATTAAAATAGTGAAAAAAAGTATTCCAGTAGAAGATTGCAATAAACATAAATGGTAGACTTAAAGCTCATTTTTATACATACATACATACATACATACATACATACATACATGTGTATGTATACACACACATACATACACATACACACATTCCATCAAACTGTTTTTCATTCTGTTCTATGTTACCAGTGAAAGCAGTTTTAACAACATCAAGGAAGATGTCACAAATATCGTTATATGCAAAGATGTCTCCCTTTTCCCGATAAATGCAGTGGGCTTCATGCCACATCTTCTCTATTACTTCTTGAAGCTTTAGTACTTTCTTTATTACTAGGGGTATTTGGTTTAATCTGGAAATCTGCAACACAAATTGTACATTTTTTGCACCATTTACCAATATAATTTTATCCCATTCACAATTCTTGCATCATCATACTAAAAACTTTTACTCTTTCTTAGAATATGGAAGTATAGTAGAGGAAATATGGTTAAAGAGTGAACTGCTAAACTAAACAGTTAATAGCTTTTAATTTATATGAGAAAGTAAATGTAAAATTTGTACTTCTTTTTTTCAGATACTTGTTAACCTACTTGTAGCTTTGCCAATTTGCCAGTTGTTAAGGCAATTAGGTGAAAAATCAGGGGCTCTATGAGTTGAAATAGCCTGGACAAATCAAGTTAGGTTTTTTAATTACTGCAGAGCAAATAAAATGTTTATTTTTCACTAAGATTCCTGTTTTCTTTAATTCTCCCAAGTGCAATGTGACATAAAGGATATTAGCAACTAATAGGTCTTATTCCTCTAGCTACAGATCTCATTGTTAGGTGCTCTGCAGTTTATAACTCATAGCTTGTGACATATGTTGTCACTTTCAGAAGGCACACATATCTTTTCTTAGCAAACCTTTACAAACACAAAATTCATCTTGTTTGAAATGATAGTCAATTCCTGATGTATTAGCTTCTTACATCTGGAAAGGTATTGATGAGGTGATGCATGTAACAGGGATTTTCCTCATTGTGGTATAGTATCTTTTGGGAATCTGAATACATGCTTGAACTTCTATGTGAATGCAATTAAGATATGCAGAGGTTTCTTGCTTATCATAACTTTGTGGTCTCCTACAATCTGTCTCTGCATATAAGCCAACAGTTGCTTCAGAACTTTGGAATATGGCCTGGTGAAATTCATGCTGACTATCTGATTGCTCCGGTATGATCCAAAGGCTCACTATGTAGCATTTAACACACTTGCATATTACAATTTCATATTGCTTCAAATTTTCAGAAGTTACCAGTCTTTAGAAATGTGCATGGGAAAAGGAGAAGTTTCCTGAAGTGTGGGAAAGAGCTACGTAATCTTGGCTTCTAAAAAAAATACAGCACAACAACATTTTAGATTGGATTTTTTTTACCTCATTTTTGATTTTTTGGATCATTTCTTGTTCTTCCTCTTGTTCAAAATTGAAATTTGTCACAGCACGACTCACTTCTCTGTTCAAAGAAATGGACCTTTTCAGAAATCTCAAAAGTCAAATCTACATTTTCATTTTATTTATTAAGAATTTATTTGTATAACATCCCTCCTCCCTAAGGAGCATTTATTTTTACCTTTGCCGAACACATAGCATTTGATGCACTTTTTCTGTAAATCTTGAGGGTAGTGCAATACTACAGAAACGTCTTGCTCTATTTGTACTTAAATGCCCAATCCTTCCCCAAATTTAGAAAAAGGCTAATCCCAGAGAAAACTATTCCATGATTAGGCCCACACACACTTTCAGGTGTGTGGGCCTAAGTTTCCATCTTTTCAAGTTAATAGTGTCTTATCACCGAAACCCTCAGACATTAAAAAAATTCAAATTATTTTCTTTAGATATCTCTGTAAACCTATATGAAAATATCTTGCTACTCACTTTACAGTCCTCCCTAAGTGGTTTACAGAGTCAGCATCTTGTCCCCAACAATCTACGTCCTCATTTTGCCCACCTCAGAATGGAATGCTGAATCAACCTTGAATCAGTGAGAATCGAACTGCTAGCAGATAGCAGTCAGCAGAAGTAGCTTGCAATACTGCATTCTAACACTGCACCACCACGGCTCACTTAGTGCCACGGTTGTTTGACAATACATTTCATTGACTTTAATAAGGAATAGACAGGACTGCACAGTGCATAAATTGGAAGTATCTCAATTAATAATACCTATCATGATTTGACTAAAGTGTATGATTTATTGAAGATCTATTACTGTTGAAAAGGAGCATAGATGATAGTCCTCGACTTAGCAACCTTGAGTGAGCAACTGTGGGAACTTGGGAACTAATTCATAAGTAGCTCCAGGGTTGTCCATCATAATTTCAAATAATCACCAAGCAACTGGTCATAAATAAAAGATTAACTATAACTGACTAGACTACTGTCAAATCATTAATAAAATGTTATGGACAGGATTAAAAGATTGCATAAAATCTTGTCTTGCTTTATTAACTGGTACAGTGGTTTAAAAATCACAATTGGCAATACAGGCCATTATTGCCCCATCCCCACATCCCATTACTATAGGAATAAATCAGTGCAGTGGCAAGGAACACTTACGTTTGAAGAATAAGGGTTATTTTTTTCAAAGTTGTAAACGTAATAAAACATGCTGGCTGAGGAAAATTCCATGTATCTTGAACTTGCCAAGGTTGAGAAACGATCCTTTAGGAGCTCCTTGGAGAAGGAACTTCCAAACAAGGGAGTGGTCTTTTATCAAAACAGCCACTTACTCTTTTACTTTCTCATTTGGTTCCAGTATCATTCTCATCAGCAAAGTAGCCCGAACGCTTTCATCCTTCATCTTGAGAGTGATGATACTCCGGCAGGCTTCTCTCCGTACTCCAGGATCTTCCTCATTATGAAGGGCCCAGAGAAGAAGGTCTTTTAGGTAGGGAGTTGCCTCACCAATTTGACCCAAAGCTGTCAAAAAGAAAATGATAGTTGCTTTGACTTTTTATGTCAAATAGGTGAGCTTTTGGCCTTTGTGATCCAGTATTTGCCAGTTTTCTGAATAGACCTATATACAGGTAGTCCTCAATTTACGACCACAATGGTGCCCAAAAATTTATGTTGCTAAATGAGAAATTCGTTAAGTGACTTTTCTTGCCATAGTTGTTAAGTGAACCACTGCAGTTGTTAAGTTAGTAACATAGTTGTTAAATGAACCTAGCTTTTCCCATTGATTTTGCTCATCAGAAAGTTGGGAAAAGGGGATCATATGACCCCAGGACGCTACAACCATCATAAATACGAACCATTTTTCAAGCATCTGAATATAAATCACATGTTTATGAGGATGCTGCAACAGTTGTGAAAAATGGTCATAAGTTACTTTTTTTAGCGCCATTATAACTTCAAATGGTCACTAAATGAACTGTTGTAAGTCGAGGACTACCTGTATTCTGAAATGAAGTACTATTATTAAACAGAAGCCGAAGAACCTTAATGAGGGAAACCCTTCTCTTTTGAAATAAAAAAAAGTGGTGCTATATTGTATTGTTGATCACATTAATAGTATTGATCTTTTTGCAAATAAGTCATAACTGATTTCTTTATGCAGCTGTGGGTTAATACCACAGTCTGAACTGAACCATGAATGCATTAAAAATAGTGTTATTTTAACAGAATGCCAGAATGCAAAATGACATATTTCATATGGTATTTCACAGAAAGGAGTTAAGAGGTAAAGCATTTAAAAGAGGTAAGTGTGCTATTAACAAAACAGTGAAGGACCAATAACTGATGGCCATATTAGATTTAATACCAATCCTATCAATTTCCATACTCAATGTGCACAATTTTAAAGTTTTATTTTTGCCTTGTATATCTCATTTAAATTATTATTGGCTTTTGTTTTATCCACTCATAGTTTCTGGAGATGGGCAGAATATAATGCAAATATTCTAAGCAAAGCAAGTAAGCCTGGAGAATTCTGGTAGGTACAATTTTAAGAAACACCTTAAAATTGCCAAGATTGGGAAACACTGGTTTAGTAAATAAATAAGTAAATCATCTTCCTTCCAGCTCCAGCATTTGAGAGGATTATTGAAAGAGTGTTTGGATCCAACTTTGATTATATTTAGTACAGACTTTTTCTTCTTTATGTACTATTTCACTGACATAAAAAGTTCTGTAAATTATCTTCTAACTTCAGCCATTCCAAATAAACTGTACATGACGTAGTTCATACCTACATGCAGGTGGTCTGTTTTAATTACTGCATGAGAATTAAATTTACTGTCCGGTATACCTATCACTTTCTGTGTCTCAAGTTGGAAGTCACTGGAATACAGTTGTTCAATTACACTTGATAATCACAAAACATTTAAATCCATCTTAGCCTATTCCTAGTGCGCATAGGCCAAGCATAGCTCCATGTTGCTTACGCAACACACACACACACACACACACACACACACACACACACACAAACAAATCATGGATGCAATACCATACATACTTCCTAAAAGGTAAGCCTTATTCGGGGTGTAAGAAGACCAGTTTCCTGTTCTTTTAGTGACCAGCTAGATAAAATTTTCAGAAATAAGATAACATCCAAAATTACAGTTACAAAAACTTTATAGATACAGTTTAAAGGAGAATTCTCAACAGTTTAACAATACAATACCTCTGATGGCAAGAGCTTTGATATTCCATAAAGGATCAGTCTGCATGATCTTAAAAAGGCATTTTAGTACCTGTTCAACAACAAGAACAACAAAATCTGTTGACTGATACAGAGCCTTATTCATAGATCTTTTTTTAAAATAGGGTTATTTATATTAAATAACATACATAATTTATCCCAAATTAAAAGCAGGAACTAGAGAACCAAGTCTACAATATGCAACTACAGATGTCTATAACAAAATCTTATGAGAGTAAACACAAATAAATAAATATGTATTGTGACTTGCTAGATACTAATGAATCACTGACTCACCCTTGCTGAAAAAAAATAGCTTTTACACAAGGAGTGGGCTTTAAGAAATAGGTAATTGGCAGACCACAAACCAGATTCAGTTCTCAAAAGCACTTCATCCTTTTGGCTCTCCCATTTTCTTCCTATTGATGAGTCTATGGGATGAAGCCTTTAGTTGCAGGTTTGCTTGCTATTTAGTCATTTATATTTTCAAATGGAAGGAATAATTATCCATTTGTCTCGAGATTTTTCAAGATACATTTTTCTTTCTCCCTCTGCTCTTCCCTTCCTGCCTTCTATTTTCTGGCACTTTTATGAGCATAATAAGATGCTTGGGAATAATATGAAATAACCGTTTATCCAGGCATTGCATCTAATTGGAGTGAGCAATTTATGGCATCCAGGCACAAAACTCCCTCTTGGACTGAAACAGCAAAGCCATTGAGAGAAGTTGGGACTTCAGGAGCATCTGCAGATTCCTCATCGTAACTCTAATTTGATTGGAGTCATGATTTTTCCTTATCATGGGCAAAAGATGCTAAGTATAGGTAATCCTCAACTTTAGTGACTGAAGTTAATGCAGAACCCAAAACCAATATTTACGATTAAGTTCTAGGTTCTAGACAGTGCCATCCTCAGTGGTTACATGACTACATTTTAGGCACTTGGCAACCAGCTCACATTTAAAATTGCTTACAGTGTCTTGGCATAGCACCACAATTTACAATGTTTTTTAATGGAAAGTGGCCTTTACTTCTAGCCACTGGCAGAAAATGACCATTGCAAATAATGAATGGATTCATTTAATCACCATAAGTTCCATTTAATGACTGCTGCAAAAGAGATAATCAGATTGGGTGCAGTCACATGATCACCTGCTTAATGACTGGCATGACTTATGATTGTAATTCCAGGATCAATTATGGTCTAATGCAGCAAATACCTCTAGAGGACTACCTCTAATGCAGCAAATAAGCAAATAAAAGATATGGTTTAAAAGATAATGTGCCCCCACTTCAATTTGCTCCTTCTTGGATATACAAAGAAATCCCCATCTAATAAATGAGGCCAATTCAGATATTGGCACAAGTCCAGAGCACAATGTACATAATTTGTGCTGACTACATAAGGAACATTCATTCTAAATAAACATCCAGTGTAGATATAGAATTGCATATCCTGTTATATAGTTATGCAGAAGACTGGTTCTGCTCACAGATTTTCTTTACTAAGCTAGGATATTTCTTTATTCACAAACAAGTTTGATTGTTCTATTCTTGGACCAAAGTAATGTAACTCTGAGAATTTTGCATTCAAAAATGGAATGTATATTTATACCTTTGCATTCAAATCCTTTATCAATCATTTTAGTGAACACTCACTGTCTCTTCTTTAATCTGAAGTGCTCCAGCTGCCCAGCAAGCTTCTTTTCGGACAGCTACAAAGTCATCGGAGAAACACTGAAGAAAGCCAGGGAGCAACCTGGCTGTCATGAATTTCAGCCAGCCAATCAATGAAAGAGCTTCCACTTTCTTCCGGCAGTCTCCCCGTTTTAGATTATCTCTGAGAGGATAAAGGTGCTTATTAATGAATGATAAGCTCACTTGATTTATGCATCCAGGGCAAAATAAAATAAACTACATTCCTTAGCTTCGAGAACAGCTTCCATGCTAGTTTAATCAGCAAACGTATTTGTCCTCATGCTATTAGTTGCTATATTTAGCATAAATAATTATACATCAATCAAATTTTAAGGGATCCTATAATGTTTTAGGAGCCCTTTTAAAGAACATTGGAAGACATCTGTAAGCAAAGGGGTAGGGGGATTCCGCATCTGACATATATGACAATTATTTTTTGTTGTCACATTTCCTTTTGCCCATCTATTGTTCTAGAGTTTCTCAATTTTTGGAAAACACTTTCATGAAATACAAGGCCACAGAAATGCAAGAAAGCTATCTTTCCTTGCAAGTAGCAGAAATTCAGGCCTTTGTGCATGAAAAACCTTTATACAAAACGTGAATATATTTCTCTTTTTAACAAAGAACAGGCTGTATGACGATATTGATGTCAGTTTGCATGTAAATATATCAATGTGAGATATCATTTCTCGTGTTAGGATATTATGGACTCCATAATATGGAGGCAATTTGTATCCAACGGAGATACCAGGTCACATCTATTTTGCTAGATAAAAGTACTGATACCACAGGTGATGTTCGATGCTCACCTCAGCTGGTAATGGACTTCTTTTCCAAGTTTCAAATGTCCCAAAACCTTGGCAGCTGCCTGGCGTACCTCAATTTTCCAATCTGTCCACATCAATTGGACAATTTTGTTCTTGAGGTCCTATTTAGAAGACTTTATATAAGTCATAAAGTGACTTCATATAACACACATAAAATAAACCCACCCCCCTTTTTTTTTAGAATAATGTGTCATTTTTTATTTTAGCAGCTCTGTGGGAAACATTTTCAGAGATAACCATGTAGAAAGGCTGAGTGCTTCTCTCAAACCAAAAATGTAAGAAAGTACAAAGATACTGTGCTTTTTCTTTGCATAAGGGAAGGCAATGTTTTTCATAAGCCTCTGGCCAATGTCTACCAATAATAATAATTCAGTTTTAAAGCCTTGTTTAATTTTTTTTTAATTTACATAAGAGGTACTTTCCTTTTGTTAAGGTAAAATGGAATCTCCACGAAGCTATCAGAAAAATAGCATCACCAATATTTTTTGCATTTCCAGTTCATGAGATAAAACATACCTGGGTGACGCTTCCTGGAATACGAGACAATGTTTTACATGCCAAAACCCGATGTATCCATTGATAGCTGTTCAATTCTGATGCCAGTAAACAATGAACCAAGCCCTGAAAGCATTAAATTAATAAGGAACCTAAAAATACTCTATAATGTGTTCATATGACATTCTATACACAGACAGGAAGAAAGCGGAATTTATAACTCATAGCTCAAAAGGGTATTTTTTTATTTCTTTTCATTAAAATATATTTTTTTCAAATGGCTTTCATGATTTTATAGTATTGATATAAAACTATATTTATTACATTTGTGTACATTTAGTGTTGCAAGTTAAGTTTTGCTAGTGAAGATTTAACTTGCTAATAATGTGCATTAATATCACAGTTATTTCTGCTGACTCTTCCCATTATTTATGATTTCTCCAAATGACAGATTTATTGTAAAATAATAAAGTTTTTATTGCAATCTGTTATTTGAGAAAAATTTAAAAGGAGCTTTCCAGTTATTTTTAAACTCATATCCATTGCATGTGAAAATGATTACCATTAAAGAGTCCTAAATGAAAAACCAAAAGAAAGAATTTGTAATTGTGCCAATCCATTATATGCATACACACACAAACACAGACACACACACAAATGCACAAATATAAAAAGAGGAAAGAAATTAAGAAAAGTGAATGTCACATGTTAATATCTGATCATTTCCTATTACTTGAATGGCTCAGCTAAAGCGACACTTTTCCATCCTAGGCTGATACACTGCAGTTAAAATTGATTCCACTAGCTTAAAGCAAAATATCTTCCTTACTGTACTAGGTTTGCTGTGTCTCTTCCCCCACCCCCCACCCCCCACCCCCCAAAAATAAGGTGAAAGCAAAGAGAAGAGGAAGAAGAAAACAAAAGGAAGGCACATTAGATACACTAATAAATGAAAATAGAACTGCAACATTACTGTAGCCTGGCTCAAAACTGGAAGCAAAGAGTGATGTTTTAAAAATGAGCATTCCAGTGTCCATATCATAAAAAGAAAATATAATACAACAAGAGTATGATGACATCCCACAACTTTTTGGAGCTACCTGATTGGTGAGATCCCAAAGGCATGCTTTTTAGTTGGCAACCATTTATTTTGTAAACCTTTTGAAGAAATTGGCCATATTGGACTTTCCTGCAGCATGCATGTGCCAAAAGCTTAAATGTTGGTAAATATGTCCTTGAAGCCCGATATTCCCTGGTGGCCTCTCATCCAAGCCAATTCTATTTTGCTTGTGAGCTCAACAAGAAAGATGAGGTGCTTCTCCTACTGACACAGTAGTGCATAATGTGTGTATCCAAAAATGATGGGCAAATTGATTCAGAAATCCTCAGTGGCAGTGGTGGTATTCAATTTTTTTTTTACTACCGGTTCTGGGCATGGCTTGGTGGGCATGGTAGGAGAAAGATACTGCAAATTCCCATTCCCTCCCCACCCTACTATCCTGCTTTCCAGCTCTGTTCCTCTGTGCAGGGCAACAAAAGAAGACCCAACCAATCAGCTGGGACTCGGGAGGCAGAGAATAGATGGGGGCGGGACCAGTCAGAGGTGGTATTTGCTGGTTCTCTGAACTACTCAAAATTTCCACTACCGGTTCTCCAGAACTGGTCAGCACCTGCTGAATACCACCATTGCTCAGCGGCTATACCAATCTTGTGCTTCCACCATATTCCTCTTCCTGAGCATTGATACTTACTGTGTGTTTGCTGAGCCGAGCTAACAAAAGACATGCCTGTTCTTCTGAGGTATCATCGTTTTCATCAAAAATCTGAGACAGAATCCTTTTCACTACCTGGAAACTGGTAACTCCTTCCAGCGCTAGAGCTTGAGCTGCTGCCCAGCTATCTGCAGAATTACCTAACAAGAAAATAATGATAAATGCAGAATCCCCAAAAGATTGCTGAAGTAACTACTCAGGGACACCATAAATATATACATGTATACATTTATGCATACACATACACACACACACATACATATATGAATCAAAATACAGTAGTCCTTGACTCATGACCAAAATTGAGCACAACATGTTAACAGTGGTTAACTGAATTGTTAAATTAGTAACATGAATTGTTAAGTGAATCTGGCTTCCCCATTAACTTTGCTTGTCAGAAAGTCACAAAAGGTGATCATCACATGACCCCAGGACTCCTCAAGCATTATAAATGAGTCAAGTTGCCAAGCATCTAAAATTTGATCATGTGACCGTGGGGATGCTGCAATGTGTAAAATGGTCCTAAGTCACTTTTTTCAGTGTCATTGTAACTTCAGACGGTCACTAAATGTATTGTTGTAAGTCGAGAACAACCTGTACATAATTTGATTGACTCCTAAAGAAAGCAATGTAATTAACCAATCCTGTTGCTTTTGAAGGGGGGTTAGTGATTACGCAAAAGGCACAGGGTACCTTGGAAACAGAGGTGGTATTCAGCAGGCTCTGACCAATTTCTGGAGAATTGGTAACAGAAATTTTGAGTAGTTCAGGGAACCGGAAAATATCACCTATGAGTGGCCCTGCCTCCATCTATTCTCTGCCTCCTGAGTCCCAGCTGATCGGCTGGGTCTTCTTTTGTTGCCCTTGTTAGGGATAACATTGTTTACCCTAACTGGTTTAGGTAAAATAATAAATATGTTATCATGGTTTATAAATTAAAGTGTCTGCAACTTTAAATATAGGAATGTAATTAAGGGAGTGGTTGTGAAAGCACCATAAAAGAAGCAAGGAACGTCAGCTTGCTCTCTCTCTGGCTTTGATGATCCCTAATTACTGCATGGACTCAAGACTGCGTTACTCGAACGGGAGAGAGACAAAGGACTGATTTGTAAGTGAACTGACATAGGATATTCTACACGGACTTTGCTAACTGAATATCCTTGAATGGACTGACTAAATGATACATGACTATTGGACTGTTATTTTGATTATGCTATGAACTCATAATGGAATAAACTATATTTTTGATAGCACAAGCGTATCTGTTATTTTTACTGTATGTTAATAAACATACAAGCTTATCCCACTCATTTATCTGTGTGCCTATCTGACTAACGCTGCACATTCTGTTTAGCTTGTCTCCTTAACCCTGGTTGGGGAACCCAGGCGTAACAGCCCTGCACAGAAGAAGGGAATTGGAAAGCAGGTTAGTGAAGTGGGGAGGGAATTGAGATTTTGCAGTATCCTTCTCCTGTCAAGCCCACCAAGCCACGCCCACAGAACTGGTAGTAAAAGTTTTTGAATCCCACCACTGGTTTGCAGGTGATTCATGTCCCCATTTCTCCTTTAGCTGGATGAGGGTCCTAGTCTGTACAGAGTAAGGCAGATGACCTTACAAGAGAGATGCAGGAACCATTACTTAAGCAAAAGGGAGCCAAGTTTTTTTTTTTTTTTAAATCCAGAACAGTGAGATAACATTCAGCAGCCATTCGGGTGGACCCTTCTTGATTCACTGGAGTATAAGAAAGAGAAGAAGGCGCACTCAAAGTCAAACCTGTAAGATTCAGGTATCATAGCCAATCTCAGTAAAAGTTGAGTTAGCCTTCCCATGGAGTTGATTTTCAGGCTTGGTCTGCCCATTAGGCCTGACACCAATCTTGCAAATTAGATTGAGCAATACCTCCTCCTCTTTCTACATGAATTGCATATGACTGTAATCTCTTGTTTTGAACTTAAAAATAGGTAATGGTTCCTGCATATCTTAATATCCAAATATTGTTTGCTGGAGAAAAAAAATATATCATGGCCAATAAAGGAGAGTATTTGTAGTTCAGGGTTGACATGATGGGTTCTTGGTGATCTCTGAGCTTGGTTACTTTCTTGCAGATGTTTCATTACCCAACTAGGTAACGCCATCAGTGCTTGTCCTGAACTTCATCAGACTAGCACTGATGAAGATACCAAATTTAGGCAATAAAACATCTTCAAGAAAACAACCAAACTCAGAGAGCACCAAGGACCCCTCAATTATCATGGCTTTATGGATTACTGACATTCATACAGATTTTTAAAAAAAGATTTATACTAACCATGTATCAGAGCTTTCTTCATGATAGACTGTGCCTCTGGATTTGGTTTCCACATGGCATAGAAGCATACTGCAGCTGCCATTCGTACGTGTGCATCCGTGTCAAACAGAGTTTTTTGCAGCAAGGGCTGTATTTTTTCCGGTACATCTTTAATTTCTATGTCCTTTGTGAAAACATCTAGTCCTATTACTGAGGAAATCAGCACATGTGCATGATGAAACAATGCCGGATTCTAAAAATATACTTATGGTATGTTAAACATTAATAATCAGTTTTTATAAATAAATTGCTGTGAAGGTTTTGTAGTTTTTTTAAAAGATTGTTTTGCCTCCTAATGATTTCAGAAAGGTTTTGAAATGTGTATTGCAAAGGGCATGAATCTCTTCCTAGGTAATGGAGAGAATTAAAAAATAAAATGAAGTCATTGTGCATTGAAGATCATTAAAGTATTTCTTAGCTATGCTTTGGAATGTGTATCCCAAATTCAAATTAGAATAGAATAGAATAGAATAGAATAGAATAGAATAGAATAGAATAGAATAGAATAGAATTGGAAGGGACCTTGGAGGTCTTCAAGTCCAACCCCCTGCTTAGGCAGGAAGCCTCCATACCATTTCAGACAAATGGTTGTCCAATCTCTTCTTTAAAACTTCCAGTGTTGGAGCATTTACAACTTCTGGAGGCAAGTTGTTCCACTGATTAATAGTTCTAACTGTCAGGAAATTTCTCCTTAATTCTAGGTTGCTTCTCTCCATGATTAGTTCCCATCCATTGCTTCTTGTCCTGCCTTCTGGTAATTGGGAGAATAGATTGACCCCCTCTTCCTTGTGGTAACCCCTGAGATATTGGAACACAGCTATCATGTCATGTCCTTCTTTTCATTAAACTAGATATACCCAATTCCAGCCACTGTTCTTTATATGTTTTAGCCTTTAAACCCCTCATCATCCTGGTTCAGGGGTCTCCAACCTTGGCTCCTGGAAGCCTGGCGGACTTCAACTCCCAGAGTTCCACAGCCAGCTGGCTGTGGAATTCTGGGAGTTGAAGTCCGCCAGGCTTCCAGGAGCCAAGGTTGGAGACCCCTGTCCTGGTTGCTCTTCTCTGCACTCTTTCGGCGAGCAAAACTGGATGCAGTATTCCAAGTGTGGCCTTACCAAGGCATTAATGTGCATTAATAGCAGTGGAGCAAGAGGATAGCATCATTATTTATTTATCAAATGTATACACTGCCCACCTCACTATCTAAGACTCTGAGTAGTTTACAAATAAAACTCATAAAATCCATACAAAGATAAGACAAGGTGAAAAAGACGTTTTAAAAAAAAAAACAGATGGAGCGCCATCTAGTGACCAACCACCTGAATTGTTGCCTATCATTATCGGATCCCCATGCTAGTTGACAGAGCCAGGTCATCCTTATTATGGTTTATTAAATTTCTATGCTGCCCATTTTCCCTAGAAGGTGACTCTTGTAGTTCAGTAATAAAATATATATTTAAAATGTTAGAAATCCAAAGTCAGTTACCAGCATATTTGTTTTAAATCCCAAATTTTATATACTGGAACTTTTAGGGTAGACAGCCCATTGATATGATTTAATGGCTGTACTTGCTTATAACAATAAGCCAAGATTTTTAAACTGTAATCATCAAGGTATAATAGGCTGATTCATACTCACAAAAACAATTAAGTTCATTATAGTTCAATATAAAATTCAGCATTCTTTAAATTCCGGACATTATTTCATTACTTTAAATTCCTATGACATTGCTTCATTTTGCAAGACTCTCCTAACATTTCATGAAAGCTAATGCAAGAAAATATTTTTTTAATAGGAATTCACATAATATTTCAGCATTCTTGCATGAGATTTTATAAAATGTTGCCGTTCTTATGCAAAATCTCATAATATCATTTGGAAGATCTTACAAGAACTTGCTGAAATTTTGCAAAGTTTTGCAAGATTTTAAAACAGGTTAATTCGATTTAATTTAGGTTACTTTAATGATTCATCTCAGGGTTAAGATTAAATATAAACTAGGTCAATAAAAGGCATTTTCTTTCATTGTCCTGATATGAAAGTACAGTTAGTCCTTGACTTATGACCACAACTGAGCCCAACATTTCTGCTGCTAAGCAAATCAGTTGTTAAGAGAGTTGTGCCCCATTTTTTGACCTTTCTTGCCACAATTGTTAAGTGAATCACTGCAATTGACAAGTTAGTAAGATGGCTGTGAATCTGACTTCTCCATTGACTTTGCTTGTCAGAAGGTTGCAAAAGGAAATCATGTGATCCCAGGACCCTGCAACCATCATAAATATGAGTTGCCAAGCGGCTGATTTTTTTTTTTTTTTTTGTAAATTTTATTTGAGTTTTCATAAAGCGAAAAAAATACAAATAAAACATCTTTTTTGAAAGTAGCGTAATCCCTGGTTACATTTCTTCATACAGACACAAATTCAGGTTCATGCTCATTTTTATATTCTATTCCATATCTTATTACTATTTTATATTTTCTGCATAGCTTCTCCCCTCTTTTAATTTTCCCAATTTTATTTTAATTATCTCATCTCAATTCAAATCATTGTATTTATATTTTTTTGTCTGTCCTGTTTCAATTATCTATTATCTTTTCTCATTAAACAAAATTTCTCCTGTAGTTACTGATTGGAGCATGACGCCTTTATATCTTTTCCCTAAAGTTGTAACATTCAATATAATACATAACTTCCATTCGGATTCTGCTTGGTACATTCTTAAAATACACACCATATTCTTAAAAAAAGAAAAAATTATAAATGTATATAATTAAAACAACATTCCATTCCAATTCAATTTTATCATTAATATTAATATTCATTAAAGTCTTAACATCTTTAACATTACTTTTCAACTAAATATCATACTTCTATGGGAACAATTATAAACTTTTCACAGTTAATTCCCCCCCCTTCACTTATATTTTATAAAACATTAACTAATTAAAATGTTCCCATTCCTTCCTAATTCAATTTTCTCATTTATTTTATTTCACTTATTTTATTCACAAACATTTCACTAAATTACACTAACAATTTTATCCCTCATTTTAATCATACGTTGTTTCCAATTTTTTAAAGTTATTTCTATTACTAATATAACAATACAATCTTATGTACCTTTACAGAATCCCTTTTTCAGTTAAATTTTCACCCATTATCTCTAAATAGGTCCTGTTTCTCTATATCTTGCTCTGGTCCTTTGTAACTTCTTTTTCTTTTCTTCTTCCCTCTCTTCTTCTCTCCCCCCTTTTTACCCCCTTGTCTCTCTACCTCTATTTCTCTCTTCTGTATTCCCCTTTTCTGTTGCTTTCCAGTATTATACTTATTTTTTGAATTATTTTTCTTTTCTTTGGCTGTTTTTTTAAGTCTTAAATTCTCCATTCTCTTTCCCCCCTTTCCTTTTTCTTCCCCACATAAAATTGCTTGTTCATTAAAGATGACTTCTTCTTTGTCCCAGTCTTCTTGTTTTGCAGTCGTTTCTTGTTGTTTCTTATAGTTCTAAATCTCCATTTCTAAGAATTGAAAAATGAAGCCAAAAGAACCCTTCCCTTCTTGTGCATCTTCTTTGTACCTTTTAAGTTCCATTTTCAATTCATCCAGAAGTGGTGCCATTGTATAAATTTTTAAGCAACCACCCGATTGATTTTAGTCATTCAAACATAATAACCAAGAATCCAAAGATCACCAAATAATTCAAATACACGCAAGCTGTTTCTTTTTTTCTCTTTTTTTTCACTTTTTCTTCCTGGGGTTACTATTTAGTTCCAAAGTTTCAGTTAAAATGTATCTTTTAGAAGTCTTGTTGAAGTTTTACTGTAGATTCTTTTTAATTCCAGGCAGTCTCCTCCTTCCAGATCCTGCCCTTATTCTTTTTCTCTCCCTTCCTGCTTATGAAAAAGAAAAATTTTAATGTCCAGAAATCTTTATTATACCTTTGGCATTTTGTTTTATTTTCAGCTTAATTGCCTATTGATGTCAAAGCGGATTTTTCTAATTTCTTATTTAAGTCTCTTAGTTGTCAGTATAGGGAAGGAGAGAGAAGAAGAAAAAAGCCAAACCTTTCCCTTTTCACTTTCCTTCGCTGCTTCCGACTCTTCTTTGGGAGCGATGTTATTTTTTGTAAGTTTAAATTCCAGGGTACCTTAGTTGTTGCTTTTACAATTTAACCTGGTCAGCCAAAACTTTCACTTCTTATCTTTCTCCTGCACATTTTTTTCTGGTCGAGTTCTCCTTTGTGGTGGCCATTTCTGACCACCGCTGCAATTGCTTTTGGGAAAGGGAGTAATGGCCAGCTGAGGAGAAGAAATGAGGCTCTCCTTAACCCTGCTGGCGGTCTCCCCCCTCTTCACCACTTCTACGGGGTGGCTTAGCCCCGAAACCAGCCAGGTCGGTGCACTCCAGCGGCGAGCCCAGACAGAATCCTTGCACGATCGCGGATTTCTGTCTGTTGCCGAAGCCCTTGACACCGGAAGTCCCCCAAGCGGCTGAATTTTGATCACATGACTATGGGGATGCTGCAATGATTGTAAGTGTGAAAAACAGTCATAAGTCACTTTTTTCAGTGCCATTGTAACTTTCAACGGTCACTAAACAAATTGTTGTAAGGCGAAGGCTACCTGTAGTATCAAATGCACACAGAAACCTGTTTTCATATGTATTCTGTATCATCGTCTTTTAATGACCCCTTAATCCCTTGTGGGGTGGGTCTGGGCAACTGAATGGAGCTGAGTTTTTACTGGCCAGATGCCCTTCCTGTCACCAATGCAGAGTTTTTTCAACAGATATATTCTCAGTGTGCCCAGAGAGAGAAATATCTGCCTCTACCTAGGATCCAACTCACAGCCTCCTGATTGTGAGGCGAGAGCTCTACCTCTCGGCCACCGCACCACTCTTCATATGTATTCTGTACGATTGCTTGAATTACTAGTTAATGGTATCATCCAATAGACTCAATTAAGCCTTCTCTTATGTATAAATGGATGGAACTACAACCTAATTTGCCTAGGAAGATATAAGAGTCCTTGAATCAGTTACTGTTTATATCCCAGCAGCTGTAGTATCTAGTAATTCTCAAGAAATATAAGTGAAATAATAGAAATTTCCACCCAACCCATGTACCTGACTCCTGACTTGCATTTTTGACATTACAAGGATGCTCAAGCACAGCAGAGGCACAGGCAAGTAGACCATTGATCCGATTTTGAACATGTACATCAGCAAGGTCTGCAATTATCCCTTCTATAGTTGCTGTCTTCCAATGAGGATCTGAAAGTTAAATATAAAAATATCGTAAGAAAAATGTTGGAGAGATGATTATGATTATGATTATTATTGTTGTTGTTATTATTAATTAGTTTATTCATTAAACATGAAACTCAGTCAACTGAACATTTAAAAATGCATCACAAATACCACCGACTGGTGCTAATGGTTGTAACGGATTGCTGCCAGTGTCCTAGGTATCAACTAAGTACTTTCTTAAGATATACAATGTTCCAAGTAGTGCATTTTTTTGCAGGAAGTTGCAATTTCTTGATATATTTTATAAAACTCTTGGACCTGGTACCAAGTGCCCCAATGACAATGGGTATCACTGTTACATGTTTCATCCATAATCGCATAGTTTCGATGGCCAGGTCGCAATATTTCATGATTTTTTTCCAGTTCTTTTTTTTTGACTCTGGCGTCTCCTGGTAGCGTGATATCAATAAATTGTATATTTCTGTTTTCAACTACTGTGATATGTGGTGTGTTGTTTTCTAAATGACAATTTGCCTGTATTTGAAAGTCCCACAAAGTCTTCACCTTCTCATTTTTGACATCTTTTTCCACTTTGTGTTCCCATGATTTATTTCAAGTGACTCGTTCATAACAGGTTAGAGGGGATTCGACAATTATTAATAGCAGCAGTCAAAAGAAAAAAATGGCCATTAACTTAAATGGGCTATAACTAAAATAAGAGCATGTACTTACCAAATTTCCAGGCAGCTTTCCATTGTTCCAACATTGTCTTACAGATGCGAACAGTTTCAGACACGCTCTCTTCCTGTTTAGTGCACAGATCTCTTTCTTTTCCAGTTGGGTCAGGTGACTGTATTTCATCCACTTGGGAAAAATCTTCAATAAGAGTGGGAAGTGTTTTCCAGTGGATCATTCCCTTCTGTACTTTTTTAGCTGATTCAGAACAATTTTAATGAAAGCTAGTTAGTAATTCACGAAAACAAAGATTAATGTCTAAACAGCAAATATGATTTTCCCTGGCTCGCTTTATATAGTGAATGATTATGGTAAAATTTTAAATTATCCCAATGGCTTTTGCATTATTCAGAACAAATAGGTAATATCTGAACAGAAATGTTATTTACACATTGGAATTCAGTGAATATGGGTGGTCAAGACTTATGGAACACAAACCAATCTGTTTTATCTGTGAATGCTGGAGCAGATGCATTAAAGAGAAGAAAAAATGGAGAGTTATTTTAATTGCATGTGTAAGGGTTCAAATGATGAAAGTGAATTACATAATAATCCATAAATAATGAATCTCTGATAGATCAAATCAGGCAAACAGATGGAGTTACACAGAAAAATCATTTTGGAAATCCAGGGAAGAGTTTACATAATTAAATTGTTATTTATTTGATTATGAATTCAATTATTTATGTAATTTAATTGTTTACATAATTAAATATAAGTTTTTCTTCCTTCCCAGGGTGACCACCTATCTATGGAATGGGCAAAAAAAAAACCCACTCAGATTTGTGAAGAGCTAGAATTTTTTCCTGTTGGTGGCAGTAGAGGCTATTTCACAATTTGTGGGCTGAAGACTTTTATCTATTAGCATGATCCAGAACATGAGGCAAGCAGCATTGCACTTCCAGGCAATCATGATGTGATCATAGCCCCACCCTGACTGTAAGACTACATGGCACCTGTAAAAGTAAAGGGTGGGGCTTTGGTGGAATATTTGCAGCCATCTTGACTTTTTTTGATCCCTCTTTCCCCTATGGGAAACAGTTAATCTGTATCAGGATGTTTTCTTTGATTAAAGGAGAACAGTTATGTCTAAATCTTTCCCTGGATAGAGGTAGACTTACGACTGTGATTGAGGCCACACTTTCAGTCATAAGTCATGCCAGTTGTAAAGAGGGTTATCAATGACTCCACCTGATTTAATAGAAGAACAGAAGGACTTCTGTTTTATGACTCCTTTGTGGCAGTCATTAAGAAAATACCTGTCAACTCATAAAATATTTATATGGTCTTTTTAGAGGGAGGTGGGGAAAGGGTTTTGAAAGAGCAGTGTGGCAGCTTGGAAACCCAAAGTGCATTCCATAAATAGTTTTCAAAGATAGTAACTAAGTGACTGAACTTTCTGCTGCGCAAAATTTTAACTGGAGAACATGATTGATAATTCTTGGCTGTGCATGTGTCTCATTGGAGAATATGAATTATGATACACACAGGGGGTGGGTGAAAACCAGGGTCAAGGGTGACAATGAATTATGTCTCAGAGTCGGCTACACCCAGGCAGTGCCGGACATGTTAACTCCTAATAAATCCTTTTGAAGTTTTGGAAGTTTGGCTTGAGACTCATGATTTAATTGGGATAACTGCCAGAATCCTGACAACACCATGGTTGTTAAGTGAACACCACAGTCATTAGAACATAGAAAAACAGGGTTGGAAGAGAACTTGGAAGTCTTCTACTCTAATCACCTGCTTTAGCAGAAGACCTTATACAATTAGGAGAATCCATTGTTCAGGACCAGTTTTTGCCCAAATCGGAAGTAAACACTGGTTTCGGGGTGTGTGTGTCATAATTTGTATCCATTTGACCCTGGGGTTCTGTAAACAACCATAAATGAAGGCCAATTATAAAGTGCCCAAAATGGTTCATATGACCAAAGAGGGATAGACAGCAGAACTTCGAATCCAGGTCATTAACCAAAGATTACTTGTAATTTCAAGAAGCTATGTTAGAGTACAATTAAGAAATTGTGTGAAAGAGAAATAATACAACTTAGACTGATACAATCCTGAAAAACCAAATTTAAATTAAAAATGTTTTAAAAATAAGGAAGCAAGTGATTAAAAAACATTACAAACCTACATAGTTCCAGTTAAGGGACCTTTTTTCATGGAGGATTTACATGAAGAAACTATTTCTTCATTTTCTTGATTTCTTTGAGAAATCAGGTTAAAAATAGGAGTAGTCTTCCACACACAAAAAAGTGAAAGTGTGAAAATCTATCCTCTTAATTTCACTTTAAAAAAAAAAAGATAATTTTCATCCAATTATTTCGATATGTTAACATAATTTTGAAATCAGCACAGTGCTCCACTCTTACATGTCCTTTTTGGTGATTTGAAGCTCCAGATTTCTGGAGGTCTTGGGTAGCATTGTTCTAAATGTTTGTTATATTCATCATGATTATCCATAATGATACGATCCTTCTTGTTTTTTTGATGAATAATCTTTGCTGACCCTGAAAGTATAAAGGAAGAAGAAAACCATTGGAACTTGGCAACATTATTTCTAAACGTTGAATGCTTTTCTGTATCCTATAAGCATGGTACAGTATCTTATACTGTTTAGATGAGGTCCTATGTGCAAATCAAAGTTTAGGCACTAATTTTACTGCTTAAGGATCTCTGAGTCTGTAGTATTTCTGTAGTCCTTTGAGAAGATGAAAACCTGGCAATTTTCTGACAAATGAATGAGGCCAAAAGTTCATCTGGTCTAGCATTTTGTATCATTCAATGGCCAACTAGATGCATTGGAGAAACTCACAAACATGGGTTAGGAAAATAGCAATAGTACTTAGACTTATATACCACTCCATAGTACTTTACAGCGCTCTCTGTATGGTTTAAAATGTGAGCATCTTGCCCCCAACAATCTGGCTCCTCATTTTATTGACCTCGGAAAGATGGAAATCTAAATCAATCTTGAGCCCTGTCAGGATCAAACTCCTGGCTGTGGGCAGAATTAGCCTGCAGTAATGCATTCTAACTACTGCATCCCCAGGGCTCCTCAGTCTTATGTCACCACTGCTACCTGCAATATTAAAAAGTTCCAGATAGAACAGGCTGTTGCACAACTCTTGAAATAAAGACATCATTGTTTTTAACATATATTGTTCTATTTAAATAAATGTTTATTCAAATAAATGTTTAATTTATAATATTTGTCATATCTTTCGATAGACAAGATTTGATCTGGCAGAGTAGAATTTTCTGCAAGCTTATAGTGGAACTAATTTTGGAACCAGCCTTTCACTCCATATAGTTAAAACTCTTTAGTCATTCCCGATACTTACCAAAATAAAGCTCTTGTTCAAAGACATTCTGAGTCATATATGAATGTTTCCCAGTCCTAAGATGCAGCCGTTCACGACGTTTAACAGGAGTCGCTAGTCTGAGACGTTTCATTGATATTTTTTCTGCCGTTTGATTGTGAAAGAGTACATCATCCTCGCATACCACTTTTGTATGAAAAGATGGTAACCTGGAAGTTTTCAATGAACATAATTTGTGTGGAAAGAAAGTTAACATGATTGATATGGAAATAAATCAATAAGAGTAACCAATTCGCTAAGCTGGTTAGCTGGATAGAAATTATAGTATATATTGTAATAGACCTTTATAGATTGCCATGTTGGAGAAAATGATACAACTTGTGATTTATCCAAGCAAATTTGACAGGGGTGGGATTCAACCGGTGTTACTACCATTTCGGTGAGAGTGCATTTTGGCTGCACGCACATGTACAGCATTTGCAACAAAACATCAACTGTGCTGCCCGAACAGCTGACAAGCACTGTGCGCAGGTGCACAGAATTTGAAAATCCTCTTCTTTCCTGCTTTTTCAACCTCAGCTGTGCCGTGCTACTGGTTCTATAGAACCGGGCCAAACCAGTAGCATCCCACCCCTGAAATGGGACCTGTCAATCACAAATGGAGCTTATTTACTATAGTAGGTGTTATGCTCACGAAATTCTCTAATTATGCTTTTTAATCCTCTTCATACAGTGCCTTGAATCACTCATGATTAAGCAGATTTATAAATAAAATAAGGTAATAAATCATAATATTTGAATAGTTCTTAGGGAAAAGTTCAGGTCAGTACTAGAACTGAAGCCAGAAAGCACTTAATCTGTGCAAGAATTTAAATTAAACCTCTACAATAGATAGATCAGAATCTCAGTTCATTCAGTTGTTTCTGGCTTCAGATCTACATACCTGCAGAGATGCTCTGACAGATGCTGTCATAACAAAAGGTAAGGCTGTGGGAGGACCAGCAGTGAAAAGAACAGAAGGAGGAAAAACACTACTAAGAGAAAAATTGGAAACATTGTGTCAGGAGGAAAGAGAGATGTGGCAACCCTTTAAACAGTCATTAATTTAGTGGTAGCCAAGTTCAAACAAAAAGAAGAATCATACTTAAGAAGAACCATCGTTTTCAGGTAGAAATGCATTTTTTATGTTTTTTCCCATGGTTTGGAGGGGATTTCTTTCTTTATTTTGTTTTTATTCCATGTCTAATGGATAACTAGACATCTGTTTATCGTGGTCTAAAAAAGCCATGCTAACAATTGGGTACCTCTGGGAACCCCGTTTAACAGATATTGAGAAGTTAAGCATACAAACTAGTACATGTAGCCCTGTTTTCCTGTTTGTTTCATTGTGTTAATTGATCCGATTTAATGGTTAAAATTAATTGTATCATAGAACATGAACATATAGACCTAGACAAAGATAGTTATTTTTCTTCTGTACATTGGAGATATTTTCTTTTGAGGGATTTCCCCCTTGCTTTGTCTTCTGATGTTCTCCTCAGCAGTCACCGAGGCAACCTTTATCTATAGTTCCTTGTGCCATTGCAAAAGGTTTTTCCCCCCTATCTCTGAAACACAAGCTGGGCACGCAAGTAACGATACTTTCTGAGCTAAAGCTTAGAGGTAGGGGCCTGTCCTGCTCTGCTTCTGTTCTATCTAAAGCAGGGGTCTCCAACCGTGGCAACTTTAAGACCTGTGGACTTCAACTCCCAGAATTCCTCAGCCAGTTTAGCTGGCTGAGGAATTCTGGGAGTTGAAGTCTACAAGTCTTAAAGTTGCCAAGGTTGGAGACCCCTGATCTAAAGCCATTATTCCCAGAAGTCCCCAGTTGCTGGTTCTCAGAGTCACTTGTCTACTAGCAGTGGAAGACTCAGGCTTTCCATGTGCCAAAAATCTTTCCCACTTTTCTTACCAACCTACAAGTGGTAAAAGATGCAGGGTGGGAGAAGAGGATGGGAAGTGAACTTTTACTGTGTCAGCTCTCCCAACATTTCCCACAGAAAGGAGAAGTCAGTTCTCCAGTCTGATGTGGGTGGAAGAATAGTGGGGCAGATAAAAGGAGAGGATTTGGGGGAGTACCAGTTCAGTTGCGGGAAGGGTGTGGAGAGGTGATATTCTGATTATTTGATAAAGTTTAATAAAAGACACCAGACTTGTTCTTTTCAAAATCTTTTCACGGTTTTTGTTTTGCTACAGATTCATCTTACTAGAGTTGTCTTTGCCTTTTTTACTACCCTGATTATCTTTCATAAAACTGCCTTGTTGTTGTCCCTTCATTTTTCAAATATAAAGAATGGGCCAGAAAAACAGCCCATTTAATCATAAAAGCAACAGAGGCAGTCCTTGACTTGCAACAGTTCATTTGGTGACCATTCAAATTTATAACAACACTGAGAAAAGTATGACCATTTTTCACACTTAGAACCATTGCATTGTAGCAGCCACATGATCAAAATTCAGGTGCTTGGAAATTGGTTCCTATTTATGATGGTTGTAATGTCCAGGCGTCATGTAATCAGCTTTGTGATCTTCTGACTAGCAAAGTCAACAGGGAATCCAGATTCATTTAACAACTATGTTACTAATTTAACAAATGCAGTGACTCACAACTATGGCATGAAAAGTCGTAAAATGGGGCAAACTCACTTAATGTTTCACTTGGGCTCACTTGTGGTCATAACTCAAGAACTACCAGTCTAGTATATTCCAGGCATCCTTAATTGGAAGTAAATTCTACAGAACTTGCTGAGATTCACACCTTACTGAAACATTTATATCAGGAGGAAATTTAATAATATCCATGGAGTCTTTGGTGCCTTCTGAGCTTGGTTGTTTGTTTGCAGATGTTTCATTACCTAACTAGGTAACATCATCAATGCTGGTGAGTGTTGCATTTGCTCCCTGTTTATATATATATAGTGGCTTGTCCTGCCGGAGTTGGTGAAGGTATGGTTTATCTCCTTGGAAGTTCCTTGATAAAGTTTTTATTTTCTTTTTGATTGTTTGTTTGGCATTATGCTTATCTGGGTATTGGTTATCTGGGCCTTAACTTTTTATTGTCTCTTTTGAATGGTGTATCAATGTGGTTTATCTCCATGTGTCTATTGATGTCTGAACTGCCAAGGAGAAAACTACATCCTCACCAAGACAGGCAAGGCAAACTACTGCATATTAACAGGGAGCAAACCCCACACTCACTGATGATGTTATATCGTTGGGTAATGAAGCATCTGTAAGCAAACATCCAACCTTAGAGAGCACCAAGGACTCCAAAACTCAATCCCAAGTTACGTATTTTCTTCTATTGTAATAATTATTGTGTTTTACCTATAGTAAGCAGAGAGAGGCGTCTCTAGCTTCTTTTGTTCACCTCTGTGAATAGGACCTCCTTCCACTGTTTCCTCTGTTAGAATTCCATCCAGTAATTCCACATCGCTTTCACAAGGGAGTACATATCTGATGCTGTTCCAGTCGTACTTTTGTTTCTTGAAATGCTTTAGCTTACCCTGAACCCAACCTCCCCAAGAGGATTGATTGTTCACAATCCATTGAGCTGTTGTTTTGCTTATCTTGGTTAACAAGCTTTCTTCCCACCCCAGTTTTTCTTCTTCTGGTCCATCCCAGATTGTGAATTTGGACTGTCTTTTCTTACTTGAGTCTTCTAACTTTTCAAGGGGTTTGGTTAGGAATTCCTGGATATTTGGAAGGTCAGGAGGAGGAGGAGGAGGAGGAAGAAGAGGAGGAGGAGGAGGAGGAATGGGTACCAGCAATGTGGGCTCTGCTTGGGTACTCTCTACTTTGGCTTCCCAGATGTAGTCTTCTAAGAACAGAGGGAGATTCCTAGTGGTTTCTTGGACATGAGCAATTTCTGGTTCCTTCAACTGAGGTAATCTTTTCGATGGTTTCAGTTTTCTTGGTTGCCTTAGCTTTTTAGAAAGAATAACTTCACCTTTACATTGACGAATAATAGTGGAAAAATCATATAGACCTTTAGGGTCATAATCTTTATAAGATAAAGCTGATGGCTTAATGGTTTCTTTGGAAAAATGAAGGCCCTTGGATACAGTCTTAAGACATTGTTTCTTATAATTCACATCACGCCACTCAGCATGGCTAACATCTCTCTGATACATAAAAGGCATTTTTGCCTTCATCGCAGACAACATAGCTTGGTATGATGGCAAGTTCTTCCTGTCGACTTTGACTTTTAAAGAAGACTCAGAAGGAAAGACATTTTGGCCCTTGAAAAAATTAGGTACTTCCATTGTATCAAGAATGGTAAGACTTTTGACTAGTGGCTAGGTAGCTATGCGGGGTTTTTTTAATCAAATATTTCAAAAACAAAATCAAATTGCCCCATTCCACTCTTCTGCTGAGACAGTTCAGGTTTTCCTGTGCCACAAAAGGAAGATAAATATGCTTTAACATTAATGTTAATGATAACAAATTTCAGGTAACAAACAAGATAACCAAAACCCAGATAAAATTTGGAGGCAGTCCAACCAGCTGTTGCCACCACAGAATATTTATGTTATCTGGTAATACAAACCTGTTTCAGGTGGGACTGAGAGTTGGAATTCACATGGTGATCTATTCATCTATTCTATATCCTATTCTAAGGAATAGGATGAGGCCAGGTAAAATGCCAGGATACATGGGTAGTGGTTAATATTGTATTTTGCCTCTGGATATTCATTAAAGAAAAACAGCATTGAGAAACCATAATTGATGAGGTCATCCTATTTCTTTCCCATTGCTTTCTTACACAATGTTCCTCTGTTGTAAAAATTGCTTAGCCTGAGTTAGGAACTTTATTCTTTTACCACTTTTACCACAGGCTTACCAGGGATAGTGGGGAAGAAAGATGGTTATAATCCTTATAATTAACTCCTCCTAAAAGCCTTTTTAAAAATTCTATCTGCATTTTCATTTACTATTTATTTTCATATCATTTTTCCTCTTAGCCCCATCTTGTATTCTTACTATCTTTTTTTTAAACAAATTTTATTCAGTATTTCACATTAAAAACAAAAATCTCTTTTTAGTGGACAACATATTTCCGGGTCATCACGTTTACATTCAAATATGACAGCAATTATACATTCATATATGCGTACTTAATTCTATTATTACCTTTTCCATTCCAAATTTTCAGTAAGGAGAGAAACAGACACATTAATTCTAGCCTCTTTCATTAATCTCAATCGAAACATCTTTTTGTTTCATTTCAATTATTTCAAATATAATCCTTTAATATTTATCTTAAAAATAAAGATAAACAATATGTGTTTGAATAATAATAATATTAATAATAATAATAATAATAATAATAATAATAATAATAATAATAATAATGATGATGATGTTACCAATGTCTCTCCTTGCTTTTAATAATCTATATTAACTTATTAATTTAGTTGGTTCTTTAATCTGTCATATTCCCTTTCCATTACACATTCTTTTTATAAATTCTAGATTAATACAAATTTTACCACTAAAAAAAAAAAAACAAGTATAGGTTTCCCCCCTTTTACTGCTTTGAGTGTGACACCTCAATGATTAAAATATACCTTTATTCCTTCATCTTGATTCCCAGTAAACCATTATTTTTAAGAAGTTACAATAATAATCATTACATCTTTTCATTTGGATTCCGCAGCATATTTCCCCCCTTGATTTTTTTTTTTTGATAAAAGTTTTATTGATTTTAACAACAAACAAAAAACATATAAGACTAAAAAAAAATATCATTCTTCATAAATTTACAGTGTATCGGTTGGTTTACCACTCCCTTTTGTGCATCCATTTCATAGTCATCAAAATAATTATATTACATAATAACTCACATTATCCATCATCAATAAAATATCCCAATACCATTACTGAACAATCATTTGACTATAATTTTACTAATTCATATTTAAGCGAGATAACTATAATTAAGTTAAATTATTCTATAACAAATCATAGAATCATACCAAATCTATCTTAATAAAATATTCTAAAAAATTATCAAAACCAAGAAAAATTATGTATTCATTATTTCCTAAATTTCTAAATATTCTATTATTATATTGTAT